>JAMZEH010000070.1:13272500-13952798 GCA_024699665.1 Ostrea denselamellosa | reverse complement strand
TGACAAATTGTTGAGTGTGGCGCAAAACAACAATCAATCAATCATCTACCTTTCTTTTTGTAAATGACACCGAGATGGAGAATAGATACACGACAAACAGAGTGATCAGTAAGCCTTCCCCTTCTCCATAACAAGCAGTCGACAGACAAGGAATTGTCATATTCTCATTATCTACAACCATACAAAACAAAATACCTCATTATCTCCGAGAAATTGCTTGCTTACTGCCCAAGGGAATCTTCTCCATGACTTTCAAATTTCTGAATTTCTTTCCACCATTAGACCGCTGGAAATCTTCAGCCTCCAAATATATGCACATTTTATTTGACTTATGACTTATTCCTCCCACAAACATATCCGTGTCTTAAATAACTAACTTTATCTATATTAATTCAAAGACTATCCTGGCATTTTTGAGGGTACAGTTACCACATCCATTCAAATAAGAAGATCAACAATTACTCCCAATTTTCGATCCTTTTTCACAATCACGTATCTTTAGAATCAGAAATATTTTGTTAAATATGCTGACATAGATGCACAATAAAGTATGCCATCTGTATTTATCTGTAAAACAAACGATGGTCCTTGCGATCAGACTACGAATACCTACACCCCGTGTATCCGCAGGTGTGAAACAATAAACATCCCTCCCTGATCAAAGGTCATTAGGTTCAAGCAACGTAATCAACGAGTGCACATACCTATGTTAAATTCTTTACTGGAGAACTTTATCTTTTTCAATTAGTGAACTAATTTATCTATTGCTTTTTGTACATATTTTATTGATCATATCCTTTCTTTTATTGTACTATGATATCAACTGTACTTTTCATTGAGTCTAGTATTTCATCTTTTCAATTTACAGTTCCATCTTCTTTTACTCTTCGTTTTGATATAGAGAAACATTTCATTTTGTATTTACTATTTCACTGATTCAACATTTCAAACACTTACATTATATAAGATTCTCATAATTGCAATGTCTACATAACGGTGTGTGCTTAAATCCCAGATATTTAGACATGGCATTCATAAGAATTTTCACCTACTCTACCATTCCATCTATTTCATTGACAGTTATAATTTATTTTACCATTGGATTTACTATATATTCTCATGTACTGTGCAATTTCATTTTTTCTTCCTTGTAGTATATTACTTGTTGTACAGTTTAACATCTACATTATATAAGATTCTCAAACTTGCAATGTCTAAATAACGGTGTGTGCTCGAGTCCCAGATATTTAGACACCGCATTCCTAAGAATTTTCACTTACTCTACTTTATTTTCTATTCCATCATTTACTTTATTTACTATAATATTTCATTTTCCATTCCATTTGATTTACTGTATAATCTCATGTAGTTTTCAGGTTTTATTTAGGCCTATGCTCTGTGCTTAGCCCCTTTGAGCACACAGAGAAAGTTATCATGCCACAAGACGTCGGTGTTGGTCATGATGAGGACCGCCCCATTTAGTCGCCTCTTACGACAAGCAAGGGGTACTGAGGACCTATTCTATCCCGGATCCCCACGGGAATCTTATCTCTGTAGGACTAACCCTTGGACCAAGTTAGACGACAGACCATTTCATCAATATGCAATGGCAAGCAAACATATATACCAAGAAGACACGCAGTATGTGTAATAATGCTTTACAGCAAATGAATGAATGACAGAAAAGCTTCTCAGAATGTGTGTGTGTTTACCTCAATGACAAGTAGCTGAACATAGACGACACATATCTTCATCTTCACCTCTCACCTAGTCTCATCAAGGGTGTTGCTCTGCTTCAAGCTCATCCACTCTGCATTGTTCTTTTCCCGTCTCTTCCTCAGCCTTCCTCCCCTTCTCCCTCCCTGTACTGTGACTTGCAGGATTGTATTGGCGAGTCCCGAAGATCGTGTAACATGCTTGTGACATTTTAATTGCATTTGAAGGTTTCCGTCCTAACCGCTAATTTACACATTGCATAGACAACAGACAAGGTGATCAGAAAGTCTCCCCCTCCCCATCTTATAGCAAACACACAGACGATAAACATATCTAAATGTGTATCACCTTGACATATAGAAATGATATTGGCAAAGACACATTAGGAAAGTATGTCATCTCTATTTGTCATTGTGTAGAACAAAAGCACCATTATCGCGAGCAGATATGTATACTTACAAGACACACAATATTTCTCGTGTTTTACAGCATGTCCGTAAGCGACAAACAATTTGATCAGAATGTGTCCACCTTTCTTTAGGGGCCTCCGTGGCCGAGTGGTTACAGCATTACGCTCAAAATCACAAGGCCTCTCACCTCTAGTCGGCGCGGCTTCCATCCTCTCTCGCGCCGATATATGGGAGAAAGTTTGCCCGTTTACTTTCGGAAGGGCGGTGGTCTCTTCTCGGGCACATTGTATCTGGGCTCTCTCCTCCACCGACAAAAACTGCAGGCCACCAGATAACTGACAAATTGTTGAGTGTGGCGCAAAACAACAATCAATCAATCATCTACCTTTCTTTTTGTAAATGACACCGAGATGGAGAATAGATACACGACAAACAGAGTGATCAGTAAGCCTTCCCCTTCTCCATAACAAGCAGTCGACAGACAAGGAATTGTCATATTCTCATTATCTACAACCATACAAAACAAAATACCTCATTATCTCCGAGAAATTGCTTGCTTACTGCCCAAGGGAATCTTCTCCATGACTTTCAAATTTCTGAATTTCTTTCCACCATTAGACCGCTGGAAATCTTCAGCCTCCAAATATATGCACATTTTATTTGACTTATGACTTATTCCTCCCACAAACATATCCGTGTCTTAAATAACTAACTTTATCTATATTAATTCAAAGACTATCCTGGCATTTTTGAGGGTACAGTTACCACATCCATTTCAAATAAGAAGATCAACAATTACTTCCCAATTTTCGATCCTTTTTCACAATCACGTATCTTTAGAATCAGAAATATTTTGTTAAATATGCTGACATAGATGCACAATAAAGTATGCCATCTGTATTTATCTGTAAAACAAACGATGGTCCTTGCGATCAGACTACGAATACCTACACCCCGTGTATCCGCAGGTGTGAAACAATAAACATCCCTCCCTGATCAAAGGTCATTAGGTTCAAGCAACGTAATCAACGAGTGCACATACCTATGTTAAATTCTTTACTGGAGAACTTTATCTTTTTCAATTAGTGAACTAATTTATCTATTGCTTTTTGTACATATTTTATTGATCATATCCTTTCTTTTATTGTACTATGATATCAACTGTACTTTTCATTGAGTCTAGTATTTCATCTTTTCAATTTACAGTTCCATCTTCTTTTACTCTTCGTTTTGATATAGAGAAACATTTCATTTTGTATTTACTATTTCACTGATTCAACATTTCAAACACTTACATTATATAAGATTCTCATAATTGCAATGTCTACATAACGGTGTGTGCTTAAATCCCAGATATTTAGACATGGCATTCATAAGAATTTTCACCTACTCTACCATTCCATCTATTTCATTGACAGTTATAATTTATTTTACCATTGGATTTACTATATATTCTCATGTACTGTGCAATTTCATTTTTTCTTCCTTGTAGTATATTACTTGTTGTACAGTTTAACATCTACATTATATAAGATTCTCAAACTTGCAATGTCTAAATAACGGTGTGTGCTCGAGTCCCAGATATTTAGACACCGCATTCCTAAGAATTTTCACTTACTCTACTTTATTTTCTATTCCATCATTTACTTTATTTACTATAATATTTCATTTTCCATTCCATTTGATTTACTGTATAATCTCATGTAGTTTTCAGGTTTTATTTAGGCCTATGCTCTGTGCTTAGCCCCTTTGAGCACACAGAGAAAGTTATCATGCCACAAGACGTCGGTGTTGGTCATGATGAGGACCGCCCCATTTAGTCGCCTCTTACGACAAGCAAGGGGTACTGAGGACCTATTCTATCCCGGATCCCCACGGGAATCTTATCTCTGTAGGACTAACCCTTGGACCAAGTTAGACGACAGACCATTTCATCAATATGCAATGGCAAGCAAACATATATACCAAGAAGACACGCAGTATGTGTAATAATGCTTTACAGCAAATGAATGAATGACAGAAAAGCTTCTCAGAATGTGTGTGTGTTTACCTCAATGACAAGTAGCTGAACATAGACGACACATATCTTCATCTTCACCTCTCACCTAGTCTCATCAAGGGTGTTGCTCTGCTTCAAGCTCATCCACTCTGCATTGTTCTTTTCCCGTCTCTTCCTCAGCCTTCCTCCCCTTCTCCCTCCCTGTACTGTGACTTGCAGGATTGTACTGGCGAGTCCCGAAGATCGTGTAACATGCTTGTGACATTTTAATTGCATTTGAAGGTTTCCGTCCTAACCGCTAATTTACACATTGCATAGACAACAGACAAGGTGATCAGAAAGTCTCCCCCTCCCCATCTTATAGCAAACACACAGACGATAAACATATCTAAATGTGTATCACCTTGACATATAGAAATGATATTGGCAAAGACACATTAGGAAAGTATGTCATCTCTATTTGTCATTGTGTAGAACAAAAGCACCATTATCGCGAGCAGATATGTATACTTACAAGACACACAATATTTCTCGTGTTTTACAGCATGTCCGTAAGCGACAAACAATTTGATCAGAATGTGTCCACCTTTCTTTAGGGGCCTCCGTGGCCGAGTGGTTACAGCATTACGCTCAAAATCACAAGGCCTCTCACCTCTAGTCGGCGCGGCTTCCATCCTCTCTCGCGCCGATATATGGGAGAAAGTTTGCCCGTTTACTTTCGGAAGGGCGGTGGTCTCTTCTCGGGCACATTGTATCTGGGCTCTCTCCTCCACCGACAAAAACTGCAGGCCACCAGATAACTGACAAATTGTTGAGTGTGGCGCAAAACAACAATCAATCAATCATCTACCTTTCTTTTTGTAAATGACACCGAGATGGAGAATAGATACACGACAAACAGAGTGATCAGTAAGCCTTCCCCTTCTCCATAACAAGCAGTCGACAGACAAGGAATTGTCATATTCTCATTATCTACAACCATACAAAACAAAATACCTCATTATCTCCGAGAAATTGCTTGCTTACTGCCCAAGGGAATCTTCTCCATGACTTTCAAATTTCTGAATTTCTTTCCACCATTAGACCGCTGGAAATCTTCAGCCTCCAAATATATGCACATTTTATTTGACTTATGACTTATTCCTCCCACAAACATATCCGTGTCTTAAATAACTAACTTTATCTATATTAATTCAAAGACTATCCTGGCATTTTTGAGGGTACAGTTACCACATCCATTTCAAATAAGAAGATCAACAATTACTTCCCAATTTTCGATCCTTTTTCACAATCACGTATCTTTAGAATCAGAAATATTTTGTTAAATATGCTGACATAGATGCACAATAAAGTATGCCATCTGTATTTATCTGTAAAACAAACGATGGTCCTTGCGATCAGACTACGAATACCTACACCCCGTGTATCCGCAGGTGTGAAACAATAAACATCCCTCCCTGATCAAAGGTCATTAGGTTCAAGCAACGTAATCGACGAGTGCACATACCTATGTTAAATTCTTTACTGGAGAACTTTATCTTTTTCAATTAGTGAACTAATTTATCTATTGCTTTTTGTACATATTTTATTGATCATATCCTTTCTTTTATTGTACTATGATATCAACTGTACTTTTCATTGAGTCTAGTATTTCATCTTTTCAATTTACAGTTCCATCTTCTTTTACTCTTCGTTTTGATATAGAGAAACATTTCATTTTGTATTTACTATTTCACTGATTCAACATTTCAAACACTTACATTATATAAGATTCTCATAATTGCAATGTCTACATAACGGTGTGTGCTTAAATCCCAGATATTTAGACATGGCATTCATAAGAATTTTCACCTACTCTACCATTCCATCTATTTCATTGACAGTTATAATTTATTTTACCATTGGATTTACTATATATTCTCATGTACTGTGCAATTTCATTTTTTCTTCCTTGTAGTATATTACTTGTTGTACAGTTTAACATCTACATTATATAAGATTCTCAAACTTGCAATGTCTAAATAACGGTGTGTGCTCGAGTCCCAGATATTTAGACACCGCATTCCTAAGAATTTTCACTTACTCTACTTTATTTTCTATTCCATCATTTACTTTATGTACTATAATATTTCATTTTCCATTCCATTTGATTTACTGTATAATCTCATGTAGTTTTCAGGTTTTATTTAGGCCTATGCTCTGTGCTTAGCCCCTTTGAGCACACAGAGAAAGTTATCATGCCACAAGACGTCGGTGTTGGTCATGATGAGGACCGCCCCATTTAGTCGCCTCTTACGACAAGCAAGGGGTACTGAGGACCTATTCTATCCCGGATCCCCACGGGAATCTTATCTCTGTAGGACTAACCCTTGGACCAAGTTAGACGACAGACCATTTCATCAATATGCAATGGCAAGCAAACATATATACCAAGAAGACACGCAGTATGTGTAATAATGCTTTACAGCAAATGAATGAATGACAGAAAAGCTTCTCAGAATGTGTGTGTGTTTACCTCAATGACAAGTAGCTGAACATAGACGACACATATCTTCATCTTCACCTCTCACCTAGTCTCATCAAGGGTGTTGCTCTGCTTCAAGCTCATCCACTCTGCATTGTTCTTTTCCCGTCTCTTCCTCAGCCTTCCTCCCCTTCTCCCTCCCTGTACTGTGACTTGCAGGATTGTATTGGCGAGTCCCGAAGATCGTGTAACATGCTTGTGACATTTTAATTGCATTTGAAGGTTTCCGTCCTAACCGCTAATTTACACATTGCATAGACAACAGACAAGGTGATCAGAAAGTCTCCCCCTCCCCATCTTATAGCAAACACACAGACGATAAACATATCTAAATGTGTATCACCTTGACATATAGAAATGATATTGGCAAAGACACATTAGGAAAGTATGTCATCTCTATTTGTCATTGTGTAGAACAAAAGCACCATTATCGCGAGCAGATATGTATACTTACAAGACACACAATATTTCTCGTGTTTTACAGCATGTCCGTAAGCGACAAACAATTTGATCAGAATGTGTCCACCTTTCTTTAGGGGCCTCCGTGGCCGAGTGGTTACAGCATTACGCTCAAAATCACAAGGCCTCTCACCTCTAGTCGGCGCGGCTTCCATCCTCTCTCGCGCCGATATATGGGAGAAAGTTTGCCCGTTTACTTTCGGAAGGGCGGTGGTCTCTTCTCGGGCACATTGTATCTGGGCTCTCTCCTCCACCGACAAAAACTGCAGGCCACCAGATAACTGACAAATTGTTGAGTGTGGCGCAAAACAACAATCAATCAATCATCTACCTTTCTTTTTGTAAATGACACCGAGATGGAGAATAGATACACGACAAACAGAGTGATCAGTAAGCCTTCCCCTTCTCCATAACAAGCAGTCGACAGACAAGGAATTGTCATATTCTCATTATCTACAACCATACAAAACAAAATACCTCATTATCTCCGAGAAATTGCTTGCTTACTGCCCAAGGGAATCTTCTCCATGACTTTCAAATTTCTGAATTTCTTTCCACCATTAGACCGCTGGAAATCTTCAGCCTCCAAATATATGCACATTTTATTTGACTTATGACTTATTCCTCCCACAAACATATCCGTGTCTTAAATAACTAACTTTATCTATATTAATTCAAAGACTATCCTGGCATTTTTGAGGGTACAGTTACCACATCCATTTCAAATAAGAAGATCAACAATTACTTCCCAATTTTCGATCCTTTTTCACAATCACGTATCTTTAGAATCAGAAATATTTTGTTAAATATGCTGACATAGATGCACAATAAAGTATGCCATCTGTATTTATCTGTAAAACAAACGATGGTCCTTGCGATCAGACTACGAATACCTACACCCCGTGTATCCGCAGGTGTGAAACAATAAACATCCCTCCCTGATCAAAGGTCATTAGGTTCAAGCAACGTAATCGACGAGTGCACATACCTATGTTAAATTCTTTACTGGAGAACTTTATCTTTTTCAATTAGTGAACTAATTTATCTATTGCTTTTTGTACATATTTTATTGATCATATCCTTTCTTTTATTGTACTATGATATCAACTGTACTTTTCATTGAGTCTAGTATTTCATCTTTTCAATTTACAGTTCCATCTTCTTTTACTCTTCGTTTTGATATAGAGAAACATTTCATTTTGTATTTACTATTTCACTGATTCAACATTTCAAACACTTACATTATATAAGATTCTCATAACTGCAATGTCTACATAACGGTGTGTGCTTAAATCCCAGATATTTAGACATGGCATTCATAAGAATTTTCACCTACTCTACCATTCCATCTATTTCATTGACAGTTATAATTTATTTTACCATTGGATTTACTATATATTCTCATGTACTGTGCAATTTCATTTTTTCTTCCTTGTAGTATATTACTTGTTGTACAGTTTAACATCTACATTATATAAGATTCTCAAACTTGCAATGTCTAAATAACGGTGTGTGCTCGAGTCCCAGATATTTAGACACCGCATTCCTAAGAATTTTCACTTACTCTACTTTATTTTCTATTCCATCATTTACTTTATGTACTATAATATTTCATTTTCCATTCCATTTGATTTACTGTATAATCTCATGTAGTTTTCAGGTTTTATTTAGGCCTATGCTCTGTGCTTAGCCCCTTTGAGCACACAGAGAAAGTTATCATGCCACAAGACGTCGGTGTTGGTCATGATGAGGACCGCCCCATTTAGTCGCCTCTTACGACAAGCAAGGGGTACTGAGGACCTATTCTATCCCGGATCCCCACGGGAATCTTATCTCTGTAGGACTAACCCTTGGACCAAGTTAGACGACAGACCATTTCATCAATATGCAATGGCAAGCAAACATATATACCAAGAAGACACGCAGTATGTGTAATAATGCTTTACAGCAAATGAATGAATGACAGAAAAGCTTCTCAGAATGTGTGTGTGTTTACCTCAATGACAAGTAGCTGAACATAGACGACACATATCTTCATCTTCACCTCTCACCTAGTCTCATCAAGGGTGTTGCTCTGCTTCAAGCTCATCCACTCTGCATTGTTCTTTTCCCGTCTCTTCCTCAGCCTTCCTCCCCTTCTCCCTCCCTGTACTGTGACTTGCAGGATTGTATTGGCGAGTCCCGAAGATCGTGTAACATGCTTGTGACATTTTAATTGCATTTGAAGGTTTCCGTCCTAACCGCTAATTTACACATTGCATAGACAACAGACAAGGTGATCAGAAAGTCTCCCCCTCCCCATCTTATAGCAAACACACAGACGATAAACATATCTAAATGTGTATCACCTTGACATATAGAAATGATATTGGCAAAGACACATTAGGAAAGTATGTCATCTCTATTTGTCATTGTGTAGAACAAAAGCACCATTATCGCGAGCAGATATGTATACTTACAAGACACACAATATTTCTCGTGTTTTACAGCATGTCCGTAAGCGACAAACAATTTGATCAGAATGTGTCCACCTTTCTTTAGGGGCCTCCGTGGCCGAGTGGTTACAGCATTACGCTCAAAATCACAAGGCCTCTCACCTCTAGTCGGCGCGGCTTCCATCCTCTCTCGCGCCGATATATGGGAGAAAGTTTGCCCGTTTACTTTCGGAAGGGCGGTGGTCTCTTCTCGGGCACATTGTATCTGGGCTCTCTCCTCCACCGACAAAAACTGCAGGCCACCAGATAACTGACAAATTGTTGAGTGTGGCGCAAAACAACAATCAATCAATCATCTACCTTTCTTTTTGTAAATGACACCGAGATGGAGAATAGATACACGACAAACAGAGTGATCAGTAAGCCTTCCCCTTCTCCATAACAAGCAGTCGACAGACAAGGAATTGTCATATTCTCATTATCTACAACCATACAAAACAAAATACCTCATTATCTCCGAGAAATTGCTTGCTTACTGCCCAAGGGAATCTTCTCCATGACTTTCAAATTTCTGAATTTCTTTCCACCATTAGACCGCTGGAAATCTTCAGCCTCCAAATATATGCACATTTTATTTGACTTATGACTTATTCCTCCCACAAACATATCCGTGTCTTAAATAACTAACTTTATCTATATTAATTCAAAGACTATCCTGGCATTTTTGAGGGTACAGTTACCACATCCATTTCAAATAAGAAGATCAACAATTACTTCCCAATTTTCGATCCTTTTTCACAATCACGTATCTTTAGAATCAGAAATATTTTGTTAAATATGCTGACATAGATGCACAATAAAGTATGCCATCTGTATTTATCTGTAAAACAAACGATGGTCCTTGCGATCAGACTACGAATACCTACACCCCGTGTATCCGCAGGTGTGAAACAATAAACATCCCTCCCTGATCAAAGGTCATTAGGTTCAAGCAACGTAATCGACGAGTGCACATACCTATGTTAAATTCTTTACTGGAGAACTTTATCTTTTTCAATTAGTGAACTAATTTATCTATTGCTTTTTGTACATATTTTATTGATCATATCCTTTCTTTTATTGTACTATGATATCAACTGTACTTTTCATTGAGTCTAGTATTTCATCTTTTCAATTTACAGTTCCATCTTCTTTTACTCTTCGTTTTGATATAGAGAAACATTTCATTTTGTATTTACTATTTCACTGATTCAACATTTCAAACACTTACATTATATAAGATTCTCATAACTGCAATGTCTACATAACGGTGTGTGCTTAAATCCCAGATATTTAGACATGGCATTCATAAGAATTTTCACCTACTCTACCATTCCATCTATTTCATTGACAGTTATAATTTATTTTACCATTGGATTTACTATATATTCTCATGTACTGTGCAATTTCATTTTTTCTTCATTGTAGTATATTACTTGTTGTACAGTTTAACATCTACATTATATAAGATTCTCAAACTTGCAATGTCTAAATAACGGTGTGTGCTCGAGTCCCAGATATTTAGACACCGCATTCCTAAGAATTTTCACTTACTCTACTTTATTTTCTATTCCATCATTTACTTTATTTACTATAATATTTCATTTTCCATTCCATTTGATTTACTGTATAATCTCATGTAGTTTTCAGGTTTTATTTAGGCCTATGCTCTGTGCTTAGCCCCTTTGAGCACACAGAGAAAGTTATCATGCCACAAGACGTCGGTGTTGGTCATGATGAGGACCGCCCCATTTAGTCGCCTCTTACGACAAGCAAGGGGTAGTGAGGACCTATTCTATCCCGGATCCCCACGGGAATCTTATCTCTGTAGGACTAACCCTTGGACCAAGTTAGACGACAGACCATTTCATCAATATGCAATGGCAAGCAAACATATATACCAAGAAGACACGCAGTATGTGTAATAATGCTTTACAGCAAATGAATGAATGACAGAAAAGCTTCTCAGAATGTGTGTGTGTTTACCTCAATGACAAGTAGCTGAACATAGACGACACATATCTTCATCTTCACCTCTCACCTAGTCTCATCAAGGGTGTTGCTCTGCTTCAAGCTCATCCACTCTGCATTGTTCTTTTCCCGTCTCTTCCTCAGCCTTCCTCCCCTTCTCCCTCCCTGTACTGTGACTTGCAGGATTGTATTGGCGAGTCCCGAAGATCGTGTAACATGCTTGTGACATTTTAATTGCATTTGAAGGTTTCCGTCCTAACCGCTAATTTACACATTGCATAGACAACAGACAAGGTGATCAGAAAGTCTCCCCCTCCCCATCTTATAGCAAACACACAGACGATAAACATATCTAAATGTGTATCACCTTGACATATAGAAATGATATTGGCAAAGACACATTAGGAAAGTATGTCATCTCTATTTGTCATTGTGTAGAACAAAAGCACCATTATCGCGAGCAGATATGTATACTTACAAGACACACAATATTTCTCGTGTTTTACAGCATGTCCGTAAGCGACAAACAATTTGATCAGAATGTGTCCACCTTTCTTTAGGGGCCTCCGTGGCCGAGTGGTTACAGCATTACGCTCAAAATCACAAGGCCTCTCACCTCTAGTCGGCGCGGCTTCCATCCTCTCTCGCGCCGATATATGGGAGAAAGTTTGCCCGTTTACTTTCGGAAGGGCGGTGGTCTCTTCTCGGGCACATTGTATCTGGGCTCTCTCCTCCACCGACAAAAACTGCAGGCCACCAGATAACTGACAAATTGTTGAGTGTGGCGCAAAACAACAATCAATCAATCATCTACCTTTCTTTTTGTAAATGACACCGAGATGGAGAATAGATACACGACAAACAGAGTGATCAGTAAGCCTTCCCCTTCTCCATAACAAGCAGTCGACAGACAAGGAATTGTCATATTCTCATTATCTACAACCATACAAAACAAAATACCTCATTATCTCCGAGAAATTGCTTGCTTACTGCCCAAGGGAATCTTCTCCATGACTTTCAAATTTCTGAATTTCTTTCCACCATTAGACCGCTGGAAATCTTCAGCCTCCAAATATATGCACATTTTATTTGACTTATGACTTATTCCTCCCACAAACATATCCGTGTCTTAAATAACTAACTTTATCTATATTAATTCAAAGACTATCCTGGCATTTTTGAGGGTACAGTTACCACATCCATTTCAAATAAGAAGATCAACAATTACTTCCCAATTTTCGATCCTTTTTCACAATCACTTATCTTTAGAATCAGAAATATTTTGTTTTCCTGTTCAAAATACATATTTCCTTTAATAGCAAGATAAGCGACAGACAATTTGCTGCAACTACGTCTGCCCTGATCTTGGTAGGCAGATATACATACTCAGAGACACACAATGTCTCATTATGCTTTACAGTAAGTGAAGAAATGACACACAATTTGGATCGGAATGTGTCTGCCTTTCTCTGTTCAGGATGCAGAGAGAGACGACATATATACAACAAACAAAGTGATCAGAAAGCCTCCCCTCCGCTCTAGCAAACAGACATACCAAATACAGATGACCAACTCCTCTACTTTGCATAACCTTGCTAAAAGTAAAATATGCTGACATAGATGCACAATAAAGTATGCCATCTGTATTTATCTGTAAAACAAACGATGGTCCTTGCGATCAGACTACGAATACCTACACCCCGTGTATCCGCAGGTGTGAAACAATAAACATCCCTCCCTGATCAAAGGTCATTAGGTTCAAGCAACGTAATCGACGAGTGCACATACCTATGTTAAATTCTTTACTGGAGAACTTTATCTTTTTCAATTAGTGAACTAATTTATCTATTGCTTTTTGTACATATTTTATTGATCATATCCTTTCTTTTATTGTACTATGATATCAACTGTACTTTTCATTGAGTCTAGTATTTCATCTTTTCAATTTACAGTTCCATCTTCTTTTACTCTTCGTTTTGATATAGAGAAACATTTCATTTTGTATTTACTATTTCACTGATTCAACATTTCAAACACTTACATTATATAAGATTCTCATAACTGCAATGTCTACATAACGGTGTGTGCTTAAATCCCAGATATTTAGACATGGCATTCATAAGAATTTTCACCTACTCTACCATTCCATCTATTTCATTGACAGTTATAATTTATTTTACCATTGGATTTACTATATATTCTCATGTACTGTGCAATTTCATTTTTTCTTCATTGTAGTATATTACTTGTTGTACAGTTTAACATCTACATTATATAAGATTCTCAAACTTGCAATGTCTAAATAACGGTGTGTGCTCGAGTCCCAGATATTTAGACACCGCATTCCTAAGAATTTTCACTTACTCTACTTTATTTTCTATTCCATCATTTACTTTATTTACTATAATATTTCATTTTCCATTCCATTTGATTTACTGTATAATCTCATGTAGTTTTCAGGTTTTATTTAGGCCTATGCTCTGTGCTTAGCCCCTTTGAGCACACAGAGAAAGTTATCATGCCACAAGACGTCGGTGTTGGTCATGATGAGGACCGCCCCATTTAGTCGCCTCTTACGACAAGCAAGGGGTAGTGAGGACCTATTCTATCCCGGATCCCCACGGGAATCTTATCTCTGTAGGACTAACCCTTGGACCAAGTTAGACGACAGACCATTTCATCAATATGCAATGGCAAGCAAACATATATACCAAGAAGACACGCAGTATGTGTAATAATGCTTTACAGCAAATGAATGAATGACAGAAAAGCTTCTCAGAATGTGTGTGTGTTTACCTCAATGACAAGTAGCTGAACATAGACGACACATATCTTCATCTTCACCTCTCACCTAGTCTCATCAAGGGTGTTGCTCTGCTTCAAGCTCATCCACTCTGCATTGTTCTTTTCCCGTCTCTTCCTCAGCCTTCCTCCCCTTCTCCCTCCCTGTACTGTGACTTGCAGGATTGTATTGGCGAGTCCCGAAGATCGTGTAACATGCTTGTGACATTTTAATTGCATTTGAAGGTTTCCGTCCTAACCGCTAATTTACACATTGCATAGACAACAGACAAGGTGATCAGAAAGTCTCCCCCTCCCCATCTTATAGCAAACACACAGACGATAAACATATCTAAATGTGTATCACCTTGACATATAGAAATGATATTGGCAAAGACACATTAGGAAAGTATGTCATCTCTATTTGTCATTGTGTAGAACAAAAGCACCATTATCGCGAGCAGATATGTATACTTACAAGACACACAATATTTCTCGTGTTTTACAGCATGTCCGTAAGCGACAAACAATTTGATCAGAATGTGTCCACCTTTCTTTAGGGGCCTCCGTGGCCGAGTGGTTACAGCATTACGCTCAAAATCACAAGGCCTCTCACCTCTAGTCGGCGCGGCTTCCATCCTCTCTCGCGCCGATATATGGGAGAAAGTTTGCCCGTTTACTTTCGGAAGGGCGGTGGTCTCTTCTCGGGCACATTGTATCTGGGCTCTCTCCTCCACCGACAAAAACTGCAGGCCACCAGATAACTGACAAATTGTTGAGTGTGGCGCAAAACAACAATCAATCAATCATCTACCTTTCTTTTTGTAAATGACACCGAGATGGAGAATAGATACACGACAAACAGAGTGATCAGTAAGCCTTCCCCTTCTCCATAACAAGCAGTCGACAGACAAGGAATTGTCATATTCTCATTATCTACAACCATACAAAACAAAATACCTCATTATCTCCGAGAAATTGCTTGCTTACTGCCCAAGGGAATCTTCTCCATGACTTTCAAATTTCTGAATTTCTTTCCACCATTAGACCGCTGGAAATCTTCAGCCTCCAAATATATGCACATTTTATTTGACTTATGACTTATTCCTCCCACAAACATATCCGTGTCTTAAATAACTAACTTTATCTATATTAATTCAAAGACTATCCTGGCATTTTTGAGGGTACAGTTACCACATCCATTTCAAATAAGAAGATCAACAATTACTTCCCAATTTTCGATCCTTTTTCACAATCACTTATCTTTAGAATCAGAAATATTTTGTTTTCCTGTTCAAAATACATATTTCCTTTAATAGCAAGATAAGCGACAGACAATTTGCTGCAACTACGTCTGCCCTGATCTTGGTAGGCAGATATACATACTCAGAGACACACAATGTCTCATTATGCTTTACAGTAAGTGAAGAAATGACACACAATTTGGATCGGAATGTGTCTGCCTTTCTCTGTTCAGGATGCAGAGAGAGACGACATATATACAACAAACAAAGTGATCAGAAAGCCTCCCCTCCGCTCTAGCAAACAGACATACCAAATACAGATGACCAACTCCTCTACTTTGCATAACCTTGCTAAAAGTAAAATATGCTGACATAGATGCACAATAAAGTATGCCATCTGTATTTATCTGTAAAACAAACGATGGTCCTTGCGATCAGACTACGAATACCTACACCCCGTGTATCCGCAGGTGTGAAACAATAAACATCCCTCCCTGATCAAAGGTCATTAGGTTCAAGCAACGTAATCGACGAGTGCACATACCTATGTTAAATTCTTTACTGGAGAACTTTATCTTTTTCAATTAGTGAACTAATTTATCTATTGCTTTTTGTACATATTTTATTGATCATATCCTTTCTTTTATTGTACTATGATATCAACTGTACTTTTCATTGAGTCTAGTATTTCATCTTTTCAATTTACAGTTCCATCTTCTTTTACTCTTCGTTTTGATATAGAGAAACATTTCATTTTGTATTTACTATTTCACTGATTCAACATTTCAAACACTTACATTATATAAGATTCTCATAACTGCAATGTCTACATAACGGTGTGTGCTTAAATCCCAGATATTTAGACATGGCATTCATAAGAATTTTCACCTACTCTACCATTCCATCTATTTCATTGACAGTTATAATTTATTTTACCATTGGATTTACTATATATTCTCATGTACTGTGCAATTTCATTTTTTCTTCATTGTAGTATATTACTTGTTGTACAGTTTAACATCTACATTATATAAGATTCTCAAACTTGCAATGTCTAAATAACGGTGTGTGCTCGAGTCCCAGATATTTAGACACCGCATTCCTAAGAATTTTCACTTACTCTACTTTATTTTCTATTCCATCATTTACTTTATTTACTATAATATTTCATTTTCCATTCCATTTGATTTACTGTATAATCTCATGTAGTTTTCAGGTTTTATTTAGGCCTATGCTCTGTGCTTAGCCCCTTTGAGCACACAGAGAAAGTTATCATGCCACAAGACGTCGGTGTTGGTCATGATGAGGACCGCCCCATTTAGTCGCCTCTTACGACAAGCAAGGGGTAGTGAGGACCTATTCTATCCCGGATCCCCACGGGAATCTTATCTCTGTAGGACTAACCCTTGGACCAAGTTAGACGACAGACCATTTCATCAATATGCAATGGCAAGCAAACATATATACCAAGAAGACACGCAGTATGTGTAATAATGCTTTACAGCAAATGAATGAATGACAGAAAAGCTTCTCAGAATGTGTGTGTGTTTACCTCAATGACAAGTAGCTGAACATAGACGACACATATCTTCATCTTCACCTCTCACCTTGTCTCATCAAGGGTGTTGCTCTGCTTCAAGCTCATCCACTCTGCATTGTTCTTTTCCCGTCTCTTCCTCAGCCTTCCTCCCCTTCTCCCTCCCTGTACTGTGACTTGCAGGATTGTATTGGCGAGTCCCGAAGATCGTGTAACATGCTTGTGACATTTTAATTGCATTTGAAGGTTTCCGTCCTAACCGCTAATTTACACATTGCATAGACAACAGACAAGGTGATCAGAAAGTCTCCCCCTCCCCATCTTATAGCAAACACACAGACGATAAACATATCTAAATGTGTATCACCTTGACATATAGAAATGATATTGGCAAAGACACATTAGGAAAGTATGTCATCTCTATTTGTCATTGTGTAGAACAAAAGCACCATTATCGCGAGCAGATATGTATACTTACAAGACACACAATATTTCTCGTGTTTTACAGCATGTCCGTAAGCGACAAACAATTTGATCAGAATGTGTCCACCTTTCTTTAGGGGCCTCCGTGGCCGAGTGGTTACAGCATTACGCTCAAAATCACAAGGCCTCTCACCTCTAGTCGGCGCGGCTTCCATCCTCTCTCGCGCCGATATATGGGAGAAAGTTTGCCCGTTTACTTTCGGAAGGGCGGTGGTCTCTTCTCGGGCACATTGTATCTGGGCTCTCTCCTCCACCGACAAAAACTGCAGGCCACCAGATAACTGACAAATTATTGAGTGTGGCGGAAAACAACAATCAATCAATCATCTACCTTTCTTTTTGTAAATGACACCGAGATGGAGAATAGATACACGACAAACAGAGTGATCAGTAAGCCTTCCCCTTCTCCATAACAAGCAGTCGACAGACAAGGAATTGTCATATTCTCATTATCTACAACCATACAAAACAAAATACCTCATTATCTCCGAGAAATTGCTTGCTTACTGCCCAAGGGAATCTTCTCCATGACTTTCAAATTTCTGAATTTCTTTCCACCATTAGACCGCTGGAAATCTTCAGCCTCCAAATATATGCACATTTTATTTGACTTATGACTTATTCCTCCCACAAACATATCCGTGTCTTAAATAACTAACTTTATCTATATTAATTCAAAGACTATCCTGGCATTTTTGAGGGTACAGTTACCACATCCATTTCAAATAAGAAGATCAACAATTACTTCCCAATTTTCGATCCTTTTTCACAATCACGTATCTTTAGAATCAGAAATATTTTGTTTTCCTGTTCAAAATACATATTTCCTTTAATAGCAAGATAAGCGACAGACAATTTGCTGCAAGTTGACCTTCCAAGTAAATGATCAATAGGTAACTTTGGGTCATGTCCAACCATCACAAAGTATGGTGTGAATCCAGTTGACAAGTGAACAGCAGAGTTGTAGATGTATACTAATGATGGTAAATAAAGAGGCCACTTTTGTTTTTGTTCTGTCCACAGTGTACGGAGTCAATTATGCATAGTCCCGTTGTATCTTTCCACTTGACCATTCCCTTCGGGGTGATAAGGTGTTGTTCTACTTTTAGAGATATGGTACAAGTCACATAGCTCTTTCACAATCAGACTTTCAGGCTAGCAGATTGCTGATAGGTGCTTTAATGTTTGGTAAAGGAGCTTTCGCTATAAGGCATCACTCACACTTCTTACAATAAGAATCCACATCTTTCACCATCCTTGGCCAGTAGCAACGTTTCTGAATTAAGGACAATGTTCGTTCTGCTCCTTGATGTCCGGCATCATTGTGAAGAGATTCAAGCACATGGTCTTTTAACACTGTGGGAAGAACAAGTTGTTGAATTTTTCCAGTTTCTGTTTCAATAATCCGATACAGAACATCCTCTTCGACATGTAACTTTTCACGCTGTTTAAGAAGTTTTCTGACATCTGACTGCTCTTGTTTAAGTTGACTCGCCGTTGGTTTGTTAGCGTTCCTCAACCAGTACACAACTCTGCTGATTGTAGGATCAAACTTTTGTATTGATGCTATCTCTATAGTTTGGTAACCTGGCAATGTTTCAGTGGCATGAGAAAATATTGGTTCAATGCATCCAAGTTAGAAGCAGAAAATATATATTTCATTTTATAGTGGATACAGTGTCCTTATTTTAATGCTGTGACATAAAATATGCAAGGTTTTATATAATAGCATTGTATATCTTTCTCTATTTACAAATCTTAATTATGGGAACTACATGAGGGGTGACATGTAGAGCAGGAGGTGCTCACTTTTCATGAACACCTGAACTTAGCATGACTAATCAACTATTAGATGTATTTCCTTTTATTTATCAGAGATTTGCCACTTACTTTCAAATCTAGTTCTCAAAAACGTAAAGGGCACATTGGGAGACTCCGATGTGACCATCAATTCAAATCCATAGCATATTCCTGAAATGTAATATGTTCATATACTGTATGCTTTCACAAACATTATAAACGAGTTATGAAAAATAATGACTTGTTTCGAAATATACAAGTGAACAGTTTACAAACTCTATAATGCTTTGTAGCCATCTGTTATTCCATCTGAATTACAATGTTCAATTGTATAATAATAATACTAATTAATAATATTAACTAATAAATCATAGCCAAATTTATGTATTTTTAAATACTTATCTTCCTGAAATGAAGTCAGGGGTTTCTTGTATATTTGAAGTCAAGTCTTTGAGGGCAGCTTTTTGAAAAGATAGAGTAGTGCTATCAAGTAATGTGATTTCAGGTCTGATCCCACAAGTAGCAGAATTACAGACAAAGGCTCAAATGAGCATATAATGTATACTTTCAAAACATATATCCTTTTTAACATAATAATTGGTTGAATTTTCAATAATTTTTGATAATAAGTATTATTTGCTAACCATTTTCATACTGGATGTCTGATAGTCTGATGAAGCTGTACCAGGACCACCTGAAATGAGAATACTGGAAGAGCTTCCTAAATCCATGATGACCGGCATCCTCCTGATGATTACTCCAAGTGTTATAGAATGCTGTCATAGTAGCCCTGTTACAAAATGAACTGTTTTTAGTTCTTTTATGCAAACGTTTTGAATTTATAATCCAGAAATGAGATGATGATGCATACCACAATTACATACACAATGTGGAAACATGACAAATAAAATCCCATTCCAACAGTACATTTCATTCCAATAAAATTATTACTCAAAAACGGTATGACAAGAAAATGATAATACAACTTGATAGGTCCTGATCCATCAGCTAGTTGGATAGCGTATACATTGTCACCTAACGATTCAATCACCCTATATATGGAGTAGAGTCCCACATATCCTGAATTTTCTTTCTTCCCTGTACTCGATTTGGAATAAGCACTCTAGTTCCAACGAGAATTGAACTATCTATGGCATTGCGGTTAAACAGTTCTCTTCTGTATTTTGCACTTTCCTCCAAGTTGTTGCGTGCGCCATTAAAAACTGACTCCAATAATTCTACATGCTTTGTGACATATTCAGTTCTGTCATTTGGTTCCTAAGTTGACCTTCCAAGTAAATGATCAATAGGTAACTTTGGGTCATGTCCAACCATCACAAAGTATGGTGTGAATCCAGTTGACAAGTGAACAGCAGAGTTGTAGATGTATACTAATGATGGTAAATAAAGAGGCCACTTTTGTTTTTGTTCTGTCCACAGTGTACGGAGTCAATTATGCATAGTCCCGTTGTATCTTTCCACTTGACCATTCCCTTCGGGGTGATAAGGTGTTGTTCTACTTTTAGAGATATGGTACAAGTCACATAGCTCTTTCACAATCAGACTTTCAGGCTAGCAGATTGCTGATAGGTGCTTTAATGTTTGGTAAAGGAGCTTTCGCTATAAGGCATCACTCACACTTCTTACAATAAGAATCCACATCTTTCACCATCCTTGGCCAGTAGCAACGTTTCTGAATTAAGGACAATGTTCGTTCTGCTCCTTGATGTCCGGCATCATTGTGAAGAGATTCAAGCACATGGTCTTTTAACACTGTGGGAAGAACAAGTTGTTGAATTTTTCCAGTTTCTGTTTCAATAATCCGATACAGAACATCCTCTTCGACATGTAACTTTTCACGCTGTTTAAGAAGTTTTCTGACATCTGACTGCTCTTGTTTAAGTTGACTCGCCGTTGGTTTGTTAGCGTTCCTCAACCAGTACACAACTCTGCTGATTGTAGGATCAAACTTTTGTATTGATGCTATCTCTATAGTTTGGTAACCTGGCAATGTTTCAGTGGCATGAGAAAATATTGGTTCAATGCATCCAAGTTAGAAGCAGAAAATATATATTTCATTTTATAGTGGATACAGTGTCCTTATTTTAATGCTGTGACATAAAATATGCAAGGTTTTATATAATAGCATTGTATATCTTTCTCTATTTACAAATCTTAATTATGGGAACTACATGAGGGGTGACATGTAGAGCACTTTTCATGAACACCTGAACTTAGCATGACTAATCAACTATTAGATGTATTTCCTTTTATTTATCAGAGATTTGCCACTTACTTTCAAATCTAGTTCTCAAAAACGTAAAGGGCACATTGGGAGACTCCGATGTGACCATCAATTCAAATCCATAGCATATTCCTGAAATGTAATATGTTCATATACTGTATGCTTTCACAAACATTATAAACGAGTTATGAAAAATAATGACTTGTTTCGAAATATACAAGTGAACAGTTTACAAACTCTATAATGCTTTGTAGCCATCTGTTATTCCATCTGAATTACAATGTTCAATTGTATAATAATAATACTAATTAATAATATTAACTAATAAATCATAGCCAAATTTATGTATTTTTAAATACTTATCTTCCTGAAATGAAGTCAGGGGTTTCTTGTATATTTGAAGTCAAGTCTTTGAGGGCAGCTTTTTGAAAAGATAGAGTAGTGCTATCAAGTAATGTGATTTCAGGTCTGATCCCACAAGTAGCAGAATTACAGACAAAGGCTCAAATGAGCATATAATGTATACTTTCAAAACATATATCCTTTTTAACATAATAATTGGTTGAATTTTCAATAATTTTTGATAATAAGTATTATTTGCTAACCATTTTCATACTGGATGTCTGATAGTCTGATGAAGCTGTACCAGGACCACCTGAAATGAGAATACTGGAAGAGCTTCCTAAATCCATGATGACCGGCATCCTCCTGATGATTACTCCAAGTGTTATAGAATGCTGTCATAGTAGCCCTGTTACAAAATGAACTGTTTTTAGTTCTTTTATGCAAACGTTTTGAATTTATAATCCAGAAATGAGATGATGATGCATACCACAATTACATACACAATGTGGAAACATGACAAATAAAATCCCATTCCAACAGTACATTTCATTTCAATAAAATTATTACTCAAAAACGGTATGACAAGAAAATGATAATACAACTTGATAGTTGGATAGCGTATACATTGTCACCTAACGATTCAATCACCCTATATATGGAGTAGAGTCCCACATATCCTGAATTTTCTTTCTTCCCTGTACTCGATTTGGAATAAGCACTCTAGTTCCAACGAGAATTGAACTATCTATGGCATTGCGGTTAAACAGTTCTCTTCTGTATTTTGCACTTTCCTCCAAGTTGTTGCGTGCGCCATTAAAAACTGACTCCAATAATTCTACATGCTTTGTGACATATTCAGTTCTGTCATTTGGTTCCTAAGTTGACCTTCCAAGTAAATGATCAATAGGTAACTTTGGGTCATGTCCAACCATCACAAAGTATGGTGTGAATCCAGTTGACAAGTGAACAGCAGAGTTGTAGATGTATACTAATGATGGTAAATAAAGAGGCCACTTTTGTTTTTGTTCTGTCCACAGTGTACGGAGTCAATTATGCATAGTCCCGTTGTATCTTTCCACTTGACCATTCCCTTCGGGGTGATAAGGTGTTGTTCTACTTTTAGAGATATGGTACAAGTCACATAGCTCTTTCACAATCAGACTTTCAGGCTAGCAGATTGCTGATAGGTGCTTTAATGTTTGGTAAAGGAGCTTTCGCTATAAGGCATCACTCACACTTCTTACAATAAGAATCCACATCTTTCACCATCCTTGGCCAGTAGCAACGTTTCTGAATTAAGGACAATGTTCGTTCTGCTCCTTGATGTCCGGCATCATTGTGAAGAGATTCAAGCACATGGTCTTTTAACACTGTGGGAAGAACAAGTTGTTGAATTTTTCCAGTTTCTGTTTCAATAATCCGATACAGAACATCCTCTTCGACATGTAACTTTTCACGCTGTTTAAGAAGTTTTCTGACATCTGACTGCTCTTGTTTAAGTTGACTCGCCGTTGGTTTGTTAGCGTTCCTCAACCAGTACACAACTCTGCTGATTGTAGGATCAAACTTTTGTATTGATGCTATCTCTATAGTTTGGTAACCTGGCAATGTTTCAGTGGCATGAGAAAATATTGGTTCAATGCATCCAAGTTAGAAGCAGAAAATATATATTTCATTTTATAGTGGATACAGTGTCCTTATTTTAATGCTGTGACATAAAATATGCAAGGTTTTATATAATAGCATTGTATATCTTTCTCTATTTACAAATCTTAATTATGGGAACTACATGAGGGGTGACATGTAGAGCACTTTTCATGAACACCTGAACTTAGCATGACTAATCAACTATTAGATGTATTTCCTTTTATTTATCAGAGATTTGCCACTTACTTTCAAATCTAGTTCTCAAAAACGTAAAGGGCACATTGGGAGACTCCGATGTGACCATCAATTCAAATCCATAGCATATTCCTGAAATGTAATATGTTCATATACTGTATGCTTTCACAAACATTATAAACGAGTTATGAAAAATAATGACTTGTTTCGAAATATACAAGTGAACAGTTTACAAACTCTATAATGCTTTGTAGCCATCTGTTATTCAATCTGAATTACAATGTTCAATTGTATAATAATAATACTAATTAATAATATTAACTAATAAATCATAGCCAAATTTATGTATTTTTAAATACTTATCTTCCTGAAATGAAGTCAGGGGTTTCTTGTATATTTGAAGTCAAGTCTTTGAGGGCAGTTTTTTGAAAAGATAGAGTAGTGCTATCAAGTAATGTGATTTCAGGTCTGATCCCACAAGTAGCAGAATTACAGACAAAGGCTCAAATGAGCATATAATGTATACTTTCAAAACATATATCCTTTTTAACATAATAATTGGTTGAATTTTCAATAATTTTTGATAATAAGTATTATTTGCTAACCATTTTCATACTGGATGTCCGATAGTCTGATGAAGCTGTACCAGGACCACCTGAAATGAGAATACTGGAAGAGCTTCCTAAATCCATGATGACCGGCATCCTCCTGATGATTACTCCAAGTGTTATAGAATGCTGTCATAGTAGCCCTGTTACAAAATGAACTGTTTTTAGTTCTTTTATGCAAACGTTTTGAATTTATAATCCAGAAATGAGATGATGATGCATACCACAATTACATACACAATGTAGAAACATGACAAATAAAATCCCATTCCAACAGTACATTTCATTTCAATAAAATTATTACTCAAAAACGGTATGACAAGAAAATGATAATACAACTTGATAGGTCCTGATCCATCAGCTAGTTGGATAGCGTATACATTGTCACCTAACGATTCAATCACCCTATATATGGAGTAGAGTCCCACATATCCTGAATTTTCTTTCTTCCCTGTACTCGATTTGGAATAAGCACTCTAGTTCCAACGAGAATTGAACTATCTATGGCATTGCGGTTAAACAGTTCTCTTCTGTATTTTGCACTTTCCTCCAAGTTGTTGCGTGCGCCATTAAAAACTGACTCCAATAATTCTACATGCTTTGTGACGTATTCAGTTCTGTCATTTGGTTCCTAAGTTGACCTTCCAAGTAAATGATCAATAGGTAACTTTGGGTCATGTCCAACCATCACAAAGTATGGTGTGAATCCAGTTGACGAGTGAACAGCAGAGTTGTAGATGTATACTAATGATGGTAAATAAAGAGGCCACTTTTGTTTTTGTTCTGTCCACAGTGTACGGAGTCAATTATGCATAGTCCCGTTGTATCTTTCCACTTGACCATTCCCTTCGGGGTGATAAGGTGTTGTTCTACTTTTAGAGATATGGTACAAGTCACATAGCTCTTTCACAATCAGACTTTCAGGCTAGCAGATTGCTGATAGGTGCTTTAATGTTTGGTAAAGGAGCTTTCGCTATAAGGCATCACTCACACTTCTTACAATAAGAATCCACATCTTTCACCATCCTTGGCCAGTAGCAACGTTTCTGAATTAAGGACAATGTTCGTTCTGCTCCTTGATGTCCGGCATCATTGTGAAGAGATTCAAGCACATGGTCTTTTAACACTGTGGGAAGAACAAGTTGTTGAATTTTTCCAGTTTCTGTTTCAATAATCCGATACAGAACATCCTCTTCGACATGTAACTTTTCACGCTGTTTAAGAAGTTTTCTGACATCTGACTGCTCTTGTTTAAGTTGACTCGCCGTTGGTTTGTTAGCGTTCCTCAACCAGTACACAACTCTGCTGATTGTAGGATCAAACTTTTGTATTGATGCTATCTCTATAGTTTGGTAACCTGGCAATGTTTCAGTGGCATGAGAAAATATTGGTTCAATGCATCCAAGTTAGAAGCAGAAAATATATATTTCATTTTATAGTGGATACAGTGTCCTTATTTTAATGCTGTGACATAAAATATGCAAGGTTTTATATAATAGCATTGTATATCTTTCTCTATTTACAAATCTTAATTATGGGAACTACATGAGGGGTGACATGTAGAGCACTTTTCATGAACACCTGAACTTAGCATGACTAATCAACTATTAGATGTATTTCCTTTTATTTATCAGAGATTTGCCACTTACTTTCAAATCTAGTTCTCAAAAACGTAAAGGGCACATTGGGAGACTCCGATGTGACCATCAATTCAAATCCATAGCATATTCCTGAAATGTAATATGTTCATATACTGTATGCTTTCACAAACATTATAAACGAGTTATGAAAAATAATGACTTGTTTCGAAATATACAAGTGAACAGTTTACAAACTCTATAATGCTTTGTAGCCATCTGTTATTCCATCTGAATTACAATGTTCAATTGTATAATAATAATACTAATTAATAATATTAACTAATAAATCATAGCCAAATTTATGTATTTTTAAATACTTATCTTCCTGAAATGAAGTCAGGGGTTTCTTGTATATTTGAAGTCAAGTCTTTGAGGGCAGCTTTTTGAAAAGATAGAGTAGTGCTATCAAGTAATGTGATTTCAGGTCTGATCCCACAAGTAGCAGAATTACAGACAAAGGCTCAAATGAGCATATAATGTATACTTTCAAAACATATATCCTTTTTAACATAATAATTGGTTGAATTTTCAATAATTTTTGATAATAAGTATTATTTGCTAACCATTTTCATACTGGATGTCCGATAGTCTGATGAAGCTGTACCAGGACCACCTGAAATGAGAATACTGGAAGAGCTTCCTAAATCCATGATGACCGGCATCCTCCTGATGATTACTCCAAGTGTTGTAGAATGCTGTCATAGTAGCCCTGTTACAAAATGAACTGTTTTTAGTTCTTTTATGCAAACATTTTGAATTTATAATCCAGAAATGAGATGATGATGCATACCACAATTACATACACAATGTGGAAACATGACAAATAAAATCCCATTCCAACAGTACATTTCATTTCAATAAAATTATTACTCAAAAACGGTATGACAAGAAAATGATAATACAACTTGATAGGTCCTGATCCATCAGCTAGTTGGATAGCGTATACATTGTCACCTAACGATTCAATCACCCTATATATGGAGTAGAGTCCCACATATCCTGAATTTTCTTTCTTCCCTGTACTCGATTTGGAATAAGCACTCTAGTTCCAACGAGAATTGAACTATCTATGGCATTGCGGTTAAACAGTTCTCTTCTGTATTTTGCACTTTCCTCCAAGTTGTTGCGTGCGCCATTAAAAACTGACTCCAATAATTCTACATGCTTTGTGACATATTCAGTTCTGTCATTTGGTTCCTAAGTTGACCTTCCAAGTAAATGATCAATAGGTAACTTTGGGTCATGTCCAACCATCACAAAGTATGGTGTGAATCCAGTTGACGAGTGAACAGCAGAGTTGTAGATGTATACTAATGATGGTAAATAAAGAGGCCACTTTTGTTTTTGTTCTGTCCACAGTGTACGGAGTCAATTATGCATAGTCCCGTTGTATCTTTCCACTTGACCATTCCCTTCGGGGTGATAAGGTGTTGTTCTACTTTTAGAGATATGGTACAAGTCACATAGCTCTTTCACAATCAGACTTTCAGGCTAGCAGATTGCTGATAGGTGCTTTAATGTTTGGTAAAGGAGCTTTCGCTATAAGGCATCACTCACACTTCTTACAATAAGAATCCACATCTTTCACCATCCTTGGCCAGTAGCAACGTTTCTGAATTAAGGACAATGTTCGTTCTGCTCCTTGATGTCCGGCATCATTGTGAAGAGATTCAAGCACATGGTCTTTTAACACTGTGGGAAGAACAAGTTGTTGAATTTTTCCAGTTTCTGTTTCAATAATCCGATACAGAACATCCTCTTCGACATGTAACTTTTCACGCTGTTTAAGAAGTTTTCTGACATCTGACTGCTCTTGTTTAAGTTGACTCGCCGTTGGTTTGTTAGCGTTCCTCAACCAGTACACAACTCTGCTGATTGTAGGATCAAACTTTTGTATTGATGCTATCTCTATAGTTTGGTAACCTGGCAATGTTTCAGTGGCATGAGAAAATATTGGTTCAATGCATCCAAGTTAGAAGCAGAAAATATATATTTCATTTTATAGTGGATACAGTGTCCTTATTTTAATGCTGTGACATAAAATATGCAAGGTTTTATATAATAGCATTGTATATCTTTCTCTATTTACAAATCTTAATTATGGGAACTACATGAGGGGTGACATGTAGAGCACTTTTCATGAACACCTGAACTTAGCATGACTAATCAACTATTAGATGTATTTCCTTTTATTTATCAGAGATTTGCCACTTACTTTCAAATCTAGTTCTCAAAAACGTAAAGGGCACATTGGGAGACTCCGATGTGACCATCAATTCAAATCCATAGCATATTCCTGAAATGTAATATGTTCATATACTGTATGCTTTCACAAACATTATAAACGAGTTATGAAAAATAATGACTTGTTTCGAAATATACAAGTGAACAGTTTACAAACTCTATAATGCTTTGTAGCCATCTGTTATTCAATCTGAATTACAATGTTCAATTGTATAATAATAATACTAATTAATAATATTAACTAATAAATCATAGCCAAATTTATGTATTTTTAAATACTTATCTTCCTGAAATGAAGTCAGGGGTTTCTTGTATATTTGAAGTCAAGTCTTTGAGGGCAGCTTTTTGAAAAGATAGAGTAGTGCTATCAAGTAATGTGATTTCAGGTCTGATCCCACAAGTAGCAGAATTACAGACAAAGGCTCAAATGAGCATATAATGTATACTTTCAAAACATATATCCTTTTTAACATAATAATTGGTTGAATTTTCAATAATTTTTGATAATAAGTATTATTTGCTAACCATTTTCATACTGGATGTCCGATAGTCTGATGAAGCTGTACCAGGACCACCTGAAATGAGAATACTGGAAGAGCTTCCTAAATCCATGATGACCGGCATCCTCCTGATGATTACTCCAAGTGTTATAGAATGCTGTCATAGTAGCCCTGTTACAAAATGAACTGTTTTTAGTTCTTTTATGCAAACGTTTTGAATTTATAATCCAGAAATGAGATGATGATGCATACCACAATTACATACACAATGTAGAAACATGACAAATAAAATCCCATTCCAACAGTACATTTCATTTCAATAAAATTATTACTCAAAAACGGTATGACAAGAAAATGATAATACAACTTGATAGGTCCTGATCCATCAGCTAGTTGGATAGCGTATACATTGTCACCTAACGATTCAATCACCCTATATATGGAGTAGAGTCCCACATATCCTGAATTTTCTTTCTTCCCTGTACTCGATTTGGAATAAGCACTCTAGTTCCAACGAGAATTGAACTATCTATGGCATTGCGGTTAAACAGTTCTCTTCTGTATTTTGCACTTTCCTCCAAGTTGTTGCGTGCGCCATTAAAAACTGACTCCAATAATTCTACATGCTTTGTGACGTATTCAGTTCTGTCATTTGGTTCCTAAGTTGACCTTCCAAGTAAATGATCAATAGGTAACTTTGGGTCATGTCCAACCATCACAAAGTATGGTGTGAATCCAGTTGACGAGTGAACAGCAGAGTTGTAGATGTATACTAATGATGGTAAATAAAGAGGCCACTTTTGTTTTTGTTCTGTCCACAGTGTACGGAGTCAATTATGCATAGTCCCGTTGTATCTTTCCACTTGACCATTCCCTTCGGGGTGATAAGGTGTTGTTCTACTTTTAGAGATATGGTACAAGTCACATAGCTCTTTCACAATCAGACTTTCAGGCTAGCAGATTGCTGATAGGTGCTTTAATGTTTGGTAAAGGAGCTTTCGCTATAAGGCATCACTCACACTTCTTACAATAAGAATCCACATCTTTCACCATCCTTGGCCAGTAGCAACGTTTCTGAATTAAGGACAATGTTCGTTCTGCTCCTTGATGTCCGGCATCATTGTGAAGAGATTCAAGCACATGGTCTTTTAACACTGTGGGAAGAACAAGTTGTTGAATTTTTCCAGTTTCTGTTTCAATAATCCGATACAGAACATCCTCTTCGACATGTAACTTTTCACGCTGTTTAAGAAGTTTTCTGACATCTGACTGCTCTTGTTTAAGTTGACTCGCCGTTGGTTTGTTAGCGTTCCTCAACCAGTACACAACTCTGCTGATTGTAGGATCAAACTTTTGTATTGATGCTATCTCTATAGTTTGGTAACCTGGCAATGTTTCAGTGGCATGAGAAAATATTGGTTCAATGCATCCAAGTTAGAAGCAGAAAATATATATTTCATTTTATAGTGGATACAGTGTCCTTATTTTAATGCTGTGACATAAAATATGCAAGGTTTTATATAATAGCATTGTATATCTTTCTCTATTTACAAATCTTAATTATGGGAACTACATGAGGGGTGACATGTAGAGCACTTTTCATGAACACCTGAACTTAGCATGACTAATCAACTATTAGATGTATTTCCTTTTATTTATCAGAGATTTGCCACTTACTTTCAAATCTAGTTCTCAAAAACGTAAAGGGCACATTGGGAGACTCCGATGTGACCATCAATTCAAATCCATAGCATATTCCTGAAATGTAATATGTTCATATACTGTATGCTTTCACAAACATTATAAACGAGTTATGAAAAATAATGACTTGTTTCGAAATATACAAGTGAACAGTTTACAAACTCTATAATGCTTTGTAGCCATCTGTTATTCCATCTGAATTACAATGTTCAATTGTATAATAATAATACTAATTAATAATATTAACTAATAAATCATAGCCAAATTTATGTATTTTTAAATACTTATCTTCCTGAAATGAAGTCAGGGGTTTCTTGTATATTTGAAGTCAAGTCTTTGAGGGCAGCTTTTTGAAAAGATAGAGTAGTGCTATCAAGTAATGTGATTTCAGGTCTGATCCCACAAGTAGCAGAATTACAGACAAAGGCTCAAATGAGCATATAATGTATACTTTCAAAACATATATCCTTTTTAACATAATAATTGGTTGAATTTTCAATAATTTTTGATAATAAGTATTATTTGCTAACCATTTTCATACTGGATGTCCGATAGTCTGATGAAGCTGTACCAGGACCACCTGAAATGAGAATACTGGAAGAGCTTCCTAAATCCATGATGACCGGCGTCCTCCTGATGATTACTCCAAGTGTTATAGAATGCTGTCATAGTAGCCCTGTTACAAAATGAACTGTTTTTAGTTCTTTTATGCAAACGTTTTGAATTTATAATCCAGAAATGAGATGATGATGCATACCACAATTACATACACAATGTAGAAACATGACAAATAAAATCCCATTCCAACAGTACATTTCATTTCAATAAAATTATTACTCAAAAACGGTATGACAAGAAAATGATAATACAACTTGATAGGTCCTGATCCATCAGCTAGTTGGATAGCGTATACATTGTCACCTAACGATTCAATCACCCTATATATGGAGTAGAGTCCCACATATCCTGAATTTTCTTTCTTCCCTGTACTCGATTTGGAATAAGCACTCTAGTTCCAACGAGAATTGAACTATCTATGGCATTGCGGTTAAACAGTTCTCTTCTGTATTTTGCACTTTCCTCCAAGTTGTTGCGTGCGCCATTAAAAACTGACTCCAATAATTCTACATGCTTTGTGACGTATTCAGTTCTGTCATTTGGTTCCTAAGTTGACCTTCCAAGTAAATGATCAATAGGTAACTTTGGGTCATGTCCAACCATCACAAAGTATGGTGTGAATCCAGTTGACGAGTGAACAGCAGAGTTGTAGATGTATACTAATGATGGTAAATAAAGAGGCCACTTTTGTTTTTGTTCTGTCCACAGTGTACGGAGTCAATTATGCATAGTCCCGTTGTATCTTTCCACTTGACCATTCCCTTCGGGGTGATAAGGTGTTGTTCTACTTTTAGAGATATGGTACAAGTCACATAGCTCTTTCACAATCAGACTTTCAGGCTAGCAGATTGCTGATAGGTGCTTTAATGTTTGGTAAAGGAGCTTTCGCTATAAGGCATCACTCACACTTCTTACAATAAGAATCCACATCTTTCACCATCCTTGGCCAGTAGCAACGTTTCTGAATTAAGGACAATGTTCGTTCTGCTCCTTGATGTCCGGCATCATTGTGAAGAGATTCAAGCACATGGTCTTTTAACACTGTGGGAAGAACAAGTTGTTGAATTTTTCCAGTTTCTGTTTCAATAATCCGATACAGAACATCCTCTTCGACATGTAACTTTTCACGCTGTTTAAGAAGTTTTCTGACATCTGACTGCTCTTGTTTAAGTTGACTCGCCGTTGGTTTGTTAGCGTTCCTCAACCAGTACACAACTCTGCTGATTGTAGGATCAAACTTTTGTATTGATGCTATCTCTATAGTTTGGTAACCTGGCAATGTTTCAGTGGCATGAGAAAATATTGGTTCAATGCATCCAAGTTAGAAGCAGAAAATATATATTTCATTTTATAGTGGATACAGTGTCCTTATTTTAATGCTGTGACATAAAATATGCAAGGTTTTATATAATAGCATTGTATATCTTTCTCTATTTACAAATCTTAATTATGGGAACTACATGAGGGGTGACATGTAGAGCACTTTTCATGAACACCTGAACTTAGCATGACTAATCAACTATTAGATGTATTTCCTTTTATTTATCAGAGATTTGCCACTTACTTTCAAATCTAGTTCTCAAAAACGTAAAGGGCACATTGGGAGACTCCGATGTGACCATCAATTCAAATCCATAGCATATTCCTGAAATGTAATATGTTCATATACTGTATGCTTTCACAAACATTATAAACGAGTTATGAAAAATAATGACTTGTTTCGAAATATACAAGTGAACAGTTTACAAACTCTATAATGCTTTGTAGCCATCTGTTATTCCATCTGAATTACAATGTTCAATTGTATAATAATAATACTAATTAATAATATTAACTAATAAATCATAGCCAAATTTATGTATTTTTAAATACTTATCTTCCTGAAATGAAGTCAGGGGTTTCTTGTATATTTGAAGTCAAGTCTTTGAGGGCAGCTTTTTGAAAAGATAGAGTAGTGCTATCAAGTAATGTGATTTCAGGTCTGATCCCACAAGTAGCAGAATTACAGACAAAGGCTCAAATGAGCATATAATGTATACTTTCAAAACATATATCCTTTTTAACATAATAATTGGTTGAATTTTCAATAATTTTTGATAATAAGTATTATTTGCTAACCATTTTCATACTGGATGTCCGATAGTCTGATGAAGCTGTACCAGGACCACCTGAAATGAGAATACTGGAAGAGCTTCCTAAATCCATGATGAGACCGGCGTCCTCCTGATGATTACTCCAAGTGTTATAGAATGCTGTCATAGTAGCCCTGTTACAAAATGAACTGTTTTTAGTTCTTTTATGCAAACGTTTTGAATTTATAATCCAGAAATGAGATGATGATGCATACCACAATTACATACACAATGTAGAAACATGACAAATAAAATCCCATTCCAACAGTACATTTCATTTCAATAAAATTATTACTCAAAAACGGTATGACAAGAAAATGATAATACAACTTGATAGGTCCTGATCCATCAGCTAGTTGGATAGCGTATACATTGTCACCTAACGATTCAATCACCCTATATATGGAGTAGAGTCCCACATATCCTGAATTTTCTTTCTTCCCTGTACTCGATTTGGAATAAGCACTCTAGTTCCAACGAGAATTGAACTATCTATGGCATTGCGGTTAAACAGTTCTCTTCTGTATTTTGCACTTTCCTCCAAGTTGTTGCGTGCGCCATTAAAAACTGACTCCAATAATTCTACATGCTTTGTGACGTATTCAGTTCTGTCATTTGGTTCCTAAGTTGACCTTCCAAGTAAATGATCAATAGGTAACTTTGGGTCATGTCCAACCATCACAAAGTATGGTGTGAATCCAGTTGACGAGTGAACAGCAGAGTTGTAGATGTATACTAATGATGGTAAATAAAGAGGCCACTTTTGTTTTTGTTCTGTCCACAGTGTACGGAGTCAATTATGCATAGTCCCGTTGTATCTTTCCACTTGACCATTCCCTTCGGGGTGATAAGGTGTTGTTCTACTTTTAGAGATATGGTACAAGTCACATAGCTCTTTCACAATCAGACTTTCAGGCTAAGGTAAAGGAGCTTTCGCTATAAGGCATCACTCACACTTCTTACAATAAGAATCCACATCTTTCACCATCCTTGGCCAGTAGCAACGTTTCTGAATTAAGGACAATGTTCGTTCTGCTCCTTGATGTCCGGCATCATTGTGAAGAGATTCAAGCACATGGTCTTTTAACACTGTGGGAAGAACAAGTTGTTGAATTTTTCCAGTTTCTGTTTCAATAATCCGATACAGAACATCCTCTTCGACATGTAACTTTTCACGCTGTTTAAGAAGTTTTCTGACATCTGACTGCTCTTGTTTAAGTTGACTCGCCGTTGGTTTGTTAGCGTTCCTCAACCAGTACACAACTCTGCTGATTGTAGGATCAAACTTTTGTATTGATGCTATCTCTATAGTTTGGTAACCTGGCAATGTTTCAGTGGCATGAGAAAATATTGGTTCAATGCATCCAAGTTAGAAGCAGAAAATATATATTTCATTTTATAGTGGATACAGTGTCCTTATTTTAATGCTGTGACATAAAATATGCAAGGTTTTATATAATAGCATTGTATATCTTTCTCTATTTACAAATCTTAATTATGGGAACTACATGAGGGGTGACATGTAGAGCACTTTTCATGAACACCTGAACTTAGCATGACTAATCAACTATTAGATGTATTTCCTTTTATTTATCAGAGATTTGCCACTTACTTTCAAATCTAGTTCTCAAAAACGTAAAGGGCACATTGGGAGACTCCGATGTGACCATCAATTCAAATCCATAGCATATTCCTGAAATGTAATATGTTCATATACTGTATGCTTTCACAAACATTATAAACGAGTTATGAAAAATAATGACTTGTTTCGAAATATACAAGTGAACAGTTTACAAACTCTATAATGCTTTGTAGCCATCTGTTATTCCATCTGAATTACAATGTTCAATTGTATAATAATAATACTAATTAATAATATTAACTAATAAATCATAGCCAAATTTATGTATTTTTAAATACTTATCTTCCTGAAATGAAGTCAGGGGTTTCTTGTATATTTGAAGTCAAGTCTTTGAGGGCAGCTTTTTGAAAAGATAGAGTAGTGCTATCAAGTAATGTGATTTCAGGTCTGATCCCACAAGTAGCAGAATTACAGACAAAGGCTCAAATGAGCATATAATGTATACTTTCAAAACATATATCCTTTTTAACATAATAATTGGTTGAATTTTCAATAATTTTTGATAATAAGTATTATTTGCTAACCATTTTCATACTGGATGTCCGATAGTCTGATGAAGCTGTACCAGGACCACCTGAAATGAGAATACTGGAAGAGCTTCCTAAATCCATGATGACCGGCGTCCTCCTGATGATTACTCCAAGTGTTATAGAATGCTGTCATAGTAGCCCTGTTACAAAATGAACTGTTTTTAGTTCTTTTATGCAAACGTTTTGAATTTATAATCCAGAAATGAGATGATGATGCATACCACAATTACATACACAATGTAGAAACATGACAAATAAAATCCCATTCCAACAGTACATTTCATTTCAATAAAATTATTACTCAAAAACGGTATGACAAGAAAATGATAATACAACTTGATAGGTCCTGATCCATCAGCTAGTTGGATAGCGTATACATTGTCACCTAACGATTCAATCACCCTATATATGGAGTAGAGTCCCACATATCCTGAATTTTCTTTCTTCCCTGTACTCGATTTGGAATAAGCACTCTAGTTCCAACGAGAATTGAACTATCTATGGCATTGCGGTTAAACAGTTCTCTTCTGTATTTTGCACTTTCCTCCAAGTTGTTGCGTGCGCCATTAAAAACTGACTCCAATAATTCTACATGCTTTGTGACGTATTCAGTTCTGTCATTTGGTTCCTAAGTTGACCTTCCAAGTAAATGATCAATAGGTAACTTTGGGTCATGTCCAACCATCACAAAGTATGGTGTGAATCCAGTTGACGAGTGAACAGCAGAGTTGTAGATGTATACTAATGATGGTAAATAAAGAGGCCACTTTTGTTTTTGTTCTGTCCACAGTGTACGGAGTCAATTATGCATAGTCCCGTTGTATCTTTCCACTTGACCATTCCCTTCGGGGTGATAAGGTGTTGTTCTACTTTTAGAGATATGGTACAAGTCACATAGCTCTTTCACAATCAGACTTTCAGGCTAAGGTAAAGGAGCTTTCGCTATAAGGCATCACTCACACTTCTTACAATAAGAATCCACATCTTTCACCATCCTTGGCCAGTAGCAACGTTTCTGAATTAAGGACAATGTTCGTTCTGCTCCTTGATGTCCGGCATCATTGTGAAGAGATTCAAGCACATGGTCTTTTAACACTGTGGGAAGAACAAGTTGTTGAATTTTTCCAGTTTCTGTTTCAATAATCCGATACAGAACATCCTCTTCGACATGTAACTTTTCACGCTGTTTAAGAAGTTTTCTGACATCTGACTGCTCTTGTTTAAGTTGACTCGCCGTTGGTTTGTTAGCGTTCCTCAACCAGTACACAACTCTGCTGATTGTAGGATCAAACTTTTGTATTGATGCTATCTCTATAGTTTGGTAACCTGGCAATGTTTCAGTGGCATGAGAAAATATTGGTTCAATGCATCCAAGTTAGAAGCAGAAAATATATATTTCATTTTATAGTGGATACAGTGTCCTTATTTTAATGCTGTGACATAAAATATGCAAGGTTTTATATAATAGCATTGTATATCTTTCTCTATTTACAAATCTTAATTATGGGAACTACATGAGGGGTGACATGTAGAGCACTTTTCATGAACACCTGAACTTAGCATGACTAATCAACTATTAGATGTATTTCCTTTTATTTATCAGAGATTTGCCACTTACTTTCAAATCTAGTTCTCAAAAACGTAAAGGGCACATTGGGAGACTCCGATGTGACCATCAATTCAAATCCATAGCATATTCCTGAAATGTAATATGTTCATATACTGTATGCTTTCACAAACATTATAAACGAGTTATGAAAAATAATGACTTGTTTCGAAATATACAAGTGAACAGTTTACAAACTCTATAATGCTTTGTAGCCATCTGTTATTCCATCTGAATTACAATGTTCAATTGTATAATAATAATACTAATTAATAATATTAACTAATAAATCATAGCCAAATTTATGTATTTTTAAATACTTATCTTCCTGAAATGAAGTCAGGGGTTTCTTGTATATTTGAAGTCAAGTCTTTGAGGGCAGCTTTTTGAAAAGATAGAGTAGTGCTATCAAGTAATGTGATTTCAGGTCTGATCCCACAAGTAGCAGAATTACAGACAAAGGCTCAAATGAGCATATAATGTATACTTTCAAAACATATATCCTTTTTAACATAATAATTGGTTGAATTTTCAATAATTTTTGATAATAAGTATTATTTGCTAACCATTTTCATACTGGATGTCCGATAGTCTGATGAAGCTGTACCAGGACCACCTGAAATGAGAATACTGGAAGAGCTTCCTAAATCCATGATGACCGGCATCCTCCTGATGATTACTCCAAGTGTTGTAGAATGCTGTCATAGTAGCCCTGTTACAAAATGAACTGTTTTTAGTTCTTTTATGCAAACATTTTGAATTTATAATCCAGAAATGAGATGATGATGCATACCACAATTACATACACAATGTAGAAACATGACAAATAAAATCCCATTCCAACAGTACATTTCATTTCAATAAAATTATTACTCAAAAACGGTATGACAAGAAAATGATAATACAACTTGATAGGTCCTGATCCATCAGCTAGTTGGATAGCGTATACATTGTCACCTAACGATTCAATCACCCTATATATGGAGTAGAGTCCCACATATCCTGAATTTTCTTTCTTCCCTGTACTCGATTTGGAATAAGCACTCTAGTTCCAACGAGAATTGAACTATCTATGGCATTGCGGTTAAACAGTTCTCTTCTGTATTTTGCACTTTCCTCCAAGTTGTTGCGTGCGCCATTAAAAACTGACTCCAATAATTCTACATGCTTTGTGACATATTCAGTTCTGTCATTTGGTTCCTAAGTTGACCTTCCAAGTAAATGATCAATAGGTAACTTTGGGTCATGTCCAACCATCACAAAGTATGGTGTGAATCCAGTTGACGAGTGAACAGCAGAGTTGTAGATGTATACTAATGATGGTAAATAAAGAGGCCACTTTTGTTTTTGTTCTGTCCACAGTGTACGGAGTCAATTATGCATAGTCCCGTTGTATCTTTCCACTTGACCATTCCCTTCGGGGTGATAAGGTGTTGTTCTACTTTTAGAGATATGGTACAAGTCACATAGCTCTTTCACAATCAGACTTTCAGGCTAGCAGATTGCTGATAGGTGCTTTAATGTTTGGTAAAGGAGCTTTCGCTATAAGGCATCACTCACACTTCTTACAATAAGAATCCACATCTTTCACCATCCTTGGCCAGTAGCAACGTTTCTGAATTAAGGACAATGTTCGTTCTGCTCCTTGATGTCCGGCATCATTGTGAAGAGATTCAAGCACATGGTCTTTTAACACTGTGGGAAGAACAAGTTGTTGAATTTTTCCAGTTTCTGTTTCAATAATCCGATACAGAACATCCTCTTCGACATGTAACTTTTCACGCTGTTTAAGAAGTTTTCTGACATCTGACTGCTCTTGTTTAAGTTGACTCGCCGTTGGTTTGTTAGCGTTCCTCAACCAGTACACAACTCTGCTGATTGTAGGATCAAACTTTTGTATTGATGCTATCTCTATAGTTTGGTAACCTGGCAATGTTTCAGTGGCATGAGAAAATATTGGTTCAATGCATCCAAGTTAGAAGCAGAAAATATATATTTCATTTTATAGTGGATACAGTGTCCTTATTTTAATGCTGTGACATAAAATATGCAAGGTTTTATATAATAGCATTGTATATCTTTCTCTATTTACAAATCTTAATTATGGGAACTACATGAGGGGTGACATGTAGAGCACTTTTCATGAACACCTGAACTTAGCATGACTAATCAACTATTAGATGTATTTCCTTTTATTTATCAGAGATTTGCCACTTACTTTCAAATCTAGTTCTCAAAAACGTAAAGGGCACATTGGGAGACTCCGATGTGACCATCAATTCAAATCCATAGCATATTCCTGAAATGTAATATGTTCATATACTGTATACTTTCACAAACATTATAAACGAGTTATGAAAAATAATGACTTGTTTCGAAATATACAAGTGAACAGTTTACAAACTCTATAATGCTTTGTAGCCATCTGTTATTCCATCTGAATTACAATGTTCAATTGTATAATAATAATACTAATTAATAATATTAACTAATAAATCATAGCCAAATTTATGTATTTTTAAATACTTATCTTCCTGAAATGAAGTCAGGGGTTTCTTGTATATTTGAAGTCAAGTCTTTGAGGGCAGCTTTTTGAAAAGATAGAGTAGTGCTATCAAGTAATGTGATTTCAGGTCTGATCCCACAAGTAGCAGAATTACAGACAAAGGCTCAAATGAGCATATAATGTATACTTTCAAAACATATATCCTTTTTAACATAATAATTGGTTGAATTTTCAATAATTTTTGATAATAAGTATTATTTGCTAACCATTTTCATACTGGATGTCCGATAGTCTGATGAAGCTGTACCAGGACCACCTGAAATGAGAATACTGGAAGAGCTTCCTAAATCCATGATGACCGGCGTCCTCCTGATGATTACTCCAAGTGTTATAGAATGCTGTCATAGTAGCCCTGTTACAAAATGAACTGTTTTTAGTTCTTTTATGCAAACGTTTTGAATTTATAATCCAGAAATGAGATGATGATGCATACCACAATTACATACACAATGTAGAAACATGACAAATAAAATCCCATTCCAACAGTACATTTCATTTCAATAAAATTATTACTCAAAAACGGTATGACAAGAAAATGATAATACAACTTGATAGGTCCTGATCCATCAGCTAGTTGGATAGCGTATACATTGTCACCTAACGATTCAATCACCCTATATATGGAGTAGAGTCCCACATATCCTGAATTTTCTTTCTTCCCTGTACTCGATTTGGAATAAGCACTCTAGTTCCAACGAGAATTGAACTATCTATGGCATTGCGGTTAAACAGTTCTCTTCTGTATTTTGCACTTTCCTCCAAGTTGTTGCGTGCGCCATTAAAAACTGACTCCAATAATTCTACATGCTTTGTGACGTATTCAGTTCTGTCATTTGGTTCCTAAGTTGACCTTCCAAGTAAATGATCAATAGGTAACTTTGGGTCATGTCCAACCATCACAAAGTATGGTGTGAATCCAGTTGACGAGTGAACAGCAGAGTTGTAGATGTATACTAATGATGGTAAATAAAGAGGCCACTTTTGTTTTTGTTCTGTCCACAGTGTACGGAGTCAATTATGCATAGTCCCGTTGTATCTTTCCACTTGACCATTCCCTTCGGGGTGATAAGGTGTTGTTCTACTTTTAGAGATATGGTACAAGTCACATAGCTCTTTCACAATCAGACTTTCAGGCTAGCAGATTGCTGATAGGTGCTTTAATGTTTGGTAAAGGAGCTTTCGCTATAAGGCATCACTCACACTTCTTACAATAAGAATCCACATCTTTCACCATCCTTGGCCAGTAGCAACGTTTCTGAATTAAGGACAATGTTCGTTCTGCTCCTTGATGTCCGGCATCATTGTGAAGAGATTCAAGCACATGGTCTTTTAACACTGTGGGAAGAACAAGTTGTTGAATTTTTCCAGTTTCTGTTTCAATAATCCGATACAGAACATCCTCTTCGACATGTAACTTTTCACGCTGTTTAAGAAGTTTTCTGACATCTGACTGCTCTTGTTTAAGTTGACTCGCCGTTGGTTTGTTAGCGTTCCTCAACCAGTACACAACTCTGCTGATTGTAGGATCAAACTTTTGTATTGATGCTATCTCTATAGTTTGGTAACCTGGCAATGTTTCAGTGGCATGAGAAAATATTGGTTCAATGCATCCAAGTTAGAAGCAGAAAATATATATTTCATTTTATAGTGGATACAGTGTCCTTATTTTAATGCTGTGACATAAAATATGCAAGGTTTTATATAATAGCATTGTATATCTTTCTCTATTTACAAATCTTAATTATGGGAACTACATGAGGGGTGACATGTAGAGCACTTTTCATGAACACCTGAACTTAGCATGACTAATCAACTATTAGATGTATTTCCTTTTATTTATCAGAGATTTGCCACTTACTTTCAAATCTAGTTCTCAAAAACGTAAAGGGCACATTGGGAGACTCCGATGTGACCATCAATTCAAATCCATAGCATATTCCTGAAATGTAATATGTTCATATACTGTATACTTTCACAAACATTATAAACGAGTTATGAAAAATAATGACTTGTTTCGAAATATACAAGTGAACAGTTTACAAACTCTATAATGCTTTGTAGCCATCTGTTATTCCATCTGAATTACAATGTTCAATTGTATAATAATAATACTAATTAATAATATTAACTAATAAATCATAGCCAAATTTATGTATTTTTAAATACTTATCTTCCTGAAATGAAGTCAGGGGTTTCTTGTATATTTGAAGTCAAGTCTTTGAGGGCAGCTTTTTGAAAAGATAGAGTAGTGCTATCAAGTAATGTGATTTCAGGTCTGATCCCACAAGTAGCAGAATTACAGACAAAGGCTCAAATGAGCATATAATGTATACTTTCAAAACATATATCCTTTTTAACATAATAATTGGTTGAATTTTCAATAATTTTTGATAATAAGTATTATTTGCTAACCATTTTCATACTGGATGTCCGATAGTCTGATGAAGCTGTACCAGGACCACCTGAAATGAGAATACTGGAAGAGCTTCCTAAATCCATGATGACCGGCGTCCTCCTGATGATTACTCCAAGTGTTATAGAATGCTGTCATAGTAGCCCTGTTACAAAATGAACTGTTTTTAGTTCTTTTATGCAAACGTTTTGAATTTATAATCCAGAAATGAGATGATGATGCATACCACAATTACATACACAATGTAGAAACATGACAAATAAAATCCCATTCCAACAGTACATTTCATTTCAATAAAATTATTACTCAAAAACGGTATGACAAGAAAATGATAATACAACTTGATAGGTCCTGATCCATCAGCTAGTTGGATAGCGTATACATTGTCACCTAACGATTCAATCACCCTATATATGGAGTAGAGTCCCACATATCCTGAATTTTCTTTCTTCCCTGTACTCGATTTGGAATAAGCACTCTAGTTCCAACGAGAATTGAACTATCTATGGCATTGCGGTTAAACAGTTCTCTTCTGTATTTTGCACTTTCCTCCAAGTTGTTGCGTGCGCCATTAAAAACTGACTCCAATAATTCTACATGCTTTGTGACGTATTCAGTTCTGTCATTTGGTTCCTAAGTTGACCTTCCAAGTAAATGATCAATAGGTAACTTTGGGTCATGTCCAACCATCACAAAGTATGGTGTGAATCCAGTTGACGAGTGAACAGCAGAGTTGTAGATGTATACTAATGATGGTAAATAAAGAGGCCACTTTTGTTTTTGTTCTGTCCACAGTGTACGGAGTCAATTATGCATAGTCCCGTTGTATCTTTCCACTTGACCATTCCCTTCGGGGTGATAAGGTGTTGTTCTACTTTTAGAGATATGGTACAAGTCACATAGCTCTTTCACAATCAGACTTTCAGGCTAAGGTAAAGGAGCTTTCGCTATAAGGCATCACTCACACTTCTTACAATAAGAATCCACATCTTTCACCATCCTTGGCCAGTAGCAACGTTTCTGAATTAAGGACAATGTTCGTTCTGCTCCTTGATGTCCGGCATCATTGTGAAGAGATTCAAGCACATGGTCTTTTAACACTGTGGGAAGAACAAGTTGTTGAATTTTTCCAGTTTCTGTTTCAATAATCCGATACAGAACATCCTCTTCGACATGTAACTTTTCACGCTGTTTAAGAAGTTTTCTGACATCTGACTGCTCTTGTTTAAGTTGACTCGCCGTTGGTTTGTTAGCGTTCCTCAACCAGTACACAACTCTGCTGATTGTAGGATCAAACTTTTGTATTGATGCTATCTCTATAGTTTGGTAACCTGGCAATGTTTCAGTGGCATGAGAAAATATTGGTTCAATGCATCCAAGTTAGAAGCAGAAAATATATATTTCATTTTATAGTGGATACAGTGTCCTTATTTTAATGCTGTGACATAAAATATGCAAGGTTTTATATAATAGCATTGTATATCTTTCTCTATTTACAAATCTTAATTATGGGAACTACATGAGGGGTGACATGTAGAGCACTTTTCATGAACACCTGAACTTAGCATGACTAATCAACTATTAGATGTATTTCCTTTTATTTATCAGAGATTTGCCACTTACTTTCAAATCTAGTTCTCAAAAACGTAAAGGGCACATTGGGAGACTCCGATGTGACCATCAATTCAAATCCATAGCATATTCCTGAAATGTAATATGTTCATATACTGTATGCTTTCACAAACATTATAAACGAGTTATGAAAAATAATGACTTGTTTCGAAATATACAAGTGAACAGTTTACAAACTCTATAATGCTTTGTAGCCATCTGTTATTCCATCTGAATTACAATGTTCAATTGTATAATAATAATACTAATTAATAATATTAACTAATAAATCATAGCCAAATTTATGTATTTTTAAATACTTATCTTCCTGAAATGAAGTCAGGGGTTTCTTGTATATTTGAAGTCAAGTCTTTGAGGGCAGCTTTTTGAAAAGATAGAGTAGTGCTATCAAGTAATGTGATTTCAGGTCTGATCCCACAAGTAGCAGAATTACAGACAAAGGCTCAAATGAGCATATAATGTATACTTTCAAAACATATATCCTTTTTAACATAATAATTGGTTGAATTTTCAATAATTTTTGATAATAAGTATTATTTGCTAACCATTTTCATACTGGATGTCCGATAGTCTGATGAAGCTGTACCAGGACCACCTGAAATGAGAATACTGGAAGAGCTTCCTAAATCCATGATGACCGGCGTCCTCCTGATGATTACTCCAAGTGTTATAGAATGCTGTCATAGTAGCCCTGTTACAAAATGAACTGTTTTTAGTTCTTTTATGCAAACGTTTTGAATTTATAATCCAGAAATGAGATGATGATGCATACCACAATTACATACACAATGTAGAAACATGACAAATAAAATCCCATTCCAACAGTACATTTCATTTCAATAAAATTATTACTCAAAAACGGTATGACAAGAAAATGATAATACAACTTGATAGGTCCTGATCCATCAGCTAGTTGGATAGCGTATACATTGTCACCTAACGATTCAATCACCCTATATATGGAGTAGAGTCCCACATATCCTGAATTTTCTTTCTTCCCTGTACTCGATTTGGAATAAGCACTCTAGTTCCAACGAGAATTGAACTATCTATGGCATTGCGGTTAAACAGTTCTCTTCTGTATTTTGCACTTTCCTCCAAGTTGTTGCGTGCGCCATTAAAAACTGACTCCAATAATTCTACATGCTTTGTGACGTATTCAGTTCTGTCATTTGGTTCCTAAGTTGACCTTCCAAGTAAATGATCAATAGGTAACTTTGGGTCATGTCCAACCATCACAAAGTATGGTGTGAATCCAGTTGACGAGTGAACAGCAGAGTTGTAGATGTATACTAATGATGGTAAATAAAGAGGCCACTTTTGTTTTTGTTCTGTCCACAGTGTACGGAGTCAATTATGCATAGTCCCGTTGTATCTTTCCACTTGACCATTCCCTTCGGGGTGATAAGGTGTTGTTCTACTTTTAGAGATATGGTACAAGTCACATAGCTCTTTCACAATCAGACTTTCAGGCTAAGGTAAAGGAGCTTTCGCTATAAGGCATCACTCACACTTCTTACAATAAGAATCCACATCTTTCACCATCCTTGGCCAGTAGCAACGTTTCTGAATTAAGGACAATGTTCGTTCTGCTCCTTGATGTCTGGCATCATTGTGAAGAGATTCAAGCACATGGTCTTTTAACACTGTGGGAAGAACAAGTTGTTGAATTTTTCCAGTTTCTGTTTCAATAATCCGATACAGAACATCCTCTTCGACATGTAACTTTTCACGCTGTTTAAGAAGTTTTCTGACATCTGACTGCTCTTGTTTAAGTTGACTCGCCGTTGGTTTGTTAGCGTTCCTCAACCAGTACACAACTCTGCTGATTGTAGGATCAAACTTTTGTATTGATGCTATCTCTATAGTTTGGTAACCTGGCAATGTTTCAGTGGCATGAGAAAATATTGGTTCAATGCATCCAAGTTAGAAGCAGAAAATATATATTTCATTTTATAGTGGATACAGTGTCCTTATTTTAATGCTGTGACATAAAATATGCAAGGTTTTATATAATAGCATTGTATATCTTTCTCTATTTACAAATCTTAATTATGGGAACTACATGAGGGGTGACATGTAGAGCACTTTTCATGAACACCTGAACTTAGCATGACTAATCAACTATTAGATGTATTTCCTTTTATTTATCAGAGATTTGCCACTTACTTTCAAATCTAGTTCTCAAAAACGTAAAGGGCACATTGGGAGACTCCGATGTGACCATCAATTCAAATCCATAGCATATTCCTGAAATGTAATATGTTCATATACTGTATGCTTTCACAAACATTATAAACGAGTTATGAAAAATAATGACTTGTTTCGAAATATACAAGTGAACAGTTTACAAACTCTATAATGCTTTGTAGCCATCTGTTATTCCATCTGAATTACAATGTTCAATTGTATAATAATAATACTAATTAATAATATTAACTAATAAATCATAGCCAAATTTATGTATTTTTAAATACTTATCTTCCTGAAATGAAGTCAGGGGTTTCTTGTATATTTGAAGTCAAGTCTTTGAGGGCAGCTTTTTGAAAAGATAGAGTAGTGCTATCAAGTAATGTGATTTCAGGTCTGATCCCACAAGTAGCAGAATTACAGACAAAGGCTCAAATGAGCATATAATGTATACTTTCAAAACATATATCCTTTTTAACATAATAATTGGTTGAATTTTCAATAATTTTTGATAATAAGTATTATTTGCTAACCATTTTCATACTGGATGTCCGATAGTCTGATGAAGCTGTACCAGGACCACCTGAAATGAGAATACTGGAAGAGCTTCCTAAATCCATGATGACCGGCGTCCTCCTGATGATTACTCCAAGTGTTATAGAATGCTGTCATAGTAGCCCTGTTACAAAATGAACTGTTTTTAGTTCTTTTATGCAAACGTTTTGAATTTATAATCCAGAAATGAGATGATGATGCATACCACAATTACATACACAATGTAGAAACATGACAAATAAAATCCCATTCCAACAGTACATTTCATTTCAATAAAATTATTACTCAAAAACGGTATGACAAGAAAATGATAATACAACTTGATAGGTCCTGATCCATCAGCTAGTTGGATAGCGTATACATTGTCACCTAACGATTCAATCACCCTATATATGGAGTAGAGTCCCACATATCCTGAATTTTCTTTCTTCCCTGTACTCGATTTGGAATAAGCACTCTAGTTCCAACGAGAATTGAACTATCTATGGCATTGCGGTTAAACAGTTCTCTTCTGTATTTTGCACTTTCCTCCAAGTTGTTGCGTGCGCCATTAAAAACTGACTCCAATAATTCTACATGCTTTGTGACGTATTCAGTTCTGTCATTTGGTTCCTAAGTTGACCTTCCAAGTAAATGATCAATAGGTAACTTTGGGTCATGTCCAACCATCACAAAGTATGGTGTGAATCCAGTTGACGAGTGAACAGCAGAGTTGTAGATGTATACTAATGATGGTAAATAAAGAGGCCACTTTTGTTTTTGTTCTGTCCACAGTGTACGGAGTCAATTATGCATAGTCCCGTTGTATCTTTCCACTTGACCATTCCCTTCGGGGTGATAAGGTGTTGTTCTACTTTTAGAGATATGGTACAAGTCACATAGCTCTTTCACAATCAGACTTTCAGGCTAAGGTAAAGGAGCTTTCGCTATAAGGCATCACTCACACTTCTTACAATAAGAATCCACATCTTTCACCATCCTTGGCCAGTAGCAACGTTTCTGAATTAAGGACAATGTTCGTTCTGCTCCTTGATGTCCGGCATCATTGTGAAGAGATTCAAGCACATGGTCTTTTAACACTGTGGGAAGAACAAGTTGTTGAATTTTTCCAGTTTCTGTTTCAATAATCCGATACAGAACATCCTCTTCGACATGTAACTTTTCACGCTGTTTAAGAAGTTTTCTGACATCTGACTGCTCTTGTTTAAGTTGACTCGCCGTTGGTTTGTTAGCGTTCCTCAACCAGTACACAACTCTGCTGATTGTAGGATCAAACTTTTGTATTGATGCTATCTCTATAGTTTGGTAACCTGGCAATGTTTCAGTGGCATGAGAAAATATTGGTTCAATGCATCCAAGTTAGAAGCAGAAAATATATATTTCATTTTATAGTGGATACAGTGTCCTTATTTTAATGCTGTGACATAAAATATGCAAGGTTTTATATAATAGCATTGTATATCTTTCTCTATTTACAAATCTTAATTATGGGAACTACATGAGGGGTGACATGTAGAGCACTTTTCATGAACACCTGAACTTAGCATGACTAATCAACTATTAGATGTATTTCCTTTTATTTATCAGAGATTTGCCACTTACTTTCAAATCTAGTTCTCAAAAACGTAAAGGGCACATTGGGAGACTCCGATGTGACCATCAATTCAAATCCATAGCATATTCCTGAAATGTAATATGTTCATATACTGTATGCTTTCACAAACATTATAAACGAGTTATGAAAAATAATGACTTGTTTCGAAATATACAAGTGAACAGTTTACAAACTCTATAATGCTTTGTAGCCATCTGTTATTCCATCTGAATTACAATGTTCAATTGTATAATAATAATACTAATTAATAATATTAACTAATAAATCATAGCCAAATTTATGTATTTTTAAATACTTATCTTCCTGAAATGAAGTCAGGGGTTTCTTGTATATTTGAAGTCAAGTCTTTGAGGGCAGCTTTTTGAAAAGATAGAGTAGTGCTATCAAGTAATGTGATTTCAGGTCTGATCCCACAAGTAGCAGAATTACAGACAAAGGCTCAAATGAGCATATAATGTATACTTTCAAAACATATATCCTTTTTAACATAATAATTGGTTGAATTTTCAATAATTTTTGATAATAAGTATTATTTGCTAACCATTTTCATACTGGATGTCCGATAGTCTGATGAAGCTGTACCAGGACCACCTGAAATGAGAATACTGGAAGAGCTTCCTAAATCCATGATGACCGGCGTCCTCCTGATGATTACTCCAAGTGTTATAGAATGCTGTCATAGTAGCCCTGTTACAAAATGAACTGTTTTTAGTTCTTTTATGCAAACGTTTTGAATTTATAATCCAGAAATGAGATGATGATGCATACCACAATTACATACACAATGTAGAAACATGGCAAATAAAATCCCATTCCAACAGTACATTTCATTTCAATAAAATTATTACTCAAAAACGGTATGACAAGAAAATGATAATACAACTTGATAGGTCCTGATCCATCAGCTAGTTGGATAGCGTATACATTGTCACCTAACGATTCAATCACCCTATATATGGAGTAGAGTCCCACATATCCTGAATTTTCTTTCTTCCCTGTACTCGATTTGGAATAAGCACTCTAGTTCCAACGAGAATTGAACTATCTATGGCATTGCGGTTAAACAGTTCTCTTCTGTATTTTGCACTTTCCTCCAAGTTGTTGCGTGCGCCATTAAAAACTGACTCCAATAATTCTACATGCTTTGTGACGTATTCAGTTCTGTCATTTGGTTCCTAAGTTGACCTTCCAAGTAAATGATCAATAGGTAACTTTGGGTCATGTCCAACCATCACAAAGTATGGTGTGAATCCAGTTGACAAGTGAACAGCAGAGTTGTAGATGTATACTAATGATGGTAAATAAAGAGGCCACTTTTGTTTTTGTTCTGTCCACAGTGTACGGAGTCAATTATGCATAGTCCCGTTGTATCTTTCCACTTGACCATTCCCTTCGGGGTGATAAGGTGTTGTTCTACTTTTAGAGATATGGTACAAGTCACATAGCTCTTTCACAATCAGACTTTCAGGCTAAGGTAAAGGAGCTTTCGCTATAAGGCATCACTCACACTTCTTACAATAAGAATCCACATCTTTCACCATCCTTGGCCAGTAGCAACGTTTCTGAATTAAGGACAATGTTCGTTCTGCTCCTTGATGTCCGGCATCATTGTGAAGAGATTCAAGCACATGGTCTTTTAACACTGTGGGAAGAACAAGTTGTTGAATTTTTCCAGTTTCTGTTTCAATAATCCGATACAGAACATCCTCTTCGACATGTAACTTTTCACGCTGTTTAAGAAGTTTTCTGACATCTGACTGCTCTTGTTTAAGTTGACTCGCCGTTGGTTTGTTAGCGTTCCTCAACCAGTACACAACTCTGCTGATTGTAGGATCAAACTTTTGTATTGATGCTATCTCTATAGTTTGGTAACCTGGCAATGTTTCAGTGGCATGAGAAAATATTGGTTCAATGCATCCAAGTTAGAAGCAGAAAATATATATTTCATTTTATAGTGGATACAGTGTCCTTATTTTAATGCTGTGACATAAAATATGCAAGGTTTTATATAATAGCATTGTATATCTTTCTCTATTTACAAATCTTAATTATGGGAACTACATGAGGGGTGACATGTAGAGCACTTTTCATGAACACCTGAACTTAGCATGACTAATCAACTATTAGATGTATTTCCTTTTATTTATCAGAGATTTGCCACTTACTTTCAAATCTAGTTCTCAAAAACGTAAAGGGCACATTGGGAGACTCCGATGTGACCATCAATTCAAATCCATAGCATATTCCTGAAATGTAATATGTTCATATACTGTATACTTTCACAAACATTATAAACGAGTTATGAAAAATAATGACTTGTTTCGAAATATACAAGTGAACAGTTTACAAACTCTATAATGCTTTGTAGCCATCTGTTATTCCATCTGAATTACAATGTTCAATTGTATAATAATAATACTAATTAATAATATTAACTAATAAATCATAGCCAAATTTATGTATTTTTAAATACTTATCTTCCTGAAATGAAGTCAGGGGTTTCTTGTATATTTGAAGTCAAGTCTTTGAGGGCAGCTTTTTGAAAAGATAGAGTAGTGCTATCAAGTAATGTGATTTCAGGTCTGATCCCACAAGTAGCAGAATTACAGACAAAGGCTCAAATGAGCATATAATGTATACTTTCAAAACATATATCCTTTTTAACATAATAATTGGTTGAATTTTCAATAATTTTTGATAATAAGTATTATTTGCTAACCATTTTCATACTGGATGTCCGATAGTCTGATGAAGCTGTACCAGGACCACCTGAAATGAGAATACTGGAAGAGCTTCCTAAATCCATGATGACCGGCGTCCTCCTGATGATTACTCCAAGTGTTGTAGAATGCTGTCATAGTAGCCCTGTTACAAAATGAACTGTTTTTAGTTCTTTTATGCAAACGTTTTGAATTTATAATCCAGAAATGAGATGATGATGCATACCACAATTACATACACAATGTAGAAACATGACAAATAAAATCCCATTCCAACAGTACATTTCATTTCAATAAAATTATTACTCAAAAACGGTATGACAAGAAAATGATAATACAACTTGATAGGTCCTGATCCATCAGCTAGTTGGATAGCGTATACATTGTCACCTAACGATTCAATCACCCTATATATGGAGTAGAGTCCCACATATCCTGAATTTTCTTTCTTCCCTGTACTCGATTTGGAATAAGCACTCTAGTTCCAACGAGAATTGAACTATCTATGGCATTGCGGTTAAACAGTTCTCTTCTGTATTTTGCACTTTCCTCCAAGTTGTTGCGTGCGCCATTAAAAACTGACTCCAATAATTCTACATGCTTTGTGACGTATTCAGTTCTGTCATTTGGTTCCTAAGTTGACCTTCCAAGTAAATGATCAATAGGTAACTTTGGGTCATGTCCAACCATCACAAAGTATGGTGTGAATCCAGTTGACGAGTGAACAGCAGAGTTGTAGATGTATACTAATGATGGTAAATAAAGAGGCCACTTTTGTTTTTGTTCTGTCCACAGTGTACGGAGTCAATTATGCATAGTCCCGTTGTATCTTTCCACTTGACCATTCCCTTCGGGGTGATAAGGTGTTGTTCTACTTTTAGAGATATGGTACAAGTCACATAGCTCTTTCACAATCAGACTTTCAGGCTAAGGTAAAGGAGCTTTCGCTATAAGGCATCACTCACACTTCTTACAATAAGAATCCACATCTTTCACCATCCTTGGCCAGTAGCAACATTTCTGAATTAAGGACAATGTTCGTTCTGCTCCTTGATGTCCGGCATCATTGTGAAGAGATTCAAGCACATGGTCTTTTAACACTGTGGGAAGAACAAGTTGTTGAATTTTTCCAGTTTCTGTTTCAATAATCCGATACAGAACATCCTCTTCGACATGTAACTTTTCACGCTGTTTAAGAAGTTTTCTGACATCTGACTGCTCTTGTTTAAGTTGACTCGCCGTTGGTTTGTTAGCGTTCCTCAACCAGTACACAACTCTGCTGATTGTAGGATCAAACTTTTGTATTGATGCTATCTCTATAGTTTGGTAACCTGGCAATGTTTCAGTGGCATGAGAAAATATTGGTTCAATGCATCCAAGTTAGAAGCAGAAAATATATATTTCATTTTATAGTGGATACAGTGTCCTTATTTTAATGCTGTGACATAAAATATGCAAGGTTTTATATAATAGCATTGTATATCTTTCTCTATTTACAAATCTTAATTATGGGAACTACATGAGGGGTGACATGTAGAGCACTTTTCATGAACACCTGAACTTAGCATGACTAATCAACTATTAGATGTATTTCCTTTTATTTATCAGAGATTTGCCACTTACTTTCAAATCTAGTTCTCAAAAACGTAAAGGGCACATTGGGAGACTCCGATGTGACCATCAATTCAAATCCATAGCATATTCCTGAAATGTAATATGTTCATATACTGTATGCTTTCACAAACATTATAAACGAGTTATGAAAAATAATGACTTGTTTCGAAATATACAAGTGAACAGTTTACAAACTCTATAATGCTTTGTAGCCATCTGTTATTCCATCTGAATTACAATGTTCAATTGTATAATAATAATACTAATTAATAATATTAACTAATAAATCATAGCCAAATTTATGTATTTTTAAATACTTATCTTCCTGAAATGAAGTCAGGGGTTTCTTGTATATTTGAAGTCAAGTCTTTGAGGGCAGCTTTTTGAAAAGATAGAGTAGTGCTATCAAGTAATGTGATTTCAGGTCTGATCCCACAAGTAGCAGAATTACAGACAAAGGCTCAAATGAGCATATAATGTATACTTTCAAAACATATATCCTTTTTAACATAATAATTGGTTGAATTTTCAATAATTTTTGATAATAAGTATTATTTGCTAACCATTTTCATACTGGATGTCCGATAGTCTGATGAAGCTGTACCAGGACCACCTGAAATGAGAATACTGGAAGAGCTTCCTAAATCCATGATGACCGGCGTCCTCCTGATGATTACTCCAAGTGTTATAGAATGCTGTCATAGTAGCCCTGTTACAAAATGAACTGTTTTTAGTTCTTTTATGCAAACGTTTTGAATTTATAATCCAGAAATGAGATGATGATGCATACCACAATTACATACACAATGTAGAAACATGACAAATAAAATCCCATTCCAACAGTACATTTCATTTCAATAAAATTATTACTCAAAAACGGTATGACAAGAAAATGATAATACAACTTGATAGGTCCTGATCCATCAGCTAGTTGGATAGCGTATACATTGTCACCTAACGATTCAATCACCCTATATATGGAGTAGAGTCCCACATATCCTGAATTTTCTTTCTTCCCTGTACTCGATTTGGAATAAGCACTCTAGTTCCAACGAGAATTGAACTATCTATGGCATTGCGGTTAAACAGTTCTCTTCTGTATTTTGCACTTTCCTCCAAGTTGTTGCGTGCGCCATTAAAAACTGACTCCAATAATTCTACATGCTTTGTGACATATTCAGTTCTGTCATTTGGTTCCTAAGTTGACCTTCCAAGTAAATGATCAATAGGTAACTTTGGGTCATGTCCAACCATCACAAAGTATGGTGTGAATCCAGTTGACGAGTGAACAGCAGAGTTGTAGATGTATACTAATGATGGTAAATAAAGAGGCCACTTTTGTTTTTGTTCTGTCCACAGTGTACGGAGTCAATTATGCATAGTCCCGTTGTATCTTTCCACTTGACCATTCCCTTCGGGGTGATAAGGTGTTGTTCTACTTTTAGAGATATGGTACAAGTCACATAGCTCTTTCACAATCAGACTTTCAGGCTAAGGTAAAGGAGCTTTCGCTATAAGGCATCACTCACACTTCTTACAATAAGAATCCACATCTTTCACCATCCTTGGCCAGTAGCAACGTTTCTGAATTAAGGACAATGTTCGTTCTGCTCCTTGATGTCCGGCATCATTGTGAAGAGATTCAAGCACATGGTCTTTTAACACTGTGGGAAGAACAAGTTGTTGAATTTTTCCAGTTTCTGTTTCAATAATCCGATACAGAACATCCTCTTCGACATGTAACTTTTCACGCTGTTTAAGAAGTTTTCTGACATCTGACTGCTCTTGTTTAAGTTGACTCGCCGTTGGTTTGTTAGCGTTCCTCAACCAGTACACAACTCTGCTGATTGTAGGATCAAACTTTTGTATTGATGCTATCTCTATAGTTTGGTAACCTGGCAATGTTTCAGTGGCATGAGAAAATATTGGTTCAATGCATCCAAGTTAGAAGCAGAAAATATATATTTCATTTTATAGTGGATACAGTGTCCTTATTTTAATGCTGTGACATAAAATATGCAAGGTTTTATATAATAGCATTGTATATCTTTCTCTATTTACAAATCTTAATTATGGGAACTACATGAGGGGTGACATGTAGAGCACTTTTCATGAACACCTGAACTTAGCATGACTAATCAACTATTAGATGTATTTCCTTTTATTTATCAGAGATTTGCCACTTACTTTCAAATCTAGTTCTCAAAAACGTAAAGGGCACATTGGGAGACTCCGATGTGACCATCAATTCAAATCCATAGCATATTCCTGAAATGTAATATGTTCATATACTGTATGCTTTCACAAACATTATAAACGAGTTATGAAAAATAATGACTTGTTTCGAAATATACAAGTGAACAGTTTACAAACTCTATAATGCTTTGTAGCCATCTGTTATTCCATCTGAATTACAATGTTCAATTGTATAATAATAATACTAATTAATAATATTAACTAATAAATCATAGCCAAATTTATGTATTTTTAAATACTTATCTTCCTGAAATGAAGTCAGGGGTTTCTTGTATATTTGAAGTCAAGTCTTTGAGGGCAGCTTTTTGAAAAGATAGAGTAGTGCTATCAAGTAATGTGATTTCAGGTCTGATCCCACAAGTAGCAGAATTACAGACAAAGGCTCAAATGAGCATATAATGTATACTTTCAAAACATATATCCTTTTTAACATAATAATTGGTTGAATTTTCAATAATTTTTGATAATAAGTATTATTTGCTAACCATTTTCATACTGGATGTCCGATAGTCTGATGAAGCTGTACCAGGACCACCTGAAATGAGAATACTGGAAGAGCTTCCTAAATCCATGATGACCGGCGTCCTCCTGATGATTACTCCAAGTGTTATAGAATGCTGTCATAGTAGCCCTGTTACAAAATGAACTGTTTTTAGTTCTTTTATGCAAACGTTTTGAATTTATAATCCAGAAATGAGATGATGATGCATACCACAATTACATACACAATGTAGAAACATGGCAAATAAAATCCCATTCCAACAGTACATTTCATTTCAATAAAATTATTACTCAAAAACGGTATGACAAGAAAATGATAATACAACTTGATAGGTCCTGATCCATCAGCTAGTTGGATAGCGTATACATTGTCACCTAACGATTCAATCACCCTATATATGGAGTAGAGTCCCACATATCCTGAATTTTCTTTCTTCCCTGTACTCGATTTGGAATAAGCACTCTAGTTCCAACGAGAATTGAACTATCTATGGCATTGCGGTTAAACAGTTCTCTTCTGTATTTTGCACTTTCCTCCAAGTTGTTGCGTGCGCCATTAAAAACTGACTCCAATAATTCTACATGCTTTGTGACATATTCAGTTCTGTCATTTGGTTCCTAAGTTGACCTTCCAAGTAAATGATCAATAGGTAACTTTGGGTCATGTCCAACCATCACAAAGTATGGTGTGAATCCAGTTGACGAGTGAACAGCAGAGTTGTAGATGTATACTAATGATGGTAAATAAAGAGGCCACTTTTGTTTTTGTTCTGTCCACAGTGTACGGAGTCAATTATGCATAGTCCCGTTGTATCTTTCCACTTGACCATTCCCTTCGGGGTGATAAGGTGTTGTTCTACTTTTAGAGATATGGTACAAGTCACATAGCTCTTTCACAATCAGACTTTCAGGCTAAGGTAAAGGAGCTTTCGCTATAAGGCATCACTCACACTTCTTACAATAAGAATCCACATCTTTCACCATCCTTGGCCAGTAGCAACGTTTCTGAATTAAGGACAATGTTCGTTCTGCTCCTTGATGTCCGGCATCATTGTGAAGAGATTCAAGCACATGGTCTTTTAACACTGTGGGAAGAACAAGTTGTTGAATTTTTCCAGTTTCTGTTTCAATAATCCGATACAGAACATCCTCTTCGACATGTAACTTTTCACGCTGTTTAAGAAGTTTTCTGACATCTGACTGCTCTTGTTTAAGTTGACTCGCCGTTGGTTTGTTAGCGTTCCTCAACCAGTACACAACTCTGCTGATTGTAGGATCAAACTTTTGTATTGATGCTATCTCTATAGTTTGGTAACCTGGCAATGTTTCAGTGGCATGAGAAAATATTGGTTCAATGCATCCAAGTTAGAAGCAGAAAATATATATTTCATTTTATAGTGGATACAGTGTCCTTATTTTAATGCTGTGACATAAAATATGCAAGGTTTTATATAATAGCATTGTATATCTTTCTCTATTTACAAATCTTAATTATGGGAACTACATGAGGGGTGACATGTAGAGCACTTTTCATGAACACCTGAACTTAGCATGACTAATCAACTATTAGATGTATTTCCTTTTATTTATCAGAGATTTGCCACTTACTTTCAAATCTAGTTCTCAAAAACGTAAAGGGCACATTGGGAGACTCCGATGTGACCATCAATTCAAATCCATAGCATATTCCTGAAATGTAATATGTTCATATACTGTATGCTTTCACAAACATTATAAACGAGTTATGAAAAATAATGACTTGTTTCGAAATATACAAGTGAACAGTTTACAAACTCTATAATGCTTTGTAGCCATCTGTTATTCCATCTGAATTACAATGTTCAATTGTATAATAATAATACTAATTAATAATATTAACTAATAAATCATAGCCAAATTTATGTATTTTTAAATACTTATCTTCCTGAAATGAAGTCAGGGGTTTCTTGTATATTTGAAGTCAAGTCTTTGAGGGCAGCTTTTTGAAAAGATAGAGTAGTGCTATCAAGTAATGTGATTTCAGGTCTGATCCCACAAGTAGCAGAATTACAGACAAAGGCTCAAATGAGCATATAATGTATACTTTCAAAACATATATCCTTTTTAACATAATAATTGGTTGAATTTTCAATAATTTTTGATAATAAGTATTATTTGCTAACCATTTTCATACTGGATGTCCGATAGTCTGATGAAGCTGTACCAGGACCACCTGAAATGAGAATACTGGAAGAGCTTCCTAAATCCATGATGACCGGCGTCCTCCTGATGATTACTCCAAGTGTTGTAGAATGCTGTCATAGTAGCCCTGTTACAAAATGAACTGTTTTTAGTTCTTTTATGCAAACGTTTTGAATTTATAATCCAGAAATGAGATGATGATGCATACCACAATTACATACACAATGTAGAAACATGACAAATAAAATCCCATTCCAACAGTACATTTCATTTCAATAAAATTATTACTCAAAAACGGTATGACAAGAAAATGATAATACAACTTGATAGGTCCTGATCCATCAGCTAGTTGGATAGCGTATACATTGTCACCTAACGATTCAATCACCCTATATATGGAGTAGAGTCCCACATATCCTGAATTTTCTTTCTTCCCTGTACTCGATTTGGAATAAGCACTCTAGTTCCAACGAGAATTGAACTATCTATGGCATTGCGGTTAAACAGTTCTCTTCTGTATTTTGCACTTTCCTCCAAGTTGTTGCGTGCGCCATTAAAAACTGACTCCAATAATTCTACATGCTTTGTGACATATTCAGTTCTGTCATTTGGTTCCTAAGTTGACCTTCCAAGTAAATGATCAATAGGTAACTTTGGGTCATGTCCAACCATCACAAAGTATGGTGTGAATCCAGTTGACGAGTGAACAGCAGAGTTGTAGATGTATACTAATGATGGTAAATAAAGAGGCCACTTTTGTTTTTGTTCTGTCCACAGTGTACGGAGTCAATTATGCATAGTCCCGTTGTATCTTTCCACTTGACCATTCCCTTCGGGGTGATAAGGTGTTGTTCTACTTTTAGAGATATGGTACAAGTCACATAGCTCTTTCACAATCAGACTTTCAGGCTAGCAGATTGCTGATAGGTGCTTTAATGTTTGGTAAAGGAGCTTTCGCTATAAGGCATCACTCACACTTCTTACAATAACAATCCACATCTTTCACCATCCTTGGCCAGTAGCAACGTTTCTGAATTAAGGACAATGTTCGTTCTGCTCCTTGATGTCCGGCATCATTGTGAAGAGATTCAAGCACATGGTCTTTTAACACTGTGGGAAGAACAAGTTGTTGAATTTTTCCAGTTTCTGTTTCAATAATCCGATACAGAACATCCTCTTCGACATGTAACTTTTCACGCTGTTTAAGAAGTTTTCTGACATCTGACTGCTCTTGTTTAAGTTGACTCGCCGTTGGTTTGTTAGCGTTCCTCAACCAGTACACAACTCTGCTGATTGTAGGATCAAACTTTTGTATTGATGCTATCTCTATAGTTTGGTAACCTGGCAATGTTTCAGTGGCATGAGAAAATATTGGTTCAATGCATCCAAGTTAGAAGCAGAAAATATATATTTCATTTTATAGTGGATACAGTGTCCTTATTTTAATGCTGTGACATAAAATATGCAAGGTTTTATATAATAGCATTGTATATCTTTCTCTATTTACAAATCTTAATTATGGGAACTACATGAGGGGTGACATGTAGAGCACTTTTCATGAACACCTGAACTTAGCATGACTAATCAACTATTAGATGTATTTCCTTTTATTTATCAGAGATTTGCCACTTACTTTCAAATCTAGTTCTCAAAAACGTAAAGGGCACATTGGGAGACTCCGATGTGACCATCAATTCAAATCCATAGCATATTCCTGAAATGTAATATGTTCATATACTGTATGCTTTCACAAACATTATAAACGAGTTATGAAAAATAATGACTTGTTTCGAAATATACAAGTGAACAGTTTACAAACTCTATAATGCTTTGTAGCCATCTGTTATTCCATCTGAATTACAATGTTCAATTGTATAATAATAATACTAATTAATAATATTAACTAATAAATCATAGCCAAATTTATGTATTTTTAAATACTTATCTTCCTGAAATGAAGTCAGGGGTTTCTTGTATATTTGAAGTCAAGTCTTTGAGGGCAGCTTTTTGAAAAGATAGAGTAGTGCTATCAAGTAATGTGATTTCAGGTCTGATCCCACAAGTAGCAGAATTACAGACAAAGGCTCAAATGAGCATATAATGTATACTTTCAAAACATATATCCTTTTTAACATAATAATTGGTTGAATTTTCAATAATTTTTGATAATAAGTATTATTTGCTAACCATTTTCATACTGGATGTCCGATAGTCTGATGAAGCTGTACCAGGACCACCTGAAATGAGAATACTGGAAGAGCTTCCTAAATCCATGATGACCGGCGTCCTCCTGATGATTACTCCAAGTGTTATAGAATGCTGTCATAGTAGCCCTGTTACAAAATGAACTGTTTTTAGTTCTTTTATGCAAACGTTTTGAATTTATAATCCAGAAATGAGATGATGATGCATACCACAATTACATACACAATGTAGAAACATGACAAATAAAATCCCATTCCAACAGTACATTTCATTTCAATAAAATTATTACTCAAAAACGGTATGACAAGAAAATGATAATACAACTTGATAGGTCCTGATCCATCAGCTAGTTGGATAGCGTATACATTGTCACCTAACGATTCAATCACCCTATATATGGAGTAGAGTCCCACATATCCTGAATTTTCTTTCTTCCCTGTACTCGATTTGGAATAAGCACTCTAGTTCCAACGAGAATTGAACTATCTATGGCATTGCGGTTAAACAGTTCTCTTCTGTATTTTGCACTTTCCTCCAAGTTGTTGCGTGCGCCATTAAAAACTGACTCCAATAATTCTACATGCTTTGTGACGTATTCAGTTCTGTCATTTGGTTCCTAAGTTGACCTTCCAAGTAAATGATCAATAGGTAACTTTGGGTCATGTCCAACCATCACAAAGTATGGTGTGAATCCAGTTGACGAGTGAACAGCAGAGTTGTAGATGTATACTAATGATGGTAAATAAAGAGGCCACTTTTGTTTTTGTTCTGTCCACAGTGTACGGAGTCAATTATGCATAGTCCCGTTGTATCTTTCCACTTGACCATTCCCTTCGGGGTGATAAGGTGTTGTTCTACTTTTAGAGATATGGTACAAGTCACATAGCTCTTTCACAATCAGACTTTCAGGCTAAGGTAAAGGAGCTTTCGCTATAAGGCATCACTCACACTTCTTACAATAAGAATCCACATCTTTCACCATCCTTGGCCAGTAGCAACGTTTCTGAATTAAGGACATGTTCGTTCTGCTCCTTGATGTCCGGCATCATTGTGAAGAGATTCAAGCACATGGTCTTTTAACACTGTGGGAAGAACAAGTTGTTGAATTTTTCCAGTTTCTGTTTCAATAATCCGATACAGAACATCCTCTTCGACATGTAACTTTTCACGCTGTTTAAGAAGTTTTCTGACATCTGACTGCTCTTGTTTAAGTTGACTCGCCGTTGGTTTGTTAGCGTTCCTCAACCAGTACACAACTCTGCTGATTGTAGGATCAAACTTTTGTATTGATGCTATCTCTATAGTTTGGTAACCTGGCAATGTTTCAGTGGCATGAGAAAATATTGGTTCAATGCATCCAAGTTAGAAGCAGAAAATATATATTTCATTTTATAGTGGATACAGTGTCCTTATTTTAATGCTGTGACATAAAATATGCAAGGTTTTATATAATAGCATTGTATATCTTTCTCTATTTACAAATCTTAATTATGGGAACTACATGAGGGGTGACATGTAGAGCAGGAGGTGCTCACTTTTCATGAACACCTGAACTTAGCATGACTAATCAACTATTAGATGTATTTCCTTTTATTTATCAGAGATTTGCCACTTACTTTCAAATCTAGTTCTCAAAAACGTAAAGGGCACATTGGGAGACTCCGATGTGACCATCAATTCAAATCCATAGCATATTCCTGAAATGTAATATGTTCATATACTGTATGCTTTCACAAACATTATAAACGAGTTATGAAAAATAATGACTTGTTTCGAAATATACAAGTGAACAGTTTACAAACTCTATAATGCTTTGTAGCCATCTGTTATTCCATCTGAATTACAATGTTCAATTGTATAATAATAATACTAATTAATAATATTAACTAATAAATCATAGCCAAATTTATGTATTTTTAAATACTTATCTTCCTGAAATGAAGTCAGGGGTTTCTTGTATATTTGAAGTCAAGTCTTTGAGGGCAGCTTTTTGAAAAGATAGAGTAGTGCTATCAAGTAATGTGATTTCAGGTCTGATCCCACAAGTAGCAGAATTACAGACAAAGGCTCAAATGAGCATATAATGTATACTTTCAAAACATATATCCTTTTTAACATAATAATTGGTTGAATTTTCAATAATTTTTGATAATAAGTATTATTTGCTAACCATTTTCATACTGGATGTCCGATAGTCTGATGAAGCTGTACCAGGACCACCTGAAATGAGAATACTGGAAGAGCTTCCTAAATCCATGATGACCGACGTCCTCCTGATGATTACTCCAAGTGTTATAGAATGCTGTCATAGTAGCCCTGTTACAAAATGAACTGTTTTTAGTTCTTTTATGCAAACGTTTTGAATTTATAATCCAGAAATGAGATGATGATGCATACCACAATTACATACACAATGTAGAAACATGACAAATAAAATCCCATTCCAATAGTACATTTCATTTCAATAAAATTATTACTCAAAAACGGTATGACAAGAAAATGATAATACAACTTGATAGGTCCTGATCCATCAGCTAGTTGGATAGCGTATACATTGTCACCTAACGATTCAATCACCCTATATATGGAGTAGAGTCCCACATATCCTGAATTTTCTTTCTTCCCTGTACTCGATTTGGAATAAGCACTCTAGTTCCAACGAGAATTGAACTATCTATGGCATTGCGGTTAAACAGTTCTCTTCTGTATTTTGCACTTTCCTCCAAGTTGTTGCGTGCGCCATTAAAAACTGACTCCAATAATTCTACATGCTTTGTGACATATTCAGTTCTGTCATTTGGTTCCTAAGTTGACCTTCCAAGTAAATGATCAATAGGTAACTTTGGGTCATGTCCAACCATCACAAAGTATGGTGTGAATCCAGTTGACGAGTGAACAGCAGAGTTGTAGATGTATACTAATGATGGTAAATAAAGAGGCCACTTTTGTTTTTGTTCTGTCCACAGTGTACGGAGTCAATTATGCATAGTCCCGTTGTATCTTTCCACTTGACCATTCCCTTCGGGGTGATAAGGTGTTGTTCTACTTTTAGAGATATGGTACAAGTCACATAGCTCTTTCACAATCAGACTTTCAGGCTAGCAGATTGCTGATAGGTGCTTTAATGTTTGGTAAAGGAGCTTTCGCTATAAGGCATCACTCACACTTCTTACAATAAGAATCCACATCTTTCACCATCCTTGGCCAGTAGCAACGTTTCTGAATTAAGGACAATGTTCGTTCTGCTCCTTGATGTCCGGCATCATTGTGAAGAGATTCAAGCACATGGTCTTTTAACACTGTGGGAAGAACAAGTTGTTGAATTTTTCCAGTTTCTGTTTCAATAATCCGATACAGAACATCCTCTTCGACATGTAACTTTTCACGCTGTTTAAGAAGTTTTCTGACATCTGACTGTTCTTGTTTAAGTTGACTCGCCGTTGGTTTGTTAGCGTTCCTCAACCAGTACACAACTCTGCTGATTGTAGGATCAAACTTTTGTATTGATGCTATCTCTATAGTTTGGTAACCTGGGAATGTGTCAGTGGCATGAGAAAATATTGGTTCAATGCATCCAAGTTAGAAGCAGAAAATATATATTTCATTTTATAGTGGATACAGTGTCCTTATTTTAATGCTGTGACATAAAATATGCAAGGTTTTATATAATAGCATTGTATATCTTTCTCTATTTACAAATCTTAATTATGGGAACTACATGAGGGGTGACATGTAGAGCACTTTTCATGAACACCTGAACTTAGCATGACTAATCAACTATTAGATGTATTTCCTTTTATTTATCAGAGATTTGCCACTTACTTTCAAATCTAGTTCTCAAAAACGTAAAGGGCACATTGGGAGACTCCGATGTGACCATCAATTCAAATCCATAGCATATTCCTGAAATGTAATATGTTCATATACTGTATGCTTTCACAAACATTATAAACGAGTTATGAAAAATAATGACTTGTTTCGAAATATACAAGTGAACAGTTTACAAACTCTATAATGCTTTGTAGCCATCTGTTATTCCATCTGAATTACAATGTTCAATTGTATAATAATAATACTAATTAATAATATTAACTAATAAATCATAGCCAAATTTATGTATTTTTAAATACTTATCTTCCTGAAATGAAGTCAGGGGTTTCTTGTATATTTGAAGTCAAGTCTTTGAGGGCAGCTTTTTGAAAAGATAGAGTAGTGCTATCAAGTAATGTGATTTCAGGTCTGATCCCACAAGTAGCAGAATTACAGACAAAGGCTCAAATGAGCATATAATGTATACTTTCAAAACATATATCCTTTTTAACATAATAATTGGTTGAATTTTCAATAATTTTTGATAATAAGTATTATTTGCTAACCATTTTCATACTGGATGTCCGATAGTCTGATGAAGCTGTACCAGGACCACCTGAAATGAGAATACTGGAAGAGCTTCCTAAATCCATGATGACCGGCGTCCTCCTGATGATTACTCCAAGTGTTATAGAATGCTGTCATAGTAGCCCTGTTACAAAATGAACTGTTTTTAGTTCTTTTATGCAAACGTTTTGAATTTATAATCCAGAAATGAGATGATGATGCATACCACAATTACATACACAATGTAGAAACATGACAAATAAAATCCCATTCCAATAGTACATTTCATTTCAATAAAATTATTACTCAAAAACGGTATGACAAGAAAATGATAATACAACTTGATAGGTCCTGATCCATCAGCTAGTTGGATAGCGTATACATTGTCACCTAACGATTCAATCACCCTATATATGGAGTAGAGTCCCACATATCCTGAATTTTCTTTCTTCCCTGTACTCGATTTGGAATAAGCACTCTAGTTCCAATGAGAATTGAACTATCTATGGCATTGCGGTTAAACAGTTCTCTTCTGTATTTTGCACTTTCCTCCAAGTTGTTGCGTGCGCCATTAAAAACTGACTCCAATAATTCTACATGCTTTGTGACATATTCAGTTCTGTCATTTGGTTCCTAAGTTGACCTTCCAAGTAAATGATCAATAGGTAACTTTGGGTCATGTCCAACCATCACAAAGTATGGTGTGAATCCAGTTGACGAGTGAACAGCAGAGTTGTAGATGTATACTAATGATGGTAAATAAAGAGGCCACTTTTGTTTTTGTTCTGTCCACAGTGTACGGAGTCAATTATGCATAGTCCCGTTGTATCTTTCCACTTGACCATTCCCTTCGGGGTGATAAGGTGTTGTTCTACTTTTAGAGATATGGTACAAGTCACATAGCTCTTTCACAATCAGACTTTCAGGCTAGCAGATTGCTGATAGGTGCTTTAATGTTTGGTAAAGGAGCTTTCGCTATAAGGCATCACTCACACTTCTTACAATAAGAATCCACATCTTTCACCATCCTTGGCCAGTAGCAACGTTTCTGAATTAAGGACAATGTTCGTTCTGCTCCTTGATGTCCGGCATCATTGTGAAGAGATTCAAGCACATGGTCTTTTAACACTGTGGGAAGAACAAGTTGTTGAATTTTTCCAGTTTCTGTTTCAATAATCCGATACAGAACATCCTCTTCGACATGTAACTTTTCACGCTGTTTAAGAAGTTTTCTGACATCTGACTGTTCTTGTTTAAGTTGACTCGCCGTTGGTTTGTTAGTGTTCCTCAACCAGTACACAACTCTGCTGATTGTAGGATCAAACTTTTGTATTGATGCTATCTCTATAGTTTGGTAACCTGGCAATGTTTCAGTGGCATGAGAAAATATTGGTTCAATGCATCCAAGTTAGAAGCAGAAAATATATATTTCATTTTATAGTGGATACAGTGTCCTTATTTTAATGCTGTGACATAAAATATGCAAGGTTTTATATAATAGCATTGTATATCTTTCTCTATTTACAAATCTTAATTATGGGAACTACATGAGGGGTGACATGTAGAGCACTTTTCATGAACACCTGAACTTAGCATGACTAATCAACTATTAGATGTATTTCCTTTTATTTATCAGAGATTTGCCACTTACTTTCAAATCTAGTTCTCAAAAACGTAAAGGGCACATTGGGAGACTCCGATGTGACCATCAATTCAAATCCATAGCATATTCCTGAAATGTAATATGTTCATATACTGTATGCTTTCACAAACATTATAAACGAGTTATGAAAAATAATGACTTGTTTCGAAATATACAAGTGAACAGTTTACAAACTCTATAATGCTTTGTAGCCATCTGTTATTCCATCTGAATTACAATGTTCAATTGTATAATAATAATACTAATTAATAATATTAACTAATAAATCATAGCCAAATTTATGTATTTTTAAATACTTATCTTCCTGAAATGAAGTCAGGGGTTTCTTGTATATTTGAAGTCAAGTCTTTGAGGGCAGCTTTTTGAAAAGATAGAGTAGTGCTATCAAGTAATGTGATTTCAGGTCTGATCCCACAAGTAGCAGAATTACAGACAAAGGCTCAAATGAGCATATAATGTATACTTTCAAAACATATATCCTTTTTAACATAATAATTGGTTGAATTTTCAATAATTTTTGATAATAAGTATTATTTGCTAACCATTTTCATACTGGATGTCCGATAGTCTGATGAAGCTGTACCAGGACCACCTGAAATGAGAATACTGGAAGAGCTTCCTAAATCCATGATGACCGGCGTCCTCCTGATGATTACTCCAAGTGTTATAGAATGCTGTCATAGTAGCCCTGTTACAAAATGAACTGTTTTTAGTTCTTTTATGCAAACGTTTTGAATTTATAATCCAGAAATGAGATGATGATGCATACCACAATTACATACACAATGTAGAAACATGACAAATAAAATCCCATTCCAACAGTACATTTCATTTCAATAAAATTATTACTCAAAAACGGTATGACAAGAAAATGATAATACAACTTGATAGGTCCTGATCCATCAGCTAGTTGGATAGCGTATACATTGTCACCTAACGATTCAATCACCCTATATATGGAGTAGAGTCCCACATATCCTGAATTTTCTTTCTTCCCTGTACTCGATTTGGAATAAGCACTCTAGTTCCAACGAGAATTGAACTATCTATGGCATTGCGGTTAAACAGTTCTCTTCTGTATTTTGCACTTTCCTCCAAGTTGTTGCGTGCGCCATTAAAAACTGACTCCAATAATTCTACATGCTTTGTGACATATTCAGTTCTGTCATTTGGTTCCTAAGTTGACCTTCCAAGTAAATGATCAATAGGTAACTTTGGGTCATGTCCAACCATCACAAAGTATGGTGTGAATCCAGTTGACGAGTGAACAGCAGAGTTGTAGATGTATACTAATGATGGTAAATAAAGAGGCCACTTTTGTTTTTGTTCTGTCCACAGTGTACGGAGTCAATTATGCATAGTCCCGTTGTATCTTTCCACTTGACCATTCCTTTCGGGGTGATAAGGTGTTGTTCTACTTTTAGAGATATGGTACAAGTCACATAGCTCTTTCACAATCAGACTTTCAGGCTAAGGTAAAGGAGCTTTCGCTATAAGGCATCACTCACACTTCTTACAATAAGAATCCACATCTTTCACCATCCTTGGCCAGTAGCAACGTTTCTGAATTAAGGACAATGTTCGTTCTGCTCCTTGATGTCCGGCATCATTGTGAAGAGATTCAAGCACATGGTCTTTTAACACTGTGGGAAGAACAAGTTGTTGAATTTTTCCAGTTTCTGTTTCAATAATCCGATACAGAACATCCTCTTCGACATGTAACTTTTCACGCTGTTTAAGAAGTTTTCTGACATCTGACTGCTCTTGTTTAAGTTGACTCGCCGTTGGTTTGTTAGCGTTCCTCAACCAGTACACAACTCTGCTGATTGTAGGATCAAACTTTTGTATTGATGCTATCTCTATAGTTTGGTAACCTGGCAATGTTTCAGTGGCATGAGAAAATATTGGTTCAATGCATCCAAGTTAGAAGCAGAAAATATATATTTCATTTTATAGTGGATACAGTGTCCTTATTTTAATGCTGTGACATAAAATATGCAAGGTTTTATATAATAGCATTGTATATCTTTCTCTATTTACAAATCTTAATTATGGGAACTACATGAGGGGTGACATGTAGAGCACTTTTCATGAACACCTGAACTTAGCATGACTAATCAACTATTAGATGTATTTCCTTTTATTTATCAGAGATTTGCCACTTACTTTCAAATCTAGTTCTCAAAAACGTAAAGGGCACATTGGGAGACTCCGATGTGACCATCAATTCAAATCCATAGCATATTCCTGAAATGTAATATGTTCATATACTGTATACTTTCACAAACATTATAAACGAGTTATGAAAAATAATGACTTGTTTCGAAATATACAAGTGAACAGTTTACAAACTCTATAATGCTTTGTAGCCATCTGTTATTCCATCTGAATTACAATGTTCAATTGTATAATAATAATACTAATTAATAATATTAACTAATAAATCATAGCCAAATTTATGTATTTTTAAATACTTATCTTCCTGAAATGAAGTCAGGGGTTTCTTGTATATTTGAAGTCAAGTCTTTGAGGGCAGCTTTTTGAAAAGATAGAGTAGTGCTATCAAGTAATGTGATTTCAGGTCTGATCCCACAAGTAGCAGAATTACAGACAAAGGCTCAAATGAGCATATAATGTATACTTTCAAAACATATATCCTTTTTAACATAATAATTGGTTGAATTTTCAATAATTTTTGATAATAAGTATTATTTGCTAACCATTTTCATACTGGATGTCCGATAGTCTGATGAAGCTGTACCAGGACCACCTGAAATGAGAATACTGGAAGAGCTTCCTAAATCCATGATGACCGGCGTCCTCCTGATGATTACTCCAAGTGTTATAGAATGCTGTCATAGTAGCCCTGTTACAAAATGAACTGTTTTTAGTTCTTTTATGCAAACGTTTTGAATTTATAATCCAGAAATGAGATGATGATGCATACCACAATTACATACACAATGTAGAAACATGACAAATAAAATCCCATTCCAATAGTACATTTCATTTCAATAAAATTATTACTCAAAAACGGTATGACAAGAAAATGATAATACAACTTGATAGGTCCTGATCCATCAGCTAGTTGGATAGCGTATACATTGTCACCTAACGATTCAATCACCCTATATATGGAGTAGAGTCCCACATATCCTGAATTTTCTTTCTTCCCTGTACTCGATTTGGAATAAGCACTCTAGTTCCAACGAGAATTGAACTATCTATGGCATTGCGGTTAAACAGTTCTCTTCTGTATTTTGCACTTTCCTCCAAGTTGTTGCGTGCGCCATTAAAAACTGACTCCAATAATTCTACATGCTTTGTGACATATTCAGTTCTGTCATTTGGTTCCTAAGTTGACCTTCCAAGTAAATGATCAATAGGTAACTTTGGGTCATGTCCAACCATCACAAAGTATGGTGTGAATCCAGTTGACGAGTGAACAGCAGAGTTGTAGATGTATACTAATGATGGTAAATAAAGAGGCCACTTTAGTTTTTGTTCTGTCCACAGTGTACGGAGTCAATTATGCATAGTCCCGTTGTATCTTTCCACTTGACCATTCCCTTTGGGGTGATAAGGTGTTGTTCTACTTTTAGAGATATGGTACAAGTCACATAGCTCTTTCACAATCAGACTTTCAGGCTAGCAGATTGCTGATAGGTGCTTTAATGTTTGGTAAAGGAGCTTTCGCTATAAGGCATCACTCACACTTCTTACAATAAGAATCCACATCTTTCACCATCCTTGGCCAGTAGCAACGTTTCTGAATTAAGGACAATGTTCGTTCTGCTCCTTGATGTCCGGCATCATTGTGAAGAGATTCAAGCACATGGTCTTTTAACACTGTGGGAAGAACAAGTTGTTGAATTTTTCCAGTTTCTGTTTCAATAATCCGATACAGAACATCCTCTTCGACATGTAACTTTTCACGCTGTTTAAGAAGTTTTCTGACATCTGACTGTTCTTGTTTAAGTTGACTCGCCGTTGGTTTGTTAGCGTTCCTCAACCAGTACACAACTCTGCTGATTGTAGGATCAAACTTTTGTATTGATGCTATCTCTATAGTTTGGTAACCTGGGAATGTGTCAGTGGCATGAGAAAATATTGGTTCAATGCATCCAAGTTAGAAGCAGAAAATATATATTTCATTTTATAGTGGATACAGTGTCCTTATTTTAATGCTGTGACATAAAATATGCAAGGTTTTATATAATAGCATTGTATATCTTTCTCTATTTACAAATCTTAATTATGGGAACTACATGAGGGGTGACATGTAGAGCAGGAGGTGCTCACTTTTCATGAACACCTGAACTTAGCATGACTAATCAACTATTAGATGTATTTCCTTTTATTTATCAGAGATTTGCCACTTACTTTCAAATCTAGTTCTCAAAAACGTAAAGGGCACATTGGGAGACTCCGATGTGACCATCAATTCAAATCCATAGCATATTCCTGAAATGTAATATGTTCATATACTGTATGCTTTCACAAACATTATAAACGAGTTATGAAAAATAATGACTTGTTTCGAAATATACAAGTGAACAGTTTACAAACTCTATAATGCTTTGTAGCCATCTGTTATTCCATCTGAATTACAATGTTCAATTGTATAATAATAATACTAATTAATAATATTAACTAATAAATCATAGCCAAATTTATGTATTTTTAAATACTTATCTTCCTGAAATGAAGTCAGGGGTTTCTTGTATATTTGAAGTCAAGTCTTTGAGGGCAGCTTTTTGAAAAGATAGAGTAGTGCTATCAAGTAATGTGATTTCAGGTCTGATCCCACAAGTAGCAGAATTACAGACAAAGGCTCAAATGAGCATATAATGTATACTTTCAAAACATATATCCTTTTTAACATAATAATTGGTTGAATTTTCAATAATTTTTGATAATAAGTATTATTTGCTAACCATTTTCATACTGGATGTCCGATAGTCTGATGAAGCTGTACCAGGACCACCTGAAATGAGAATACTGGAAGAGCTTCCTAAATCCATGATGACCGGCGTCCTCCTGATGATTACTCCAAGTGTTATAGAATGCTGTCATAGTAGCCCTGTTACAAAATGAACTGTTTTTAGTTCTTTTATGCAAACGTTTTGAATTTATAATCCAGAAATGAGATGATGATGCATACCACAATTACATACACAATGTAGAAACATGACAAATAAAATCCCATTCCAACAGTACATTTCATTTCAATAAAATTATTACTCAAAAACGGTATGACAAGAAAATGATAATACAACTTGATAGGTCCTGATCCATCAGCTAGTTGGATAGCGTATACATTGTCACCTAACGATTCAATCACCCTATATATGGAGTAGAGTCCCACATATCCTGAATTTTCTTTCTTCCCTGTACTCGATTTGGAATAAGCACTCTAGTTCCAACGAGAATTGAACTATCTATGGCATTGCGGTTAAACAGTTCTCTTCTGTATTTTGCACTTTCCTCCAAGTTGTTGCGTGCGCCATTAAAAACTGACTCCAATAATTCTACATGCTTTGTGACATATTCAGTTCTGTCATTTGGTTCCTAAGTTGACCTTCCAAGTAAATGATCAATAGGTAACTTTGGGTCATGTCCAACCATCACAAAGTATGGTGTGAATCCAGTTGACGAGTGAACAGCAGAGTTGTAGATGTATACTAATGATGGTAAATAAAGAGGCCACTTTAGTTTTTGTTCTGTCCACAGTGTACGGAGTCAATTATGCATAGTCCCGTTGTATCTTTCCACTTGACCATTCCCTTTGGGGTGATAAGGTGTTGTTCTACTTTTAGAGATATGGTACAAGTCACATAGCTCTTTCACAATCAGACTTTCAGGCTAGCAGATTGCTGATAGGTGCTTTAATGTTTGGTAAAGGAGCTTTCGCTATAAGGCATCACTCACACTTCTTACAATAAGAATCCACATCTTTCACCATCCTTGGCCAGTAGCAACGTTTCTGAATTAAGGACATGTTCGTTCTGCTCCTTGATGTCCGGCATCATTGTGAAGAGATTCAAGCACATGGTCTTTTAACACTGTGGGAAGAACAAGTTGTTGAATTTTTCCAGTTTCTGTTTCAATAATCCGATACAGAACATCCTCTTCGACATGTAACTTTTCACGCTGTTTAAGAAGTTTTCTGACATCTGACTGCTCTTGTTTAAGTTGACTCGCCGTTGGTTTGTTAGCGTTCCTCAACCAGTACACAACTCTGCTGATTGTAGGATCAAACTTTTGTATTGATGCTATCTCTATAGTTTGGTAACCTGGCAATGTTTCAGTGGCATGAGAAAATATTGGTTCAATGCATCCAAGTTAGAAGCAGAAAATATATATTTCATTTTATAGTGGATACAGTGTCCTTATTTTAATGCTGTGACATAAAATATGCAAGGTTTTATATAATAGCATTGTATATCTTTCTCTATTTACAAATCTTAATTATGGGAACTACATGAGGGGTGACATGTAGAGCAGGAGGTGCTCACTTTTCATGAACACCTGAACTTAGCATGACTAATCAACTATTAGATGTATTTCCTTTTATTTATCAGAGATTTGCCACTTACTTTCAAATCTAGTTCTCAAAAACGTAAAGGGCACATTGGGAGACTCCGATGTGACCATCAATTCAAATCCATAGCATATTCCTGAAATGTAATATGTTCATATACTGTATGCTTTCACAAACATTATAAACGAGTTATGAAAAATAATGACTTGTTTCGAAATATACAAGTGAACAGTTTACAAACTCTATAATGCTTTGTAGCCATCTGTTATTCCATCTGAATTACAATGTTCAATTGTATAATAATAATACTAATTAATAATATTAACTAATAAATCATAGCCAAATTTATGTATTTTTAAATACTTATCTTCCTGAAATGAAGTCAGGGGTTTCTTGTATATTTGAAGTCAAGTCTTTGAGGGCAGCTTTTTGAAAAGATAGAGTAGTGCTATCAAGTAATGTGATTTCAGGTCTGATCCCACAAGTAGCAGAATTACAGACAAAGGCTCAAATGAGCATATAATGTATACTTTCAAAACATATATCCTTTTTAACATAATAATTGGTTGAATTTTCAATAATTTTTGATAATAAGTATTATTTGCTAACCATTTTCATACTGGATGTCCGATAGTCTGATGAAGCTGTACCAGGACCACCTGAAATGAGAATACTGGAAGAGCTTCCTAAATCCATGATGACCGACGTCCTCCTGATGATTACTCCAAGTGTTATAGAATGCTGTCATAGTAGCCCTGTTACAAAATGAACTGTTTTTAGTTCTTTTATGCAAACGTTTTGAATTTATAATCCAGAAATGAGATGATGATGCATACCACAATTACATACACAATGTAGAAACATGACAAATAAAATCCCATTCCAATAGTACATTTCATTTCAATAAAATTATTACTCAAAAACGGTATGACAAGAAAATGATAATACAACTTGATAGGTCCTGATCCATCAGCTAGTTGGATAGCGTATACATTGTCACCTAACGATTCAATCACCCTATATATGGAGTAGAGTCCCACATATCCTGAATTTTCTTTCTTCCCTGTACTCGATTTGGAATAAGCACTCTAGTTCCAACGAGAATTGAACTATCTATGGCATTGCGGTTAAACAGTTCTCTTCTGTATTTTGCACTTTCCTCCAAGTTGTTGCGTGCGCCATTAAAAACTGACTCCAATAATTCTACATGCTTTGTGACATATTCAGTTCTGTCATTTGGTTCCTAAGTTGACCTTCCAAGTAAATGATCAATAGGTAACTTTGGGTCATGTCCAACCATCACAAAGTATGGTGTGAATCCAGTTGACGAGTGAACAGCAGAGTTGTAGATGTATACTAATGATGGTAAATAAAGAGGCCACTTTTGTTTTTGTTCTGTCCACAGTGTACGGAGTCAATTATGCATAGTCCCGTTGTATCTTTCCACTTGACCATTCCCTTCGGGGTGATAAGGTGTTGTTCTACTTTTAGAGATATGGTACAAGTCACATAGCTCTTTCACAATCAGACTTTCAGGCTAGCAGATTGCTGATAGGTGCTTTAATGTTTGGTAAAGGAGCTTTCGCTATAAGGCATCACTCACACTTCTTACAATAAGAATCCACATCTTTCACCATCCTTGGCCAGTAGCAACGTTTCTGAATTAAGGACAATGTTCGTTCTGCTCCTTGATGTCCGGCATCATTGTGAAGAGATTCAAGCACATGGTCTTTTAACACTGTGGGAAGAACAAGTTGTTGAATTTTTCCAGTTTCTGTTTCAATAATCCGATACAGAACATCCTCTTCGACATGTAACTTTTCACGCTGTTTAAGAAGTTTTCTGACATCTGACTGTTCTTGTTTAAGTTGACTCGCCGTTGGTTTGTTAGCGTTCCTCAACCAGTACACAACTCTGCTGATTGTAGGATCAAACTTTTGTATTGATGCTATCTCTATAGTTTGGTAACCTGGGAATGTGTCAGTGGCATGAGAAAATATTGGTTCAATGCATCCAAGTTAGAAGCAGAAAATATATATTTCATTTTATAGTGGATACAGTGTCCTTATTTTAATGCTGTGACATAAAATATGCAAGGTTTTATATAATAGCATTGTATATCTTTCTCTATTTACAAATCTTAATTATGGGAACTACATGAGGGGTGACATGTAGAGCAGGAGGTGCTCACTTTTCATGAACACCTGAACTTAGCATGACTAATCAACTATTAGATGTATTTCCTTTTATTTATCAGAGATTTGCCACTTACTTTCAAATCTAGTTCTCAAAAACGTAAAGGGCACATTGGGAGACTCCGATGTGACCATCAATTCAAATCCATAGCATATTCCTGAAATGTAATATGTTCATATACTGTATGCTTTCACAAACATTATAAACGAGTTATGAAAAATAATGACTTGTTTCGAAATATACAAGTGAACAGTTTACAAACTCTATAATGCTTTGTAGCCATCTGTTATTCCATCTGAATTACAATGTTCAATTGTATAATAATAATACTAATTAATAATATTAACTAATAAATCATAGCCAAATTTATGTATTTTTAAATACTTATCTTCCTGAAATGAAGTCAGGGGTTTCTTGTATATTTGAAGTCAAGTCTTTGAGGGCAGCTTTTTGAAAAGATAGAGTAGTGCTATCAAGTAATGTGATTTCAGGTCTGATCCCACAAGTAGCAGAATTACAGACAAAGGCTCAAATGAGCATATAATGTATACTTTCAAAACATATATCCTTTTTAACATAATAATTGGTTGAATTTTCAATAATTTTTGATAATAAGTATTATTTGCTAACCATTTTCATACTGGATGTCCGATAGTCTGATGAAGCTGTACCAGGACCACCTGAAATGAGAATACTGGAAGAGCTTCCTAAATCCATGATGACCGGCGTCCTCCTGATGATTACTCCAAGTGTTATAGAATGCTGTCATAGTAGCCCTGTTACAAAATGAACTGTTTTTAGTTCTTTTATGCAAACGTTTTGAATTTATAATCCAGAAATGAGATGATGATGCATACCACAATTACATACACAATGTAGAAACATGACAAATAAAATCCCATTCCAACAGTACATTTCATTTCAATAAAATTATTACTCAAAAACGGTATGACAAGAAAATGATAATACAACTTGATAGGTCCTGATCCATCAGCTAGTTGGATAGCGTATACATTGTCACCTAACGATTCAATCACCCTATATATGGAGTAGAGTCCCACATATCCTGAATTTTCTTTCTTCCCTGTACTCGATTTGGAATAAGCACTCTAGTTCCAACGAGAATTGAACTATCTATGGCATTGCGGTTAAACAGTTCTCTTCTGTATTTTGCACTTTCCTCCAAGTTGTTGCGTGCGCCATTAAAAACTGACTCCAATAATTCTACATGCTTTGTGACATATTCAGTTCTGTCATTTGGTTCCTAAGTTGACCTTCCAAGTAAATGATCAATAGGTAACTTTGGGTCATGTCCAACCATCACAAAGTATGGTGTGAATCCAGTTGACGAGTGAACAGCAGAGTTGTAGATGTATACTAATGATGGTAAATAAAGAGGCCACTTTTGTTTTTGTTCTGTCCACAGTGTACGGAGTCAATTATGCATAGTCCCGTTGTATCTTTCCACTTGACCATTCCCTTCGGGGTGATAAGGTGTTGTTCTACTTTTAGAGATATGGTACAAGTCACATAGCTCTTTCACAATCAGACTTTCAGGCTAGCAGATTGCTGATAGGTGCTTTAATGTTTGGTAAAGGAGCTTTCGCTATAAGGCATCACTCACACTTCTTACAATAAGAATCCACATCTTTCACCATCCTTGGCCAGTAGCAACGTTTCTGAATTAAGGACAATGTTCGTTCTGCTCCTTGATGTCCGGCATCATTGTGAAGAGATTCAAGCACATGGTCTTTTAACACTGTGGGAAGAACAAGTTGTTGAATTTTTCCAGTTTCTGTTTCAATAATCCGATACAGAACATCCTCTTCGACATGTAACTTTTCACGCTGTTTAAGAAGTTTTCTGACATCTGACTGTTCTTGTTTAAGTTGACTCGCCGTTGGTTTGTTAGTGTTCCTCAACCAGTACACAACTCTGCTGATTGTAGGATCAAACTTTTGTATTGATGCTATCTCTATAGTTTGGTAACCTGGCAATGTTTCAGTGGCATGAGAAAATATTGGTTCAATGCATCCAAGTTAGAAGCAGAAAATATATATTTCATTTTATAGTGGATACAGTGTCCTTATTTTAATGCTGTGACATAAAATATGCAAGGTTTTATATAATAGCATTGTATATCTTTCTCTATTTACAAATCTTAATTATGGGAACTACATGAGGGGTGACATGTAGAGCACTTTTCATGAACACCTGAACTTAGCATGACTAATCAACTATTAGATGTATTTCCTTTTATTTATCAGAGATTTGCCACTTACTTTCAAATCTAGTTCTCAAAAACGTAAAGGGCACATTGGGAGACTCCGATGTGACCATCAATTCAAATCCATAGCATATTCCTGAAATGTAATATGTTCATATACTGTATGCTTTCACAAACATTATAAACGAGTTATGAAAAATAATGACTTGTTTCGAAATATACAAGTGAACAGTTTACAAACTCTATAATGCTTTGTAGCCATCTGTTATTCCATCTGAATTACAATGTTCAATTGTATAATAATAATACTAATTAATAATATTAACTAATAAATCATAGCCAAATTTATGTATTTTTAAATACTTATCTTCCTGAAATGAAGTCAGGGGTTTCTTGTATATTTGAAGTCAAGTCTTTGAGGGCAGCTTTTTGAAAAGATAGAGTAGTGCTATCAAGTAATGTGATTTCAGGTCTGATCCCACAAGTAGCAGAATTACAGACAAAGGCTCAAATGAGCATATAATGTATACTTTCAAAACATATATCCTTTTTAACATAATAATTGGTTGAATTTTCAATAATTTTTGATAATAAGTATTATTTGCTAACCATTTTCATACTGGATGTCCGATAGTCTGATGAAGCTGTACCAGGACCACCTGAAATGAGAATACTGGAAGAGCTTCCTAAATCCATGATGACCGACGTCCTCCTGATGATTACTCCAAGTGTTATAGAATGCTGTCATAGTAGCCCTGTTACAAAATGAACTGTTTTTAGTTCTTTTATGCAAACGTTTTGAATTTATAATCCAGAAATGAGATGATGATGCATACCACAATTACATACACAATGTAGAAACATGACAAATAAAATCCCATTCCAATAGTACATTTCATTTCAATAAAATTATTACTCAAAAACGGTATGACAAGAAAATGATAATACAACTTGATAGGTCCTGATCCATCAGCTAGTTGGATAGCGTATACATTGTCACCTAACGATTCAATCACCCTATATATGGAGTAGAGTCCCACATATCCTGAATTTTCTTTCTTCCCTGTACTCGATTTGGAATAAGCACTCTAGTTCCAACGAGAATTGAACTATCTATGGCATTGCGGTTAAACAGTTCTCTTCTGTATTTTGCACTTTCCTCCAAGTTGTTGCGTGCGCCATTAAAAACTGACTCCAATAATTCTACATGCTTTGTGACATATTCAGTTCTGTCATTTGGTTCCTAAGTTGACCTTCCAAGTAAATGATCAATAGGTAACTTTGGGTCATGTCCAACCATCACAAAGTATGGTGTGAATCCAGTTGACGAGTGAACAGCAGAGTTGTAGATGTATACTAATGATGGTAAATAAAGAGGCCACTTTTGTTTTTGTTCTGTCCACAGTGTACGGAGTCAATTATGCATAGTCCCGTTGTATCTTTCCACTTGACCATTCCCTTCGGGGTGATAAGGTGTTGTTCTACTTTTAGAGATATGGTACAAGTCACATAGCTCTTTCACAATCAGACTTTCAGGCTAGCAGATTGCTGATAGGTGCTTTAATGTTTGGTAAAGGAGCTTTCGCTATAAGGCATCACTCACACTTCTTACAATAAGAATCCACATCTTTCACCATCCTTGGCCAGTAGCAACGTTTCTGAATTAAGGACAATGTTCGTTCTGCTCCTTGATGTCCGGCATCATTGTGAAGAGATTCAAGCACATGGTCTTTTAACACTGTGGGAAGAACAAGTTGTTGAATTTTTCCAGTTTCTGTTTCAATAATCCGATACAGAACATCCTCTTCGACATGTAACTTTTCACGCTGTTTAAGAAGTTTTCTGACATCTGACTGTTCTTGTTTAAGTTGACTCGCCGTTGGTTTGTTAGCGTTCCTCAACCAGTACACAACTCTGCTGATTGTAGGATCAAACTTTTGTATTGATGCTATCTCTATAGTTTGGTAACCTGGGAATGTGTCAGTGGCATGAGAAAATATTGGTTCAATGCATCCAAGTTAGAAGCAGAAAATATATATTTCATTTTATAGTGGATACAGTGTCCTTATTTTAATGCTGTGACATAAAATATGCAAGGTTTTATATAATAGCATTGTATATCTTTCTCTATTTACAAATCTTAATTATGGGAACTACATGAGGGGTGACATGTAGAGCAGGAGGTGCTCACTTTTCATGAACACCTGAACTTAGCATGACTAATCAACTATTAGATGTATTTCCTTTTATTTATCAGAGATTTGCCACTTACTTTCAAATCTAGTTCTCAAAAACGTAAAGGGCACATTGGGAGACTCCGATGTGACCATCAATTCAAATCCATAGCATATTCCTGAAATGTAATATGTTCATATACTGTATGCTTTCACAAACATTATAAACGAGTTATGAAAAATAATGACTTGTTTCGAAATATACAAGTGAACAGTTTACAAACTCTATAATGCTTTGTAGCCATCTGTTATTCCATCTGAATTACAATGTTCAATTGTATAATAATAATACTAATTAATAATATTAACTAATAAATCATAGCCAAATTTATGTATTTTTAAATACTTATCTTCCTGAAATGAAGTCAGGGGTTTCTTGTATATTTGAAGTCAAGTCTTTGAGGGCAGCTTTTTGAAAAGATAGAGTAGTGCTATCAAGTAATGTGATTTCAGGTCTGATCCCACAAGTAGCAGAATTACAGACAAAGGCTCAAATGAGCATATAATGTATACTTTCAAAACATATATCCTTTTTAACATAATAATTGGTTGAATTTTCAATAATTTTTGATAATAAGTATTATTTGCTAACCATTTTCATACTGGATGTCCGATAGTCTGATGAAGCTGTACCAGGACCACCTGAAATGAGAATACTGGAAGAGCTTCCTAAATCCATGATGACCGGCGTCCTCCTGATGATTACTCCAAGTGTTATAGAATGCTGTCATAGTAGCCCTGTTACAAAATGAACTGTTTTTAGTTCTTTTATGCAAACGTTTTGAATTTATAATCCAGAAATGAGATGATGATGCATACCACAATTACATACACAATGTAGAAACATGACAAATAAAATCCCATTCCAACAGTACATTTCATTTCAATAAAATTATTACTCAAAAACGGTATGACAAGAAAATGATAATACAACTTGATAGGTCCTGATCCATCAGCTAGTTGGATAGCGTATACATTGTCACCTAACGATTCAATCACCCTATATATGGAGTAGAGTCCCACATATCCTGAATTTTCTTTCTTCCCTGTACTCGATTTGGAATAAGCACTCTAGTTCCAACGAGAATTGAACTATCTATGGCATTGCGGTTAAACAGTTCTCTTCTGTATTTTGCACTTTCCTCCAAGTTGTTGCGTGCGCCATTAAAAACTGACTCCAATAATTCTACATGCTTTGTGACATATTCAGTTCTGTCATTTGGTTCCTAAGTTGACCTTCCAAGTAAATGATCAATAGGTAACTTTGGGTCATGTCCAACCATCACAAAGTATGGTGTGAATCCAGTTGACGAGTGAACAGCAGAGTTGTAGATGTATACTAATGATGGTAAATAAAGAGGCCACTTTTGTTTTTGTTCTGTCCACAGTGTACGGAGTCAATTATGCATAGTCCCGTTGTATCTTTCCACTTGACCATTCCCTTCGGGGTGATAAGGTGTTGTTCTACTTTTAGAGATATGGTACAAGTCACATAGCTCTTTCACAATCAGACTTTCAGGCTAGCAGATTGCTGATAGGTGCTTTAATGTTTGGTAAAGGAGCTTTCGCTATAAGGCATCACTCACACTTCTTACAATAAGAATCCACATCTTTCACCATCCTTGGCCAGTAGCAACGTTTCTGAATTAAGGACAATGTTCGTTCTGCTCCTTGATGTCCGGCATCATTGTGAAGAGATTCAAGCACATGGTCTTTTAACACTGTGGGAAGAACAAGTTGTTGAATTTTTCCAGTTTCTGTTTCAATAATCCGATACAGAACATCCTCTTCGACATGTAACTTTTCACGCTGTTTAAGAAGTTTTCTGACATCTGACTGTTCTTGTTTAAGTTGACTCGCCGTTGGTTTGTTAGTGTTCCTCAACCAGTACACAACTCTGCTGATTGTAGGATCAAACTTTTGTATTGATGCTATCTCTATAGTTTGGTAACCTGGCAATGTTTCAGTGGCATGAGAAAATATTGGTTCAATGCATCCAAGTTAGAAGCAGAAAATATATATTTCATTTTATAGTGGATACAGTGTCCTTATTTTAATGCTGTGACATAAAATATGCAAGGTTTTATATAATAGCATTGTATATCTTTCTCTATTTACAAATCTTAATTATGGGAACTACATGAGGGGTGACATGTAGAGCACTTTTCATGAACACCTGAACTTAGCATGACTAATCAACTATTAGATGTATTTCCTTTTATTTATCAGAGATTTGCCACTTACTTTCAAATCTAGTTCTCAAAAACGTAAAGGGCACATTGGGAGACTCCGATGTGACCATCAATTCAAATCCATAGCATATTCCTGAAATGTAATATGTTCATATACTGTATGCTTTCACAAACATTATAAACGAGTTATGAAAAATAATGACTTGTTTCGAAATATACAAGTGAACAGTTTACAAACTCTATAATGCTTTGTAGCCATCTGTTATTCCATCTGAATTACAATGTTCAATTGTATAATAATAATACTAATTAATAATATTAACTAATAAATCATAGCCAAATTTATGTATTTTTAAATACTTATCTTCCTGAAATGAAGTCAGGGGTTTCTTGTATATTTGAAGTCAAGTCTTTGAGGGCAGCTTTTTGAAAAGATAGAGTAGTGCTATCAAGTAATGTGATTTCAGGTCTGATCCCACAAGTAGCAGAATTACAGACAAAGGCTCAAATGAGCATATAATGTATACTTTCAAAACATATATCCTTTTTAACATAATAATTGGTTGAATTTTCAATAATTTTTGATAATAAGTATTATTTGCTAACCATTTTCATACTGGATGTCCGATAGTCTGATGAAGCTGTACCAGGACCACCTGAAATGAGAATACTGGAAGAGCTTCCTAAATCCATGATGACCGGCGTCCTCCTGATGATTACTCCAAGTGTTATAGAATGCTGTCATAGTAGCCCTGTTACAAAATGAACTGTTTTTAGTTCTTTTATGCAAACGTTTTGAATTTATAATCCAGAAATGAGATGATGATGCATACCACAATTACATACACAATGTAGAAACATGACAAATAAAATCCCATTCCAACAGTACATTTCATTTCAATAAAATTATTACTCAAAAACGGTATGACAAGAAAATGATAATACAACTTGATAGGTCCTGATCCATCAGCTAGTTGGATAGCGTATACATTGTCACCTAACGATTCAATCACCCTATATATGGAGTAGAGTCCCACATATCCTGAATTTTCTTTCTTCCCTGTACTCGATTTGGAATAAGCACTCTAGTTCCAACGAGAATTGAACTATCTATGGCATTGCGGTTAAACAGTTCTCTTCTGTATTTTGCACTTTCCTCCAAGTTGTTGCGTGCGCCATTAAAAACTGACTCCAATAATTCTACATGCTTTGTGACATATTCAGTTCTGTCATTTGGTTCCTAAGTTGACCTTCCAAGTAAATGATCAATAGGTAACTTTGGGTCATGTCCAACCATCACAAAGTATGGTGTGAATCCAGTTGACGAGTGAACAGCAGAGTTGTAGATGTATACTAATGATGGTAAATAAAGAGGCCACTTTTGTTTTTGTTCTGTCCACAGTGTACGGAGTCAATTATGCATAGTCCCGTTGTATCTTTCCACTTGACCATTCCCTTCGGGGTGATAAGGTGTTGTTCTACTTTTAGAGATATGGTACAAGTCACATAGCTCTTTCACAATCAGACTTTCAGGCTAAGGTAAAGGAGCTTTCGCTATAAGGCATCACTCACACTTCTTACAATAAGAATCCACATCTTTCACCATCCTTGGCCAGTAGCAACGTTTCTGAATTAAGGACAATGTTCGTTCTGCTCCTTGATGTCCGGCATCATTGTGAAGAGATTCAAGCACATGGTCTTTTAACACTGTGGGAAGAACAAGTTGTTGAATTTTTCCAGTTTCTGTTTCAATAATCCGATACAGAACATCCTCTTCGACATGTAACTTTTCACGCTGTTTAAGAAGTTTTCTGACATCTGACTGCTCTTGTTTAAGTTGACTCGCCGTTGGTTTGTTAGCGTTCCTCAACCAGTACACAACTCTGCTGATTGTAGGATCAAACTTTTGTATTGATGCTATCTCTATAGTTTGGTAACCTGGCAATGTTTCAGTGGCATGAGAAAATATTGGTTCAATGCATCCAAGTTAGAAGCAGAAAATATATATTTCATTTTATAGTGGATACAGTGTCCTTATTTTAATGCTGTGACATAAAATATGCAAGGTTTTATATAATAGCATTGTATATCTTTCTCTATTTACAAATCTTAATTATGGGAACTACATGAGGGGTGACATGTAGAGCACTTTTCATGAACACCTGAACTTAGCATGACTAATCAACTATTAGATGTATTTCCTTTTATTTATCAGAGATTTGCCACTTACTTTCAAATCTAGTTCTCAAAAACGTAAAGGGCACATTGGGAGACTCCGATGTGACCATCAATTCAAATCCATAGCATATTCCTGAAATGTAATATGTTCATATACTGTATACTTTCACAAACATTATAAACGAGTTATGAAAAATAATGACTTGTTTCGAAATATACAAGTGAACAGTTTACAAACTCTATAATGCTTTGTAGCCATCTGTTATTCCATCTGAATTACAATGTTCAATTGTATAATAATAATACTAATTAATAATATTAACTAATAAATCATAGCCAAATTTATGTATTTTTAAATACTTATCTTCCTGAAATGAAGTCAGGGGTTTCTTGTATATTTGAAGTCAAGTCTTTGAGGGCAGCTTTTTGAAAAGATAGAGTAGTGCTATCAAGTAATGTGATTTCAGGTCTGATCCCACAAGTAGCAGAATTACAGACAAAGGCTCAAATGAGCATATAATGTATACTTTCAAAACATATATCCTTTTTAACATAATAATTGGTTGAATTTTCAATAATTTTTGATAATAAGTATTATTTGCTAACCATTTTCATACTGGATGTCCGATAGTCTGATGAAGCTGTACCAGGACCACCTGAAATGAGAATACTGGAAGAGCTTCCTAAATCCATGATGACCGGCGTCCTCCTGATGATTACTCCAAGTGTTATAGAATGCTGTCATAGTAGCCCTGTTACAAAATGAACTGTTTTTAGTTCTTTTATGCAAACGTTTTGAATTTATAATCCAGAAATGAGATGATGATGCATACCACAATTACATACACAATGTAGAAACATGACAAATAAAATCCCATTCCAATAGTACATTTCATTTCAATAAAATTATTACTCAAAAACGGTATGACAAGAAAATGATAATACAACTTGATAGGTCCTGATCCATCAGCTAGTTGGATAGCGTATACATTGTCACCTAACGATTCAATCACCCTATATATGGAGTAGAGTCCCACATATCCTGAATTTTCTTTCTTCCCTGTACTCGATTTGGAATAAGCACTCTAGTTCCAACGAGAATTGAACTATCTATGGCATTGCGGTTAAACAGTTCTCTTCTGTATTTTGCACTTTCCTCCAAGTTGTTGCGTGCGCCATTAAAAACTGACTCCAATAATTCTACATGCTTTGTGACATATTCAGTTCTGTCATTTGGTTCCTAAGTTGACCTTCCAAGTAAATGATCAATAGGTAACTTTGGGTCATGTCCAACCATCACAAAGTATGGTGTGAATCCAGTTGACGAGTGAACAGCAGAGTTGTAGATGTATACTAATGATGGTAAATAAAGAGGCCACTTTAGTTTTTGTTCTGTCCACAGTGTACGGAGTCAATTATGCATAGTCCCGTTGTATCTTTCCACTTGACCATTCCCTTCGGGGTGATAAGGTGTTGTTCTACTTTTAGAGATATGGTACAAGTCACATAGCTCTTTCACAATCAGACTTTCAGGCTAGCAGATTGCTGATAGGTGCTTTAATGTTTGGTAAAGGAGCTTTCGCTATAAGGCATCACTCACACTTCTTACAATAAGAATCCACATCTTTCACCATCCTTGGCCAGTAGCAACGTTTCTGAATTAAGGACAATGTTCGTTCTGCTCCTTGATGTCCGGCATCATTGTGAAGAGATTCAAGCACATGGTCTTTTAACACTGTGGGAAGAACAAGTTGTTGAATTTTTCCAGTTTCTGTTTCAATAATCCGATACAGAACATCCTCTTCGACATGTAACTTTTCACGCTGTTTAAGAAGTTTTCTGACATCTGACTGTTCTTGTTTAAGTTGACTCGCCGTTGGTTTGTTAGCGTTCCTCAACCATTACACAACTCTGCTGATTGTAGGATCAAACTTTTGTATTGATGCTATCTCTATAGTTTGGTAACCTGGGAATGTGTCAGTGGCATGAGAAAATATTGGTTCAATGCATCCAAGTTAGAAGCAGAAAATATATATTTCATTTTATAGTGGATACAGTGTCCTTATTTTAATGCTGTGACATAAAATATGCAAGGTTTTATATAATAGCATTGTATATCTTTCTCTATTTACAAATCTTAATTATGGGAACTACATGAGGGGTGACATGTAGAGCACTTTTCATGAACACCTGAACTTAGCATGACTAATCAACTATTAGATGTATTTCCTTTTATTTATCAGAGATTTGCCACTTACTTTCAAATCTAGTTCTCAAAAACGTAAAGGGCACATTGGGAGACTCCGATGTGACCATCAATTCAAATCCATAGCATATTCCTGAAATGTAATATGTTCATATACTGTATGCTTTCACAAACATTATAAACGAGTTATGAAAAATAATGACTTGTTTCGAAATATACAAGTGAACAGTTTACAAACTCTATAATGCTTTGTAGCCATCTGTTATTCCATCTGAATTACAATGTTCAATTGTATAATAATAATACTAATTAATAATATTAACTAATAAATCATAGCCAAATTTATGTATTTTTAAATACTTATCTTCCTGAAATGAAGTCAGGGGTTTCTTGTATATTTGAAGTCAAGTCTTTGAGGGCAGCTTTTTGAAAAGATAGAGTAGTGCTATCAAGTAATGTGATTTCAGGTCTGATCCCACAAGTAGCAGAATTACAGACAAAGGCTCAAATGAGCATATAATGTATACTTTCAAAACATATATCCTTTTTAACATAATAATTGGTTGAATTTTCAATAATTTTTGATAATAAGTATTATTTGCTAACCATTTTCATACTGGATGTCCGATAGTCTGATGAAGCTGTACCAGGACCACCTGAAATGAGAATACTGGAAGAGCTTCCTAAATCCATGATGACCGGCGTCCTCCTGATGATTACTCCAAGTGTTATAGAATGCTGTCATAGTAGCCCTGTTACAAAATGAACTGTTTTTAGTTCTTTTATGCAAACGTTTTGAATTTATAATCCAGAAATGAGATGATGATGCATACCACAATTACATACACAATGTAGAAACATGACAAATAAAATCCCATTCCAACAGTACATTTCATTTCAATAAAATTATTACTCAAAAACGGTATGACAAGAAAATGATAATACAACTTGATAGGTCCTGATCCATCAGCTAGTTGGATAGCGTATACATTGTCACCTAACGATTCAATCACCCTATATATGGAGTAGAGTCCCACATATCCTGAATTTTCTTTCTTCCCTGTACTCGATTTGGAATAAGCACTCTAGTTCCAACGAGAATTGAACTATCTATGGCATTGCGGTTAAACAGTTCTCTTCTGTATTTTGCACTTTCCTCCAAGTTGTTGCGTGCGCCATTAAAAACTGACTCCAATAATTCTACATGCTTTGTGACATATTCAGTTCTGTCATTTGGTTCCTAAGTTGACCTTCCAAGTAAATGATCAATAGGTAACTTTGGGTCATGTCCAACCATCACAAAGTATGGTGTGAATCCAGTTGACGAGTGAACAGCAGAGTTGTAGATGTATACTAATGATGGTAAATAAAGAGGCCACTTTTGTTTTTGTTCTGTCCACAGTGTACGGAGTCAATTATGCATAGTCCCGTGGTATCTTTCCACTTGACCATTCCCTTCGGGGTGATAAGGTGTTGTTCTACTTTTAGAGATATGGTACAAGTCACATAGCTCTTTCACAATCAGACTTTCAGGCTAGCAGATTGCTGATAGGTGCTTTAATGTTTGGTAAAGGAGCTTTCGCTATAAGGCATCACTCACACTTCTTACAATAAGAATCCACATCTTTCACCATCCTTGGCCAGTAGCAACGTTTCTGAATTAAGGACAATGTTCGTTCTGCTCCTTGATGTCCGGCATCATTGTGAAGAGATTCAAGCACATGGTCTTTTAACACTGTGGGAAGAACAAGTTGTTGAATTTTTCCAGTTTCTGTTTCAATAATCCGATACAGAACATCCTCTTCGACATGTAACTTTTCACGCTGTTTAAGAAGTTTTCTGACATCTGACTGCTCTTGTTTAAGTTGACTCGCCGTTGGTTTGTTAGCGTTCCTCAACCAGTACACAACTCTGCTGATTGTAGGATCAAACTTTTGTATTGATGCTATCTCTATAGTTTGGTAACCTGGCAATGTTTCAGTGGCATGAGAAAATATTGGTTCAATGCATCCAAGTTAGAAGCAGAAAATATATATTTCATTTTATAGTGGATACAGTGTCCTTATTTTAATGCTGTGACATAAAATATGCAAGGTTTTATATAATAGCATTGTATATCTTTCTCTATTTACAAATCTTAATTATGGGAACTACATGAGGGGTGACATGTAGAGCACTTTTCATGAACACCTGAACTTAGCATGACTAATCAACTATTAGATGTATTTCCTTTTATTTATCAGAGATTTGCCACTTACTTTCAAATCTAGTTCTCAAAAACGTAAAGGGCACATTGGGAGACTCCGATGTGACCATCAATTCAAATCCATAGCATATTCCTGAAATGTAATATGTTCATATACTGTATGCTTTCACAAACATTATAAACGAGTTATGAAAAATAATGACTTGTTTCGAAATATACAAGTGAACAGTTTACAAACTCTATAATGCTTTGTAGCCATCTGTTATTCCATCTGAATTACAATGTTCAATTGTATAATAATAATACTAATTAATAATATTAACTAATAAATCATAGCCAAATTTATGTATTTTTAAATACTTATCTTCCTGAAATGAAGTCAGGGGTTTCTTGTATATTTGAAGTCAAGTCTTTGAGGGCAGCTTTTTGAAAAGATAGAGTAGTGCTATCAAGTAATGTGATTTCAGGTCTGATCCCACAAGTAGCAGAATTACAGACAAAGGCTCAAATGAGCATATAATGTATACTTTCAAAACATATATCCTTTTTAACATAATAATTGGTTGAATTTTCAATAATTTTTGATAATAAGTATTATTTGCTAACCATTTTCATACTGGATGTCCGATAGTCTGATGAAGCTGTACCAGGACCACCTGAAATGAGAATACTGGAAGAGCTTCCTAAATCCATGATGACCGGCGTCCTCCTGATGATTACTCCAAGTGTTATAGAATGCTGTCATAGTAGCCCTGTTACAAAATGAACTGTTTTTAGTTCTTTTATGCAAACGTTTTGAATTTATAATCCAGAAATGAGATGATGATGCATACCACAATTACATACACAATGTAGAAACATGACAAATAAAATCCCATTCCAACAGTACATTTCATTTCAATAAAATTATTACTCAAAAACGGTATGACAAGAAAATGATAATACAACTTGATAGGTCCTGATCCATCAGCTAGTTGGATAGCGTATACATTGTCACCTAACGATTCAATCACCCTATATATGGAGTAGAGTCCCACATATCCTGAATTTTCTTTCTTCCCTGTACTCGATTTGGAATAAGCACTCTAGTTCCAACGAGAATTGAACTATCTATGGCATTGCGGTTAAACAGTTCTCTTCTGTATTTTGCACTTTCCTCCAAGTTGTTGCGTGCGCCATTAAAAACTGACTCCAATAATTCTACATGCTTTGTGACATATTCAGTTCTGTCATTTGGTTCCTAAGTTGACCTTCCAAGTAAATGATCAATAGGTAACTTTGGGTCATGTCCAACCATCACAAAGTATGGTGTGAATCCAGTTGACGAGTGAACAGCAGAGTTGTAGATGTATACTAATGATGGTAAATAAAGAGGCCACTTTTGTTTTTGTTCTGTCCACAGTGTACGGAGTCAATTATGCATAGTCCCGTTGTATCTTTCCACTTGACCATTCCCTTCGGGGTGATAAGGTGTTGTTCTACTTTTAGAGATATGGTACAAGTCACATAGCTCTTTCACAATCAGACTTTCAGGCTAGCAGATTGCTGATAGGTGCTTTAATGTTTGGTAAAGGAGCTTTCGCTATAAGGCATCACTCACACTTCTTACAATAAGAATCCACATCTTTCACCATCCTTGGCCAGTAGCAACGTTTCTGAATTAAGGACAATGTTCGTTCTGCTCCTTGATGTCCGGCATCATTGTGAAGAGATTCAAGCACATGGTCTTTTAACACTGTGGGAAGAACAAGTTGTTGAATTTTTCCAGTTTCTGTTTCAATAATCCGATACAGAACATCCTCTTCGACATGTAACTTTTCACGCTGTTTAAGAAGTTTTCTGACATCTGACTGTTCTTGTTTAAGTTGACTCGCCGTTGGTTTGTTAGTGTTCCTCAACCAGTACACAACTCTGCTGATTGTAGGATCAAACTTTTGTATTGATGCTATCTCTATAGTTTGGTAACCTGGGAATGTGTCAGTGGCATGAGAAAATATTGGTTCAATGCATCCAAGTTAGAAGCAGAAAATATATATTTCATTTTATAGTGGATACAGTGTCCTTATTTTAATGCTGTGACATAAAATATGCAAGGTTTTATATAATAGCATTGTATATCTTTCTCTATTTACAAATCTTAATTATGGGAACTACATGAGGGGTGACATGTAGAGCAGGAGGTGCTCACTTTTCATGAACACCTGAACTTAGCATGACTAATCAACTATTAGATGTATTTCCTTTTATTTATCAGAGATTTGCCACTTACTTTCAAATCTAGTTCTCAAAAACGTAAAGGGCACATTGGGAGACTCCGATGTGACCATCAATTCAAATCCATAGCATATTCCTGAAATGTAATATGTTCATATACTGTATGCTTTCACAAACATTATAAACGAGTTATGAAAAATAATGACTTGTTTCGAAATATACAAGTGAACAGTTTACAAACTCTATAATGCTTTGTAGCCATCTGTTATTCCATCTGAATTACAATGTTCAATTGTATAATAATAATACTAATTAATAATATTAACTAATAAATCATAGCCAAATTTATGTATTTTTAAATACTTATCTTCCTGAAATGAAGTCAGGGGTTTCTTGTATATTTGAAGTCAAGTCTTTGAGGGCAGCTTTTTGAAAAGATAGAGTAGTGCTATCAAGTAATGTGATTTCAGGTCTGATCCCACAAGTAGCAGAATTACAGACAAAGGCTCAAATGAGCATATAATGTATACTTTCAAAACATATATCCTTTTTAACATAATAATTGGTTGAATTTTCAATAATTTTTGATAATAAGTATTATTTGCTAACCATTTTCATACTGGATGTCCGATAGTCTGATGAAGCTGTACCAGGACCACCTGAAATGAGAATACTGGAAGAGCTTCCTAAATCCATGATGACCGGCGTCCTCCTGATGATTACTCCAAGTGTTATAGAATGCTGTCATAGTAGCCCTGTTACAAAATGAACTGTTTTTAGTTCTTTTATGCAAACGTTTTGAATTTATAATCCAGAAATGAGATGATGATGCATACCACAATTACATACACAATGTAGAAACATGACAAATAAAATCCCATTCCAACAGTACATTTCATTTCAATAAAATTATTACTCAAAAACGGTATGACAAGAAAATGATAATACAACTTGATAGGTCCTGATCCATCAGCTAGTTGGATAGCGTATACATTGTCACCTAACGATTCAATCACCCTATATATGGAGTAGAGTCCCACATATCCTGAATTTTCTTTCTTCCCTGTACTCGATTTGGAATAAGCACTCTAGTTCCAACGAGAATTGAACTATCTATGGCATTGCGGTTAAACAGTTCTCTTCTGTATTTTGCACTTTCCTCCAAGTTGTTGCGTGCGCCATTAAAAACTGACTCCAATAATTCTACATGCTTTGTGACATATTCAGTTCTGTCATTTGGTTCCTAAGTTGACCTTCCAAGTAAATGATCAATAGGTAACTTTGGGTCATGTCCAACCATCACAAAGTATGGTGTGAATCCAGTTGACGAGTGAACAGCAGAGTTGTAGATGTATACTAATGATGGTAAATAAAGAGGCCACTTTTGTTTTTGTTCTGTCCACAGTGTACGGAGTCAATTATGCATAGTCCCGTTGTATCTTTCCACTTGACCATTCCCTTCGGGGTGATAAGGTGTTGTTCTACTTTTAGAGATATGGTACAAGTCACATAGCTCTTTCACAATCAGACTTTCAGGCTAGCAGATTGCTGATAGGTGCTTTAATGTTTGGTAAAGGAGCTTTCGCTATAAGGCATCACTCACACTTCTTACAATAAGAATCCACATCTTTCACCATCCTTGGCCAGTAGCAACGTTTCTGAATTAAGGACAATGTTCGTTCTGCTCCTTGATGTCCGGCATCATTGTGAAGAGATTCAAGCACATGGTCTTTTAACACTGTGGGAAGAACAAGTTGTTGAATTTTTCCAGTTTCTGTTTCAATAATCCGATACAGAACATCCTCTTCGACATGTAACTTTTCACGCTGTTTAAGAAGTTTTCTGACATCTGACTGTTCTTGTTTAAGTTGACTCGCCGTTGGTTTGTTAGCGTTCCTCAACCAGTACACAACTCTGCTGATTGTAGGATCAAACTTTTGTATTGATGCTATCTCTATAGTTTGGTAACCTGGCAATGTTTCAGTGGCATGAGAAAATATTGGTTCAATGCATCCAAGTTAGAAGCAGAAAATATATATTTCATTTTATAGTGGATACAGTGTCCTTATTTTAATGCTGTGACATAAAATATGCAAGGTTTTATATAATAGCATTGTATATCTTTCTCTATTTACAAATCTTAATTATGGGAACTACATGAGGGGTGACATGTAGAGCACTTTTCATGAACACCTGAACTTAGCATGACTAATCAACTATTAGATGTATTTCCTTTTATTTATCAGAGATTTGCCACTTACTTTCAAATCTAGTTCTCAAAAACGTAAAGGGCACATTGGGAGACTCCGATGTGACCATCAATTCAAATCCATAGCATATTCCTGAAATGTAATATGTTCATATACTGTATGCTTTCACAAACATTATAAACGAGTTATGAAAAATAATGACTTGTTTCGAAATATACAAGTGAACAGTTTACAAACTCTATAATGCTTTGTAGCCATCTGTTATTCCATCTGAATTACAATGTTCAATTGTATAATAATAATACTAATTAATAATATTAACTAATAAATCATAGCCAAATTTATGTATTTTTAAATACTTATCTTCCTGAAATGAAGTCAGGGGTTTCTTGTATATTTGAAGTCAAGTCTTTGAGGGCAGCTTTTTGAAAAGATAGAGTAGTGCTATCAAGTAATGTGATTTCAGGTCTGATCCCACAAGTAGCAGAATTACAGACAAAGGCTCAAATGAGCATATAATGTATACTTTCAAAACATATATCCTTTTTAACATAATAATTGGTTGAATTTTCAATAATTTTTGATAATAAGTATTATTTGCTAACCATTTTCATACTGGATGTCCGATAGTCTGATGAAGCTGTACCAGGACCACCTGAAATGAGAATACTGGAAGAGCTTCCTAAATCCATGATGACCGGCGTCCTCCTGATGATTACTCCAAGTGTTATAGAATGCTGTCATAGTAGCCCTGTTACAAAATGAACTGTTTTTAGTTCTTTTATGCAAACGTTTTGAATTTATAATCCAGAAATGAGATGATGATGCATACCACAATTACATACACAATGTAGAAACATGACAAATAAAATCCCATTCCAACAGTACATTTCATTTCAATAAAATTATTACTCAAAAACGGTATGACAAGAAAATGATAATACAACTTGATAGGTCCTGATCCATCAGCTAGTTGGATAGCGTATACATTGTCACCTAACGATTCAATCACCCTATATATGGAGTAGAGTCCCACATATCCTGAATTTTCTTTCTTCCCTGTACTCGATTTGGAATAAGCACTCTAGTTCCAACGAGAATTGAACTATCTATGGCATTGCGGTTAAACAGTTCTCTTCTGTATTTTGCACTTTCCTCCAAGTTGTTGCGTGCGCCATTAAAAACTGACTCCAATAATTCTACATGCTTTGTGACATATTCAGTTCTGTCATTTGGTTCCTAAGTTGACCTTCCAAGTAAATGATCAATAGGTAACTTTGGGTCATGTCCAACCATCACAAAGTATGGTGTGAATCCAGTTGACGAGTGAACAGCAGAGTTGTAGATGTATACTAATGATGGTAAATAAAGAGGCCACTTTTGTTTTTGTTCTGTCCACAGTGTACGGAGTCAATTATGCATAGTCCCGTTGTATCTTTCCACTTGACCATTCCCTTCGGGGTGATAAGGTGTTGTTCTACTTTTAGAGATATGGTACAAGTCACATAGCTCTTTCACAATCAGACTTTCAGGCTAGCAGATTGCTGATAGGTGCTTTAATGTTTGGTAAAGGAGCTTTCGCTATAAGGCATCACTCACACTTCTTACAATAACAATCCACATCTTTCACCATCCTTGGCCAGTAGCAACGTTTCTGAATTAAGGACAATGTTCGTTCTGCTCCTTGATGTCCGGCATCATTGTGAAGAGATTCAAGCACATGGTCTTTTAACACTGTGGGAAGAACAAGTTGTTGAATTTTTCCAGTTTCTGTTTCAATAATCCGATACAGAACATCCTCTTCGACATGTAACTTTTCACGCTGTTTAAGAAGTTTTCTGACATCTGACTGCTCTTGTTTAAGTTGACTCGCCGTTGGTTTGTTAGCGTTCCTCAACCAGTACACAACTCTGCTGATTGTAGGATCAAACTTTTGTATTGATGCTATCTCTATAGTTTGGTAACCTGGCAATGTTTCAGTGGCATGAGAAAATATTGGTTCAATGCATCCAAGTTAGAAGCAGAAAATATATATTTCATTTTATAGTGGATACAGTGTCCTTATTTTAATGCTGTGACATAAAATATGCAAGGTTTTATATAATAGCATTGTATATCTTTCTCTATTTACAAATCTTAATTATGGGAACTACATGAGGGGTGACATGTAGAGCACTTTTCATGAACACCTGAACTTAGCATGACTAATCAACTATTAGATGTATTTCCTTTTATTTATCAGAGATTTGCCACTTACTTTCAAATCTAGTTCTCAAAAACGTAAAGGGCACATTGGGAGACTCCGATGTGACCATCAATTCAAATCCATAGCATATTCCTGAAATGTAATATGTTCATATACTGTATGCTTTCACAAACATTATAAACGAGTTATGAAAAATAATGACTTGTTTCGAAATATACAAGTGAACAGTTTACAAACTCTATAATGCTTTGTAGCCATCTGTTATTCCATCTGAATTACAATGTTCAATTGTATAATAATAATACTAATTAATAATATTAACTAATAAATCATAGCCAAATTTATGTATTTTTAAATACTTATCTTCCTGAAATGAAGTCAGGGGTTTCTTGTATATTTGAAGTCAAGTCTTTGAGGGCAGCTTTTTGAAAAGATAGAGTAGTGCTATCAAGTAATGTGATTTCAGGTCTGATCCCACAAGTAGCAGAATTACAGACAAAGGCTCAAATGAGCATATAATGTATACTTTCAAAACATATATCCTTTTTAACATAATAATTGGTTGAATTTTCAATAATTTTTGATAATAAGTATTATTTGCTAACCATTTTCATACTGGATGTCCGATAGTCTGATGAAGCTGTACCAGGACCACCTGAAATGAGAATACTGGAAGAGCTTCCTAAATCCATGATGACCGGCGTCCTCCTGATGATTACTCCAAGTGTTATAGAATGCTGTCAGAGTAGCCCTGTTACAAAATGAACTGTTTTTAGTTCTTTTATGCAAACGTTTTGAATTTATAATCCAGAAATGAGATGATGATGCATACCACAATTACATACACAATGTAGAAACATGACAAATAAAATCCCATTCCAACAGTACATTTCATTTCAATAAAATTATTACTCAAAAACGGTATGACAAGAAAATGATAATACAACTTGATAGGTCCTGATCCATCAGCTAGTTGGATAGCGTATACATTGTCACCTAACGATTCAATCACCCTATATATGGAGTAGAGTCCCACATATCCTGAATTTTCTTTCTTCCCTGTACTCGATTTGGAATAAGCACTCTAGTTCCAACGAGAATTGAACTATCTATGGCATTGCGGTTAAACAGTTCTCTTCTGTATTTTGCACTTTCCTCCAAGTTGTTGCGTGCGCCATTAAAAACTGACTCCAATAATTCTACATGCTTTGTGACATATTCAGTTCTGTCATTTGGTTCCTAAGTTGACCTTCCAAGTAAATGATCAATAGGTAACTTTGGGTCATGTCCAACCATCACAAAGTATGGTGTGAATCCAGTTGACGAGTGAACAGCAGAGTTGTAGATGTATACTAATGATGGTAAATAAAGAGGCCACTTTTGTTTTTGTTCTGTCCACAGTGTACGGAGTCAATTATGCATAGTCCCGTTGTATCTTTCCACTTGACCATTCCCTTCGGGGTGATAAGGTGTTGTTCTACTTTTAGAGATATGGTACAAGTCACATAGCTCTTTCACAATCAGACTTTCAGGCTAGCAGATTGCTGATAGGTGCTTTAATGTTTGGTAAAGGAGCTTTCGCTATAAGGCATCACTCACACTTCTTACAATAACAATCCACATCTTTCACCATCCTTGGCCAGTAGCAACGTTTCTGAATTAAGGACAATGTTCGTTCTGCTCCTTGATGTCCGGCATCATTGTGAAGAGATTCAAGCACATGGTCTTTTAACACTGTGGGAAGAACAAGTTGTTGAATTTTTCCAGTTTCTGTTTCAATAATCCGATACAGAACATCCTCTTCGACATGTAACTTTTCACGCTGTTTAAGAAGTTTTCTGACATCTGACTGTTCTTGTTTAAGTTGACTCGCCGTTGGTTTGTTAGTGTTCCTCAACCAGTACACAACTCTGCTGATTGTAGGATCAAACTTTTGTATTGATGCTATCTCTATAGTTTGGTAACCTGGGAATGTGTCAGTGGCATGAGAAAATATTGGTTCAATGCATCCAAGTTAGAAGCAGAAAATATATATTTCATTTTATAGTGGATACAGTGTCCTTATTTTAATGCTGTGACATAAAATATGCAAGGTTTTATATAATAGCATTGTATATCTTTCTCTATTTACAAATCTTAATTATGGGAACTACATGAGGGGTGACATGTAGAGCAGGAGGTGCTCACTTTTCATGAACACCTGAACTTAGCATGACTAATCAACTATTAGATGTATTTCCTTTTATTTATCAGAGATTTGCCACTTACTTTCAAATCTAGTTCTCAAAAACGTAAAGGGCACATTGGGAGACTCCGATGTGACCATCAATTCAAATCCATAGCATATTCCTGAAATGTAATATGTTCATATACTGTATGCTTTCACAAACATTATAAACGAGTTATGAAAAATAATGACTTGTTTCGAAATATACAAGTGAACAGTTTACAAACTCTATAATGCTTTGTAGCCATCTGTTATTCCATCTGAATTACAATGTTCAATTGTATAATAATAATACTAATTAATAATATTAACTAATAAATCATAGCCAAATTTATGTATTTTTAAATACTTATCTTCCTGAAATGAAGTCAGGGGTTTCTTGTATATTTGAAGTCAAGTCTTTGAGGGCAGCTTTTTGAAAAGATAGAGTAGTGCTATCAAGTAATGTGATTTCAGGTCTGATCCCACAAGTAGCAGAATTACAGACAAAGGCTCAAATGAGCATATAATGTATACTTTCAAAACATATATCCTTTTTAACATAATAATTGGTTGAATTTTCAATAATTTTTGATAATAAGTATTATTTGCTAACCATTTTCATACTGGATGTCCGATAGTCTGATGAAGCTGTACCAGGACCACCTGAAATGAGAATACTGGAAGAGCTTCCTAAATCCATGATGACCGGCGTCCTCCTGATGATTACTCCAAGTGTTATAGAATGCTGTCATAGTAGCCCTGTTACAAAATGAACTGTTTTTAGTTCTTTTATGCAAACGTTTTGAATTTATAATCCAGAAATGAGATGATGATGCATACCACAATTACATACACAATGTAGAAACATGACAAATAAAATCCCATTCCAACAGTACATTTCATTTCAATAAAATTATTACTCAAAAACGGTATGACAAGAAAATGATAATACAACTTGATAGGTCCTGATCCATCAGCTAGTTGGATAGCGTATACATTGTCACCTAACGATTCAATCACCCTATATATGGAGTAGAGTCCCACATATCCTGAATTTTCTTTCTTCCCTGTACTCGATTTGGAATAAGCACTCTAGTTCCAACGAGAATTGAACTATCTATGGCATTGCGGTTAAACAGTTCTCTTCTGTATTTTGCACTTTCCTCCAAGTTGTTGCGTGCGCCATTAAAAACTGACTCCAATAATTCTACATGCTTTGTGACATATTCAGTTCTGTCATTTGGTTCCTAAGTTGACCTTCCAAGTAAATGATCAATAGGTAACTTTGGGTCATGTCCAACCATCACAAAGTATGGTGTGAATCCAGTTGACGAGTGAACAGCAGAGTTGTAGATGTATACTAATGATGGTAAATAAAGAGGCCACTTTTGTTTTTGTTCTGTCCACAGTGTACGGAGTCAATTATGCATAGTCCCGTTGTATCTTTCCACTTGACCATTCCCTTCGGGGTGATAAGGTGTTGTTCTACTTTTAGAGATATGGTACAAGTCACATAGCTCTTTCACAATCAGACTTTCAGGCTAGCAGATTGCTGATAGGTGCTTTAATGTTTGGTAAAGGAGCTTTCGCTATAAGGCATCACTCACACTTCTTACAATAACAATCCACATCTTTCACCATCCTTGGCCAGTAGCAACGTTTCTGAATTAAGGACAATGTTCGTTCTGCTCCTTGATGTCCGGCATCATTGTGAAGAGATTCAAGCACATGGTCTTTTAACACTGTGGGAAGAACAAGTTGTTGAATTTTTCCAGTTTCTGTTTCAATAATCCGATACAGAACATCCTCTTCGACATGTAACTTTTCACGCTGTTTAAGAAGTTTTCTGACATCTGACTGCTCTTGTTTAAGTTGACTCGCCGTTGGTTTGTTAGCGTTCCTCAACCAGTACACAACTCTGCTGATTGTAGGATCAAACTTTTGTATTGATGCTATCTCTATAGTTTGGTAACCTGGCAATGTTTCAGTGGCATGAGAAAATATTGGTTCAATGCATCCAAGTTAGAAGCAGAAAATATATATTTCATTTTATAGTGGATACAGTGTCCTTATTTTAATGCTGTGACATAAAATATGCAAGGTTTTATATAATAGCATTGTATATCTTTCTCTATTTACAAATCTTAATTATGGGAACTACATGAGGGGTGACATGTAGAGCACTTTTCATGAACACCTGAACTTAGCATGACTAATCAACTATTAGATGTATTTCCTTTTATTTATCAGAGATTTGCCACTTACTTTCAAATCTAGTTCTCAAAAACGTAAAGGGCACATTGGGAGACTCCGATGTGACCATCAATTCAAATCCATAGCATATTCCTGAAATGTAATATGTTCATATACTGTATGCTTTCACAAACATTATAAACGAGTTATGAAAAATAATGACTTGTTTCGAAATATACAAGTGAACAGTTTACAAACTCTATAATGCTTTGTAGCCATCTGTTATTCCATCTGAATTACAATGTTCAATTGTATAATAATAATACTAATTAATAATATTAACTAATAAATCATAGCCAAATTTATGTATTTTTAAATACTTATCTTCCTGAAATGAAGTCAGGGGTTTCTTGTATATTTGAAGTCAAGTCTTTGAGGGCAGCTTTTTGAAAAGATAGAGTAGTGCTATCAAGTAATGTGATTTCAGGTCTGATCCCACAAGTAGCAGAATTACAGACAAAGGCTCAAATGAGCATATAATGTATACTTTCAAAACATATATCCTTTTTAACATAATAATTGGTTGAATTTTCAATAATTTTTGATAATAAGTATTATTTGCTAACCATTTTCATACTGGATGTCCGATAGTCTGATGAAGCTGTACCAGGACCACCTGAAATGAGAATACTGGAAGAGCTTCCTAAATCCATGATGACCGGCGTCCTCCTGATGATTACTCCAAGTGTTATAGAATGCTGTCAGAGTAGCCCTGTTACAAAATGAACTGTTTTTAGTTCTTTTATGCAAACGTTTTGAATTTATAATCCAGAAATGAGATGATGATGCATACCACAATTACATACACAATGTAGAAACATGACAAATAAAATCCCATTCCAACAGTACATTTCATTTCAATAAAATTATTACTCAAAAACGGTATGACAAGAAAATGATAATACAACTTGATAGGTCCTGATCCATCAGCTAGTTGGATAGCGTATACATTGTCACCTAACGATTCAATCACCCTATATATGGAGTAGAGTCCCACATATCCTGAATTTTCTTTCTTCCCTGTACTCGATTTGGAATAAGCACTCTAGTTCCAACGAGAATTGAACTATCTATGGCATTGCGGTTAAACAGTTCTCTTCTGTATTTTGCACTTTCCTCCAAGTTGTTGCGTGCGCCATTAAAAACTGACTCCAATAATTCTACATGCTTTGTGACATATTCAGTTCTGTCATTTGGTTCCTAAGTTGACCTTCCAAGTAAATGATCAATAGGTAACTTTGGGTCATGTCCAACCATCACAAAGTATGGTGTGAATCCAGTTGACGAGTGAACAGCAGAGTTGTAGATGTATACTAATGATGGTAAATAAAGAGGCCACTTTTGTTTTTGTTCTGTCCACAGTGTACGGAGTCAATTATGCATAGTCCCGTTGTATCTTTCCACTTGACCATTCCCTTCGGGGTGATAAGGTGTTGTTCTACTTTTAGAGATATGGTACAAGTCACATAGCTCTTTCACAATCAGACTTTCAGGCTAGCAGATTGCTGATAGGTGCTTTAATGTTTGGTAAAGGAGCTTTCGCTATAAGGCATCACTCACACTTCTTACAATAACAATCCACATCTTTCACCATCCTTGGCCAGTAGCAACGTTTCTGAATTAAGGACAATGTTCGTTCTGCTCCTTGATGTCCGGCATCATTGTGAAGAGATTCAAGCACATGGTCTTTTAACACTGTGGGAAGAACAAGTTGTTGAATTTTTCCAGTTTCTGTTTCAATAATCCGATACAGAACATCCTCTTCGACATGTAACTTTTCACGCTGTTTAAGAAGTTTTCTGACATCTGACTGCTCTTGTTTAAGTTGACTCGCCGTTGGTTTGTTAGCGTTCCTCAACCAGTACACAACTCTGCTGATTGTAGGATCAAACTTTTGTATTGATGCTATCTCTATAGTTTGGTAACCTGGCAATGTTTCAGTGGCATGAGAAAATATTGGTTCAATGCATCCAAGTTAGAAGCAGAAAATATATATTTCATTTTATAGTGGATACAGTGTCCTTATTTTAATGCTGTGACATAAAATATGCAAGGTTTTATATAATAGCATTGTATATCTTTCTCTATTTACAAATCTTAATTATGGGAACTACATGAGGGGTGACATGTAGAGCACTTTTCATGAACACCTGAACTTAGCATGACTAATCAACTATTAGATGTATTTCCTTTTATTTATCAGAGATTTGCCACTTACTTTCAAATCTAGTTCTCAAAAACGTAAAGGGCACATTGGGAGACTCCGATGTGACCATCAATTCAAATCCATAGCATATTCCTGAAATGTAATATGTTCATATACTGTATGCTTTCACAAACATTATAAACGAGTTATGAAAAATAATGACTTGTTTCGAAATATACAAGTGAACAGTTTACAAACTCTATAATGCTTTGTAGCCATCTGTTATTCCATCTGAATTACAATGTTCAATTGTATAATAATAATACTAATTAATAATATTAACTAATAAATCATAGCCAAATTTATGTATTTTTAAATACTTATCTTCCTGAAATGAAGTCAGGGGTTTCTTGTATATTTGAAGTCAAGTCTTTGAGGGCAGCTTTTTGAAAAGATAGAGTAGTGCTATCAAGTAATGTGATTTCAGGTCTGATCCCACAAGTAGCAGAATTACAGACAAAGGCTCAAATGAGCATATAATGTATACTTTCAAAACATATATCCTTTTTAACATAATAATTGGTTGAATTTTCAATAATTTTTGATAATAAGTATTATTTGCTAACCATTTTCATACTGGATGTCCGATAGTCTGATGAAGCTGTACCAGGACCACCTGAAATGAGAATACTGGAAGAGCTTCCTAAATCCATGATGACCGGCGTCCTCCTGATGATTACTCCAAGTGTTATAGAATGCTGTCAGAGTAGCCCTGTTACAAAATGAACTGTTTTTAGTTCTTTTATGCAAACGTTTTGAATTTATAATCCAGAAATGAGATGATGATGCATACCACAATTACATACACAATGTAGAAACATGACAAATAAAATCCCATTCCAACAGTACATTTCATTTCAATAAAATTATTACTCAAAAACGGTATGACAAGAAAATGATAATACAACTTGATAGGTCCTGATCCATCAGCTAGTTGGATAGCGTATACATTGTCACCTAACGATTCAATCACCCTATATATGGAGTAGAGTCCCACATATCCTGAATTTTCTTTCTTCCCTGTACTCGATTTGGAATAAGCACTCTAGTTCCAACGAGAATTGAACTATCTATGGCATTGCGGTTAAACAGTTCTCTTCTGTATTTTGCACTTTCCTCCAAGTTGTTGCGTGCGCCATTAAAAACTGACTCCAATAATTCTACATGCTTTGTGACATATTCAGTTCTGTCATTTGGTTCCTAAGTTGACCTTCCAAGTAAATGATCAATAGGTAACTTTGGGTCATGTCCAACCATCACAAAGTATGGTGTGAATCCAGTTGACGAGTGAACAGCAGAGTTGTAGATGTATACTAATGATGGTAAATAAAGAGGCCACTTTTGTTTTTGTTCTGTCCACAGTGTACGGAGTCAATTATGCATAGTCCCGTTGTATCTTTCCACTTGACCATTCCCTTCGGGGTGATAAGGTGTTGTTCTACTTTTAGAGATATGGTACAAGTCACATAGCTCTTTCACAATCAGACTTTCAGGCTAGCAGATTGCTGATAGGTGCTTTAATGTTTGGTAAAGGAGCTTTCGCTATAAGGCATCACTCACACTTCTTACAATAACAATCCACATCTTTCACCATCCTTGGCCAGTAGCAACGTTTCTGAATTAAGGACAATGTTCGTTCTGCTCCTTGATGTCCGGCATCATTGTGAAGAGATTCAAGCACATGGTCTTTTAACACTGTGGGAAGAACAAGTTGTTGAATTTTTCCAGTTTCTGTTTCAATAATCCGATACAGAACATCCTCTTCGACATGTAACTTTTCACGCTGTTTAAGAAGTTTTCTGACATCTGACTGCTCTTGTTTAAGTTGACTCGCCGTTGGTTTGTTAGCGTTCCTCAACCAGTACACAACTCTGCTGATTGTAGGATCAAACTTTTGTATTGATGCTATCTCTATAGTTTGGTAACCTGGCAATGTTTCAGTGGCATGAGAAAATATTGGTTCAATGCATCCAAGTTAGAAGCAGAAAATATATATTTCATTTTATAGTGGATACAGTGTCCTTATTTTAATGCTGTGACATAAAATATGCAAGGTTTTATATAATAGCATTGTATATCTTTCTCTATTTACAAATCTTAATTATGGGAACTACATGAGGGGTGACATGTAGAGCACTTTTCATGAACACCTGAACTTAGCATGACTAATCAACTATTAGATGTATTTCCTTTTATTTATCAGAGATTTGCCACTTACTTTCAAATCTAGTTCTCAAAAACGTAAAGGGCACATTGGGAGACTCCGATGTGACCATCAATTCAAATCCATAGCATATTCCTGAAATGTAATATGTTCATATACTGTATACTTTCACAAACATTATAAACGAGTTATGAAAAATAATGACTTGTTTCGAAATATACAAGTGAACAGTTTACAAACTCTATAATGCTTTGTAGCCATCTGTTATTCCATCTGAATTACAATGTTCAATTGTATAATAATAATACTAATTAATAATATTAACTAATAAATCATAGCCAAATTTATGTATTTTTAAATACTTATCTTCCTGAAATGAAGTCAGGGGTTTCTTGTATATTTGAAGTCAAGTCTTTGAGGGCAGCTTTTTGAAAAGATAGAGTAGTGCTATCAAGTAATGTGATTTCAGGTCTGATCCCACAAGTAGCAGAATTACAGACAAAGGCTCAAATGAGCATATAATGTATACTTTCAAAACATATATCCTTTTTAACATAATAATTGGTTGAATTTTCAATAATTTTTGATAATAAGTATTATTTGCTAACCATTTTCATACTGGATGTCCGATAGTCTGATGAAGCTGTACCAGGACCACCTGAAATGAGAATACTGGAAGAGCTTCCTAAATCCATGATGACCGGCGTCCTCCTGATGATTACTCCAAGTGTTATAGAATGCTGTCATAATAGCCCTGTTACAAAATGAACTGTTTTTAGTTCTTTTATGCAAACGTTTTGAATTTATAATCCAGAAATGAGATGATGATGCATACCACAATTACATACACAATGTAGAAACATGACAAATAAAATCCCATTCCAACAGTACATTTCATTTCAATAAAATTATTACTCAAAAACGGTATGACAAGAAAATGATAATACAACTTGATAGGTCCTGATCCATCAGCTAGTTGGATAGCGTATACATTGTCACCTAACGATTCAATCACCCTATATATGGAGTAGAGTCCCACATATCCTGAATTTTCTTTCTTCCCTGTACTCGATTTGGAATAAGCACTCTAGTTCCAACGAGAATTGAACTATCTATGGCATTGCGGTTAAACAGTTCTCTTCTGTATTTTGCACTTTCCTCCAAGTTGTTGCGTGCGCCATTAAAAACTGACTCCAATAATTCTACATGCTTTGTGACATATTCAGTTCTGTCATTTGGTTCCTAAGTTGACCTTCCAAGTAAATGATCAATAGGTAACTTTGGGTCATGTCCAACCATCACAAAGTATGGTGTGAATCCAGTTGACGAGTGAACAGCAGAGTTGTAGATGTATACTAATGATGGTAAATAAAGAGGCCACTTTTGTTTTTGTTCTGTCCACAGTGTACGGAGTCAATTATGCATAGTCCTGTTGTATCTTTCCACTTGACCATTCCCTTCGGGGTGATAAGGTGTTGTTCTACTTTTAGAGATATGGTACAAGTCACATAGCTCTTTCACAATCAGACTTTCAGGCTAGCAGATTGCTGATAGGTGCTTTAATGTTTGGTAAAGGAGCTTTCGCTATAAGGCATCACTCACACTTCTTACAATAACAATCCACATCTTTCACCATCCTTGGCCAGTAGCAACGTTTCTGAATTAAGGACAATGTTCGTTTTGCTCCTTGATGTCCGGCATCATTGTGAAGAGATTCAAGCACATGGTCTTTTAACACTGTGGGAAGAACAAGTTGTTGAATTTTTCCAGTTTCTGTTTCAATAATCCGATACAGAACATCCTCTTCGACATGTAACTTTTCACGCTGTTTAAGAAGTTTTCTGACATCTGACTGCTCTTGTTTAAGTTGACTCGCCGTTGGTTTGTTAGCGTTCCTCAACCAGTACACAACTCTGCTGATTGTAGGATCAAACTTTTGTATTGATGCTATCTCTATAGTTTGGTAACCTGGCAATGTTTCAGTGGCATGAGAAAATATTGGTTCAATGCATCCAAGTTAGAAGCAGAAAATATATATTTCATTTTATAGTGGATACAGTGTCCTTATTTTAATGCTGTGACATAAAATATGCAAGGTTTTATATAATAGCATTGTATATCTTTCTCTATTTACAAATCTTAATTATGGGAACTACATGAGGGGTGACATGTAGAGCACTTTTCATGAACACCTGAACTTAGCATGACTAATCAACTATTAGATGTATTTCCTTTTATTTATCAGAGATTTGCCACTTACTTTCAAATCTAGTTCTCAAAAACGTAAAGGGCACATTGGGAGACTCCGATGTGACCATCAATTCAAATCCATAGCATATTCCTGAAATGTAATATGTTCATATACTGTATGCTTTCACAAACATTATAAACGAGTTATGAAAAATAATGACTTGTTTCGAAATATACAAGTGAACAGTTTACAAACTCTATAATGCTTTGTAGCCATCTGTTATTCCATCTGAATTACAATGTTCAATTGTATAATAATAATACTAATTAATAATATTAACTAATAAATCATAGCCAAATTTATGTATTTTTAAATACTTATCTTCCTGAAATGAAGTCAGGGGTTTCTTGTATATTTGAAGTCAAGTCTTTGAGGGCAGCTTTTTGAAAAGATAGAGTAGTGCTATCAAGTAATGTGATTTCAGGTCTGATCCCACAAGTAGCAGAATTACAGACAAAGGCTCAAATGAGCATATAATGTATACTTTCAAAACATATATCCTTTTTAACATAATAATTGGTTGAATTTTCAATAATTTTTGATAATAAGTATTATTTGCTAATCATTTTCATACTGGATGTCCGATAGTCTGATGAAGCTGTACCAGGACCACCTGAAATGAGAATACTGGAAGAGCTTCCTAAATCCATGATGACCGGCGTCCTCCTGATGATTACTCCAAGTGTAATAGAATGCTGTCAGAGTAGCCCTGTTACAAAATGAACTGTTTTTAGTTCTTTTATGCAAACGTTTTGAATTTATAATCCAGAAATGAGATGATGATGCATACCACAATTACATACACAATGTAGAAACATGACAAATAAAATCCCATTCCAACAGTACATTTCATTTCAATAAAATTATTACTCAAAAACGGTATGACAAGAAAATGATAATACAACTTGATAGGTCCTGATCCATCAGCTAGTTGGATAGCGTATACATTGTCACCTAACGATTCAATCACCCTATATATGGAGTAGAGTCCCACATATCCTGAATTTTCTTTCTTCCCTGTACTCGATTTGGAATAAGCACTCTAGTTCCAACGAGAATTGAACTATCTATGGCATTGCGGTTAAACAGTTCTCTTCTGTATTTTGCACTTTCCTCCAAGTTGTTGCGTGCGCCATTAAAAACTGACTCCAATAATTCTACATGCTTTGTGACATATTCAGTTCTGTCATTTGGTTCCTAAGTTGACCTTCCAAGTAAATGATCAATAGGTAACTTTGGGTCATGTCCAACCATCACAAAGTATGGTGTGAATCCAGTTGACGAGTGAACAGCAGAGTTGTAGATGTATACTAATGATGGTAAATAAAGAGGCCACTTTTGTTTTTGTTCTGTCCACAGTGTACGGAGTCAATTATGCATAGTCCCGTTGTATCTTTCCACTTGACCATTCCCTTCGGGGTGATAAGGTGTTGTTCTACTTTTAGAGATATGGTACAAGTCACATAGCTCTTTCACAATCAGACTTTCAGGCTAGCAGATTGCTGATAGGTGCTTTAATGTTTGGTAAAGGAGCTTTCGCTATAAGGCATCACTCACACTTCTTACAATAACAATCCACATCTTTCACCATCCTTGGCCAGTAGCAACGTTTCTGAATTAAGGACAATGTTCGTTCTGCTCCTTGATGTCCGGCATCATTGTGAAGAGATTCAAGCACATGGTCTTTTAACACTGTGGGAAGAACAAGTTGTTGAATTTTTCCAGTTTCTGTTTCAATAATCCGATACAGAACATCCTCTTCGACATGTAACTTTTCACGCTGTTTAAGAAGTTTTCTGACATCTGACTGCTCTTGTTTAAGTTGACTCGCCGTTGGTTTGTTAGCGTTCCTCAACCAGTACACAACTCTGCTGATTGTAGGATCAAACTTTTGTATTGATGCTATCTCTATAGTTTGGTAACCTGGCAATGTTTCAGTGGCATGAGAAAATATTGGTTCAATGCATCCAAGTTAGAAGCAGAAAATATATATTTCATTTTATAGTGGATACAGTGTCCTTATTTTAATGCTGTGACATAAAATATGCAAGGTTTTATATAATAGCATTGTATATCTTTCTCTATTTACAAATCTTAATTATGGGAACTACATGAGGGGTGACATGTAGAGCACTTTTCATGAACACCTGAACTTAGCATGACTAATCAACTATTAGATGTATTTCCTTTTATTTATCAGAGATTTGCCACTTACTTTCAAATCTAGTTCTCAAAAACGTAAAGGGCACATTGGGAGACTCCGATGTGACCATCAATTCAAATCCATAGCATATTCCTGAAATGTAATATGTTCATATACTGTATGCTTTCACAAACATTATAAACGAGTTATGAAAAATAATGACTTGTTTCGAAATATACAAGTGAACAGTTTACAAACTCTATAATGCTTTGTAGCCATCTGTTATTCCATCTGAATTACAATGTTCAATTGTATAATAATAATACTAATTAATAATATTAACTAATAAATCATAGCCAAATTTATGTATTTTTAAATACTTATCTTCCTGAAATGAAGTCAGGGGTTTCTTGTATATTTGAAGTCAAGTCTTTGAGGGCAGCTTTTTGAAAAGATAGAGTAGTGCTATCAAGTAATGTGATTTCAGGTCTGATCCCACAAGTAGCAGAATTACAGACAAAGGCTCAAATGAGCATATAATGTATACTTTCAAAACATATATCCTTTTTAACATAATAATTGGTTGAATTTTCAATAATTTTTGATAATAAGTATTATTTGCTAACCATTTTCATACTGGATGTCCGATAGTCTGATGAAGCTGTACCAGGACCACCTGAAATGAGAATACTGGAAGAGCTTCCTAAATCCATGATGACCGGCGTCCTCCTGATGATTACTCCAAGTGTTATAGAATGCTGTCATAGTAGCCCTGTTACAAAATGAACTGTTTTTAGTTCTTTTATGCAAACGTTTTGAATTTATAATCCAGAAATGAGATGATGATGCATACCACAATTACATACACAATGTAGAAACATGACAAATAAAATCCCATTCCAACAGTACATTTCATTTCAATAAAATTATTACTCAAAAACGGTATGACAAGAAAATGATAATACAACTTGATAGGTCCTGATCCATCAGCTAGTTGGATAGCGTATACATTGTCACCTAACGATTCAATCACCCTATATATGGAGTAGAGTCCCACATATCCTGAATTTTCTTTCTTCCCTGTACTCGATTTGGAATAAGCACTCTAGTTCCAACGAGAATTGAACTATCTATGGCATTGCGGTTAAACAGTTCTCTTCTGTATTTTGCACTTTCCTCCAAGTTGTTGCGTGCGCCATTAAAAACTGACTCCAATAATTCTACATGCTTTGTGACATATTCAGTTCTGTCATTTGGTTCCTAAGTTGACCTTCCAAGTAAATGATCAATAGGTAACTTTGGGTCATGTCCAACCATCACAAAGTATGGTGTGAATCCAGTTGACGAGTGAACAGCAGAGTTGTAGATGTATACTAATGATGGTAAATAAAGAGGCCACTTTTGTTTTTGTTCTGTCCACAGTGTACGGAGTCAATTATGCATAGTCCCGTTGTATCTTTCCACTTGACCATTCCCTTCGGGGTGATAAGGTGTTGTTCTACTTTTAGAGATATGGTACAAGTCACATAGCTCTTTCACAATCAGACTTTCAGGCTAGCAGATTGCTGATAGGTGCTTTAATGTTTGGTAAAGGAGCTTTCGCTATAAGGCATCACTCACACTTCTTACAATAAGAATCCACATCTTTCACCATCCTTGGCCAGTAGCAACGTTTCTGAATTAAGGACAATGTTCGTTCTGCTCCTTGATGTCCGGCATCATTGTGAAGAGATTCAAGCACATGGTCTTTTAACACTGTGGGAAGAACAAGTTGTTGAATTTTTCCAGTTTCTGTTTCAATAATCCGATACAGAACATCCTCTTCGACATGTAACTTTTCACGCTGTTTAAGAAGTTTTCTGACATCTGACTGCTCTTGTTTAAGTTGACTCGCCGTTGGTTTGTTAGCGTTCCTCAACCAGTACACAACTCTGCTGATTGTAGGATCAAACTTTTGTATTGATGCTATCTCTATAGTTTGGTAACCTGGCAATGTTTCAGTGGCATGAGAAAATATTGGTTCAATGCATCCAAGTTAGAAGCAGAAAATATATATTTCATTTTATAGTGGATACAGTGTCCTTATTTTAATGCTGTGACATAAAATATGCAAGGTTTTATATAATAGCATTGTATATCTTTCTCTATTTACAAATCTTAATTATGGGAACTACATGAGGGGTGACATGTAGAGCACTTTTCATGAACACCTGAACTTAGCATGACTAATCAACTATTAGATGTATTTCCTTTTATTTATCAGAGATTTGCCACTTACTTTCAAATCTAGTTCTCAAAAACGTAAAGGGCACATTGGGAGACTCCGATGTGACCATCAATTCAAATCCATAGCATATTCCTGAAATGTAATATGTTCATATACTGTATGCTTTCACAAACATTATAAACGAGTTATGAAAAATAATGACTTGTTTCGAAATATACAAGTGAACAGTTTACAAACTCTATAATGCTTTGTAGCCATCTGTTATTCCATCTGAATTACAATGTTCAATTGTATAATAATAATACTAATTAATAATATTAACTAATAAATCATAGCCAAATTTATGTATTTTTAAATACTTATCTTCCTGAAATGAAGTCAGGGGTTTCTTGTATATTTGAAGTCAAGTCTTTGAGGGCAGCTTTTTGAAAAGATAGAGTAGTGCTATCAAGTAATGTGATTTCAGGTCTGATCCCACAAGTAGCAGAATTACAGACAAAGGCTCAAATGAGCATATAATGTATACTTTCAAAACATATATCCTTTTTAACATAATAATTGGTTGAATTTTCAATAATTTTTGATAATAAGTATTATTTGCTAACCATTTTCATACTGGATGTCCGATAGTCTGATGAAGCTGTACCAGGACCACCTGAAATGAGAATACTGGAAGAGCTTCCTAAATCCATGATGACCGGCGTCCTCCTGATGATTACTCCAAGTGTAATAGAATGCTGTCAGAGTAGCCCTGTTACAAAATGAACTGTTTTTAGTTCTTTTATGCAAACGTTTTGAATTTATAATCCAGAAATGAGATGATGATGCATACCACAATTACATACACAATGTAGAAACATGACAAATAAAATCCCATTCCAACAGTACATTTCATTTCAATAAAATTATTACTCAAAAACGGTATGACAAGAAAATGATAATACAACTTGATAGGTCCTGATCCATCAGCTAGTTGGATAGCGTATACATTGTCACCTAACGATTCAATCACCCTATATATGGAGTAGAGTCCCACATATCCTGAATTTTCTTTCTTCCCTGTACTCGATTTGGAATAAGCACTCTAGTTCCAACGAGAATTGAACTATCTATGGCATTGCGGTTAAACAGTTCTCTTCTGTATTTTGCACTTTCCTCCAAGTTGTTGCGTGCGCCATTAAAAACTGACTCCAATAATTCTACATGCTTTGTGACATATTCAGTTCTGTCATTTGGTTCCTAAGTTGACCTTCCAAGTAAATGATCAATAGGTAACTTTGGGTCATGTCCAACCATCACAAAGTATGGTGTGAATCCAGTTGACGAGTGAACAGCAGAGTTGTAGATGTATACTAATGATGGTAAATAAAGAGGCCACTTTTGTTTTTGTTCTGTCCACAGTGTACGGAGTCAATTATGCATAGTCCCGTTGTATCTTTCCACTTGACCATTCCCTTCGGGGTGATAAGGTGTTGTTCTACTTTTAGAGATATGGTACAAGTCACATAGCTCTTTCACAATCAGACTTTCAGGCTAGCAGATTGCTGATAGGTGCTTTAATGTTTGGTAAAGGAGCTTTCGCTATAAGGCATCACTCACACTTCTTACAATAACAATCCACATCTTTCACCATCCTTGGCCAGTAGCAACGTTTCTGAATTAAGGACAATGTTCGTTTTGCTCCTTGATGTCCGGCATCATTGTGAAGAGATTCAAGCACATGGTCTTTTAACACTGTGGGAAGAACAAGTTGTTGAATTTTTCCAGTTTCTGTTTCAATAATCCGATACAGAACATCCTCTTCGACATGTAACTTTTCACGCTGTTTAAGAAGTTTTCTGACATCTGACTGCTCTTGTTTAAGTTGACTCGCCGTTGGTTTGTTAGCGTTCCTCAACCAGTACACAACTCTGCTGATTGTAGGATCAAACTTTTGTATTGATGCTATCTCTATAGTTTGGTAACCTGGCAATGTTTCAGTGGCATGAGAAAATATTGGTTCAATGCATCCAAGTTAGAAGCAGAAAATATATATTTCATTTTATAGTGGATACAGTGTCCTTATTTTAATGCTGTGACATAAAATATGCAAGGTTTTATATAATAGCATTGTATATCTTTCTCTATTTACAAATCTTAATTATGGGAACTACATGAGGGGTGACATGTAGAGCACTTTTCATGAACACCTGAACTTAGCATGACTAATCAACTATTAGATGTATTTCCTTTTATTTATCAGAGATTTGCCACTTACTTTCAAATCTAGTTCTCAAAAACGTAAAGGGCACATTGGGAGACTCCGATGTGACCATCAATTCAAATCCATAGCATATTCCTGAAATGTAATATGTTCATATACTGTATGCTTTCACAAACATTATAAACGAGTTATGAAAAATAATGACTTGTTTCGAAATATACAAGTGAACAGTTTACAAACTCTATAATGCTTTGTAGCCATCTGTTATTCCATCTGAATTACAATGTTCAATTGTATAATAATAATACTAATTAATAATATTAACTAATAAATCATAGCCAAATTTATGTATTTTTAAATACTTATCTTCCTGAAATGAAGTCAGGGGTTTCTTGTATATTTGAAGTCAAGTCTTTGAGGGCAGCTTTTTGAAAAGATAGAGTAGTGCTATCAAGTAATGTGATTTCAGGTCTGATCCCACAAGTAGCAGAATTACAGACAAAGGCTCAAATGAGCATATAATGTATACTTTCAAAACATATATCCTTTTTAACATAATAATTGGTTGAATTTTCAATAATTTTTGATAATAAGTATTATTTGCTAACCATTTTCATACTGGATGTCCGATAGTCTGATGAAGCTGTACCAGGACCACCTGAAATGAGAATACTGGAAGAGCTTCCTAAATCCATGATGACCGGCGTCCTCCTGATGATTACTCCAAGTGTAATAGAATGCTGTCAGAGTAGCCCTGTTACAAAATGAACTGTTTTTAGTTCTTTTATGCAAACGTTTTGAATTTATAATCCAGAAATGAGATGATGATGCATACCACAATTACATACACAATGTAGAAACATGACAAATAAAATCCCATTCCAACAGTACATTTCATTTCAATAAAATTATTACTCAAAAACGGTATGACAAGAAAATGATAATACAACTTGATAGGTCCTGATCCATCAGCTAGTTGGATAGCGTATACATTGTCACCTAACGATTCAATCACCCTATATATGGAGTAGAGTCCCACATATCCTGAATTTTCTTTCTTCCCTGTACTCGATTTGGAATAAGCACTCTAGTTCCAACGAGAATTGAACTATCTATGGCATTGCGGTTAAACAGTTCTCTTCTGTATTTTGCACTTTCCTCCAAGTTGTTGCGTGCGCCATTAAAAACTGACTCCAATAATTCTACATGCTTTGTGACATATTCAGTTCTGTCATTTGGTTCCTAAGTTGACCTTCCAAGTAAATGATCAATAGGTAACTTTGGGTCATGTCCAACCATCACAAAGTATGGTGTGAATCCAGTTGACGAGTGAACAGCAGAGTTGTAGATGTATACTAATGATGGTAAATAAAGAGGCCACTTTTGTTTTTGTTCTGTCCACAGTGTACGGAGTCAATTATGCATAGTCCCGTTGTATCTTTCCACTTGACCATTCCCTTCGGGGTGATAAGGTGTTGTTCTACTTTTAGAGATATGGTACAAGTCACATAGCTCTTTCACAATCAGACTTTCAGGCTAGCAGATTGCTGATAGGTGCTTTAATGTTTGGTAAAGGAGCTTTCGCTATAAGGCATCACTCACACTTCTTACAATAACAATCCACATCTTTCACCATCCTTGGCCAGTAGCAACGTTTCTGAATTAAGGACAATGTTCGTTCTGCTCCTTGATGTCCGGCATCATTGTGAAGAGATTCAAGCACATGGTCTTTTAACACTGTGGGAAGAACAAGTTGTTGAATTTTTCCAGTTTCTGTTTCAATAATCCGATACAGAACATCCTCTTCGACATGTAACTTTTCACGCTGTTTAAGAAGTTTTCTGACATCTGACTGCTCTTGTTTAAGTTGACTCGCCGTTGGTTTGTTAGCGTTCCTCAACCAGTACACAACTCTGCTGATTGTAGGATCAAACTTTTGTATTGATGCTATCTCTATAGTTTGGTAACCTGGCAATGTTTCAGTGGCATGAGAAAATATTGGTTCAATGCATCCAAGTTAGAAGCAGAAAATATATATTTCATTTTATAGTGGATACAGTGTCCTTATTTTAATGCTGTGACATAAAATATGCAAGGTTTTATATAATAGCATTGTATATCTTTCTCTATTTACAAATCTTAATTATGGGAACTACATGAGGGGTGACATGTAGAGCACTTTTCATGAACACCTGAACTTAGCATGACTAATCAACTATTAGATGTATTTCCTTTTATTTATCAGAGATTTGCCACTTACTTTCAAATCTAGTTCTCAAAAACGTAAAGGGCACATTGGGAGACTCCGATGTGACCATCAATTCAAATCCATAGCATATTCCTGAAATGTAATATGTTCATATACTGTATGCTTTCACAAACATTATAAACGAGTTATGAAAAATAATGACTTGTTTCGAAATATACAAGTGAACAGTTTACAAACTCTATAATGCTTTGTAGCCATCTGTTATTCCATCTGAATTACAATGTTCAATTGTATAATAATAATACTAATTAATAATATTAACTAATAAATCATAGCCAAATTTATGTATTTTTAAATACTTATCTTCCTGAAATGAAGTCAGGGGTTTCTTGTATATTTGAAGTCAAGTCTTTGAGGGCAGCTTTTTGAAAAGATAGAGTAGTGCTATCAAGTAATGTGATTTCAGGTCTGATCCCACAAGTAGCAGAATTACAGACAAAGGCTCAAATGAGCATATAATGTATACTTTCAAAACATATATCCTTTTTAACATAATAATTGGTTGAATTTTCAATAATTTTTGATAATAAGTATTATTTGCTAACCATTTTCATACTGGATGTCCGATAGTCTGATGAAGCTGTACCAGGACCACCTGAAATGAGAATACTGGAAGAGCTTCCTAAATCCATGATGACCGGCGTCCTCCTGATGATTACTCCAAGTGTTATAGAATGCTGTCATAGTAGCCCTGTTACAAAATGAACTGTTTTTAGTTCTTTTATGCAAACGTTTTGAATTTATAATCCAGAAATGAGATGATGATGCATACCACAATTACATACACAATGTAGAAACATGACAAATAAAATCCCATTCCAACAGTACATTTCATTTCAATAAAATTATTACTCAAAAACGGTATGACAAGAAAATGATAATACAACTTGATAGGTCCTGATCCATCAGCTAGTTGGATAGCGTATACATTGTCACCTAACGATTCAATCACCCTATATATGGAGTAGAGTCCCACATATCCTGAATTTTCTTTCTTCCCTGTACTCGATTTGGAATAAGCACTCTAGTTCCAACGAGAATTGAACTATCTATGGCATTGCGGTTAAACAGTTCTCTTCTGTATTTTGCACTTTCCTCCAAGTTGTTGCGTGCGCCATTAAAAACTGACTCCAATAATTCTACATGCTTTGTGACATATTCAGTTCTGTCATTTGGTTCCTAAGTTGACCTTCCAAGTAAATGATCAATAGGTAACTTTGGGTCATGTCCAACCATCACAAAGTATGGTGTGAATCCAGTTGACGAGTGAACAGCAGAGTTGTAGATGTATACTAATGATGGTAAATAAAGAGGCCACTTTTGTTTTTGTTCTGTCCACAGTGTACGGAGTCAATTATGCATAGTCCCGTTGTATCTTTCCACTTGACCATTCCCTTCGGGGTGATAAGGTGTTGTTCTACTTTTAGAGATATGGTACAAGTCACATAGCTCTTTCACAATCAGACTTTCAGGCTAGCAGATTGCTGATAGGTGCTTTAATGTTTGGTAAAGGAGCTTTCGCTATAAGGCATCACTCACACTTCTTACAATAACAATCCACATCTTTCACCATCCTTGGCCAGTAGCAACGTTTCTGAATTAAGGACAATGTTCGTTCTGCTCCTTGATGTCCGGCATCATTGTGAAGAGATTCAAGCACATGGTCTTTTAACACTGTGGGAAGAACAAGTTGTTGAATTTTTCCAGTTTCTGTTTCAATAATCCGATACAGAACATCCTCTTCGACATGTAACTTTTCACGCTGTTTAAGAAGTTTTCTGACATCTGACTGCTCTTGTTTAAGTTGACTCGCCGTTGGTTTGTTAGCGTTCCTCAACCAGTACACAACTCTGCTGATTGTAGGATCAAACTTTTGTATTGATGCTATCTCTATAGTTTGGTAACCTGGCAATGTTTCAGTGGCATGAGAAAATATTGGTTCAATGCATCCAAGTTAGAAGCAGAAAATATATATTTCATTTTATAGTGGATACAGTGTCCTTATTTTAATGCTGTGACATAAAATATGCAAGGTTTTATATAATAGCATTGTATATCTTTCTCTATTTACAAATCTTAATTATGGGAACTACATGAGGGGTGACATGTAGAGCACTTTTCATGAACACCTGAACTTAGCATGACTAATCAACTATTAGATGTATTTCCTTTTATTTATCAGAGATTTGCCACTTACTTTCAAATCTAGTTCTCAAAAACGTAAAGGGCACATTGGGAGACTCCGATGTGACCATCAATTCAAATCCATAGCATATTCCTGAAATGTAATATGTTCATATACTGTATGCTTTCACAAACATTATAAACGAGTTATGAAAAATAATGACTTGTTTCGAAATATACAAGTGAACAGTTTACAAACTCTATAATGCTTTGTAGCCATCTGTTATTCCATCTGAATTACAATGTTCAATTGTATAATAATAATACTAATTAATAATATTAACTAATAAATCATAGCCAAATTTATGTATTTTTAAATACTTATCTTCCTGAAATGAAGTCAGGGGTTTCTTGTATATTTGAAGTCAAGTCTTTGAGGGCAGCTTTTTGAAAAGATAGAGTAGTGCTATCAAGTAATGTGATTTCAGGTCTGATCCCACAAGTAGCAGAATTACAGACAAAGGCTCAAATGAGCATATAATGTATACTTTCAAAACATATATCCTTTTTAACATAATAATTGGTTGAATTTTCAATAATTTTTGATAATAAGTATTATTTGCTAACCATTTTCATACTGGATGTCCGATAGTCTGATGAAGCTGTACCAGGACCACCTGAAATGAGAATACTGGAAGAGCTTCCTAAATCCATGATGACCGGCGTCCTCCTGATGATTACTCCAAGTGTTATAGAATGCTGTCATAGTAGCCCTGTTACAAAATGAACTGTTTTTAGTTCTTTTATGCAAACGTTTTGAATTTATAATCCAGAAATGAGATGATGATGCATACCACAATTACATACACAATGTAGAAACATGACAAATAAAATCCCATTCCAACAGTACATTTCATTTCAATAAAATTATTACTCAAAAACGGTATGACAAGAAAATGATAATACAACTTGATAGGTCCTGATCCATCAGCTAGTTGGATAGCGTATACATTGTCACCTAACGATTCAATCACCCTATATATGGAGTAGAGTCCCACATATCCTGAATTTTCTTTCTTCCCTGTACTCGATTTGGAATAAGCACTCTAGTTCCAACGAGAATTGAACTATCTATGGCATTGCGGTTAAACAGTTCTCTTCTGTATTTTGCACTTTCCTCCAAGTTGTTGCGTGCGCCATTAAAAACTGACTCCAATAATTCTACATGCTTTGTGACATATTCAGTTCTGTCATTTGGTTCCTAAGTTGACCTTCCAAGTAAATGATCAATAGGTAACTTTGGGTCATGTCCAACCATCACAAAGTATGGTGTGAATCCAGTTGACGAGTGAACAGCAGAGTTGTAGATGTATACTAATGATGGTAAATAAAGAGGCCACTTTTGTTTTTGTTCTGTCCACAGTGTACGGAGTCAATTATGCATAGTCCCGTTGTATCTTTCCACTTGACCATTCCCTTCGGGGTGATAAGGTGTTGTTCTACTTTTAGAGATATGGTACAAGTCACATAGCTCTTTCACAATCAGACTTTCAGGCTAGCAGATTGCTGATAGGTGCTTTAATGTTTGGTAAAGGAGCTTTCGCTATAAGGCATCACTCACACTTCTTACAATAACAATCCACATCTTTCACCATCCTTGGCCAGTAGCAACGTTTCTGAATTAAGGACAATGTTCGTTCTGCTCCTTGATGTCCGGCATCATTGTGAAGAGATTCAAGCACATGGTCTTTTAACACTGTGGGAAGAACAAGTTGTTGAATTTTTCCAGTTTCTGTTTCAATAATCCGATACAGAACATCCTCTTCGACATGTAACTTTTCACGCTGTTTAAGAAGTTTTCTGACATCTGACTGCTCTTGTTTAAGTTGACTCGCCGTTGGTTTGTTAGCGTTCCTCAACCAGTACACAACTCTGCTGATTGTAGGATCAAACTTTTGTATTGATGCTATCTCTATAGTTTGGTAACCTGGCAATGTTTCAGTGGCATGAGAAAATATTGGTTCAATGCATCCAAGTTAGAAGCAGAAAATATATATTTCATTTTATAGTGGATACAGTGTCCTTATTTTAATGCTGTGACATAAAATATGCAAGGTTTTATATAATAGCATTGTATATCTTTCTCTATTTACAAATCTTAATTATGGGAACTACATGAGGGGTGACATGTAGAGCACTTTTCATGAACACCTGAACTTAGCATGACTAATCAACTATTAGATGTATTTCCTTTTATTTATCAGAGATTTGCCACTTACTTTCAAATCTAGTTCTCAAAAACGTAAAGGGCACATTGGGAGACTCCGATGTGACCATCAATTCAAATCCATAGCATATTCCTGAAATGTAATATGTTCATATACTGTATGCTTTCACAAACATTATAAACGAGTTATGAAAAATAATGACTTGTTTCGAAATATACAAGTGAACAGTTTACAAACTCTATAATGCTTTGTAGCCATCTGTTATTCCATCTGAATTACAATGTTCAATTGTATAATAATAATACTAATTAATAATATTAACTAATAAATCATAGCCAAATTTATGTATTTTTAAATACTTATCTTCCTGAAATGAAGTCAGGGGTTTCTTGTATATTTGAAGTCAAGTCTTTGAGGGCAGCTTTTTGAAAAGATAGAGTAGTGCTATCAAGTAATGTGATTTCAGGTCTGATCCCACAAGTAGCAGAATTACAGACAAAGGCTCAAATGAGCATATAATGTATACTTTCAAAACATATATCCTTTTTAACATAATAATTGGTTGAATTTTCAATAATTTTTGATAATAAGTATTATTTGCTAATCATTTTCATACTGGATGTCCGATAGTCTGATGAAGCTGTACCAGGACCACCTGAAATGAGAATACTGGAAGAGCTTCCTAAATCCATGATGACCGGCGTCCTCCTGATGATTACTCCAAGTGTAATAGAATGCTGTCAGAGTAGCCCTGTTACAAAATGAACTGTTTTTAGTTCTTTTATGCAAACGTTTTGAATTTATAATCCAGAAATGAGATGATGATGCATACCACAATTACATACACAATGTAGAAACATGACAAATAAAATCCCATTCCAACAGTACATTTCATTTCAATAAAATTATTACTCAAAAACGGTATGACAAGAAAATGATAATACAACTTGATAGGTCCTGATCCATCAGCTAGTTGGATAGCGTATACATTGTCACCTAACGATTCAATCACCCTATATATGGAGTAGAGTCCCACATATCCTGAATTTTCTTTCTTCCCTGTACTCGATTTGGAATAAGCACTCTAGTTCCAACGAGAATTGAACTATCTATGGCATTGCGGTTAAACAGTTCTCTTCTGTATTTTGCACTTTCCTCCAAGTTGTTGCGTGCGCCATTAAAAACTGACTCCAATAATTCTACATGCTTTGTGACATATTCAGTTCTGTCATTTGGTTCCTAAGTTGACCTTCCAAGTAAATGATCAATAGGTAACTTTGGGTCATGTCCAACCATCACAAAGTATGGTGTGAATCCAGTTGACGAGTGAACAGCAGAGTTGTAGATGTATACTAATGATGGTAAATAAAGAGGCCACTTTAGTTTTTGTTCTGTCCACAGTGTACGGAGTCAATTATGCATAGTCCCGTTGTATCTTTCCACTTGACCATTCCCTTCGGGGTGATAAGGTGTTGTTCTACTTTTAGAGATATGGTACAAGTCACATAGCTCTTTCACAATCAGACTTTCAGGCTAGCAGATTGCTGATAGGTGCTTTAATGTTTGGTAAAGGAGCTTTCGCTATAAGGCATCACTCACACTTCTTACAATAACAATCCACATCTTTCACCATCCTTGGCCAGTAGCAACGTTTCTGAATTAAGGACAATGTTCGTTCTGCTCCTTGATGTCCGGCATCATTGTGAAGAGATTCAAGCACATGGTCTTTTAACACTGTGGGAAGAACAAGTTGTTGAATTTTTCCAGTTTCTGTTTCAATAATCCGATACAGAACATCCTCTTCGACATGTAACTTTTCACGCTGTTTAAGAAGTTTTCTGACATCTGACTGCTCTTGTTTAAGTTGACTCGCCGTTGGTTTGTTAGCGTTCCTCAACCAGTACACAACTCTGCTGATTGTAGGATCAAACTTTTGTATTGATGCTATCTCTATAGTTTGGTAACCTGGCAATGTTTCAGTGGCATGAGAAAATATTGGTTCAATGCATCCAAGTTAGAAGCAGAAAATATATATTTCATTTTATAGTGGATACAGTGTCCTTATTTTAATGCTGTGACATAAAATATGCAAGGTTTTATATAATAGCATTGTATATCTTTCTCTATTTACAAATCTTAATTATGGGAACTACATGAGGGGTGACATGTAGAGCACTTTTCATGAACACCTGAACTTAGCATGACTAATCAACTATTAGATGTATTTCCTTTTATTTATCAGAGATTTGCCACTTACTTTCAAATCTAGTTCTCAAAAACGTAAAGGGCACATTGGGAGACTCCGATGTGACCATCAATTCAAATCCATAGCATATTCCTGAAATGTAATATGTTCATATACTGTATGCTTTCACAAACATTATAAACGAGTTATGAAAAATAATGACTTGTTTCGAAATATACAAGTGAACAGTTTACAAACTCTATAATGCTTTGTAGCCATCTGTTATTCCATCTGAATTACAATGTTCAATTGTATAATAATAATACTAATTAATAATATTAACTAATAAATCATAGCCAAATTTATGTATTTTTAAATACTTATCTTCCTGAAATGAAGTCAGGGGTTTCTTGTATATTTGAAGTCAAGTCTTTGAGGGCAGCTTTTTGAAAAGATAGAGTAGTGCTATCAAGTAATGTGATTTCAGGTCTGATCCCACAAGTAGCAGAATTACAGACAAAGGCTCAAATGAGCATATAATGTATACTTTCAAAACATATATCCTTTTTAACATAATAATTGGTTGAATTTTCAATAATTTTTGATAATAAGTATTATTTGCTAATCATTTTCATACTGGATGTCCGATAGTCTGATGAAGCTGTACCAGGACCACCTGAAATGAGAATACTGGAAGAGCTTCCTAAATCCATGATGACCGGCGTCCTCCTGATGATTACTCCAAGTGTAATAGAATGCTGTCAGAGTAGCCCTGTTACAAAATGAACTGTTTTTAGTTCTTTTATGCAAACGTTTTGAATTTATAATCCAGAAATGAGATGATGATGCATACCACAATTACATACACAATGTAGAAACATGACAAATAAAATCCCATTCCAACAGTACATTTCATTTCAATAAAATTATTACTCAAAAACGGTATGACAAGAAAATGATAATACAACTTGATAGGTCCTGATCCATCAGCTAGTTGGATAGCGTATACATTGTCACCTAACGATTCAATCACCCTATATATGGAGTAGAGTCCCACATATCCTGAATTTTCTTTCTTCCCTGTACTCGATTTGGAATAAGCACTCTAGTTCCAACGAGAATTGAACTATCTATGGCATTGCGGTTAAACAGTTCTCTTCTGTATTTTGCACTTTCCTCCAAGTTGTTGCGTGCGCCATTAAAAACTGACTCCAATAATTCTACATGCTTTGTGACATATTCAGTTCTGTCATTTGGTTCCTAAGTTGACCTTCCAAGTAAATGATCAATAGGTAACTTTGGGTCATGTCCAACCATCACAAAGTATGGTGTGAATCCAGTTGACGAGTGAACAGCAGAGTTGTAGATGTATACTAATGATGGTAAATAAAGAGGCCACTTTTGTTTTTGTTCTGTCCACAGTGTACGGAGTCAATTATGCATAGTCCCGTTGTATCTTTCCACTTGACCATTCCCTTCGGGGTGATAAGGTGTTGTTCTACTTTTAGAGATATGGTACAAGTCACATAGCTCTTTCACAATCAGACTTTCAGGCTAGCAGATTGCTGATAGGTGCTTTAATGTTTGGTAAAGGAGCTTTCGCTATAAGGCATCACTCACACTTCTTACAATAACAATCCACATCTTTCACCATCCTTGGCCAGTAGCAACGTTTCTGAATTAAGGACAATGTTCGTTCTGCTCCTTGATGTCCGGCATCATTGTGAAGAGATTCAAGCACATGGTCTTTTAACACTGTGGGAAGAACAAGTTGTTGAATTTTTCCAGTTTCTGTTTCAATAATCCGATACAGAACATCCTCTTCGACATGTAACTTTTCACGCTGTTTAAGAAGTTTTCTGACATCTGACTGCTCTTGTTTAAGTTGACTCGCCGTTGGTTTGTTAGCGTTCCTCAACCAGTACACAACTCTGCTGATTGTAGGATCAAACTTTTGTATTGATGCTATCTCTATAGTTTGGTAACCTGGCAATGTTTCAGTGGCATGAGAAAATATTGGTTCAATGCATCCAAGTTAGAAGCAGAAAATATATATTTCATTTTATAGTGGATACAGTGTCCTTATTTTAATGCTGTGACATAAAATATGCAAGGTTTTATATAATAGCATTGTATATCTTTCTCTATTTACAAATCTTAATTATGGGAACTACATGAGGGGTGACATGTAGAGCACTTTTCATGAACACCTGAACTTAGCATGACTAATCAACTATTAGATGTATTTCCTTTTATTTATCAGAGATTTGCCACTTACTTTCAAATCTAGTTCTCAAAAACGTAAAGGGCACATTGGGAGACTCCGATGTGACCATCAATTCAAATCCATAGCATATTCCTGAAATGTAATATGTTCATATACTGTATGCTTTCACAAACATTATAAACGAGTTATGAAAAATAATGACTTGTTTCGAAATATACAAGTGAACAGTTTACAAACTCTATAATGCTTTGTAGCCATCTGTTATTCCATCTGAATTACAATGTTCAATTGTATAATAATAATACTAATTAATAATATTAACTAATAAATCATAGCCAAATTTATGTATTTTTAAATACTTATCTTCCTGAAATGAAGTCAGGGGTTTCTTGTATATTTGAAGTCAAGTCTTTGAGGGCAGCTTTTTGAAAAGATAGAGTAGTGCTATCAAGTAATGTGATTTCAGGTCTGATCCCACAAGTAGCAGAATTACAGACAAAGGCTCAAATGAGCATATAATGTATACTTTCAAAACATATATCCTTTTTAACATAATAATTGGTTGAATTTTCAATAATTTTTGATAATAAGTATTATTTGCTAACCATTTTCATACTGGATGTCCGATAGTCTGATGAAGCTGTACCAGGACCACCTGAAATGAGAATACTGGAAGAGCTTCCTAAATCCATGATGACCGGCGTCCTCCTGATGATTACTCCAAGTGTTATAGAATGCTGTCATAGTAGCCCTGTTACAAAATGAACTGTTTTTAGTTCTTTTATGCAAACGTTTTGAATTTATAATCCAGAAATGAGATGATGATGCATACCACAATTACATACACAATGTAGAAACATGACAAATAAAATCCCATTCCAACAGTACATTTCATTTCAATAAAATTATTACTCAAAAACGGTATGACAAGAAAATGATAATACAACTTGATAGGTCCTGATCCATCAGCTAGTTGGATAGCGTATACATTGTCACCTAACGATTCAATCACCCTATATATGGAGTAGAGTCCCACATATCCTGAATTTTCTTTCTTCCCTGTACTCGATTTGGAATAAGCACTCTAGTTCCAACGAGAATTGAACTATCTATGGCATTGCGGTTAAACAGTTCTCTTCTGTATTTTGCACTTTCCTCCAAGTTGTTGCGTGCGCCATTAAAAACTGACTCCAATAATTCTACATGCTTTGTGACATATTCAGTTCTGTCATTTGGTTCCTAAGTTGACCTTCCAAGTAAATGATCAATAGGTAACTTTGGGTCATGTCCAACCATCACAAAGTATGGTGTGAATCCAGTTGACGAGTGAACAGCAGAGTTGTAGATGTATACTAATGATGGTAAATAAAGAGGCCACTTTTGTTTTTGTTCTGTCCACAGTGTACGGAGTCAATTATGCATAGTCCCGTTGTATCTTTCCACTTGACCATTCCCTTCGGGGTGATAAGGTGTTGTTCTACTTTTAGAGATATGGTACAAGTCACATAGCTCTTTCACAATCAGACTTTCAGGCTAGCAGATTGCTGATAGGTGCTTTAATGTTTGGTAAAGGAGCTTTCGCTATAAGGCATCACTCACACTTCTTACAATAACAATCCACATCTTTCACCATCCTTGGCCAGTAGCAACGTTTCTGAATTAAGGACAATGTTCGTTCTGCTCCTTGATGTCCGGCATCATTGTGAAGAGATTCAAGCACATGGTCTTTTAACACTGTGGGAAGAACAAGTTGTTGAATTTTTCCAGTTTCTGTTTCAATAATCCGATACAGAACATCCTCTTCGACATGTAACTTTTCACGCTGTTTAAGAAGTTTTCTGACATCTGACTGCTCTTGTTTAAGTTGACTCGCCGTTGGTTTGTTAGCGTTCCTCAACCAGTACACAACTCTGCTGATTGTAGGATCAAACTTTTGTATTGATGCTATCTCTATAGTTTGGTAACCTGGCAATGTTTCAGTGGCATGAGAAAATATTGGTTCAATGCATCCAAGTTAGAAGCAGAAAATATATATTTCATTTTATAGTGGATACAGTGTCCTTATTTTAATGCTGTGACATAAAATATGCAAGGTTTTATATAATAGCATTGTATATCTTTCTCTATTTACAAATCTTAATTATGGGAACTACATGAGGGGTGACATGTAGAGCACTTTTCATGAACACCTGAACTTAGCATGACTAATCAACTATTAGATGTATTTCCTTTTATTTATCAGAGATTTGCCACTTACTTTCAAATCTAGTTCTCAAAAACGTAAAGGGCACATTGGGAGACTCCGATGTGACCATCAATTCAAATCCATAGCATATTCCTGAAATGTAATATGTTCATATACTGTATGCTTTCACAAACATTATAAACGAGTTATGAAAAATAATGACTTGTTTCGAAATATACAAGTGAACAGTTTACAAACTCTATAATGCTTTGTAGCCATCTGTTATTCCATCTGAATTACAATGTTCAATTGTATAATAATAATACTAATTAATAATATTAACTAATAAATCATAGCCAAATTTATGTATTTTTAAATACTTATCTTCCTGAAATGAAGTCAGGGGTTTCTTGTATATTTGAAGTCAAGTCTTTGAGGGCAGCTTTTTGAAAAGATAGAGTAGTGCTATCAAGTAATGTGATTTCAGGTCTGATCCCACAAGTAGCAGAATTACAGACAAAGGCTCAAATGAGCATATAATGTATACTTTCAAAACATATATCCTTTTTAACATAATAATTGGTTGAATTTTCAATAATTTTTGATAATAAGTATTATTTGCTAATCATTTTCATACTGGATGTCCGATAGTCTGATGAAGCTGTACCAGGACCACCTGAAATGAGAATACTGGAAGAGCTTCCTAAATCCATGATGACCGGCGTCCTCCTGATGATTACTCCAAGTGTTATAGAATGCTGTCAGAGTAGCCCTGTTACAAAATGAACTGTTTTTAGTTCTTTTATGCAAACGTTTTGAATTTATAATCCAGAAATGAGATGATGATGCATACCACAATTACATACACAATGTAGAAACATGACAAATAAAATCCCATTCCAACAGTACATTTCATTTCAATAAAATTATTACTCAAAAACGGTATGACAAGAAAATGATAATACAACTTGATAGGTCCTGATCCATCAGCTAGTTGGATAGCGTATACATTGTCACCTAACGATTCAATCACCCTATATATGGAGTAGAGTCCCACATATCCTGAATTTTCTTTCTTCCCTGTACTCGATTTGGAATAAGCACTCTAGTTCCAACGAGAATTGAACTATCTATGGCATTGCGGTTAAACAGTTCTCTTCTGTATTTTGCACTTTCCTCCAAGTTGTTGCGTGCGCCATTAAAAACTGACTCCAATAATTCTACATGCTTTGTGACATATTCAGTTCTGTCATTTGGTTCCTAAGTTGACCTTCCAAGTAAATGATCAATAGGTAACTTTGGGTCATGTCCAACCATCACAAAGTATGGTGTGAATCCAGTTGACGAGTGAACAGCAGAGTTGTAGATGTATACTAATGATGGTAAATAAAGAGGCCACTTTTGTTTTTGTTCTGTCCACAGTGTACGGAGTCAATTATGCATAGTCCCGTTGTATCTTTCCACTTGACCATTCCCTTCGGGGTGATAAGGTGTTGTTCTACTTTTAGAGATATGGTACAAGTCACATAGCTCTTTCACAATCAGACTTTCAGGCTAGCAGATTGCTGATAGGTGCTTTAATGTTTGGTAAAGGAGCTTTCGCTATAAGGCATCACTCACACTTCTTACAATAAGAATCCACATCTTTCACCATCCTTGGCCAGTAGCAACGTTTCTGAATTAAGGACAATGTTCGTTCTGCTCCTTGATGTCCGGCATCATTGTGAAGAGATTCAAGCACATGGTCTTTTAACACTGTGGGAAGAACAAGTTGTTGAATTTTTCCAGTTTCTGTTTCAATAATCCGATACAGAACATCCTCTTCGACATGTAACTTTTCACGCTGTTTAAGAAGTTTTCTGACATCTGACTGCTCTTGTTTAAGTTGACTCGCCGTTGGTTTGTTAGCGTTCCTCAACCAGTACACAACTCTGCTGATTGTAGGATCAAACTTTTGTATTGATGCTATCTCTATAGTTTGGTAACCTGGCAATGTTTCAGTGGCATGAGAAAATATTGGTTCAATGCATCCAAGTTAGAAGCAGAAAATATATATTTCATTTTATAGTGGATACAGTGTCCTTATTTTAATGCTGTGACATAAAATATGCAAGGTTTTATATAATAGCATTGTATATCTTTCTCTATTTACAAATCTTAATTATGGGAACTACATGAGGGGTGACATGTAGAGCACTTTTCATGAACACCTGAACTTAGCATGACTAATCAACTATTAGATGTATTTCCTTTTATTTATCAGAGATTTGCCACTTACTTTCAAATCTAGTTCTCAAAAACGTAAAGGGCACATTGGGAGACTCCGATGTGACCATCAATTCAAATCCATAGCATATTCCTGAAATGTAATATGTTCATATACTGTATGCTTTCACAAACATTATAAACGAGTTATGAAAAATAATGACTTGTTTCGAAATATACAAGTGAACAGTTTACAAACTCTATAATGCTTTGTAGCCATCTGTTATTCCATCTGAATTACAATGTTCAATTGTATAATAATAATACTAATTAATAATATTAACTAATAAATCATAGCCAAATTTATGTATTTTTAAATACTTATCTTCCTGAAATGAAGTCAGGGGTTTCTTGTATATTTGAAGTCAAGTCTTTGAGGGCAGCTTTTTGAAAAGATAGAGTAGTGCTATCAAGTAATGTGATTTCAGGTCTGATCCCACAAGTAGCAGAATTACAGACAAAGGCTCAAATGAGCATATAATGTATACTTTCAAAACATATATCCTTTTTAACATAATAATTGGTTGAATTTTCAATAATTTTTGATAATAAGTATTATTTGCTAACCATTTTCATACTGGATGTCCGATAGTCTGATGAAGCTGTACCAGGACCACCTGAAATGAGAATACTGGAAGAGCTTCCTAAATCCATGATGACCGGCGTCCTCCTGATGATTACTCCAAGTGTTATAGAATGCTGTCATAGTAGCCCTGTTACAAAATGAACTGTTTTTAGTTCTTTTATGCAAACGTTTTGAATTTATAATCCAGAAATGAGATGATGATGCATACCACAATTACATACACAATGTAGAAACATGACAAATAAAATCCCATTCCAACAGTACATTTCATTTCAATAAAATTATTACTCAAAAACGGTATGACAAGAAAATGATAATACAACTTGATAGGTCCTGATCCATCAGCTAGTTGGATAGCGTATACATTGTCACCTAACGATTCAATCACCCTATATATGGAGTAGAGTCCCACATATCCTGAATTTTCTTTCTTCCCTGTACTCGATTTGGAATAAGCACTCTAGTTCCAACGAGAATTGAACTATCTATGGCATTGCGGTTAAACAGTTCTCTTCTGTATTTTGCACTTTCCTCCAAGTTGTTGCGTGCGCCATTAAAAACTGACTCCAATAATTCTACATGCTTTGTGACATATTCAGTTCTGTCATTTGGTTCCTAAGTTGACCTTCCAAGTAAATGATCAATAGGTAACTTTGGGTCATGTCCAACCATCACAAAGTATGGTGTGAATCCAGTTGACGAGTGAACAGCAGAGTTGTAGATGTATACTAATGATGGTAAATAAAGAGGCCACTTTTGTTTTTGTTCTGTCCACAGTGTACGGAGTCAATTATGCATAGTCCCGTTGTATCTTTCCACTTGACCATTCCCTTCGGGGTGATAAGGTGTTGTTCTACTTTTAGAGATATGGTACAAGTCACATAGCTCTTTCACAATCAGACTTTCAGGCTAGCAGATTGCTGATAGGTGCTTTAATGTTTGGTAAAGGAGCTTTCGCTATAAGGCATCACTCACACTTCTTACAATAAGAATCCACATCTTTCACCATCCTTGGCCAGTAGCAACGTTTCTGAATTAAGGACAATGTTCGTTCTGCTCCTTGATGTCCGGCATCATTGTGAAGAGATTCAAGCACATGGTCTTTTAACACTGTGGGAAGAACAAGTTGTTGAATTTTTCCAGTTTCTGTTTCAATAATCCGATACAGAACATCCTCTTCGACATGTAACTTTTCACGCTGTTTAAGAAGTTTTCTGACATCTGACTGCTCTTGTTTAAGTTGACTCGCCGTTGGTTTGTTAGCGTTCCTCAACCAGTACACAACTCTGCTGATTGTAGGATCAAACTTTTGTATTGATGCTATCTCTATAGTTTGGTAACCTGGCAATGTTTCAGTGGCATGAGAAAATATTGGTTCAATGCATCCAAGTTAGAAGCAGAAAATATATATTTCATTTTATAGTGGATACAGTGTCCTTATTTTAATGCTGTGACATAAAATATGCAAGGTTTTATATAATAGCATTGTATATCTTTCTCTATTTACAAATCTTAATTATGGGAACTACATGAGGGGTGACATGTAGAGCACTTTTCATGAACACCTGAACTTAGCATGACTAATCAACTATTAGATGTATTTCCTTTTATTTATCAGAGATTTGCCACTTACTTTCAAATCTAGTTCTCAAAAACGTAAAGGGCACATTGGGAGACTCCGATGTGACCATCAATTCAAATCCATAGCATATTCCTGAAATGTAATATGTTCATATACTGTATGCTTTCACAAACATTATAAACGAGTTATGAAAAATAATGACTTGTTTCGAAATATACAAGTGAACAGTTTACAAACTCTATAATGCTTTGTAGCCATCTGTTATTCCATCTGAATTACAATGTTCAATTGTATAATAATAATACTAATTAATAATATTAACTAATAAATCATAGCCAAATTTATGTATTTTTAAATACTTATCTTCCTGAAATGAAGTCAGGGGTTTCTTGTATATTTGAAGTCAAGTCTTTGAGGGCAGCTTTTTGAAAAGATAGAGTAGTGCTATCAAGTAATGTGATTTCAGGTCTGATCCCACAAGTAGCAGAATTACAGACAAAGGCTCAAATGAGCATATAATGTATACTTTCAAAACATATATCCTTTTTAACATAATAATTGGTTGAATTTTCAATAATTTTTGATAATAAGTATTATTTGCTAACCATTTTCATACTGGATGTCCGATAGTCTGATGAAGCTGTACCAGGACCACCTGAAATGAGAATACTGGAAGAGCTTCCTAAATCCATGATGACCGGCGTCCTCCTGATGATTACTCCAAGTGTTATAGAATGCTGTCATAGTAGCCCTGTTACAAAATGAACTGTTTTTAGTTCTTTTATGCAAACGTTTTGAATTTATAATCCAGAAATGAGATGATGATGCATACCACAATTACATACACAATGTAGAAACATGACAAATAAAATCCCATTCCAACAGTACATTTCATTTCAATAAAATTATTACTCAAAAACGGTATGACAAGAAAATGATAATACAACTTGATAGGTCCTGATCCATCAGCTAGTTGGATAGCGTATACATTGTCACCTAACGATTCAATCACCCTATATATGGAGTAGAGTCCCACATATCCTGAATTTTCTTTCTTCCCTGTACTCGATTTGGAATAAGCACTCTAGTTCCAACGAGAATTGAACTATCTATGGCATTGCGGTTAAACAGTTCTCTTCTGTATTTTGCACTTTCCTCCAAGTTGTTGCGTGCGCCATTAAAAACTGACTCCAATAATTCTACATGCTTTGTGACATATTCAGTTCTGTCATTTGGTTCCTAAGTTGACCTTCCAAGTAAATGATCAATAGGTAACTTTGGGTCATGTCCAACCATCACAAAGTATGGTGTGAATCCAGTTGACGAGTGAACAGCAGAGTTGTAGATGTATACTAATGATGGTAAATAAAGAGGCCACTTTTGTTTTTGTTCTGTCCACAGTGTACGGAGTCAATTATGCATAGTCCCGTTGTATCTTTCCACTTGACCATTCCCTTCGGGGTGATAAGGTGTTGTTCTACTTTTAGAGATATGGTACAAGTCACATAGCTCTTTCACAATCAGACTTTCAGGCTAGCAGATTGCTGATAGGTGCTTTAATGTTTGGTAAAGGAGCTTTCGCTATAAGGCATCACTCACACTTCTTACAATAACAATCCACATCTTTCACCATCCTTGGCCAGTAGCAACGTTTCTGAATTAAGGACAATGTTCGTTCTGCTCCTTGATGTCCGGCATCATTGTGAAGAGATTCAAGCACATGGTCTTTTAACACTGTGGGAAGAACAAGTTGTTGAATTTTTCCAGTTTCTGTTTCAATAATCCGATACAGAACATCCTCTTCGACATGTAACTTTTCACGCTGTTTAAGAAGTTTTCTGACATCTGACTGCTCTTGTTTAAGTTGACTCGCCGTTGGTTTGTTAGCGTTCCTCAACCAGTACACAACTCTGCTGATTGTAGGATCAAACTTTTGTATTGATGCTATCTCTATAGTTTGGTAACCTGGCAATGTTTCAGTGGCATGAGAAAATATTGGTTCAATGCATCCAAGTTAGAAGCAGAAAATATATATTTCATTTTATAGTGGATACAGTGTCCTTATTTTAATGCTGTGACATAAAATATGCAAGGTTTTATATAATAGCATTGTATATCTTTCTCTATTTACAAATCTTAATTATGGGAACTACATGAGGGGTGACATGTAGAGCACTTTTCATGAACACCTGAACTTAGCATGACTAATCAACTATTAGATGTATTTCCTTTTATTTATCAGAGATTTGCCACTTACTTTCAAATCTAGTTCTCAAAAACGTAAAGGGCACATTGGGAGACTCCGATGTGACCATCAATTCAAATCCATAGCATATTCCTGAAATGTAATATGTTCATATACTGTATGCTTTCACAAACATTATAAACGAGTTATGAAAAATAATGACTTGTTTCGAAATATACAAGTGAACAGTTTACAAACTCTATAATGCTTTGTAGCCATCTGTTATTCCATCTGAATTACAATGTTCAATTGTATAATAATAATACTAATTAATAATATTAACTAATAAATCATAGCCAAATTTATGTATTTTTAAATACTTATCTTCCTGAAATGAAGTCAGGGGTTTCTTGTATATTTGAAGTCAAGTCTTTGAGGGCAGCTTTTTGAAAAGATAGAGTAGTGCTATCAAGTAATGTGATTTCAGGTCTGATCCCACAAGTAGCAGAATTACAGACAAAGGCTCAAATGAGCATATAATGTATACTTTCAAAACATATATCCTTTTTAACATAATAATTGGTTGAATTTTCAATAATTTTTGATAATAAGTATTATTTGCTAACCATTTTCATACTGGATGTCCGATAGTCTGATGAAGCTGTACCAGGACCACCTGAAATGAGAATACTGGAAGAGCTTCCTAAATCCATGATGACCGGCGTCCTCCTGATGATTACTCCAAGTGTTATAGAATGCTGTCATAGTAGCCCTGTTACAAAATGAACTGTTTTTAGTTCTTTTATGCAAACGTTTTGAATTTATAATCCAGAAATGAGATGATGATGCATACCACAATTACATACACAATGTAGAAACATGACAAATAAAATCCCATTCCAACAGTACATTTCATTTCAATAAAATTATTACTCAAAAACGGTATGACAAGAAAATGATAATACAACTTGATAGGTCCTGATCCATCAGCTAGTTGGATAGCGTATACATTGTCACCTAACGATTCAATCACCCTATATATGGAGTAGAGTCCCACATATCCTGAATTTTCTTTCTTCCCTGTACTCGATTTGGAATAAGCACTCTAGTTCCAACGAGAATTGAACTATCTATGGCATTGCGGTTAAACAGTTCTCTTCTGTATTTTGCACTTTCCTCCAAGTTGTTGCGTGCGCCATTAAAAACTGACTCCAATAATTCTACATGCTTTGTGACATATTCAGTTCTGTCATTTGGTTCCTAAGTTGACCTTCCAAGTAAATGATCAATAGGTAACTTTGGGTCATGTCCAACCATCACAAAGTATGGTGTGAATCCAGTTGACGAGTGAACAGCAGAGTTGTAGATGTATACTAATGATGGTAAATAAAGAGGCCACTTTTGTTTTTGTTCTGTCCACAGTGTATGGAGTCAATTATGCATAGTCCCGTTGTATCTTTCCACTTGACCATTCCCTTCGGGGTGATAAGGTGTTGTTCTACTTTTAGAGATATGGTACAAGTCACATAGCTCTTTCACAATCAGACTTTCAGGCTAGCAGATTGCTGATAGGTGCTTTAATGTTTGGTAAAGGAGCTTTCGCTATAAGGCATCACTCACACTTCTTACAATAACAATCCACATCTTTCACCATCCTTGGCCAGTAGCAACGTTTCTGAATTAAGGACAATGTTCGTTCTGCTCCTTGATGTCCGGCATCATTGTGAAGAGATTCAAGCACATGGTCTTTTAACACTGTGGGAAGAACAAGTTGTTGAATTTTTCCAGTTTCTGTTTCAATAATCCGATACAGAACATCCTCTTCGACATGTAACTTTTCACGCTGTTTAAGAAGTTTTCTGACATCTGACTGCTCTTGTTTAAGTTGACTCGCCGTTGGTTTGTTAGCGTTCCTCAACCAGTACACAACTCTGCTGATTGTAGGATCAAACTTTTGTATTGATGCTATCTCTATAGTTTGGTAACCTGGCAATGTTTCAGTGGCATGAGAAAATATTGGTTCAATGCATCCAAGTTAGAAGCAGAAAATATATATTTCATTTTATAGTGGATACAGTGTCCTTATTTTAATGCTGTGACATAAAATATGCAAGGTTTTATATAATAGCATTGTATATCTTTCTCTATTTACAAATCTTAATTATGGGAACTACATGAGGGGTGACATGTAGAGCACTTTTCATGAACACCTGAACTTAGCATGACTAATCAACTATTAGATGTATTTCCTTTTATTTATCAGAGATTTGCCACTTACTTTCAAATCTAGTTCTCAAAAACGTAAAGGGCACATTGGGAGACTCCGATGTGACCATCAATTCAAATCCATAGCATATTCCTGAAATGTAATATGTTCATATACTGTATGCTTTCACAAACATTATAAACGAGTTATGAAAAATAATGACTTGTTTCGAAATATACAAGTGAACAGTTTACAAACTCTATAATGCTTTGTAGCCATCTGTTATTCCATCTGAATTACAATGTTCAATTGTATAATAATAATACTAATTAATAATATTAACTAATAAATCATAGCCAAATTTATGTATTTTTAAATACTTATCTTCCTGAAATGAAGTCAGGGGTTTCTTGTATATTTGAAGTCAAGTCTTTGAGGGCAGCTTTTTGAAAAGATAGAGTAGTGCTATCAAGTAATGTGATTTCAGGTCTGATCCCACAAGTAGCAGAATTACAGACAAAGGCTCAAATGAGCATATAATGTATACTTTCAAAACATATATCCTTTTTAACATAATAATTGGTTGAATTTTCAATAATTTTTGATAATAAGTATTATTTGCTAACCATTTTCATACTGGATGTCCGATAGTCTGATGAAGCTGTACCAGGACCACCTGAAATGAGAATACTGGAAGAGCTTCCTAAATCCATGATGACCGGCGTCCTCCTGATGATTACTCCAAGTGTTATAGAATGCTGTCATAGTAGCCCTGTTACAAAATGAACTGTTTTTAGTTCTTTTATGCAAACGTTTTGAATTTATAATCCAGAAATGAGATGATGATGCATACCACAATTACATACACAATGTAGAAACATGACAAATAAAATCCCATTCCAACAGTACATTTCATTTCAATAAAATTATTACTCAAAAACGGTATGACAAGAAAATGATAATACAACTTGATAGGTCCTGATCCATCAGCTAGTTGGATAGCGTATACATTGTCACCTAACGATTCAATCACCCTATATATGGAGTAGAGTCCCACATATCCTGAATTTTCTTTCTTCCCTGTACTCGATTTGGAATAAGCACTCTAGTTCCAACGAGAATTGAACTATCTATGGCATTGCGGTTAAACAGTTCTCTTCTGTATTTTGCACTTTCCTCCAAGTTGTTGCGTGCGCCATTAAAAACTGACTCCAATAATTCTACATGCTTTGTGACATATTCAGTTCTGTCATTTGGTTCCTAAGTTGACCTTCCAAGTAAATGATCAATAGGTAACTTTGGGTCATGTCCAACCATCACAAAGTATGGTGTGAATCCAGTTGACGAGTGAACAGCAGAGTTGTAGATGTATACTAATGATGGTAAATAAAGAGGCCACTTTTGTTTTTGTTCTGTCCACAGTGTACGGAGTCAATTATGCATAGTCCCGTTGTATCTTTCCACTTGACCATTCCCTTCGGGGTGATAAGGTGTTGTTCTACTTTTAGAGATATGGTACAAGTCACATAGCTCTTTCACAATCAGACTTTCAGGCTAGCAGATTGCTGATAGGTGCTTTAATGTTTGGTAAAGGAGCTTTCGCTATAAGGCATCACTCACACTTCTTACAATAACAATCCACATCTTTCACCATCCTTGGCCAGTAGCAACGTTTCTGAATTAAGGACAATGTTCGTTCTGCTCCTTGATGTCCGGCATCATTGTGAAGAGATTCAAGCACATGGTCTTTTAACACTGTGGGAAGAACAAGTTGTTGAATTTTTCCAGTTTCTGTTTCAATAATCCGATACAGAACATCCTCTTCGACATGTAACTTTTCACGCTGTTTAAGAAGTTTTCTGACATCTGACTGCTCTTGTTTAAGTTGACTCGCCGTTGGTTTGTTAGCGTTCCTCAACCAGTACACAACTCTGCTGATTGTAGGATCAAACTTTTGTATTGATGCTATCTCTATAGTTTGGTAACCTGGCAATGTTTCAGTGGCATGAGAAAATATTGGTTCAATGCATCCAAGTTAGAAGCAGAAAATATATATTTCATTTTATAGTGGATACAGTGTCCTTATTTTAATGCTGTGACATAAAATATGCAAGGTTTTATATAATAGCATTGTATATCTTTCTCTATTTACAAATCTTAATTATGGGAACTACATGAGGGGTGACATGTAGAGCACTTTTCATGAACACCTGAACTTAGCATGACTAATCAACTATTAGATGTATTTCCTTTTATTTATCAGAGATTTGCCACTTACTTTCAAATCTAGTTCTCAAAAACGTAAAGGGCACATTGGGAGACTCCGATGTGACCATCAATTCAAATCCATAGCATATTCCTGAAATGTAATATGTTCATATACTGTATGCTTTCACAAACATTATAAACGAGTTATGAAAAATAATGACTTGTTTCGAAATATACAAGTGAACAGTTTACAAACTCTATAATGCTTTGTAGCCATCTGTTATTCCATCTGAATTACAATGTTCAATTGTATAATAATAATACTAATTAATAATATTAACTAATAAATCATAGCCAAATTTATGTATTTTTAAATACTTATCTTCCTGAAATGAAGTCAGGGGTTTCTTGTATATTTGAAGTCAAGTCTTTGAGGGCAGCTTTTTGAAAAGATAGAGTAGTGCTATCAAGTAATGTGATTTCAGGTCTGATCCCACAAGTAGCAGAATTACAGACAAAGGCTCAAATGAGCATATAATGTATACTTTCAAAACATATATCCTTTTTAACATAATAATTGGTTGAATTTTCAATAATTTTTGATAATAAGTATTATTTGCTAACCATTTTCATACTGGATGTCCGATAGTCTGATGAAGCTGTACCAGGACCACCTGAAATGAGAATACTGGAAGAGCTTCCTAAATCCATGATGACCGGCGTCCTCCTGATGATTACTCCAAGTGTTATAGAATGCTGTCAGAGTAGCCCTGTTACAAAATGAACTGTTTTTAGTTCTTTTATGCAAACGTTTTGAATTTATAATCCAGAAATGAGATGATGATGCATACCACAATTACATACACAATGTAGAAACATGACAAATAAAATCCCATTCCAACAGTACATTTCATTTCAATAAAATTATTACTCAAAAACGGTATGACAAGAAAATGATAATACAACTTGATAGGTCCTGATCCATCAGCTAGTTGGATAGCGTATACATTGTCACCTAACGATTCAATCACCCTATATATGGAGTAGAGTCCCACATATCCTGAATTTTCTTTCTTCCCTGTACTCGATTTGGAATAAGCACTCTAGTTCCAACGAGAATTGAACTATCTATGGCATTGCGGTTAAACAGTTCTCTTCTGTATTTTGCACTTTCCTCCAAGTTGTTGCGTGCGCCATTAAAAACTGACTCCAATAATTCTACATGCTTTGTGACATATTCAGTTCTGTCATTTGGTTCCTAAGTTGACCTTCCAAGTAAATGATCAATAGGTAACTTTGGGTCATGTCCAACCATCACAAAGTATGGTGTGAATCCAGTTGACGAGTGAACAGCAGAGTTGTAGATGTATACTAATGATGGTAAATAAAGAGGCCACTTTTGTTTTTGTTCTGTCCACAGTGTACGGAGTCAATTATGCATAGTCCCGTTGTATCTTTCCACTTGACCATTCCCTTCGGGGTGATAAGGTGTTGTTCTACTTTTAGAGATATGGTACAAGTCACATAGCTCTTTCACAATCAGACTTTCAGGCTAGCAGATTGCTGATAGGTGCTTTAATGTTTGGTAAAGGAGCTTTCGCTATAAGGCATCACTCACACTTCTTACAATAACAATCCACATCTTTCACCATCCTTGGCCAGTAGCAACGTTTCTGAATTAAGGACAATGTTCGTTCTGCTCCTTGATGTCCGGCATCATTGTGAAGAGATTCAAGCACATGGTCTTTTAACACTGTGGGAAGAACAAGTTGTTGAATTTTTCCAGTTTCTGTTTCAATAATCCGATACAGAACATCCTCTTCGACATGTAACTTTTCACGCTGTTTAAGAAGTTTTCTGACATCTGACTGCTCTTGTTTAAGTTGACTCGCCGTTGGTTTGTTAGCGTTCCTCAACCAGTACACAACTCTGCTGATTGTAGGATCAAACTTTTGTATTGATGCTATCTCTATAGTTTGGTAACCTGGCAATGTTTCAGTGGCATGAGAAAATATTGGTTCAATGCATCCAAGTTAGAAGCAGAAAATATATATTTCATTTTATAGTGGATACAGTGTCCTTATTTTAATGCTGTGACATAAAATATGCAAGGTTTTATATAATAGCATTGTATATCTTTCTCTATTTACAAATCTTAATTATGGGAACTACATGAGGGGTGACATGTAGAGCACTTTTCATGAACACCTGAACTTAGCATGACTAATCAACTATTAGATGTATTTCCTTTTATTTATCAGAGATTTGCCACTTACTTTCAAATCTAGTTCTCAAAAACGTAAAGGGCACATTGGGAGACTCCGATGTGACCATCAATTCAAATCCATAGCATATTCCTGAAATGTAATATGTTCATATACTGTATGCTTTCACAAACATTATAAACGAGTTATGAAAAATAATGACTTGTTTCGAAATATACAAGTGAACAGTTTACAAACTCTATAATGCTTTGTAGCCATCTGTTATTCCATCTGAATTACAATGTTCAATTGTATAATAATAATACTAATTAATAATATTAACTAATAAATCATAGCCAAATTTATGTATTTTTAAATACTTATCTTCCTGAAATGAAGTCAGGGGTTTCTTGTATATTTGAAGTCAAGTCTTTGAGGGCAGCTTTTTGAAAAGATAGAGTAGTGCTATCAAGTAATGTGATTTCAGGTCTGATCCCACAAGTAGCAGAATTACAGACAAAGGCTCAAATGAGCATATAATGTATACTTTCAAAACATATATCCTTTTTAACATAATAATTGGTTGAATTTTCAATAATTTTTGATAATAAGTATTATTTGCTAACCATTTTCATACTGGATGTCCGATAGTCTGATGAAGCTGTACCAGGACCACCTGAAATGAGAATACTGGAAGAGCTTCCTAAATCCATGATGACCGGCGTCCTCCTGATGATTACTCCAAGTGTTATAGAATGCTGTCATAGTAGCCCTGTTACAAAATGAACTGTTTTTAGTTCTTTTATGCAAACGTTTTGAATTTATAATCCAGAAATGAGATGATGATGCATACCACAATTACATACACAATGTAGAAACATGACAAATAAAATCCCATTCCAACAGTACATTTCATTTCAATAAAATTATTACTCAAAAACGGTATGACAAGAAAATGATAATACAACTTGATAGGTCCTGATCCATCAGCTAGTTGGATAGCGTATACATTGTCACCTAACGATTCAATCACCCTATATATGGAGTAGAGTCCCACATATCCTGAATTTTCTTTCTTCCCTGTACTCGATTTGGAATAAGCACTCTAGTTCCAACGAGAATTGAACTATCTATGGCATTGCGGTTAAACAGTTCTCTTCTGTATTTTGCACTTTCCTCCAAGTTGTTGCGTGCGCCATTAAAAACTGACTCCAATAATTCTACATGCTTTGTGACATATTCAGTTCTGTCATTTGGTTCCTAAGTTGACCTTCCAAGTAAATGATCAATAGGTAACTTTGGGTCATGTCCAACCATCACAAAGTATGGTGTGAATCCAGTTGACGAGTGAACAGCAGAGTTGTAGATGTATACTAATGATGGTAAATAAAGAGGCCACTTTTGTTTTTGTTCTGTCCACAGTGTACGGAGTCAATTATGCATAGTCCCGTTGTATCTTTCCACTTGACCATTCCCTTCGGGGTGATAAGGTGTTGTTCTACTTTTAGAGATATGGTACAAGTCACATAGCTCTTTCACAATCAGACTTTCAGGCTAGCAGATTGCTGATAGGTGCTTTAATGTTTGGTAAAGGAGCTTTCGCTATAAGGCATCACTCACACTTCTTACAATAACAATCCACATCTTTCACCATCCTTGGCCAGTAGCAACGTTTCTGAATTAAGGACAATGTTCGTTCTGCTCCTTGATGTCCGGCATCATTGTGAAGAGATTCAAGCACATGGTCTTTTAACACTGTGGGAAGAACAAGTTGTTGAATTTTTCCAGTTTCTGTTTCAATAATCCGATACAGAACATCCTCTTCGACATGTAACTTTTCACGCTGTTTAAGAAGTTTTCTGACATCTGACTGCTCTTGTTTAAGTTGACTCGCCGTTGGTTTGTTAGCGTTCCTCAACCAGTACACAACTCTGCTGATTGTAGGATCAAACTTTTGTATTGATGCTATCTCTATAGTTTGGTAACCTGGCAATGTTTCAGTGGCATGAGAAAATATTGGTTCAATGCATCCAAGTTAGAAGCAGAAAATATATATTTCATTTTATAGTGGATACAGTGTCCTTATTTTAATGCTGTGACATAAAATATGCAAGGTTTTATATAATAGCATTGTATATCTTTCTCTATTTACAAATCTTAATTATGGGAACTACATGAGGGGTGACATGTAGAGCACTTTTCATGAACACCTGAACTTAGCATGACTAATCAACTATTAGATGTATTTCCTTTTATTTATCAGAGATTTGCCACTTACTTTCAAATCTAGTTCTCAAAAACGTAAAGGGCACATTGGGAGACTCCGATGTGACCATCAATTCAAATCCATAGCATATTCCTGAAATGTAATATGTTCATATACTGTATGCTTTCACAAACATTATAAACGAGTTATGAAAAATAATGACTTGTTTCGAAATATACAAGTGAACAGTTTACAAACTCTATAATGCTTTGTAGCCATCTGTTATTCCATCTGAATTACAATGTTCAATTGTATAATAATAATACTAATTAATAATATTAACTAATAAATCATAGCCAAATTTATGTATTTTTAAATACTTATCTTCCTGAAATGAAGTCAGGGGTTTCTTGTATATTTGAAGTCAAGTCTTTGAGGGCAGCTTTTTGAAAAGATAGAGTAGTGCTATCAAGTAATGTGATTTCAGGTCTGATCCCACAAGTAGCAGAATTACAGACAAAGGCTCAAATGAGCATATAATGTATACTTTCAAAACATATATCCTTTTTAACATAATAATTGGTTGAATTTTCAATAATTTTTGATAATAAGTATTATTTGCTAATCATTTTCATACTGGATGTCCGATAGTCTGATGAAGCTGTACCAGGACCACCTGAAATGAGAATACTGGAAGAGCTTCCTAAATCCATGATGACCGGCGTCCTCCTGATGATTACTCCAAGTGTAATAGAATGCTGTCAGAGTAGCCCTGTTACAAAATGAACTGTTTTTAGTTCTTTTATGCAAACGTTTTGAATTTATAATCCAGAAATGAGATGATGATGCATACCACAATTACATACACAATGTAGAAACATGACAAATAAAATCCCATTCCAACAGTACATTTCATTTCAATAAAATTATTACTCAAAAACGGTATGACAAGAAAATGATAATACAACTTGATAGGTCCTGATCCATCAGCTAGTTGGATAGCGTATACATTGTCACCTAACGATTCAATCACCCTATATATGGAGTAGAGTCCCACATATCCTGAATTTTCTTTCTTCCCTGTACTCGATTTGGAATAAGCACTCTAGTTCCAACGAGAATTGAACTATCTATGGCATTGCGGTTAAACAGTTCTCTTCTGTATTTTGCACTTTCCTCCAAGTTGTTGCGTGCGCCATTAAAAACTGACTCCAATAATTCTACATGCTTTGTGACATATTCAGTTCTGTCATTTGGTTCCTAAGTTGACCTTCCAAGTAAATGATCAATAGGTAACTTTGGGTCATGTCCAACCATCACAAAGTATGGTGTGAATCCAGTTGACGAGTGAACAGCAGAGTTGTAGATGTATACTAATGATGGTAAATAAAGAGGCCACTTTTGTTTTTGTTCTGTCCACAGTGTACGGAGTCAATTATGCATAGTCCCGTTGTATCTTTCCACTTGACCATTCCCTTCGGGGTGATAAGGTGTTGTTCTACTTTTAGAGATATGGTACAAGTCACATAGCTCTTTCACAATCAGACTTTCAGGCTAGCAGATTGCTGATAGGTGCTTTAATGTTTGGTAAAGGAGCTTTCGCTATAAGGCATCACTCACACTTCTTACAATAACAATCCACATCTTTCACCATCCTTGGCCAGTAGCAACGTTTCTGAATTAAGGACAATGTTCGTTCTGCTCCTTGATGTCCGGCATCATTGTGAAGAGATTCAAGCACATGGTCTTTTAACACTGTGGGAAGAACAAGTTGTTGAATTTTTCCAGTTTCTGTTTCAATAATCCGATACAGAACATCCTCTTCGACATGTAACTTTTCACGCTGTTTAAGAAGTTTTCTGACATCTGACTGCTCTTGTTTAAGTTGACTCGCCGTTGGTTTGTTAGCGTTCCTCAACCAGTACACAACTCTGCTGATTGTAGGATCAAACTTTTGTATTGATGCTATCTCTATAGTTTGGTAACCTGGCAATGTTTCAGTGGCATGAGAAAATATTGGTTCAATGCATCCAAGTTAGAAGCAGAAAATATATATTTCATTTTATAGTGGATACAGTGTCCTTATTTTAATGCTGTGACATAAAATATGCAAGGTTTTATATAATAGCATTGTATATCTTTCTCTATTTACAAATCTTAATTATGGGAACTACATGAGGGGTGACATGTAGAGCACTTTTCATGAACACCTGAACTTAGCATGACTAATCAACTATTAGATGTATTTCCTTTTATTTATCAGAGATTTGCCACTTACTTTCAAATCTAGTTCTCAAAAACGTAAAGGGCACATTGGGAGACTCCGATGTGACCATCAATTCAAATCCATAGCATATTCCTGAAATGTAATATGTTCATATACTGTATGCTTTCACAAACATTATAAACGAGTTATGAAAAATAATGACTTGTTTCGAAATATACAAGTGAACAGTTTACAAACTCTATAATGCTTTGTAGCCATCTGTTATTCCATCTGAATTACAATGTTCAATTGTATAATAATAATACTAATTAATAATATTAACTAATAAATCATAGCCAAATTTATGTATTTTTAAATACTTATCTTCCTGAAATGAAGTCAGGGGTTTCTTGTATATTTGAAGTCAAGTCTTTGAGGGCAGCTTTTTGAAAAGATAGAGTAGTGCTATCAAGTAATGTGATTTCAGGTCTGATCCCACAAGTAGCAGAATTACAGACAAAGGCTCAAATGAGCATATAATGTATACTTTCAAAACATATATCCTTTTTAACATAATAATTGGTTGAATTTTCAATAATTTTTGATAATAAGTATTATTTGCTAACCATTTTCATACTGGATGTCCGGTAGTCTGATGAAGCTGTACCAGGACCACCTGAAATGAGAATACTGGAAGAGCTTCCTAAATCCATGATGACCGGCGTCCTCCTGATGATTACTCCAAGTGTTATAGAATGCTGTCATAGTAGCCCTGTTACAAAATGAACTGTTTTTAGTTCTTTTATGCAAACGTTTTGAATTTATAATCCAGAAATGAGATGATGATGCATACCACAATTACATACACAATGTAGAAACATGACAAATAAAATCCCATTCCAACAGTACATTTCATTTCAATAAAATTATTACTCAAAAACGGTATGACAAGAAAATGATAATACAACTTGATAGGTCCTGATCCATCAGCTAGTTGGATAGCGTATACATTGTCACCTAACGATTCAATCACCCTATATATGGAGTAGAGTCCCACATATCCTGAATTTTCTTTCTTCCCTGTACTCGATTTGGAATAAGCACTCTAGTTCCAACGAGAATTGAACTATCTATGGCATTGCGGTTAAACAGTTCTCTTCTGTATTTTGCACTTTCCTCCAAGTTGTTGCGTGCGCCATTAAAAACTGACTCCAATAATTCTACATGCTTTGTGACATATTCAGTTCTGTCATTTGGTTCCTAAGTTGACCTTCCAAGTAAATGATCAATAGGTAACTTTGGGTCATGTCCAACCATCACAAAGTATGGTGTGAATCCAGTTGACGAGTGAACAGCAGAGTTGTAGATGTATACTAATGATGGTAAATAAAGAGGCCACTTTTGTTTTTGTTCTGTCCACAGTGTACGGAGTCAATTATGCATAGTCCCGTTGTATCTTTCCACTTGACCATTCCCTTCGGGGTGATAAGGTGTTGTTCTACTTTTAGAGATATGGTACAAGTCACATAGCTCTTTCACAATCAGACTTTCAGGCTAGCAGATTGCTGATAGGTGCTTTAATGTTTGGTAAAGGAGCTTTCGCTATAAGGCATCACTCACACTTCTTACAATAACAATCCACATCTTTCACCATCCTTGGCCAGTAGCAACGTTTCTGAATTAAGGACAATGTTCGTTCTGCTCCTTGATGTCCGGCATCATTGTGAAGAGATTCAAGCACATGGTCTTTTAACACTGTGGGAAGAACAAGTTGTTGAATTTTTCCAGTTTCTGTTTCAATAATCCGATACAGAACATCCTCTTCGACATGTAACTTTTCACGCTGTTTAAGAAGTTTTCTGACATCTGACTGCTCTTGTTTAAGTTGACTCGCCGTTGGTTTGTTAGCGTTCCTCAACCAGTACACAACTCTGCTGATTGTAGGATCAAACTTTTGTATTGATGCTATCTCTATAGTTTGGTAACCTGGCAATGTTTCAGTGGCATGAGAAAATATTGGTTCAATGCATCCAAGTTAGAAGCAGAAAATATATATTTCATTTTATAGTGGATACAGTGTCCTTATTTTAATGCTGTGACATAAAATATGCAAGGTTTTATATAATAGCATTGTATATCTTTCTCTATTTACAAATCTTAATTATGGGAACTACATGAGGGGTGACATGTAGAGCACTTTTCATGAACACCTGAACTTAGCATGACTAATCAACTATTAGATGTATTTCCTTTTATTTATCAGAGATTTGCCACTTACTTTCAAATCTAGTTCTCAAAAACGTAAAGGGCACATTGGGAGACTCCGATGTGACCATCAATTCAAATCCATAGCATATTCCTGAAATGTAATATGTTCATATACTGTATGCTTTCACAAACATTATAAACGAGTTATGAAAAATAATGACTTGTTTCGAAATATACAAGTGAACAGTTTACAAACTCTATAATGCTTTGTAGCCATCTGTTATTCCATCTGAATTACAATGTTCAATTGTATAATAATAATACTAATTAATAATATTAACTAATAAATCATAGCCAAATTTATGTATTTTTAAATACTTATCTTCCTGAAATGAAGTCAGGGGTTTCTTGTATATTTGAAGTCAAGTCTTTGAGGGCAGCTTTTTGAAAAGATAGAGTAGTGCTATCAAGTAATGTGATTTCAGGTCTGATCCCACAAGTAGCAGAATTACAGACAAAGGCTCAAATGAGCATATAATGTATACTTTCAAAACATATATCCTTTTTAACATAATAATTGGTTGAATTTTCAATAATTTTTGATAATAAGTATTATTTGCTAACCATTTTCATACTGGATGTCCGATAGTCTGATGAAGCTGTACCAGGACCACCTGAAATGAGAATACTGGAAGAGCTTCCTAAATCCATGATGACCGGCGTCCTCCTGATGATTACTCCAAGTGTTATAGAATGCTGTCATAGTAGCCCTGTTACAAAATGAACTGTTTTTAGTTCTTTTATGCAAACGTTTTGAATTTATAATCCAGAAATGAGATGATGATGCATACCACAATTACATACACAATGTAGAAACATGACAAATAAAATCCCATTCCAATAGTACATTTCATTTCAATAAAATTATTACTCAAAAACAGTATGACAAGAAAATGATAATACAACTTGATAGGTCCTGATCCATCAGCTAGTTGGATAGCGTATACATTGTCACCTAACGATTCAATCACCCTATATATGGAGTAGAGTCCCACATATCCTGAATTTTCTTTCTTCCCTGTACTCGATTTGGAATAAGCACTCTAGTTCCAACGAGAATTGAACTATCTATGGCATTGCGGTTAAACAGTTCTCTTCTGTATTTTGCACTTTCCTCCAAGTTGTTGCGTGCGCCATTAAAAACTGACTCCAATAATTCTACATGCTTTGTGACATATTCAGTTCTGTCATTTGGTTCCTAAGTTGACCTTCCAAGTAAATGATCAATAGGTAACTTTGGGTCATGTCCAACCATCACAAAGTATGGTGTGAATCCAGTTGACGAGTGAACAGCAGAGTTGTAGATGTATACTAATGATGGTAAATAAAGAGGCCACTTTTGTTTTTGTTCTGTCCACAGTGTACGGAGTCAATTATGCATAGTCCCGTTGTATCTTTCCACTTGACCATTCCCTTCGGGGTGATAAGGTGTTGTTCTACTTTTAGAGATATGGTACAAGTCACATAGCTCTTTCACAATCAGACTTTCAGGCTAGCAGATTGCTGATAGGTGCTTTAATGTTTGGTAAAGGAGCTTTCGCTATAAGGCATCACTCACACTTCTTACAATAACAATCCACATCTTTCACCATCCTTGGCCAGTAGCAACGTTTCTGAATTAAGGACAATGTTCGTTCTGCTCCTTGATGTCCGGCATCATTGTGAAGAGATTCAAGCACATGGTCTTTTAACACTGTGGGAAGAACAAGTTGTTGAATTTTTCCAGTTTCTGTTTCAATAATCCGATACAGAACATCCTCTTCGACATGTAACTTTTCACGCTGTAGTTTTCTGACATCTGACTGTTCTTGTTTAAGTTGACTCGCCGTTGGTTTGTTAGCGTTCCTCAACCAGTACACAACTCTGCTGATTGTAGGATCAAACTTTTGTATTGATGCTATCTCTATAGTTTGGTAACCTGGGAATGTTTCAGTGGCATGAGAAAATATTGGTTCAATGCATCCAAGTTAGAAGCAGAAAATATATATTTCATTTTATAGTGGATACAGTGTCCTTATTTTAATGCTGTGACATAAAATATGCAAGGTTTTATATAATAGCATTGTATATCTTTCTCTATTTACAAATCTTAATTATGGGAACTACATGAGGGGTGACATGTAGAGCACTTTTCATGAACACCTGAACTTAGCATGACTAATCAACTATTAGATGTATTTCCTTTTATTTATCAGAGATTTGCCACTTACTTTCAAATCTAGTTCTCAAAAACGTAAAGGGCACATTGGGAGACTCCGATGTGACCATCAATTCAAATCCATAGCATATTCCTGAAATGTAATATGTTCATATACTGTATGCTTTCACAAACATTATAAACGAGTTATGAAAAATAATGACTTGTTTCGAAATATACAAGTGAACAGTTTACAAACTCTATAATGCTTTGTAGCCATCTGTTATTCCATCTGAATTACAATGTTCAATTGTATAATAATAATACTAATTAATAATATTAACTAATAAATCATAGCCAAATTTATGTATTTTTAAATACTTATATTCCTGAAATGTAGTCAGGGGTTTCTTGTATATTTGAAGTCAAGTCTTTGAGGGCAGCTTTTTGAAAAGATAGAGTAGTGCTATCAAGTAATGTGATTTCAGGTCTGATCCCACAAGTAGCAGAATTACAGACAAAGGCTCAAATGAGCATATAATGTATACTTTCAAAACATATATCCTTTTTAACATAATAATTGGTTGAATTTTCAATAATTTTTGATAATAAGTATTATTTGCTAACCATTTTCATACTGGATGTCCGATAGTCTGATGAAGCTGTACCAGGACCACCTGAAATGAGAATACTGGAAGAGCTTCCTAAATCCATGATGACCGGCGTCCTCCTGATGATTACTCCAAGTGTTATAGAATGCTGTCATAGTAGCCCTGTTACAAAATGAACTGTTTTTAGTTCTTTTATGCAAACGTTTTGAATTTATAATCCAGAAATGAGATGATGATGCATACCACAATTACATACACAATGTAGAAACATGACAAATAAAATCCCATTCCAATAGTACATTTCATTTCAATAAAATTATTACTCAAAAACGGTATGACAAGAAAATGATAATACAACTTGATAGGTCCTGATCCATCAGCTAGTTGGATAGCGTATACATTGTCACTTAACGATTCAATCACCCTATATATGGAGTAGAGTCCCACATATCCTGAATTTTCTTTCTTCCCTGTACTCGATTTGGAATAAGCACTCTAGTTCCAACGAGAATTGAACTATCTATGGCATTGCGGTTAAACAGTTCTCTTCTGTATTTTGCACTTTCCTCCAAGTTGTTGCGTGCGCCATTAAAAACTGACTCCAATAATTCTACATGCTTTGTGACATATTCAGTTCTGTCATTTGGTTCCTAAGTTGACCTTCCAAGTAAATGATCAATAGGTAACTTTGGGTCATGTCCAACCATCACAAAGTATGGTGTGAATCCAGTTGACGAGTGAACAGCAGAGTTGTAGATGTATACTAATGATGGTAAATAAAGAGGCCACTTTTGTTTTTGTTCTGTCCACAGTGTACGGAGTCAATTATGCATAGTCCCGTTGTATCTTTCCACTTGACCATTCCCTTCGGGGTGATAAGGTGTTGTTCTACTTTTAGAGATATGGTACAAGTCACATAGCTCTTTCACAATCAGACTTTCAGGCTAGCAGATTGCTGATAGGTGCTTTAATGTTTGGTAAAGGAGCTTTCGCTATAAGGCATCACTCACACTTCTTACAATAAGAATCCACATCTTTCACCATCCTTGGCCAGTAGCAACGTTTCTGAATTAAGGACAATGTTCGTTCTGCTCCTTGATGTCCGGCATCATTGTGAAGAGATTCAAGCACATGGTCTTTTAACACTGTGGGAAGAACAAGTTGTTGAATTTTTCCAGTTTCTGTTTCAATAATCCGATACAGAACATCCTCTTCGACATGTAACTTTTCACGCTGTTTAAGAAGTTTTCTGACATCTGACTGTTCTTGTTTAAGTTGACTTGCCGTTGGTTTGTTAGCGTTCCTCAACCAGTACACAACTCTGCTGATTGTAGGATCAAACTTTTGTATTGATGCTATCTCTATAGTTTGGTAACCTGGCAATGTTTCAGTGGCATGAGAAAATATTGGTTCAATGCATCCAAGTTAGAAGCAGAAAATATATATTTCATTTTATAGTGGATACAGTGTCCTTATTTTAATGCTGTGACATAAAATATGCAAGGTTTTATATAATAGCATTGTATATCTTTCTCTATTTACAAATCTTAATTATGGGAACTACATGAGGGGTGACATGTAGAGCACTTTTCATGAACACCTGAACTTAGCATGACTAATCAACTATTAGATGTATTTCCTTTTATTTATCAGAGATTTGCCACTTACTTTCAAATCTAGTTCTCAAAAACGTAAAGGGCACATTGGGAGACTCCGATGTGACCATCAATTCAAATCCATAGCATATTCCTGAAATGTAATATGTTCATATACTGTATGCTTTCACAAACATTATAAACGAGTTATGAAAAATAATGACTTGTTTCGAAATATACAAGTGAACAGTTTACAAACTCTATAATGCTTTGTAGCCATCTGTTATTCCATCTGAATTACAATGTTCAATTGTATAATAATAATACTAATTAATAATATTAACTAATAAATCATAGCCAAATTTATGTATTTTTAAATACTTATCTTCCTGAAATGAAGTCAGGGGTTTCTTGTATATTTGAAGTCAAGTCTTTGAGGGCAGCTTTTTGAAAAGATAGAGTAGTGCTATCAAGTAATGTGATTTCAGGTCTGATCCCACAAGTAGCAGAATTACAGACAAAGGCTCAAATGAGCATATAATGTATACTTTCAAAACATATATCCTTTTTAACATAATAATTGGTTGAATTTTCAATAATTTTTGATAATAAGTATTATTTGCTAACCATTTTCATACTGGATGTCCGATAGTCTGATGAAGCTGTACCAGGACCACCTGAAATGAGAATACTGGAAGAGCTTCCTAAATCCATGATGACCGGCGTCCTCCTGATGATTACTCCAAGTGTTATAGAATGCTGTCATAGTAGCCCTGTTACAAAATGAACTGTTTTTAGTTCTTTTATGCAAACGTTTTGAATTTATAATCCAGAAATGAGATGATGATGCATACCACAATTACATACACAATGTAGAAACATGACAAATAAAATCCCATTCCAACAGTACATTTCATTTCAATAAAATTATTACTCAAAAACGGTATGACAAGAAAATGATAATACAACTTGATAGGTCCTGATCCATCAGCTAGTTGGATAGCGTATACATTGTCACCTAACGATTCAATCACCCTATATATGGAGTAGAGTCCCACATATCCTGAATTTTCTTTCTTCCCTGTACTCGATTTGGAATAAGCACTCTAGTTCCAACGAGAATTGAACTATCTATGGCATTGCGGTTAAACAGTTCTCTTCTGTATTTTGCACTTTCCTCCAAGTTGTTGCGTGCGCCATTAAAAACTGACTCCAATAATTCTACATGCTTTGTGACATATTCAGTTCTGTCATTTGGTTCCTAAGTTGACCTTCCAAGTAAATGATCAATAGGTAACTTTGGGTCATGTCCAACCATCACAAAGTATGGTGTGAATCCAGTTGACGAGTGAACAGCAGAGTTGTAGATGTATACTAATGATGGTAAATAAAGAGGCCACTTTTGTTTTTGTTCTGTCCACAGTGTACGGAGTCAATTATGCATAGTCCCGTTGTATCTTTCCACTTGACCATTCCCTTCGGGGTGATAAGGTGTTGTTCTACTTTTAGAGATATGGTACAAGTCACATAGCTCTTTCACAATCAGACTTTCAGGCTAGCAGATTGCTGATAGGTGCTTTAATGTTTGGTAAAGGAGCTTTCGCTATAAGGCATCACTCACACTTCTTACAATAACAATCCACATCTTTCACCATCCTTGGCCAGTAGCAACGTTTCTGAATTAAGGACAATGTTCGTTCTGCTCCTTGATGTCCGGCATCATTGTGAAGAGATTCAAGCACATGGTCTTTTAACACTGTGGGAAGAACAAGTTGTTGAATTTTTCCAGTTTCTGTTTCAATAATCCGATACAGAACATCCTCTTCGACATGTAACTTTTCACGCTGTTTAAGAAGTTTTCTGACATCTGACTGCTCTTGTTTAAGTTGACTCGCCGTTGGTTTGTTAGCGTTCCTCAACCAGTACACAACTCTGCTGATTGTAGGATCAAACTTTTGTATTGATGCTATCTCTATAGTTTGGTAACCTGGCAATGTTTCAGTGGCATGAGAAAATATTGGTTCAATGCATCCAAGTTAGAAGCAGAAAATATATATTTCATTTTATAGTGGATACAGTGTCCTTATTTTAATGCTGTGACATAAAATATGCAAGGTTTTATATAATAGCATTGTATATCTTTCTCTATTTACAAATCTTAATTATGGGAACTACATGAGGGGTGACATGTAGAGCACTTTTCATGAACACCTGAACTTAGCATGACTAATCAACTATTAGATGTATTTCCTTTTATTTATCAGAGATTTGCCACTTACTTTCAAATCTAGTTCTCAAAAACGTAAAGGGCACATTGGGAGACTCCGATGTGACCATCAATTCAAATCCATAGCATATTCCTGAAATGTAATATGTTCATATACTGTATGCTTTCACAAACATTATAAACGAGTTATGAAAAATAATGACTTGTTTCGAAATATACAAGTGAACAGTTTACAAACTCTATAATGCTTTGTAGCCATCTGTTATTCCATCTGAATTACAATGTTCAATTGTATAATAATAATACTAATTAATAATATTAACTAATAAATCATAGCCAAATTTATGTATTTTTAAATACTTATCTTCCTGAAATGAAGTCAGGGGTTTCTTGTATATTTGAAGTCAAGTCTTTGAGGGCAGCTTTTTGAAAAGATAGAGTAGTGCTATCAAGTAATGTGATTTCAGGTCTGATCCCACAAGTAGCAGAATTACAGACAAAGGCTCAAATGAGCATATAATGTATACTTTCAAAACATATATCCTTTTTAACATAATAATTGGTTGAATTTTCAATAATTTTTGATAATAAGTATTATTTGCCAACCATTTTCATACTGGATGTCCGGTAGTCTGATGAAGCTGTACCAGGACCACCTGAAATGAGAATACTGGAAGAGCTTCCTAAATCCATGATGACCGGCGTCCTCCTGATGATTACTCCAAGTGTTATAGAATGCTGTCATAGTAGCCCTGTTACAAAATGAACTGTTTTTAGTTCTTTTATGCAAACGTTTTGAATTTATAATCCAGAAATGAGATGATGATGCATACCACAATTACATACACAATGTAGAAACATGACAAATAAAATCCCATTCCAACAGTACATTTCATTTCAATAAAATTATTACTCAAAAACGGTATGACAAGAAAATGATAATACAACTTGATAGGTCCTGATCCATCAGCTAGTTGGATAGCGTATACATTGTCACCTAACGATTCAATCACCCTATATATGGAGTAGAGTCCCACATATCCTGAATTTTCTTTCTTCCCTGTACTCGATTTGGAATAAGCACTCTAGTTCCAATGAGAATTGAACTATCTATGGCATTGCGGTTAAACAGTTCTCTTCTGTATTTTGCACTTTCCTCCAAGTTGTTGCGTGCGCCATTAAAAACTGACTCCAATAATTCTACATGCTTTGTGACATATTCAGTTCTGTCATTTGGTTCCTAAGTTGACCTTCCAAGTAAATGATCAATAGGTAACTTTGGGTCATGTCCAACCATCACAAAGTATGGTGTGAATCCAGTTGACGAGTGAACAGCAGAGTTGTAGATGTATACTAATGATGGTAAATAAAGAGGCCACTTTTGTTTTTGTTCTGTCCACAGTGTACGGAGTCAATTATGCATAGTCCCGTTGTATCTTTCCACTTGACCATTCCCTTCGGGGTGATAAGGTGTTGTTCTACTTTTAGAGATATGGTACAAGTCACATAGCTCTTTCACAATCAGACTTTCAGGCTAGCAGATTGCTGATAGGTGCTTTAATGTTTGGTAAAGGAGCTTTCGCTATAAGGCATCACTCACACTTCTTACAATAACAATCCACATCTTTCACCATCCTTGGCCAGTAGCAACGTTTCTGAATTAAGGACAATGTTCGTTCTGCTCCTTGATGTCCGGCATCATTGTGAAGAGATTCAAGCACATGGTCTTTTAACACTGTGGGAAGAACAAGTTGTTGAATTTTTCCAGTTTCTGTTTCAATAATCCGATACAGAACATCCTCTTCGACATGTAACTTTTCACGCTGTTTAAGAAGTTTTCTGACATCTGACTGCTCTTGTTTAAGTTGACTCGCCGTTGGTTTGTTAGCGTTCCTCAACCAGTACACAACTCTGCTGATTGTAGGATCAAACTTTTGTATTGATGCTATCTCTATAGTTTGGTAACCTGGCAATGTTTCAGTGGCATGAGAAAATATTGGTTCAATGCATCCAAGTTAGAAGCAGAAAATATATATTTCATTTTATAGTGGATACAGTGTCCTTATTTTAATGCTGTGACATAAAATATGCAAGGTTTTATATAATAGCATTGTATATCTTTCTCTATTTACAAATCTTAATTATGGGAACTACATGAGGGGTGACATGTAGAGCACTTTTCATGAACACCTGAACTTAGCATGACTAATCAACTATTAGATGTATTTCCTTTTATTTATCAGAGATTTGCCACTTACTTTCAAATCTAGTTCTCAAAAACGTAAAGGGCACATTGGGAGACTCCGATGTGACCATCAATTCAAATCCATAGCATATTCCTGAAATGTAATATGTTCATATACTGTATGCTTTCACAAACATTATAAACGAGTTATGAAAAATAATGACTTGTTTCGAAATATACAAGTGAACAGTTTACAAACTCTATAATGCTTTGTAGCCATCTGTTATTCCATCTGAATTACAATGTTCAATTGTATAATAATAATACTAATTAATAATATTAACTAATAAATCATAGCCAAATTTATGTATTTTTAAATACTTATATTCCTGAAATGAAGTCAGGGGTTTCTTGTATATTTGAAGTCAAGTCTTTGAGGGCAGCTTTTTGAAAAGATAGAGTAGTGCTATCAAGTAATGTGATTTCAGGTCTGATCCCACAAGTAGCAGAATTACAGACAAAGGCTCAAATGAGCATATAATGTATACTTTCAAAACATATATCCTTTTTAACATAATAATTGGTTGAATTTTCAATAATTTTTGATAATAAGTATTATTTGCTAACCATTTTCATACTGGATGTCCGATAGTCTGATGAAGCTGTACCAGGACCACCTGAAATGAGAATACTGGAAGAGCTTCCTAAATCCATGATGACCGGCGTCCTCCTGATGATTACTCCAAGTGTTATAGAATGCTGTCATAGTAGCCCTGTTACAAAATGAACTGTTTTTAGTTCTTTTATGCAAACGTTTTGAATTTATAATCCAGAAATGAGATGATGATGCATACCACAATTACATACACAATGTAGAAACATGACAAATAAAATCCCATTCCAATAGTACATTTCATTTCAATAAAATTATTACTCAAAAACAGTATGACAAGAAAATGATAATACAACTTGATAGGTCCTGATCCATCAGCTAGTTGGATAGCGTATACATTGTCACCTAACGATTCAATCACCCTATATATGGAGTAGAGTCCCACATATCCTGAATTTTCTTTCTTCCCTGTACTCGATTTGGAATAAGCACTCTAGTTCCAACGAGAATTGAACTATCTATGGCATTGCGGTTAAACAGTTCTCTTCTGTATTTTGCACTTTCCTCCAAGTTGTTGCGTGCGCCATTAAAAACTGACTCCAATAATTCTACATGCTTTGTGACATATTCAGTTCTGTCATTTGGTTCCTAAGTTGACCTTCCAAGTAAATGATCAATAGGTAACTTTGGGTCATGTCCAACCATCACAAAGTATGGTGTGAATCCAGTTGACGAGTGAACAGCAGAGTTGTAGATGTATACTAATGATGGTAAATAAAGAGGCCACTTTTGTTTTTGTTCTGTCCACAGTGTACGGAGTCAATTATGCATAGTCCCGTTGTATCTTTCCACTTGACCATTCCCTTCGGGGTGATAAGGTGTTGTTCTACTTTTAGAGATATGGTACAAGTCACATAGCTCTTTCACAATCAGACTTTCAGGCTAGCAGATTGCTGATAGGTGCTTTAATGTTTGGTAAAGGAGCTTTCGCTATAAGGCATCACTCACACTTCTTACAATAAGAATCCACATCTTTCACCATCCTTGGCCAGTAGCAACGTTTCTGAATTAAGGACAATGTTCGTTCTGCTCCTTGATGTCCGGCATCATTGTGAAGAGATTCAAGCACATGGTCTTTTAACACTGTGGGAAGAACAAGTTGTTGAATTTTTCCAGTTTCTGTTTCAATAATCCGATACAGAACATCCTCTTCGACATGTAACTTTTCACGCTGTAGTTTTCTGACATCTGACTGTTCTTGTTTAAGTTGACTCGCCGTTGGTTTGTTAGCGTTCCTCAACCAGTACACAACTCTGCTGATTGTAGGATCAAACTTTTGTATTGATGCTATCTCTATAGTTTGGTAACCTGGGAATGTTTCAGTGGCATGAGAAAATATTGGTTCAATGCATCCAAGTTAGAAGCAGAAAATATATATTTCATTTTATAGTGGATACAGTGTCCTTATTTTAATGCTGTGACATAAAATATGCAAGGTTTTATATAATAGCATTGTATATCTTTCTCTATTTACAAATCTTAATTATGGGAACTACATGAGGGGTGACATGTAGAGCACTTTTCATGAACACCTGAACTTAGCATGACTAATCAACTATTAGATGTATTTCCTTTTATTTATCAGAGATTTGCCACTTACTTTCAAATCTAGTTCTCAAAAACGTAAAGGGCACATTGGGAGACTCCGATGTGACCATCAATTCAAATCCATAGCATATTCCTGAAATGTAATATGTTCATATACTGTATGCTTTCACAAACATTATAAACGAGTTATGAAAAATAATGACTTGTTTCGAAATATACAAGTGAACAGTTTACAAACTCTATAATGCTTTGTAGCCATCTGTTATTCCATCTGAATTACAATGTTCAATTGTATAATAATAATACTAATTAATAATATTAACTAATAAATCATAGCCAAATTTATGTATTTTTAAATACTTATATTCCTGAAATGTAGTCAGGGGTTTCTTGTATATTTGAAGTCAAGTCTTTGAGGGCAGCTTTTTGAAAAGATAGAGTAGTGCTATCAAGTAATGTGATTTCAGGTCTGATCCCACAAGTAGCAGAATTACAGACAAAGGCTCAAATGAGCATATAATGTATACTTTCAAAACATATATCCTTTTTAACATAATAATTGGTTGAATTTTCAATAATTTTTGATAATAAGTATTATTTGCTAATCATTTTCATACTGGATGTCCGATAGTCTGATGAAGCTGTACCAGGACCACCTGAAATGAGAATACTGGAAGAGCTTCCTAAATCCATGATGACCGGCGTCCTCCTGATGATTACTCCAAGTGTTATAGAATGCTGTCATAGTAGCCCTGTTACAAAATGAACTGTTTTTAGTTCTTTTATGCAAACGTTTTGAATTTATAATCCAGAAATGAGATGATGATGCATACCACAATTACATACACAATGTAGAAACATGACAAATAAAATCCCATTCCAATAGTACATTTCATTTCAATAAAATTATTACTCAAAAACGGTATGACAAGAAAATGATAATACAACTTGATAGGTCCTGATCCATCAGCTAGTTGGATAGCGTATACATTGTCACTTAACGATTCAATCACCCTATATATGGAGTAGAGTCCCACATATCCTGAATTTTCTTTCTTCCCTGTACTCGATTTGGAATAAGCACTCTAGTTCCAACGAGAATTGAACTATCTATGGCATTGCGGTTAAACAGTTCTCTTCTGTATTTTGCACTTTCCTCCAAGTTGTTGCGTGCGCCATTAAAAACTGACTCCAATAATTCTACATGCTTTGTGACATATTCAGTTCTGTCATTTGGTTCCTAAGTTGACCTTCCAAGTAAATGATCAATAGGTAACTTTGGGTCATGTCCAACCATCACAAAGTATGGTGTGAATCCAGTTGACGAGTGAACAGCAGAGTTGTAGATGTATACTAATGATGGTAAATAAAGAGGCCACTTTTGTTTTTGTTCTGTCCACAGTGTACGGAGTCAATTATGCATAGTCCCGTTGTATCTTTCCACTTGACCATTCCCTTCGGGGTGATAAGGTGTTGTTCTACTTTTAGAGATATGGTACAAGTCACATAGCTCTTTCACAATCAGACTTTCAGGCTAGCAGATTGCTGATAGGTGCTTTAATGTTTGGTAAAGGAGCTTTCGCTATAAGGCATCACTCACACTTCTTACAATAACAATCCACATCTTTCACCATCCTTGGCCAGTAGCAACGTTTCTGAATTAAGGACAATGTTCGTTCTGCTCCTTGATGTCCGGCATCATTGTGAAGAGATTCAAGCACATGGTCTTTTAACACTGTGGGAAGAACAAGTTGTTGAATTTTTCCAGTTTCTGTTTCAATAATCCGATACAGAACATCCTCTTCGACATGTAACTTTTCACGCTGTTTAAGAAGTTTTCTGACATCTGACTGTTCTTGTTTAAGTTGACTTGCCGTTGGTTTGTTAGCGTTCCTCAACCAGTACACAACTCTGCTGATTGTAGGATCAAACTTTTGTATTGATGCTATCTCTATAGTTTGGTAACCTGGGAATGTTTCAGTGGCATGAGAAAATATTGGTTCAATGCATCCAAGTTAGAAGCAGAAAATATATATTTCATTTTATAGTGGATACAGTGTCCTTATTTTAATGCTGTGACATAAAATATGCAAGGTTTTATATAATAGCATTGTATATCTTTCTCTATTTACAAATCTTAATTATGGGAACTACATGAGGGGTGACATGTAGAGCACTTTTCATGAACACCTGAACTTAGCATGACTAATCAACTATTAGATGTATTTCCTTTTATTTATCAGAGATTTGCCACTTACTTTCAAATCTAGTTCTCAAAAACGTAAAGGGCACATTGGGAGACTCCGATGTGACCATCAATTCAAATCCATAGCATATTCCTGAAATGTAATATGTTCATATACTCTATACTTTCACAAACATTATAAACGAGTTATGAAAAATAATGACTTGTTTCGAAATATACAAGTGAACAGTTTACAAACTCTATAATGCTTTGTAGCCATCTGTTATTCCATCTGAATTACAATGTTCAATTGTATAATAATAATACTAATTAATAATATTAACTAATAAATCATAGCCAAATTTATGTATTTTTAAATACTTATCTTCCTGAAATGAAGTCAGGGGTTTCTTGTATATTTGAAGTCAAGTCTTTGAGGGCAGCTTTTTGAAAAGATAGAGTAGTGCTATCAAGTAATGTGATTTCAGGTCTGATCCCACAAGTAGCAGAATTACAGACAAAGGCTCAAATGAGCATATAATGTATACTTTCAAAACATATATCCTTTTTAACATAATAATTGGTTGAATTTTCAATAATTTTTGATAATAAGTATTATTTGCTAATCATTTTCATACTGGATGTCCGATAGTCTGATGAAGCTGTACCAGGACCACCTGAAATGAGAATACTGGAAGAGCTTCCTAAATCCATGATGACCGGCGTCCTCCTGATGATTACTCCAAGTGTTATAGAATGCTGTCATAGTAGCCCTGTTACAAAATGAACTGTTTTTAGTTCTTTTATGCAAACGTTTTGAATTTATAATCCAGAAATGAGATGATGATGCATACCACAATTACATACACAATGTAGAAACATGACAAATAAAATCCCATTCCAATAGTACATTTCATTTCAATAAAATTATTACTCAAAAACGGTATGACAAGAAAATGATAATACAACTTGATAGGTCCTGATCCATCAGCTAGTTGGATAGCGTATACATTGTCACCTAACGATTCAATCACCCTATATATGGAGTAGAGTCCCACATATCCTGAATTTTCTTTCTTCCCTGTACTCGATTTGGAATAAGCACTCTAGTTCCAACGAGAATTGAACTATCTATGGCATTGCGGTTAAACAGTTCTCTTCTGTATTTTGCACTTTCCTCCAAGTTGTTGCGTGCGCCATTAAAAACTGACTCCAATAATTCTACATGCTTTGTGACATATTCAGTTCTGTCATTTGGTTCCTAAGTTGACCTTCCAAGTAAATGATCAATAGGTAACTTTGGGTCATGTCCAACCATCACAAAGTATGGTGTGAATCCAGTTGACGAGTGAACAGCAGAGTTGTAGATGTATACTAATGATGGTAAATAAAGAGGCCACTTTTGTTTTTGTTCTGTCCACAGTGTACGGAGTCAATTATGCATAGTCCCGTTGTATCTTTCCACTTGACCATTCCCTTCGGGGTGATAAGGTGTTGTTCTACTTTTAGAGATATGGTACAAGTCACATAGCTCTTTCACAATCAGACTTTCAGGCTAGCAGATTGCTGATAGGTGCTTTAATGTTTGGTAAAGGAGCTTTCGCTATAAGGCATCACTCACACTTCTTACAATAAGAATCCACATCTTTCACCATCCTTGGCCAGTAGCAACGTTTCTGAATTAAGGACAATGTTCGTTCTGCTCCTTGATGTCCGGCATCATTGTGAAGAGATTCAAGCACATGGTCTTTTAACACTGTGGGAAGAACAAGTTGTTGAATTTTTCCAGTTTCTGTTTCAATAATCCGATACAGAACATCCTCTTCGACATGTAACTTTTCACGCTGTTTAAGAAGTTTTCTGACATCTGACTGTTCTTGTTTAAGTTGACTTGCCGTTGGTTTGTTAGCGTTCCTCAACCAGTACACAACTCTGCTGATTGTAGGATCAAACTTTTGTATTGATGCTATCTCTATAGTTTGGTAACCTGGGAATGTTTCAGTGGCATGAGAAAATATTGGTTCAATGCATCCAAGTTAGAAGCAGAAAATATATATTTCATTTTATAGTGGATACAGTGTCCTTATTTTAATGCTGTGACATAAAATATGCAAGGTTTTATATAATAGCATTGTATATCTTTCTCTATTTACAAATCTTAATTATGGGAACTACATGAGGGGTGACATGTAGAGCACTTTTCATGAACACCTGAACTTAGCATGACTAATCAACTATTAGATGTATTTCCTTTTATTTATCAGAGATTTGCCACTTACTTTCAAATCTAGTTCTCAAAAACGTAAAGGGCACATTGGGAGACTCCGATGTGACCATCAATTCAAATCCATAGCATATTCCTGAAATGTAATATGTTCATATACTGTATACTTTCACAAACATTATAAACGAGTTATGAAAAATAATGACTTGTTTCGAAATATACAAGTGAACAGTTTACAAACTCTATAATGCTTTGTAGCCATCTGTTATTCCATCTGAATTACAATGTTCAATTGTATAATAATAATACTAATTAATAATATTAACTAATAAATCATAGCCAAATTTATGTATTTTTAAATACTTATCTTCCTGAAATGAAGTCAGGGGTTTCTTGTATATTTGAAGTCAAGTCTTTGAGGGCAGCTTTTTGAAAAGATAGAGTAGTGCTATCAAGTAATGTGATTTCAGGTCTGATCCCACAAGTAGCAGAATTACAGACAAAGGCTCAAATGAGCATATAATGTATACTTTCAAAACATATATCCTTTTTAACATAATAATTGGTTGAATTTTCAATAATTTTTGATAATAAGTATTATTTGCTAATCATTTTCATACTGGATGTCCGATAGTCTGATGAAGCTGTACCAGGACCACCTGAAATGAGAATACTGGAAGAGCTTCCTAAATCCATGATGACCGGCGTCCTCCAGATGATTACTCCAAGTGTTATAGAATGCTGTCATAGTAGCCCTGTTACAAAATGAACTGTTTTTAGTTCTTTTATGCAAACGTTTTGAATTTATAATCCAGAAATGAGATGATGATGCATACCACAATTACATACACAATGTAGAAACATGACAAATAAAATCCCATTCCAATAGTACATTTCATTTCAATAAAATTATTACTCAAAAACGGTATGACAAGAAAATGATAATACAACTTGATAGGTCCTGATCCATCAGCTAGTTGGATAGCGTATACATTGTCACCTAACGATTCAATCACCCTATATATGGAGTAGAGTCCCACATATCCTGAATTTTCTTTCTTCCCTGTACTCGATTTGGAATAAGCACTCTAGTTCCAACGAGAATTGAACTATCTATGGCATTGCGGTTAAACAGTTCTCTTCTGTATTTTGCACTTTCCTCCAAGTTGTTGCGTGCGCCATTAAAAACTGACTCCAATAATTCTACATGCTTTGTGACATATTCAGTTCTGTCATTTGGTTCCTAAGTTGACCTTCCAAGTAAATGATCAATAGGTAACTTTGGGTCATGTCCAACCATCACAAAGTATGGTGTGAATCCAGTTGACGAGTGAACAGCAGAGTTGTAGATGTATACTAATGATGGTAAATAAAGAGGCCACTTTTGTTTTTGTTCTGTCCACAGTGTACGGAGTCAATTATGCATAGTCCCGTTGTATCTTTCCACTTGACCATTCCCTTCGGGGTGATAAGGTGTTGTTCTACTTTTAGAGATATGGTACAAGTCACATAGCTCTTTCACAATCAGACTTTCAGGCTAGCAGATTGCTGATAGGTGCTTTAATGTTTGGTAAAGGAGCTTTCGCTATAAGGCATCACTCACACTTCTTACAATAAGAATCCACATCTTTCACCATCCTTGGCCAGTAGCAACGTTTCTGAATTAAGGACAATGTTCGTTCTGCTCCTTGATGTCCGGCATCATTGTGAAGAGATTCAAGCACATGGTCTTTTAACACTGTGGGAAGAACAAGTTGTTGAATTTTTCCAGTTTCTGTTTCAATAATCCGATACAGAACATCCTCTTCGACATGTAACTTTTCACGCTGTTTAAGAAGTTTTCTGACATCTGACTGTTCTTGTTTAAGTTGACTCGCCGTTGGTTTGTTAGCGTTCCTCAACCAGTACACAACTCTGCTGATTGTAGGATCAAACTTTTGTATTGATGCTATCTCTATAGTTTGGTAACCTGGGAATGTTTCAGTGGCATGAGAAAATATTGGTTCAATGCATCCAAGTTAGAAGCAGAAAATATATATTTCATTTTATAGTGGATACAGTGTCCTTATTTTAATGCTGTGACATAAAATATGCAAGGTTTTATATAATAGCATTGTATATCTTTCTCTATTTACAAATCTTAATTATGGGAACTACATGAGGGGTGACATGTAGAGCACTTTTCATGAACACCTGAACTTAGCATGACTAATCAACTATTAGATGTATTTCCTTTTATTTATCAGAGATTTGCCACTTACTTTCAAATCTAGTTCTCAAAAACGTAAAGGGCACATTGGGAGACTCCGATGTGACCATCAATTCAAATCCATAGCATATTCCTGAAATGTAATATGTTCATATACTGTATACTTTCACAAACATTATAAACGAGTTATGAAAAATAATGACTTGTTTCGAAATATACAAGTGAACAGTTTACAAACTCTATAATGCTTTGTAGCCATCTGTTATTCCATCTGAATTACAATGTTCAATTGTATAATAATAATACTAATTAATAATATTAACTAATAAATCATAGCCAAATTTATGTATTTTTAAATACTTATATTCCTGAAATGTAGTCAGGGGTTTCTTGTATATTTGAAGTCAAGTCTTTGAGGGCAGCTTTTTGAAAAGATAGAGTAGTGCTATCAAGTAATGTGATTTCAGGTCTGATCCCACAAGTAGCAGAATTACAGACAAAGGCTCAAATGAGCATATAATGTATACTTTCAAAACATATATCCTTTTTAACATAATAATTGGTTGAATTTTCAATAATTTTTGATAATAAGTATTATTTGCTAATCATTTTCATACTGGATGTCCGATAGTCTGATGAAGCTGTACCAGGACCACCTGAAATGAGAATACTGGAAGAGCTTCCTAAATCCATGATGACCGGCGTCCTCCTGATGATTACTCCAAGTGTTATAGAATGCTGTCATAGTAGCCCTGTTACAAAATGAACTGTTTTTAGTTCTTTTATGCAAACGTTTTGAATTTATAATCCAGAAATGAGATGATGATGCATACCACAATTACATACACAATGTAGAAACATGACAAATAAAATCCCATTCCAATAGTACATTTCATTTCAATAAAATTATTACTCAAAAACGGTATGACAAGAAAATGATAATACAACTTGATAGGTCCTGATCCATCAGCTAGTTGGATAGCGTATACATTGTCACCTAACGATTCAATCACCCTATATATGGAGTAGAGTCCCACATATCCTGAATTTTCTTTCTTCCCTGTACTCGATTTGGAATAAGCACTCTAGTTCCAACGAGAATTGAACTATCTATGGCATTGCGGTTAAACAGTTCTCTTCTGTATTTTGCACTTTCCTCCAAGTTGTTGCGTGCGCCATTAAAAACTGACTCCAATAATTCTACATGCTTTGTGACATATTCAGTTCTGTCATTTGGTTCCTAAGTTGACCTTCCAAGTAAATGATCAATAGGTAACTTTGGGTCATGTCCAACCATCACAAAGTATGGTGTGAATCCAGTTGACGAGTGAACAGCAGAGTTGTAGATGTATACTAATGATGGTAAATAAAGAGGCCACTTTTGTTTTTGTTCTGTCCACAGTGTACGGAGTCAATTATGCATAGTCCCGTTGTATCTTTCCACTTGACCATTCCCTTCGGGGTGATAAGGTGTTGTTCTACTTTTAGAGATATGGTACAAGTCACATAGCTCTTTCACAATCAGACTTTCAGGCTAGCAGATTGCTGATAGGTGCTTTAATGTTTGGTAAAGGAGCTTTCGCTATAAGGCATCACTCACACTTCTTACAATAAGAATCCACATCTTTCACCATCCTTGGCCAGTAGCAACGTTTCTGAATTAAGGACAATGTTCGTTCTGCTCCTTGATGTCCGGCATCATTGTGAAGAGATTCAAGCACATGGTCTTTTAACACTGTGGGAAGAACAAGTTGTTGAATTTTTCCAGTTTCTGTTTCAATAATCCGATACAGAACATCCTCTTCGACATGTAACTTTTCACGCTGTTTAAGAAGTTTTCTGACATCTGACTGTTCTTGTTTAAGTTGACTCGCCGTTGGTTTGTTAGCGTTCCTCAACCAGTACACAACTCTGCTGATTGTAGGATCAAACTTTTGTATTGATGCTATCTCTATAGTTTGGTAACCTGGGAATGTTTCAGTGGCATGAGAAAATATTGGTTCAATGCATCCAAGTTAGAAGCAGAAAATATATATTTCATTTTATAGTGGATACAGTGTCCTTATTTTAATGCTGTGACATAAAATATGCAAGGTTTTATATAATAGCATTGTATATCTTTCTCTATTTACAAATCTTAATTATGGGAACTACATGAGGGGTGACATGTAGAGCACTTTTCATGAACACCTGAACTTAGCATGACTAATCAACTATTAGATGTATTTCCTTTTATTTATCAGAGATTTGCCACTTACTTTCAAATCTAGTTCTCAAAAACGTAAAGGGCACATTGGGAGACTCCGATGTGACCATCAATTCAAATCCATAGCATATTCCTGAAATGTAATATGTTCATATACTGTATACTTTCACAAACATTATAAACGAGTTATGAAAAATAATGACTTGTTTCGAAATATACAAGTGAACAGTTTACAAACTCTATAATGCTTTGTAGCCATCTGTTATTCCATCTGAATTACAATGTTCAATTGTATAATAATAATACTAATTAATAATATTAACTAATAAATCATAGCCAAATTTATGTATTTTTAAATACTTATATTCCTGAAATGTAGTCAGGGGTTTCTTGTATATTTGAAGTCAAGTCTTTGAGGGCAGCTTTTTGAAAAGATAGAGTAGTGCTATCAAGTAATGTGATTTCAGGTCTGATCCCACAAGTAGCAGAATTACAGACAAAGGCTCAAATGAGCATATAATGTATACTTTCAAAACATATATCCTTTTTAACATAATAATTGGTTGAATTTTCAATAATTTTTGATAATAAGTATTATTTGCTAATCATTTTCATACTGGATGTCCGATAGTCTGATGAAGCTGTACCAGGACCACCTGAAATGAGAATACTGGAAGAGCTTCCTAAATCCATGATGACCGGCGTCCTCCTGATGATTACTCCAAGTGTTATAGAATGCTGTCATAGTAGCCCTGTTACAAAATGAACTGTTTTTAGTTCTTTTATGCAAACGTTTTGAATTTATAATCCAGAAATGAGATGATGATGCATACCACAATTACATACACAATGTAGAAACATGACAAATAAAATCCCATTCCAATAGTACATTTCATTTCAATAAAATTATTACTCAAAAACGGTATGACAAGAAAATGATAATACAACTTGATAGGTCCTGATCCATCAGCTAGTTGGATAGCGTATACATTGTCACCTAACGATTCAATCACCCTATATATGGAGTAGAGTCCCACATATCCTGAATTTTCTTTCTTCCCTGTACTCGATTTGGAATAAGCACTCTAGTTCCAACGAGAATTGAACTATCTATGGCATTGCGGTTAAACAGTTCTCTTCTGTATTTTGCACTTTCCTCCAAGTTGTTGCGTGCGCCATTAAAAACTGACTCCAATAATTCTACATGCTTTGTGACATATTCAGTTCTGTCATTTGGTTCCTAAGTTGACCTTCCAAGTAAATGATCAATAGGTAACTTTGGGTCATGTCCAACCATCACAAAGTATGGTGTGAATCCAGTTGACGAGTGAACAGCAGAGTTGTAGATGTATACTAATGATGGTAAATAAAGAGGCCACTTTTGTTTTTGTTCTGTCCACAGTGTACGGAGTCAATTATGCATAGTCCCGTTGTATCTTTCCACTTGACCATTCCCTTCGGGGTGATAAGGTGTTGTTCTACTTTTAGAGATATGGTACAAGTCACATAGCTCTTTCACAATCAGACTTTCAGGCTAGCAGATTGCTGATAGGTGCTTTAAAGTTTGGTAAAGGAGCTTTCGCTATAAGGCATCACTCACACTTCTTACAATAAGAATCCACATCTTTCACCATCCTTGGCCAGTAGCAACGTTTCTGAATTAAGGACAATGTTCGTTCTGCTCCTTGATGTCCGGCATCATTGTGAAGAGATTCAAGCACATGGTCTTTTAACACTGTGGGAAGAACAAGTTGTTGAATTTTTCCAGTTTCTGTTTCAATAATCCGATACAGAACATCCTCTTCGACATGTAACTTTTCACGCTGTTTAAGAAGTTTTCTGACATCTGACTGCTCTTGTTTAAGTTGACTCGCCGTTGGTTTGTTAGCGTTCCTCAACCAGTACAAAACTTTTGTATTGATGCTATCTCTATAGTTTGGTAACCTGGGAATGTTTCAGTGGCATGAGAAAATATTGGTTCAATGCATCCAAGTTAGAAGCAGAAAATATATATTTCATTTTATAGTGGATACAGTGTCCATATTTTAATGCTGTGACATAAAATATGCAAGGTTTTATATAATAGCATTGTATATCTTTCTCTATTTACAAATCTTAATTATGGGAACTACATGAGGGGTGACATGTAGAGCACTTTTCATGAACACCTGAACTTAGCATGACTAATCAACTATTAGATGTATTTCCTTTTATTTATCAGAGATTTGCCACTTACTTTCAAATCTAGTTCTCAAAAACGTAAAGGGCACATTGGGAGACTCCGATGTGACCATCAATTCAAATCCATAGCATATTCCTGAAATGTAATATGTTCATATACTGTATGCTTTCACAAACATTATAAACGAGTTATGAAAAATAATGACTTGTTTCGAAATATACAAGTGAACAGTTTACAAACTCTATAATGCTTTGTAGCCATCTGTTATTCCATCTGAATTACAATGTTCAATTGTATAATAATAATACTAATTAATAATATTAACTAATAAATCATAGCCAAATTTATGTATTTTTAAATACTTATATTCCTGAAATGTAGTCAGGGGTTTCTTGTATATTTGAAGTCAAGTCTTTGAGGGCAGCTTTTTGAAAAGATAGAGTAGTGCTATCAAGTAATGTGATTTCAGGTCTGATCCCACAAGTAGCAGAATTACAGACAAAGGCTCAAATGAGCATATAATGTATACTTTCAAAACATATATCCTTTTTAACATAATAATTGGTTGAATTTTCAATAATTTTTGATAATAAGTATTATTTGCTAATCATTTTCATACTGGATGTCCGATAGTCTGATGAAGCTGTACCAGGACCACCTGAAATGAGAATACTGGAAGAGCTTCCTAAATCCATGATGACCGGCGTCCTCCTGATGATTACTCCAAGTGTTATAGAATGCTGTCATAGTAGCCCTGTTACAAAATGAACTGTTTTTAGTTCTTTTATGCAAACGTTTTGAATTTATAATCCAGAAATGAGATGATGATGCATACCACAATTACATACACAATGTAGAAACATGACAAATAAAATCCCATTCCAATAGTACATTTCATTTCAATAAAATTATTACTCAAAAACGGTATGACAAGAAAATGATAATACAACTTGATAGGTCCTGATCCATCAGCTAGTTGGATAGCGTATACATTGTCACCTAACGATTCAATCACCCTATATATGGAGTAGAGTCCCACATATCCTGAATTTTCTTTCTTCCCTGTACTCGATTTGGAATAAGCACTCTAGTTCCAACGAGAATTGAACTATCTATGGCATTGCGGTTAAACAGTTCTCTTCTGTATTTTGCACTTTCCTCCAAGTTGTTGCGTGCGCCATTAAAAACTGACTCCAATAATTCTACATGCTTTGTGACATATTCAGTTCTGTCATTTGGTTCCTAAGTTGACCTTCCAAGTAAATGATCAATAGGTAACTTTGGGTCATGTCCAACCATCACAAAGTATGGTGTGAATCCAGTTGACGAGTGAACAGCAGAGTTGTAGATGTATACTAATGATGGTAAATAAAGAGGCCACTTTTGTTTTTGTTCTGTCCACAGTGTACGGAGTCAATTATGCATAGTCCCGTTGTATCTTTCCACTTGACCATTCCCTTCGGGGTGATAAGGTGTTGTTCTACTTTTAGAGATATGGTACAAGTCACATAGCTCTTTCACAATCAGACTTTCAGGCTAAGGTAAAGGAGCTTTCGCTATAAGGCATCACTCACACTTCTTACAATAAGAATCCACATCTTTCACCATCCTTGGCCAGTAGCAACGTTTCTGAATTAAGGACAATGTTCGTTCTGCTCCTTGATGTCCGGCATCATTGTGAAGAGATTCAAGCACATGGTCTTTTAACACTGTGGGAAGAACAAGTTGTTGAATTTTTCCAGTTTCTGTTTCAATAATCCGATACAGAACATCCTCTTCGACATGTAACTTTTCACGCTGTTTAAGAAGTTTTCTGACATCTGACTGTTCTTGTTTAAGTTGACTCGCCGTTGGTTTGTTAGCGTTCCTCAACCAGTACACAACTCTGCTGATTGTAGGATCAAACTTTTGTATTGATGCTATCTCTATAGTTTGGTAACCTGGGAATGTTTCAGTGGCATGAGAAAATATTGGTTCAATGCATCCAAGTTAGAAGCAGAAAATATATATTTCATTTTATAGTGGATACAGTGTCCTTATTTTAATGCTGTGACATAAAATATGCAAGGTTTTATATAATAGCATTGTATATCTTTCTCTATTTACAAATCTTAATTATGGGAACTACATGAGGGGTGACATGTAGAGCACTTTTCATGAACACCTGAACTTAGCATGACTAATCAACTATTAGATGTATTTCCTTTTATTTATCAGAGATTTGCCACTTACTTTCAAATCTAGTTCTCAAAAACGTAAAGGGCACATTGGGAGACTCCGATGTGACCATCAATTCAAATCCATAGCATATTCCTGAAATGTAATATGTTCATATACTCTATACTTTCACAAACATTATAAACGAGTTATGAAAAATAATGACTTGTTTCGAAATATACAAGTGAACAGTTTACAAACTCTATAATGCTTTGTAGCCATCTGTTATTCCATCTGAATTACAATGTTCAATTGTATAATAATAATACTAATTAATAATATTAACTAATAAATCATAGCCAAATTTATGTATTTTTAAATACTTATCTTCCTGAAATGAAGTCAGGGGTTTCTTGTATATTTGAAGTCAAGTCTTTGAGGGCATCTTTTTGAAAAGATAGAGTAGTGCTATCAAGTAATGTGATTTCAGGTCTGATCCCACAAGTAGCAGAATTACAGACAAAGGCTCAAATGAGCATATAATGTATACTTTCAAAACATATATCCTTTTTAACATAATAATTGGTTGAATTTTCAATAATTTTTGATAATAAGTATTATTTGCTAATCATTTTCATACTGGATGTCCGATAGTCTGATGAAGCTGTACCAGGACCACCTGAAATGAGAATACTGGAAGAGCTTCCTAAATCCATGATGACCGGCGTCCTCCTGATGATTACTCCAAGTGTTATAGAATGCTGTCATAGTAGCCCTGTTACAAAATGAACTGTTTTTAGTTCTTTTATGCAAACGTTTTGAATTTATAATCCAGAAATGAGATGATGATGCATACCACAATTACATACACAATGTAGAAACATGACAAATAAAATCCCATTCCAATAGTACATTTCATTTCAATAAAATTATTACTCAAAAACGGTATGACAAGAAAATGATAATACAACTTGATAGGTCCTGATCCATCAGCTAGTTGGATAGCGTATACATTGTCACCTAACGATTCAATCACCCTATATATGGAGTAGAGTCCCACATATCCTGAATTTTCTTTCTTCCCTGTACTCGATTTGGAATAAGCACTCTAGTTCCAACGAGAATTGAACTATCTATGGCATTGCGGTTAAACAGTTCTCTTCTGTATTTTGCACTTTCCTCCAAGTTGTTGCGTGCGCCATTAAAAACTGACTCCAATAATTCTACATGCTTTGTGACATATTCAGTTCTGTCATTTGGTTCCTAAGTTGACCTTCCAAGTAAATGATCAATAGGTAACTTTGGGTCATGTCCAACCATCACAAAGTATGGTGTGAATCCAGTTGACGAGTGAACAGCAGAGTTGTAGATGTATACTAATGATGGTAAATAAAGAGGCCACTTTTGTTTTTGTTCTGTCCACAGTGTACGGAGTCAATTATGCATAGTCCCGTTGTATCTTTCCACTTGACCATTCCCTTCGGGGTGATAAGGTGTTGTTCTACTTTTAGAGATATGGTACAAGTCACATAGCTCTTTCACAATCAGACTTTCAGGCTAGCAGATTGCTGATAGGTGCTTTAATGTTTGGTAAAGGAGCTTTCGCTATAAGGCATCACTCACACTTCTTACAATAAGAATCCACATCTTTCACCATCCTTGGCCAGTAGCAACGTTTCTGAATTAAGGACAATGTTCGTTCTGCTCCTTGATGTCCGGCATCATTGTGAAGAGATTCAAGCACATGGTCTTTTAACACTGTGGGAAGAACAAGTTGTTGAATTTTTCCAGTTTCTGTTTCAATAATCCGATACAGAACATCCTCTTCGACATGTAACTTTTCACGCTGTTTAAGAAGTTTTCTGGCATCTGACTGCTCTTGTTTAAGTTGACTTGCCGTTGGTTTGTTAGCGTTCCTCAACCAGTACACAACTCTGCTGATTGTAGGATCAAACTTTTGTATTGATGCTATCTCTATAGTTTGGTAACCTGGGAATGTTTCAGTGGCATGAGAAAATATTGGTTCAATGCATCCAAGTTAGAAGCAGAAAATATATATTTCATTTTATAGTGGATACAGTGTCCTTATTTTAATGCTGTGACATAAAATATGCAAGGTTTTATATAATAGCATTGTATATCTTTCTCTATTTACAAATCTTAATTATGGGAACTACATGAGGGGTGACATGTAGAGCACTTTTCATGAACACCTGAACTTAGCATGACTAATCAACTATTAGATGTATTTCCTTTTATTTATCAGAGATTTGCCACTTACTTTCAAATCTAGTTCTCAAAAACGTAAAGGGCACATTGGGAGACTCCGATGTGACCATCAATTCAAATCCATAGCATATTCCTGAAATGTAATATGTTCATATACTGTATACTTTCACAAACATTATAAACGAGTTATGAAAAATAATGACTTGTTTCGAAATATACAAGTGAACAGTTTACAAACTCTATAATGCTTTGTAGCCATCTGTTATTCCATCTGAATTACAATGTTCAATTGTATAATAATAATACTAATTAATAATATTAACTAATAAATCATAGCCAAATTTATGTATTTTTAAATACTTATCTTCCTGAAATGAAGTCAGGGGTTTCTTGTATATTTGAAGTCAAGTCTTTGAGGGCAGCTTTTTGAAAAGATAGAGTAGTGCTATCAAGTAATGTGATTTCAGGTCTGATCCCACAAGTAGCAGAATTACAGACAAAGGCTCAAATGAGCATATAATGTATACTTTCAAAACATATATCCTTTTTAACATAATAATTGGTTGAATTTTCAATAATTTTTGATAATAAGTATTATTTGCTAATCATTTTCATACTGGATGTCCGATAGTCTGATGAAGCTGTACCAGGACCACCTGAAATGAGAATACTGGAAGAGCTTCCTAAATCCATGATGACCGGCGTCCTCCTGATGATTACTCCAAGTGTTATAGAATGCTGTCATAGTAGCCCTGTTACAAAATGAACTGTTTTTAGTTCTTTTATGCAAACGTTTTGAATTTATAATCCAGAAATGAGATGATGATGCATACCACAATTACATACACAATGTAGAAACATGACAAATAAAATCCCATTCCAATAGTACATTTCATTTCAATAAAATTATTACTCAAAAACGGTATGACAAGAAAATGATAATACAACTTGATAGGTCCTGATCCATCAGCTAGTTGGATAGCGTATACATTGTCACCTAACGATTCAATCACCCTATATATGGAGTAGAGTCCCACATATCCTGAATTTTCTTTCTTCCCTGTACTCGATTTGGAATAAGCACTCTAGTTCCAACGAGAATTGAACTATCTATGGCATTGCGGTTAAACAGTTCTCTTCTGTATTTTGCACTTTCCTCCAAGTTGTTGCGTGCGCCATTAAAAACTGACTCCAATAATTCTACATGCTTTGTGACATATTCAGTTCTGTCATTTGGTTCCTAAGTTGACCTTCCAAGTAAATGATCAATAGGTAACTTTGGGTCATGTCCAACCATCACAAAGTATGGTGTGAATCCAGTTGACGAGTGAACAGCAGAGTTGTAGATGTATACTAATGATGGTAAATAAAGAGGCCACTTTTGTTTTTGTTCTGTCCACAGTGTACGGAGTCAATTATGCATAGTCCCGTTGTATCTTTCCACTTGACCATTCCCTTCGGGGTGATAAGGTGTTGTTCTACTTTTAGAGATATGGTACAAGTCACATAGCTCTTTCACAATCAGACTTTCAGGCTAGCAGATTGCTGATAGGTGCTTTAATGTTTGGTAAAGGAACTTTCGCTATAAGGCATCACTCACACTTCTTACAATAAGAATCCACATCTTTCACCATCCTTGGCCAGTAGCAACGTTTCTGAATTAAGGACAATGTTCGTTCTGCTCCTTGATGTCCGGCATCATTGTGAAGAGATTCAAGCACATGGTCTTTTAACACTGTGGGAAGAACAAGTTGTTGAATTTTTCCAGTTTCTGTTTCAATAATCCGATACAGAACATCCTCTTCGACATGTAACTTTTCACGCTGTTTAAGAAGTTTTCTGACATCTGACTGCTCTTGTTTAAGTTGACTCGCCGTTGGTTTGTTAGCGTTCCTCAACCAGTACACAACTTTTGTATTGATGCTATCTCTATAGTTTGGTAACCTGGGAATGTTTCAGTGGCATGAGAAAATATTGGTTCAATGCATCCAAGTTAGAAGCAGAAAATATATATTTCATTTTATAGTGGATACAGTGTCCATATTTTAATGCTGTGACATAAAATATGCAAGGTTTTATATAATAGCATTGTATATCTTTCTCTATTTACAAATCTTAATTATGGGAACTACATGAGGGGTGACATGTAGAGCACTTTTCATGAACACCTGAACTTAGCATGACTAATCAACTATTAGATGTATTTCCTTTTATTTATCAGAGATTTGCCACTTACTTTCAAATCTAGTTCTCAAAAACGTAAAGGGCACATTGGGAGACTCCGATGTGACCATCAATTCAAATCCATAGCATATTCCTGAAATGTAATATGTTCATATACTGTATGCTTTCACAAACATTATAAACGAGTTATGAAAAATAATGACTTGTTTCGAAATATACAAGTGAACAGTTTACAAACTCTATAATGCTTTGTAGCCATCTGTTATTCCATCTGAATTACAATGTTCAATTGTATAATAATAATACTAATTAATAATATTAACTAATAAATCATAGCCAAATTTATGTATTTTTAAATACTTATATTCCTGAAATGTAGTCAGGGGTTTCTTGTATATTTGAAGTCAAGTCTTTGAGGGCAGCTTTTTGAAAAGATAGAGTAGTGCTATCAAGTAATGTGATTTCAGGTCTGATCCCACAAGTAGCAGAATTACAGACAAAGGCTCAAATGAGCATATAATGTATACTTTCAAAACATATATCCTTTTTAACATAATAATTGGTTGAATTTTCAATAATTTTTGATAATAAGTATTATTTGCTAATCATTTTCATACTGGATGTCCGATAGTCTGATGAAGCTGTACCAGGACCACCTGAAATGAGAATACTGGAAGAGCTTCCTAAATCCATGATGACCGGCGTCCTCCTGATGATTACTCCAAGTGTTATAGAATGCTGTCATAGTAGCCCTGTTACAAAATGAACTGTTTTTAGTTCTTTTATGCAAACGTTTTGAATTTATAATCCAGAAATGAGATGATGATGCATACCACAATTACATACACAATGTAGAAACATGACAAATAAAATCCCATTCCAATAGTACATTTCATTTCAATAAAATTATTACTCAAAAACGGTATGACAAGAAAATGATAATACAACTTGATAGGTCCTGATCCATCAGCTAGTTGGATAGCGTATACATTGTCACCTAACGATTCAATCACCCTATATATGGAGTAGAGTCCCACATATCCTGAATTTTCTTTCTTCCCTGTACTCGATTTGGAATAAGCACTCTAGTTCCAACGAGAATTGAACTATCTATGGCATTGCGGTTAAACAGTTCTCTTCTGTATTTTGCACTTTCCTCCAAGTTGTTGCGTGCGCCATTAAAAACTGACTCCAATAATTCTACATGCTTTGTGACATATTCAGTTCTGTCATTTGGTTCCTAAGTTGACCTTCCAAGTAAATGATCAATAGGTAACTTTGGGTCATGTCCAACCATCACAAAGTATGGTGTGAATCCAGTTGACGAGTGAACAGCAGAGTTGTAGATGTATACTAATGATGGTAAATAAAGAGGCCACTTTTGTTTTTGTTCTGTCCACAGTGTACGGAGTCAATTATGCATAGTCCCGTTGTATCTTTCCACTTGACCATTCCCTTCGGGGTGATAAGGTGTTGTTCTACTTTTAGAGATATGGTACAAGTCACATAGCTCTTTCACAATCAGACTTTCAGGCTAGCAGATTGCTGATAGGTGCTTTAATGTTTGGTAAAGGAGCTTTCGCTATAAGGCATCACTCACACTTCTTACAATAAGAATCCACATCTTTCACCATCCTTGGCCAGTAGCAACGTTTCTGAATTAAGGACAATGTTCGTTCTGCTCCTTGATGTCCGGCATCATTGTGAAGAGATTCAAGCACATGGTCTTTTAACACTGTGGGAAGAACAAGTTGTTGAATTTTTCCAGTTTCTGTTTCAATAATCCGATACAGAACATCCTCTTCGACATGTAACTTTTCACGCTGTTTAAGAAGTTTTCTGGCATCTGACTGCTCTTGTTTAAGTTGACTTGCCGTTGGTTTGTTAGCGTTCCTCAACCAGTACACAACTCTGCTGATTGTAGGATCAAACTTTTGTATTGATGCTATCTCTATAGTTTGGTAACCTGGGAATGTTTCAGTGGCATGAGAAAATATTGGTTCAATGCATCCAAGTTAGAAGCAGAAAATATATATTTCATTTTATAGTGGATACAGTGTCCTTATTTTAATGCTGTGACATAAAATATGCAAGGTTTTATATAATAGCATTGTATATCTTTCTCTATTTACAAATCTTAATTATGGGAACTACATGAGGGGTGACATGTAGAGCACTTTTCATGAACACCTGAACTTAGCATGACTAATCAACTATTAGATGTATTTCCTTTTATTTATCAGAGATTTGCCACTTACTTTCAAATCTAGTTCTCAAAAACGTAAAGGGCACATTGGGAGACTCCGATGTGACCATCAATTCAAATCCATAGCATATTCCTGAAATGTAATATGTTCATATACTGTATACTTTCACAAACATTATAAACGAGTTATGAAAAATAATGACTTGTTTCGAAATATACAAGTGAACAGTTTACAAACTCTATAATGCTTTGTAGCCATCTGTTATTCCATCTGAATTACAATGTTCAATTGTATAATAATAATACTAATTAATAATATTAACTAATAAATCATAGCCAAATTTATGTATTTTTAAATACTTATCTTCCTGAAATGAAGTCAGGGGTTTCTTGTATATTTGAAGTCAAGTCTTTGAGGGCAGCTTTTTGAAAAGATAGAGTAGTGCTATCAAGTAATGTGATTTCAGGTCTGATCCCACAAGTAGCAGAATTACAGACAAAGGCTCAAATGAGCATATAATGTATACTTTCAAAACATATATCCTTTTTAACATAATAATTGGTTGAATTTTCAATAATTTTTGATAATAAGTATTATTTGCTAATCATTTTCATACTGGATGTCCGATAGTCTGATGAAGCTGTACCAGGACCACCTGAAATGAGAATACTGGAAGAGCTTCCTAAATCCATGATGACCGGCGTCCTCCTGATGATTACTCCAAGTGTTATAGAATGCTGTCATAGTAGCCCTGTTACAAAATGAACTGTTTTTAGTTCTTTTATGCAAACGTTTTGAATTTATAATCCAGAAATGAGATGATGATGCATACCACAATTACATACACAATGTAGAAACATGACAAATAAAATCCCATTCCAATAGTACATTTCATTTCAATAAAATTATTACTCAAAAACGGTATGACAAGAAAATGATAATACAACTTGATAGGTCCTGATCCATCAGCTAGTTGGATAGCGTATACATTGTCACCTAACGATTCAATCACCCTATATATGGAGTAGAGTCCCACATATCCTGAATTTTCTTTCTTCCCTGTACTCGATTTGGAATAAGCACTCTAGTTCCAACGAGAATTGAACTATCTATGGCATTGCGGTTAAACAGTTCTCTTCTGTATTTTGCACTTTCCTCCAAGTTGTTGCGTGCGCCATTAAAAACTGACTCCAATAATTCTACATGCTTTGTGACATATTCAGTTCTGTCATTTGGTTCCTAAGTTGACCTTCCAAGTAAATGATCAATAGGTAACTTTGGGTCATGTCCAACCATCACAAAGTATGGTGTGAATCCAGTTGACGAGTGAACAGCAGAGTTGTAGATGTATACTAATGATGGTAAATAAAGAGGCCACTTTTGTTTTTGTTCTGTCCACAGTGTACGGAGTCAATTATGCATAGTCCCGTTGTATCTTTCCACTTGACCATTCCCTTCGGGGTGATAAGGTGTTGTTCTACTTTTAGAGATATGGTACAAGTCACATAGCTCTTTCACAATCAGACTTTCAGGCTAGCAGATTGCTGATAGGTGCTTTAATGTTTGGTAAAGGAACTTTCGCTATAAGGCATCACTCACACTTCTTACAATAAGAATCCACATCTTTCACCATCCTTGGCCAGTAGCAACGTTTCTGAATTAAGGACAATGTTCGTTCTGCTCCTTGATGTCCGGCATCATTGTGAAGAGATTCAAGCACATGGTCTTTTAACACTGTGGGAAGAACAAGTTGTTGAATTTTTCCAGTTTCTGTTTCAATAATCCGATACAGAACATCCTCTTCGACATGTAACTTTTCACGCTGTTTAAGAAGTTTTCTGACATCTGACTGCTCTTGTTTAAGTTGACTCGCCGTTGGTTTGTTAGCGTTCCTCAACCAGTACACAACTTTTGTATTGATGCTATCTCTATAGTTTGGTAACCTGGGAATGTTTCAGTGGCATGAGAAAATATTGGTTCAATGCATCCAAGTTAGAAGCAGAAAATATATATTTCATTTTATAGTGGATACAGTGTCCATATTTTAATGCTGTGACATAAAATATGCAAGGTTTTATATAATAGCATTGTATATCTTTCTCTATTTACAAATCTTAATTATGGGAACTACATGAGGGGTGACATGTAGAGCACTTTTCATGAACACCTGAACTTAGCATGACTAATCAACTATTAGATGTATTTCCTTTTATTTATCAGAGATTTGCCACTTACTTTCAAATCTAGTTCTCAAAAACGTAAAGGGCACATTGGGAGACTCCGATGTGACCATCAATTCAAATCCATAGCATATTCCTGAAATGTAATATGTTCATATACTGTATGCTTTCACAAACATTATAAACGAGTTATGAAAAATAATGACTTGTTTCGAAATATACAAGTGAACAGTTTACAAACTCTATAATGCTTTGTAGCCATCTGTTATTCCATCTGAATTACAATGTTCAATTGTATAATAATAATACTAATTAATAATATTAACTAATAAATCATAGCCAAATTTATGTATTTTTAAATACTTATATTCCTGAAATGTAGTCAGGGGTTTCTTGTATATTTGAAGTCAAGTCTTTGAGGGCAGCTTTTTGAAAAGATAGAGTAGTGCTATCAAGTAATGTGATTTCAGGTCTGATCCCACAAGTAGCAGAATTACAGACAAAGGCTCAAATGAGCATATAATGTATACTTTCAAAACATATATCCTTTTTAACATAATAATTGGTTGAATTTTCAATAATTTTTGATAATAAGTATTATTTGCTAATCATTTTCATACTGGATGTCCGATAGTCTGATGAAGCTGTACCAGGACCACCTGAAATGAGAATACTGGAAGAGCTTCCTAAATCCATGATGACCGGCGTCCTCCTGATGATTACTCCAAGTGTTATAGAATGCTGTCATAGTAGCCCTGTTACAAAATGAACTGTTTTTAGTTCTTTTATGCAAACGTTTTGAATTTATAATCCAGAAATGAGATGATGATGCATACCACAATTACATACACAATGTAGAAACATGACAAATAAAATCCCATTCCAATAGTACATTTCATTTCAATAAAATTATTACTCAAAAACGGTATGACAAGAAAATGATAATACAACTTGATAGGTCCTGATCCATCAGCTAGTTGGATAGCGTATACATTGTCACCTAACGATTCAATCACCCTATATATGGAGTAGAGTCCCACATATCCTGAATTTTCTTTCTTCCCTGTACTCGATTTGGAATAAGCACTCTAGTTCCAACGAGAATTGAACTATCTATGGCATTGCGGTTAAACAGTTCTCTTCTGTATTTTGCACTTTCCTCCAAGTTGTTGCGTGCGCCATTAAAAACTGACTCCAATAATTCTACATGCTTTGTGACATATTCAGTTCTGTCATTTGGTTCCTAAGTTGACCTTCCAAGTAAATGATCAATAGGTAACTTTGGGTCATGTCCAACCATCACAAAGTATGGTGTGAATCCAGTTGACGAGTGAACAGCAGAGTTGTAGATGTATACTAATGATGGTAAATAAAGAGGCCACTTTTGTTTTTGTTCTGTCCACAGTGTACGGAGTCAATTATGCATAGTCCCGTTGTATCTTTCCACTTGACCATTCCCTTCGGGGTGATAAGGTGTTGTTCTACTTTTAGAGATATGGTACAAGTCACATAGCTCTTTCACAATCAGACTTTCAGGCTAGCAGATTGCTGATAGGTGCTTTAATGTTTGGTAAAGGAGCTTTCGCTATAAGGCATCACTCACACTTCTTACAATAAGAATCCACATCTTTCACCATCCTTGGCCAGTAGCAACGTTTCTGAATTAAGGACAATGTTCGTTCTGCTCCTTGATGTCCGGCATCATTGTGAAGAGATTCAAGCACATGGTCTTTTAACACTGTGGGAAGAACAAGTTGTTGAATTTTTCCAGTTTCTGTTTCAATAATCCGATACAGAACATCCTCTTCGACATGTAACTTTTCACGCTGTTTAAGAAGTTTTCTGGCATCTGACTGCTCTTGTTTAAGTTGACTTGCCGTTGGTTTGTTAGCGTTCCTCAACCAGTACACAACTCTGCTGATTGTAGGATCAAACTTTTGTATTGATGCTATCTCTATAGTTTGGTAACCTGGGAATGTTTCAGTGGCATGAGAAAATATTGGTTCAATGCATCCAAGTTAGAAGCAGAAAATATATATTTCATTTTATAGTGGATACAGTGTCCTTATTTTAATGCTGTGACATAAAATATGCAAGGTTTTATATAATAGCATTGTATATCTTTCTCTATTTACAAATCTTAATTATGGGAACTACATGAGGGGTGACATGTAGAGCACTTTTCATGAACACCTGAACTTAGCATGACTAATCAACTATTAGATGTATTTCCTTTTATTTATCAGAGATTTGCCACTTACTTTCAAATCTAGTTCTCAAAAACGTAAAGGGCACATTGGGAGACTCCGATGTGACCATCAATTCAAATCCATAGCATATTCCTGAAATGTAATATGTTCATATACTGTATACTTTCACAAACATTATAAACGAGTTATGAAAAATAATGACTTGTTTCGAAATATACAAGTGAACAGTTTACAAACTCTATAATGCTTTGTAGCCATCTGTTATTCCATCTGAATTACAATGTTCAATTGTATAATAATAATACTAATTAATAATATTAACTAATAAATCATAGCCAAATTTATGTATTTTTAAATACTTATCTTCCTGAAATGAAGTCAGGGGTTTCTTGTATATTTGAAGTCAAGTCTTTGAGGGCAGCTTTTTGAAAAGATAGAGTAGTGCTATCAAGTAATGTGATTTCAGGTCTGATCCCACAAGTAGCAGAATTACAGACAAAGGCTCAAATGAGCATATAATGTATACTTTCAAAACATATATCCTTTTTAACATAATAATTGGTTGAATTTTCAATAATTTTTGATAATAAGTATTATTTGCTAATCATTTTCATACTGGATGTCCGATAGTCTGATGAAGCTGTACCAGGACCACCTGAAATGAGAATACTGGAAGAGCTTCCTAAATCCATGATGACCGGCGTCCTCCTGATGATTACTCCAAGTGTTATAGAATGCTGTCATAGTAGCCCTGTTACAAAATGAACTGTTTTTAGTTCTTTTATGCAAACGTTTTGAATTTATAATCCAGAAATGAGATGATGATGCATACCACAATTACATACACAATGTAGAAACATGACAAATAAAATCCCATTCCAATAGTACATTTCATTTCAATAAAATTATTACTCAAAAACGGTATGACAAGAAAATGATAATACAACTTGATAGGTCCTGATCCATCAGCTAGTTGGATAGCGTATACATTGTCACCTAACGATTCAATCACCCTATATATGGAGTAGAGTCCCACATATCCTGAATTTTCTTTCTTCCCTGTACTCGATTTGGAATAAGCACTCTAGTTCCAACGAGAATTGAACTATCTATGGCATTGCGGTTAAACAGTTCTCTTCTGTATTTTGCACTTTCCTCCAAGTTGTTGCGTGCGCCATTAAAAACTGACTCCAATAATTCTACATGCTTTGTGACATATTCAGTTCTGTCATTTGGTTCCTAAGTTGACCTTCCAAGTAAATGATCAATAGGTAACTTTGGGTCATGTCCAACCATCACAAAGTATGGTGTGAATCCAGTTGACGAGTGAACAGCAGAGTTGTAGATGTATACTAATGATGGTAAATAAAGAGGCCACTTTTGTTTTTGTTCTGTCCACAGTGTACGGAGTCAATTATGCATAGTCCCGTTGTATCTTTCCACTTGACCATTCCCTTCGGGGTGATAAGGTGTTGTTCTACTTTTAGAGATATGGTACAAGTCACATAGCTCTTTCACAATCAGACTTTCAGGCTAGCAGATTGCTGATAGGTGCTTTAATGTTTGGTAAAGGAGCTTTCGCTATAAGGCATCACTCACACTTCTTACAATAAGAATCCACATCTTTCACCATCCTTGGCCAGTAGCAACGTTTCTGAATTAAGGACAATGTTCGTTCTGCTCCTTGATGTCCGGCATCATTGTGAAGAGATTCAAGCACATGGTCTTTTAACACTGTGGGAAGAACAAGTTGTTGAATTTTTCCAGTTTCTGTTTCAATAATCCGATACAGAACATCCTCTTCGACATGTAACTTTTCACGCTGTTTAAGAAGTTTTCTGACATCTGACTGTTCTTGTTTAAGTTGACTTGCCGTTGGTTTGTTAGCGTTCCTCAACCAGTACACAACTCTGCTGATTGTAGGATCAAACTTTTGTATTGATGCTATCTCTATAGTTTGGTAACCTGGGAATGTTTCAGTGGCATGAGAAAATATTGGTTCAATGCATCCAAGTTAGAAGCAGAAAATATATATTTCATTTTATAGTGGATACAGTGTCCTTATTTTAATGCTGTGACATAAAATATGCAAGGTTTTATATAATAGCATTGTATATCTTTCTCTATTTACAAATCTTAATTATGGGAACTACATGAGGGGTGACATGTAGAGCACTTTTCATGAACACCTGAACTTAGCATGACTAATCAACTATTAGATGTATTTCCTTTTATTTATCAGAGATTTGCCACTTACTTTCAAATCTAGTTCTCAAAAACGTAAAGGGCACATTGGGAGACTCCGATGTGACCATCAATTCAAATCCATAGCATATTCCTGAAATGTAATATGTTCATATACTGTATACTTTCACAAACATTATAAACGAGTTATGAAAAATAATGACTTGTTTCGAAATATACAAGTGAACAGTTTACAAACTCTATAATGCTTTGTAGCCATCTGTTATTCCATCTGAATTACAATGTTCAATTGTATAATAATAATACTAATTAATAATATTAACTAATAAATCATAGCCAAATTTATGTATTTTTAAATACTTATCTTCCTGAAATGAAGTCAGGGGTTTCTTGTATATTTGAAGTCAAGTCTTTGAGGGCAGCTTTTTGAAAAGATAGAGTAGTGCTATCAAGTAATGTGATTTCAGGTCTGATCCCACAAGTAGCAGAATTACAGACAAAGGCTCAAATGAGCATATAATGTATACTTTCAAAACATATATCCTTTTTAACATAATAATTGGTTGAATTTTCAATAATTTTTGATAATAAGTATTATTTGCTAATCATTTTCATACTGGATGTCCGATAGTCTGATGAAGCTGTACCAGGACCACCTGAAATGAGAATACTGGAAGAGCTTCCTAAATCCATGATGACCGGCGTCCTCCTGATGATTACTCCAAGTGTTATAGAATGCTGTCATAGTAGCCCTGTTACAAAATGAACTGTTTTTAGTTCTTTTATGCAAACGTTTTGAATTTATAATCCAGAAATGAGATGATGATGCATACCACAATTACATACACAATGTAGAAACATGACAAATAAAATCCCATTCCAATAGTACATTTCATTTCAATAAAATTATTACTCAAAAACGGTATGACAAGAAAATGATAATACAACTTGATAGGTCCTGATCCATCAGCTAGTTGGATAGCGTATACATTGTCACCTAACGATTCAATCACCCTATATATGGAGTAGAGTCCCACATATCCTGAATTTTCTTTCTTCCCTGTACTCGATTTGGAATAAGCACTCTAGTTCCAACGAGAATTGAACTATCTATGGCATTGCGGTTAAACAGTTCTCTTCTGTATTTTGCACTTTCCTCCAAGTTGTTGCGTGCGCCATTAAAAACTGACTCCAATAATTCTACATGCTTTGTGACATATTCAGTTCTGTCATTTGGTTCCTAAGTTGACCTTCCAAGTAAATGATCAATAGGTAACTTTGGGTCATGTCCAACCATCACAAAGTATGGTGTGAATCCAGTTGACGAGTGAACAGCAGAGTTGTAGATGTATACTAATGATGGTAAATAAAGAGGCCACTTTTGTTTTTGTTCTGTCCACAGTGTACGGAGTCAATTATGCATAGTCCCGTTGTATCTTTCCACTTGACCATTCCCTTCGGGGTGATAAGGTGTTGTTCTACTTTTAGAGATATGGTACAAGTCACATAGCTCTTTCACAATCAGACTTTCAGGCTAGCAGATTGCTGATAGGTGCTTTAATGTTTGGTAAAGGAGCTTTCGCTATAAGGCATCACTCACACTTCTTACAATAAGAATCCACATCTTTCACCATCCTTGGCCAGTAGCAACGTTTCTGAATTAAGGACAATGTTCGTTCTGCTCCTTGATGTCCGGCATCATTGTGAAGAGATTCAGGCACATGGTCTTTTAACACTGTGGGAAGAACAAGTTGTTGAATTTTTCCAGTTTCTGTTTCAATAATCCGATACAGAACATCCTCTTCGACATGTAACTTTTCACGCTGTTTAAGAAGTTTTCTGACATCTGACTGTTCTTGTTTAAGTTGACTCGCCGTTGGTTTGTTAGCGTTCCTCAACCAGTACACAACTCTGCTGATTGTAGGATCAAACTTTTGTATTGATGCTATCTCTATAGTTTGGTAACCTGGGAATGTTTCAGTGGCATGAGAAAATATTGGTTCAATGCATCCAAGTTAGAAGCAGAAAATATATATTTCATTTTATAGTGGATACAGTGTCCTTATTTTAATGCTGTGACATAAAATATGCAAGGTTTTATATAATAGCATTGTATATCTTTCTCTATTTACAAATCTTAATTATGGGAACTACATGAGGGGTGACATGTAGAGCACTTTTCATGAACACCTGAACTTAGCATGACTAATCAACTATTAGATGTATTTCCTTTTATTTATCAGAGATTTGCCACTTACTTTCAAATCTAGTTCTCAAAAACGTAAAGGGCACATTGGGAGACTCCGATGTGACCATCAATTCAAATCCATAGCATATTCCTGAAATGTAATATGTTCATATACTGTATACTTTCACAAACATTATAAACGAGTTATGAAAAATAATGACTTGTTTCGAAATATACAAGTGAACAGTTTACAAACTCTATAATGCTTTGTAGCCATCTGTTATTCCATCTGAATTACAATGTTCAATTGTATAATAATAATACTAATTAATAATATTAACTAATAAATCATAGCCAAATTTATGTATTTTTAAATACTTATATTCCTGAAATGTAGTCAGGGGTTTCTTGTATATTTGAAGTCAAGTCTTTGAGGGCAGCTTTTTGAAAAGATAGAGTAGTGCTATCAAGTAATGTGATTTCAGGTCTGATCCCACAAGTAGCAGAATTACAGACAAAGGCTCAAATGAGCATATAATGTATACTTTCAAAACATATATCCTTTTTAACATAATAATTGGTTGAATTTTCAATAATTTTTGATAATAAGTATTATTTGCTAATCATTTTCATACTGGATGTCCGATAGTCTGATGAAGCTGTACCAGGACCACCTGAAATGAGAATACTGGAAGAGCTTCCTAAATCCATGATGACCGGCGTCCTCCTGATGATTACTCCAAGTGTTATAGAATGCTGTCATAGTAGCCCTGTTACAAAATGAACTGTTTTTAGTTCTTTTATGCAAACGTTTTGAATTTATAATCCAGAAATGAGATGATGATGCATACCACAATTACATACACAATGTAGAAACATGACAAATAAAATCCCATTCCAATAGTACATTTCATTTCAATAAAATTATTACTCAAAAACGGTATGACAAGAAAATGATAATACAACTTGATAGGTCCTGATCCATCAGCTAGTTGGATAGCGTATACATTGTCACCTAACGATTCAATCACCCTATATATGGAGTAGAGTCCCACATATCCTGAATTTTCTTTCTTCCCTGTACTCGATTTGGAATAAGCACTCTAGTTCCAACGAGAATTGAACTATCTATGGCATTGCGGTTAAACAGTTCTCTTCTGTATTTTGCACTTTCCTCCAAGTTGTTGCGTGCGCCATTAAAAACTGACTCCAATAATTCTACATGCTTTGTGACATATTCAGTTCTGTCATTTGGTTCCTAAGTTGACCTTCCAAGTAAATGATCAATAGGTAACTTTGGGTCATGTCCAACCATCACAAAGTATGGTGTGAATCCAGTTGACGAGTGAACAGCAGAGTTGTAGATGTATACTAATGATGGTAAATAAAGAGGCCACTTTTGTTTTTGTTCTGTCCACAGTGTACGGAGTCAATTATGCATAGTCCCGTTGTATCTTTCCACTTGACCATTCCCTTCGGGGTGATAAGGTGTTGTTCTACTTTTAGAGATATGGTACAAGTCACATAGCTCTTTCACAATCAGACTTTCAGGCTAGCAGATTGCTGATAGGTGCTTTAAAGTTTGGTAAAGGAGCTTTCGCTATAAGGCATCACTCACACTTCTTACAATAAGAATCCACATCTTTCACCATCCTTGGCCAGTAGCAACGTTTCTGAATTAAGGACAATGTTCGTTCTGCTCCTTGATGTCCGGCATCATTGTGAAGAGATTCAAGCACATGGTCTTTTAACACTGTGGGAAGAACAAGTTGTTGAATTTTTCCAGTTTCTGTTTCAATAATCCGATACAGAACATCCTCTTCGACATGTAACTTTTCACGCTGTTTAAGAAGTTTTCTGACATCTGACTGTTCTTGTTTAAGTTGACTTGCCGTTGGTTTGTTAGCGTTCCTCAACCAGTACACAACTCTGCTGATTGTAGGATCAAACTTTTGTATTGATGCTATCTCTATAGTTTGGTAACCTGGGAATGTTTCAGTGGCATGAGAAAATATTGGTTCAATGCATCCAAGTTAGAAGCAGAAAATATATATTTCATTTTATAGTGGATACAGTGTCCTTATTTTAATGCTGTGACATAAAATATGCAAGGTTTTATATAATAGCATTGTATATCTTTCTCTATTTACAAATCTTAATTATGGGAACTACATGAGGGGTGACATGTAGAGCACTTTTCATGAACACCTGAACTTAGCATGACTAATCAACTATTAGATGTATTTCCTTTTATTTATCAGAGATTTGCCACTTACTTTCAAATCTAGTTCTCAAAAACGTAAAGGGCACATTGGGAGACTCCGATGTGACCATCAATTCAAATCCATAGCATATTCCTGAAATGTAATATGTTCATATACTCTATACTTTCACAAACATTATAAACGAGTTATGAAAAATAATGACTTGTTTCGAAATATACAAGTGAACAGTTTACAAACTCTATAATGCTTTGTAGCCATCTGTTATTCCATCTGAATTACAATGTTCAATTGTATAATAATAATACTAATTAATAATATTAACTAATAAATCATAGCCAAATTTATGTATTTTTAAATACTTATATTCCTGAAATGTAGTCAGGGGTTTCTTGTATATTTGAAGTCAAGTCTTTGAGGGCAGCTTTTTGAAAAGATAGAGTAGTGCTATCAAGTAATGTGATTTCAGGTCTGATCCCACAAGTAGCAGAATTACAGACAAAGGCTCAAATGAGCATATAATGTATACTTTCAAAACATATATCCTTTTTAACATAATAATTGGTTGAATTTTCAATAATTTTTGATAATAAGTATTATTTGCTAATCATTTTCATACTGGATGTCCGATAGTCTGATGAAGCTGTACCAGGACCACCTGAAATGAGAATACTGGAAGAGCTTCCTAAATCCATGATGACCGGCGTCCTCCTGATGATTACTCCAAGTGTTATAGAATGCTGTCATAGTAGCCCTGTTACAAAATGAACTGTTTTTAGTTCTTTTATGCAAACGTTTTGAATTTATAATCCAGAAATGAGATGATGATGCATACCACAATTACATACACAATGTAGAAACATGACAAATAAAATCCCATTCCAATAGTACATTTCATTTCAATAAAATTATTACTCAAAAACGGTATGACAAGAAAATGATAATACAACTTGATAGGTCCTGATCCATCAGCTAGTTGGATAGCGTATACATTGTCACCTAACGATTCAATCACCCTATATATGGAGTAGAGTCCCACATATCCTGAATTTTCTTTCTTCCCTGTACTCGATTTGGAATAAGCACTCTAGTTCCAACGAGAATTGAACTATCTATGGCATTGCGGTTAAACAGTTCTCTTCTGTATTTTGCACTTTCCTCCAAGTTGTTGCGTGCGCCATTAAAAACTGACTCCAATAATTCTACATGCTTTGTGACATATTCAGTTCTGTCATTTGGTTCCTAAGTTGACCTTCCAAGTAAATGATCAATAGGTAACTTTGGGTCATGTCCAACCATCACAAAGTATGGTGTGAATCCAGTTGACGAGTGAACAGCAGAGTTGTAGATGTATACTAATGATGGTAAATAAAGAGGCCACTTTTGTTTTTGTTCTGTCCACAGTGTACGGAGTCAATTATGCATAGTCCCGTTGTATCTTTCCACTTGACCATTCCCTTCGGGGTGATAAGGTGTTGTTCTACTTTTAGAGATATGGTACAAGTCACATAGCTCTTTCACAATCAGACTTTCAGGCTAGCAGATTGCTGATAGGTGCTTTAATGTTTGGTAAAGGAGCTTTCGCTATAAGGCATCACTCACACTTCTTACAATAAGAATCCACATCTTTCACCATCCTTGGCCAGTAGCAACGTTTCTGAATTAAGGACAATGTTCGTTCTGCTCCTTGATGTCCGGCATCATTGTGAAGAGATTCAGGCACATGGTCTTTTAACACTGTGGGAAGAACAAGTTGTTGAATTTTTCCAGTTTCTGTTTCAATAATCCGATACAGAACATCCTCTTCGACATGTAACTTTTCACGCTGTTTAAGAAGTTTTCTGACATCTGACTGTTCTTGTTTAAGTTGACTCGCCGTTGGTTTGTTAGCGTTCCTCAACCAGTACACAACTCTGCTGATTGTAGGATCAAACTTTTGTATTGATGCTATCTCTATAGTTTGGTAACCTGGGAATGTTTCAGTGGCATGAGAAAATATTGGTTCAATGCATCCAAGTTAGAAGCAGAAAATATATATTTCATTTTATAGTGGATACAGTGTCCTTATTTTAATGCTGTGACATAAAATATGCAAGGTTTTATATAATAGCATTGTATATCTTTCTCTATTTACAAATCTTAATTATGGGAACTACATGAGGGGTGACATGTAGAGCACTTTTCATGAACACCTGAACTTAGCATGACTAATCAACTATTAGATGTATTTCCTTTTATTTATCAGAGATTTGCCACTTACTTTCAAATCTAGTTCTCAAAAACGTAAAGGGCACATTGGGAGACTCCGATGTGACCATCAATTCAAATCCATAGCATATTCCTGAAATGTAATATGTTCATATACTGTATACTTTCACAAACATTATAAACGAGTTATGAAAAATAATGACTTGTTTCGAAATATACAAGTGAACAGTTTACAAACTCTATAATGCTTTGTAGCCATCTGTTATTCCATCTGAATTACAATGTTCAATTGTATAATAATAATACTAATTAATAATATTAACTAATAAATCATAGCCAAATTTATGTATTTTTAAATACTTATATTCCTGAAATGTAGTCAGGGGTTTCTTGTATATTTGAAGTCAAGTCTTTGAGGGCAGCTTTTTGAAAAGATAGAGTAGTGCTATCAAGTAATGTGATTTCAGGTCTGATCCCACAAGTAGCAGAATTACAGACAAAGGCTCAAATGAGCATATAATGTATACTTTCAAAACATATATCCTTTTTAACATAATAATTGGTTGAATTTTCAATAATTTTTGATAATAAGTATTATTTGCTAATCATTTTCATACTGGATGTCCGATAGTCTGATGAAGCTGTACCAGGACCACCTGAAATGAGAATACTGGAAGAGCTTCCTAAATCCATGATGACCGGCGTCCTCCTGATGATTACTCCAAGTGTTATAGAATGCTGTCATAGTAGCCCTGTTACAAAATGAACTGTTTTTAGTTCTTTTATGCAAACGTTTTGAATTTATAATCCAGAAATGAGATGATGATGCATACCACAATTACATACACAATGTAGAAACATGACAAATAAAATCCCATTCCAATAGTACATTTCATTTCAATAAAATTATTACTCAAAAACGGTATGACAAGAAAATGATAATACAACTTGATAGGTCCTGATCCATCAGCTAGTTGGATAGCGTATACATTGTCACCTAACGATTCAATCACCCTATATATGGAGTAGAGTCCCACATATCCTGAATTTTCTTTCTTCCCTGTACTCGATTTGGAATAAGCACTCTAGTTCCAACGAGAATTGAACTATCTATGGCATTGCGGTTAAACAGTTCTCTTCTGTATTTTGCACTTTCCTCCAAGTTGTTGCGTGCGCCATTAAAAACTGACTCCAATAATTCTACATGCTTTGTGACATATTCAGTTCTGTCATTTGGTTCCTAAGTTGACCTTCCAAGTAAATGATCAATAGGTAACTTTGGGTCATGTCCAACCATCACAAAGTATGGTGTGAATCCAGTTGACGAGTGAACAGCAGAGTTGTAGATGTATACTAATGATGGTAAATAAAGAGGCCACTTTTGTTTTTGTTCTGTCCACAGTGTACGGAGTCAATTATGCATAGTCCCGTTGTATCTTTCCACTTGACCATTCCCTTCGGGGTGATAAGGTGTTGTTCTACTTTTAGAGATATGGTACAAGTCACATAGCTCTTTCACAATCAGACTTTCAGGCTAGCAGATTGCTGATAGGTGCTTTAAAGTTTGGTAAAGGAGCTTTCGCTATAAGGCATCACTCACACTTCTTACAATAAGAATCCACATCTTTCACCATCCTTGGCCAGTAGCAACGTTTCTGAATTAAGGACAATGTTCGTTCTGCTCCTTGATGTCCGGCATCATTGTGAAGAGATTCAAGCACATGGTCTTTTAACACTGTGGGAAGAACAAGTTGTTGAATTTTTCCAGTTTCTGTTTCAATAATCCGATACAGAACATCCTCTTCGACATGTAACTTTTCACGCTGTTTAAGAAGTTTTCTGACATCTGACTGTTCTTGTTTAAGTTGACTTGCCGTTGGTTTGTTAGCGTTCCTCAACCAGTACACAACTCTGCTGATTGTAGGATCAAACTTTTGTATTGATGCTATCTCTATAGTTTGGTAACCTGGGAATGTTTCAGTGGCATGAGAAAATATTGGTTCAATGCATCCAAGTTAGAAGCAGAAAATATATATTTCATTTTATAGTGGATACAGTGTCCTTATTTTAATGCTGTGACATAAAATATGCAAGGTTTTATATAATAGCATTGTATATCTTTCTCTATTTACAAATCTTAATTATGGGAACTACATGAGGGGTGACATGTAGAGCACTTTTCATGAACACCTGAACTTAGCATGACTAATCAACTATTAGATGTATTTCCTTTTATTTATCAGAGATTTGCCACTTACTTTCAAATCTAGTTCTCAAAAACGTAAAGGGCACATTGGGAGACTCCGATGTGACCATCAATTCAAATCCATAGCATATTCCTGAAATGTAATATGTTCATATACTCTATACTTTCACAAACATTATAAACGAGTTATGAAAAATAATGACTTGTTTCGAAATATACAAGTGAACAGTTTACAAACTCTATAATGCTTTGTAGCCATCTGTTATTCCATCTGAATTACAATGTTCAATTGTATAATAATAATACTAATTAATAATATTAACTAATAAATCATAGCCAAATTTATGTATTTTTAAATACTTATCTTCCTGAAATGAAGTCAAGGGTTTCTTGTATATTTGAAGTCAAGTCTTTGAGGGCAGCTTTTTGAAAAGATAGAGTAGTGCTATCAAGTAATGTGATTTCAGGTCTGATCCCACAAGTAGCAGAATTACAGACAAAGGCTCAAATGAGCATATAATGTATACTTTCAAAACATATATCCTTTTTAACATAATAATTGGTTGAATTTTCAATAATTTTTGATAATAAGTATTATTTGCTAATCATTTTCATACTGGATGTCCGATAGTCTGATGAAGCTGTACCAGGACCACCTGAAATGAGAATACTGGAAGAGCTTCCTAAATCCATGATGACCGGCGTCCTCCTGATGATTACTCCAAGTGTTATAGAATGCTGTCATAGTAGCCCTGTTACAAAATGAACTGTTTTTAGTTCTTTTATGCAAACGTTTTGAATTTATAATCCAGAAATGAGATGATGATGCATACCACAATTACATACACAATGTAGAAACATGACAAATAAAATCCCATTCCAATAGTACATTTCATTTCAATAAAATTATTACTCAAAAACGGTATGACAAGAAAATGATAATACAACTTGATAGGTCCTGATCCATCAGCTAGTTGGATAGCGTATACATTGTCACCTAACGATTCAATCACCCTATATATGGAGTAGAGTCCCACATATCCTGAATTTTCTTTCTTCCCTGTACTCGATTTGGAATAAGCACTCTAGTTCCAACGAGAATTGAACTATCTATGGCATTGCGGTTAAACAGTTCTCTTCTGTATTTTGCACTTTCCTCCAAGTTGTTGCGTGCGCCATTAAAAACTGACTCCAATAATTCTACATGCTTTGTGACATATTCAGTTCTGTCATTTGGTTCCTAAGTTGACCTTCCAAGTAAATGATCAATAGGTAACTTTGGGTCATGTCCAACCATCACAAAGTATGGTGTGAATCCAGTTGACGAGTGAACAGCAGAGTTGTAGATGTATACTAATGATGGTAAATAAAGAGGCCACTTTTGTTTTTGTTCTGTCCACAGTGTACGGAGTCAATTATGCATAGTCCCGTTGTATCTTTCCACTTGACCATTCCCTTCGGGGTGATAAGGTGTTGTTCTACTTTTAGAGATATGGTACAAGTCACATAGCTCTTTCACAATCAGACTTTCAGGCTAGCAGATTGCTGATAGGTGCTTTAATGTTTGGTAAAGGAGCTTTCGCTATAAGGCATCACTCACACTTCTTACAATAAGAATCCACATCTTTCACCATCCTTAGCCAGTAGCAACGTTTCTGAATTAAGGACAATGTTCGTTCTGCTCCTTGATGTCCGGCATCATTGTGAAGAGATTCAAGCACATGGTCTTTTAACACTGTGGGAAGAACAAGTTGTTGAATTTTTCCAGTTTCTGTTTCAATAATCCGATACAGAACATCCTCTTCGACATGTAACTTTTCACGCTGTTTAAGAAGTTTTCTGGCATCTGACTGCTCTTGTTTAAGTTGACTCGCCGTTGGTTTGTTAGCGTTCCTCAACCAGTACACAACTCTGCTGATTGTAGGATCAAACTTTTGTATTGATGCTATCTCTATAGTTTGGTAACCTGGGAATGTTTCAGTGGCATGAGAAAATATTGGTTCAATGCATCCAAGTTAGAAGCAGAAAATATATATTTCATTTTATAGTGGATACAGTGTCCTTATTTTAATGCTGTGACATAAAATATGCAAGGTTTTATATAATAGCATTGTATATCTTTCTCTATTTACAAATCTTAATTATGGGAACTACATGAGGGGTGACATGTAGAGCACTTTTCATGAACACCTGAACTTAGCATGACTAATCAACTATTAGATGTATTTCCTTTTATTTATCAGAGATTTGCCACTTACTTTCAAATCTAGTTCTCAAAAACGTAAAGGGCACATTGGGAGACTCCGATGTGACCATCAATTCAAATCCATAGCATATTCCTGAAATGTAATATGTTCATATACTGTATGCTTTCACAAACATTATAAACGAGTTATGAAAAATAATGACTTGTTTCGAAATATACAAGTGAACAGTTTACAAACTCTATAATGCTTTGTAGCCATCTGTTATTCCATCTGAATTACAATGTTCAATTGTATAATAATAATACTAATTAATAATATTAACTAATAAATCATAGCCAAATTTATGTATTTTTAAATACTTATATTCCTGAAATGTAGTCAGGGGTTTCTTGTATATTTGAAGTCAAGTCTTTGAGGGCAGCTTTTTGAAAAGATAGAGTAGTGCTATCAAGTAATGTGATTTCAGGTCTGATCCCACAAGTAGCAGAATTACAGACAAAGGCTCAAATGAGCATATAATGTATACTTTCAAAACATATATCCTTTTTAACATAATAATTGGTTGAATTTTCAATAATTTTTGATAATAAGTATTATTTGCTAATCATTTTCATACTGGATGTCCGATAGTCTGATGAAGCTGTACCAGGACCACCTGAAATGAGAATACTGGAAGAGCTTCCTAAATCCATGATGACCGGCGTCCTCCTGATGATTACTCCAAGTGTTATAGAATGCTGTCATAGTAGCCCTGTTACAAAATGAACTGTTTTTAGTTCTTTTATGCAAACGTTTTGAATTTATAATCCAGAAATGAGATGATGATGCATACCACAATTACATACACAATGTAGAAACATGACAAATAAAATCCCATTCCAATAGTACATTTCATTTCAATAAAATTATTACTCAAAAACGGTATGACAAGAAAATGATAATACAACTTGATAGGTCCTGATCCATCAGCTAGTTGGATAGCGTATACATTGTCACCTAACGATTCAATCACCCTATATATGGAGTAGAGTCCCACATATCCTGAATTTTCTTTCTTCCCTGTACTCGATTTGGAATAAGCACTCTAGTTCCAACGAGAATTGAACTATCTATGGCATTGCGGTTAAACAGTTCTCTTCTGTATTTTGCACTTTCCTCCAAGTTGTTGCGTGCGCCATTAAAAACTGACTCCAATAATTCTACATGCTTTGTGACATATTCAGTTCTGTCATTTGGTTCCTAAGTTGACCTTCCAAGTAAATGATCAATAGGTAACTTTGGGTCATGTCCAACCATCACAAAGTATGGTGTGAATCCAGTTGACGAGTGAACAGCAGAGTTGTAGATGTATACTAATGATGGTAAATAAAGAGGCCACTTTTGTTTTTGTTCTGTCCACAGTGTACGGAGTCAATTATGCATAGTCCCGTTGTATCTTTCCACTTGACCATTCCCTTCGGGGTGATAAGGTGTTGTTCTACTTTTAGAGATATGGTACAAGTCACATAGCTCTTTCACAATCAGACTTTCAGGCTAGCAGATTGCTGATAGGTGCTTTAATGTTTGGTAAAGGAGCTTTCGCTATAAGGCATCACTCACACTTCTTACAATAAGAATCCACATCTTTCACCATCCTTGGCCAGTAGCAACGTTTCTGAATTAAGGACAATGTTCGTTCTGCTCCTTGATGTCCGGCATCATTGTGAAGAGATTCAAGCACATGGTCTTTTAACACTGTGGGAAGAACAAGTTGTTGAATTTTTCCAGTTTCTGTTTCAATAATCCGATACAGAACATCCTCTTCGACATGTAACTTTTCACGCTGTTTAAGAAGTTTTCTGACATCTGACTGTTCTTGTTTAAGTTGACTTGCCGTTGGTTTGTTAGCGTTCCTCAACCAGTACACAACTCTGCTGATTGTAGGATCAAACTTTTGTATTGATGCTATCTCTATAGTTTGGTAACCTGGGAATGTTTCAGTGGCATGAGAAAATATTGGTTCAATGCATCCAAGTTAGAAGCAGAAAATATATATTTCATTTTATAGTGGATACAGTGTCCTTATTTTAATGCTGTGACATAAAATATGCAAGGTTTTATATAATAGCATTGTATATCTTTCTCTATTTACAAATCTTAATTATGGGAACTACATGAGGGGTGACATGTAGAGCACTTTTCATGAACACCTGAACTTAGCATGACTAATCAACTATTAGATGTATTTCCTTTTATTTATCAGAGATTTGCCACTTACTTTCAAATCTAGTTCTCAAAAACGTAAAGGGCACATTGGGAGACTCCGATGTGACCATCAATTCAAATCCATAGCATATTCCTGAAATGTAATATGTTCATATACTGTATACTTTCACAAACATTATAAACGAGTTATGAAAAATAATGACTTGTTTCGAAATATACAAGTGAACAGTTTACAAACTCTATAATGCTTTGTAGCCATCTGTTATTCCATCTGAATTACAATGTTCAATTGTATAATAATAATACTAATTAATAATATTAACTAATAAATCATAGCCAAATTTATGTATTTTTAAATACTTATCTTCCTGAAATGAAGTCAGGGGTTTCTTGTATATTTGAAGTCAAGTCTTTGAGGGCAGCTTTTTGAAAAGATAGAGTAGTGCTATCAAGTAATGTGATTTCAGGTCTGATCCCACAAGTAGCAGAATTACAGACAAAGGCTCAAATGAGCATATAATGTATACTTTCAAAACATATATCCTTTTTAACATAATAATTGGTTGAATTTTCAATAATTTTTGATAATAAGTATTATTTGCTAATCATTTTCATACTGGATGTCCGATAGTCTGATGAAGCTGTACCAGGACCACCTGAAATGAGAATACTGGAAGAGCTTCCTAAATCCATGATGACCGGCGTCCTCCTGATGATTACTCCAAGTGTTATAGAATGCTGTCATAGTAGCCCTGTTACAAAATGAACTGTTTTTAGTTCTTTTATGCAAACGTTTTGAATTTATAATCCAGAAATGAGATGATGATGCATACCACAATTACATACACAATGTAGAAACATGACAAATAAAATCCCATTCCAATAGTACATTTCATTTCAATAAAATTATTACTCAAAAACGGTATGACAAGAAAATGATAATACAACTTGATAGGTCCTGATCCATCAGCTAGTTGGATAGCGTATACATTGTCACCTAACGATTCAATCACCCTATATATGGAGTAGAGTCCCACATATCCTGAATTTTCTTTCTTCCCTGTACTCGATTTGGAATAAGCACTCTAGTTCCAACGAGAATTGAACTATCTATGGCATTGCGGTTAAACAGTTCTCTTCTGTATTTTGCACTTTCCTCCAAGTTGTTGCGTGCGCCATTAAAAACTGACTCCAATAATTCTACATGCTTTGTGACATATTCAGTTCTGTCATTTGGTTCCTAAGTTGACCTTCCAAGTAAATGATCAATAGGTAACTTTGGGTCATGTCCAACCATCACAAAGTATGGTGTGAATCCAGTTGACGAGTGAACAGCAGAGTTGTAGATGTATACTAATGATGGTAAATAAAGAGGCCACTTTTGTTTTTGTTCTGTCCACAGTGTACGGAGTCAATTATGCATAGTCCCGTTGTATCTTTCCACTTGACCATTCCCTTCGGGGTGATAAGGTGTTGTTCTACTTTTAGAGATATGGTACAAGTCACATAGCTCTTTCACAATCAGACTTTCAGGCTAGCAGATTGCTGATAGGTGCTTTAATGTTTGGTAAAGGAGCTTTCGCTATAAGGCATCACTCACACTTCTTACAATAAGAATCCACATCTTTCACCATCCTTGGCCAGTAGCAACGTTTCTGAATTAAGGACAATGTTCGTTCTGCTCCTTGATGTCCGGCATCATTGTGAAGAGATTCAAGCACATGGTCTTTTAACACTGTGGGAAGAACAAGTTGTTGAATTTTTCCAGTTTCTGTTTCAATAATCCGATACAGAACATCCTCTTCGACATGTAACTTTTCACGCTGTTTAAGAAGTTTTCTGACATCTGACTGTTCTTGTTTAAGTTGACTTGCCGTTGGTTTGTTAGCGTTCCTCAACCAGTACACAACTCTGCTGATTGTAGGATCAAACTTTTGTATTGATGCTATCTCTATAGTTTGGTAACCTGGGAATGTTTCAGTGGCATGAGAAAATATTGGTTCAATGCATCCAAGTTAGAAGCAGAAAATATATATTTCATTTTATAGTGGATACAGTGTCCTTATTTTAATGCTGTGACATAAAATATGCAAGGTTTTATATAATAGCATTGTATATCTTTCTCTATTTACAAATCTTAATTATGGGAACTACATGAGGGGTGACATGTAGAGCACTTTTCATGAACACCTGAACTTAGCATGACTAATCAACTATTAGATGTATTTCCTTTTATTTATCAGAGATTTGCCACTTACTTTCAAATCTAGTTCTCAAAAACGTAAAGGGCACATTGGGAGACTCCGATGTGACCATCAATTCAAATCCATAGCATATTCCTGAAATGTAATATGTTCATATACTGTATACTTTCACAAACATTATAAACGAGTTATGAAAAATAATGACTTGTTTCGAAATATACAAGTGAACAGTTTACAAACTCTATAATGCTTTGTAGCCATCTGTTATTCCATCTGAATTACAATGTTCAATTGTATAATAATAATACTAATTAATAATATTAACTAATAAATCATAGCCAAATTTATGTATTTTTAAATACTTATCTTCCTGAAATGAAGTCAGGGGTTTCTTGTATATTTGAAGTCAAGTCTTTGAGGGCAGCTTTTTGAAAAGATAGAGTAGTGCTATCAAGTAATGTGATTTCAGGTCTGATCCCACAAGTAGCAGAATTACAGACAAAGGCTCAAATGAGCATATAATGTATACTTTCAAAACATATATCCTTTTTAACATAATAATTGGTTGAATTTTCAATAATTTTTGATAATAAGTATTATTTGCTAATCATTTTCATACTGGATGTCCGATAGTCTGATGAAGCTGTACCAGGACCACCTGAAATGAGAATACTGGAAGAGCTTCCTAAATCCATGATGACCGGCGTCCTCCTGATGATTACTCCAAGTGTTATAGAATGCTGTCATAGTAGCCCTGTTACAAAATGAACTGTTTTTAGTTCTTTTATGCAAATGTTTTGAATTTATAATCCAGAAATGAGATGATGATGCATACCACAATTACATACACAATGTAGAAACATGACAAATAAAATCCCATTCCAATAGTACATTTCATTTCAATAAAATTATTACTCAAAAACGGTATGACAAGAAAATGATAATACAACTTGATAGGTCCTGATCCATCAGCTAGTTGGATAGCGTATACATTGTCACCTAACGATTCAATCACCCTATATATGGAGTAGAGTCCCACATATCCTGAATTTTCTTTCTTCCCTGTACTCGATTTGGAATAAGCACTCTAGTTCCAACGAGAATTGAACTATCTATGGCATTGCGGTTAAACAGTTCTCTTCTGTATTTTGCACTTTCCTCCAAGTTGTTGCGTGCGCCATTAAAAACTGACTCCAATAATTCTACATGCTTTGTGACATATTCAGTTCTGTCATTTGGTTCCTAAGTTGACCTTCCAAGTAAATGATCAATAGGTAACTTTGGGTCATGTCCAACCATCACAAAGTATGGTGTGAATCCAGTTGACGAGTGAACAGCAGAGTTGTAGATGTATACTAATGATGGTAAATAAAGAGGCCACTTTTGTTTTTGTTCTGTCCACAGTGTACGGAGTCAATTATGCATAGTCCCGTTGTATCTTTCCACTTGACCATTCCCTTCGGGGTGATAAGGTGTTGTTCTACTTTTAGAGATATGGTACAAGTCACATAGCTCTTTCACAATCAGACTTTCAGGCTAGCAGATTGCTGATAGGTGCTTTAATGTTTGGTAAAGGAGCTTTCGCTATAAGGCATCACTCACACTTCTTACAATAAGAATCCACATCTTTCACCATCCTTGGCCAGTAGCAACGTTTCTGAATTAAGGACAATGTTCGTTCTGCTCCTTGATGTCCGGCATCATTGTGAAGAGATTCAGGCACATGGTCTTTTAACACTGTGGGAAGAACAAGTTGTTGAATTTTTCCAGTTTCTGTTTCAATAATCCGATACAGAACATCCTCTTCGACATGTAACTTTTCACGCTGTTTAAGAAGTTTTCTGACATCTGACTGTTCTTGTTTAAGTTGACTCGCCGTTGGTTTGTTAGCGTTCCTCAACCAGTACACAACTCTGCTGATTGTAGGATCAAACTTTTGTATTGATGCTATCTCTATAGTTTGGTAACCTGGGAATGTTTCAGTGGCATGAGAAAATATTGGTTCAATGCATCCAAGTTAGAAGCAGAAAATATATATTTCATTTTATAGTGGATACAGTGTCCTTATTTTAATGCTGTGACATAAAATATGCAAGGTTTTATATAATAGCATTGTATATCTTTCTCTATTTACAAATCTTAATTATGGGAACTACATGAGGGGTGACATGTAGAGCACTTTTCATGAACACCTGAACTTAGCATGACTAATCAACTATTAGATGTATTTCCTTTTATTTATCAGAGATTTGCCACTTACTTTCAAATCTAGTTCTCAAAAACGTAAAGGGCACATTGGGAGACTCCGATGTGACCATCAATTCAAATCCATAGCATATTCCTGAAATGTAATATGTTCATATACTGTATACTTTCACAAACATTATAAACGAGTTATGAAAAATAATGACTTGTTTCGAAATATACAAGTGAACAGTTTACAAACTCTATAATGCTTTGTAGCCATCTGTTATTCCATCTGAATTACAATGTTCAATTGTATAATAATAATACTAATTAATAATATTAACTAATAAATCATAGCCAAATTTATGTATTTTTAAATACTTATATTCCTGAAATGTAGTCAGGGGTTTCTTGTATATTTGAAGTCAAGTCTTTGAGGGCAGCTTTTTGAAAAGATAGAGTAGTGCTATCAAGTAATGTGATTTCAGGTCTGATCCCACAAGTAGCAGAATTACAGACAAAGGCTCAAATGAGCATATAATGTATACTTTCAAAACATATATCCTTTTTAACATAATAATTGGTTGAATTTTCAATAATTTTTGATAATAAGTATTATTTGCTAATCATTTTCATACTGGATGTCCGATAGTCTGATGAAGCTGTACCAGGACCACCTGAAATGAGAATACTGGAAGAGCTTCCTAAATCCATGATGACCGGCGTCCTCCTGATGATTACTCCAAGTGTTATAGAATGCTGTCATAGTAGCCCTGTTACAAAATGAACTGTTTTTAGTTCTTTTATGCAAACGTTTTGAATTTATAATCCAGAAATGAGATGATGATGCATACCACAATTACATACACAATGTAGAAACATGACAAATAAAATCCCATTCCAATAGTACATTTCATTTCAATAAAATTATTACTCAAAAACGGTATGACAAGAAAATGATAATACAACTTGATAGGTCCTGATCCATCAGCTAGTTGGATAGCGTATACATTGTCACCTAACGATTCAATCACCCTATATATGGAGTAGAGTCCCACATATCCTGAATTTTCTTTCTTCCCTGTACTCGATTTGGAATAAGCACTCTAGTTCCAACGAGAATTGAACTATCTATGGCATTGCGGTTAAACAGTTCTCTTCTGTATTTTGCACTTTCCTCCAAGTTGTTGCGTGCGCCATTAAAAACTGACTCCAATAATTCTACATGCTTTGTGACATATTCAGTTCTGTCATTTGGTTCCTAAGTTGACCTTCCAAGTAAATGATCAATAGGTAACTTTGGGTCATGTCCAACCATCACAAAGTATGGTGTGAATCCAGTTGACGAGTGAACAGCAGAGTTGTAGATGTATACTAATGATGGTAAATAAAGAGGCCACTTTTGTTTTTGTTCTGTCCACAGTGTACGGAGTCAATTATGCATAGTCCCGTTGTATCTTTCCACTTGACCATTCCCTTCGGGGTGATAAGGTGTTGTTCTACTTTTAGAGATATGGTACAAGTCACATAGCTCTTTCACAATCAGACTTTCAGGCTAGCAGATTGCTGATAGGTGCTTTAAAGTTTGGTAAAGGAGCTTTCGCTATAAGGCATCACTCACACTTCTTACAATAAGAATCCACATCTTTCACCATCCTTGGCCAGTAGCAACGTTTCTGAATTAAGGACAATGTTCGTTCTGCTCCTTGATGTCCGGCATCATTGTGAAGAGATTCAAGCACATGGTCTTTTAACACTGTGGGAAGAACAAGTTGTTGAATTTTTCCAGTTTCTGTTTCAATAATCCGATACAGAACATCCTCTTCGACATGTAACTTTTCACGCTGTTTAAGAAGTTTTCTGACATCTGACTGTTCTTGTTTAAGTTGACTTGCCGTTGGTTTGTTAGCGTTCCTCAACCAGTACACAACTCTGCTGATTGTAGGATCAAACTTTTGTATTGATGCTATCTCTATAGTTTGGTAACCTGGGAATGTTTCAGTGGCATGAGAAAATATTGGTTCAATGCATCCAAGTTAGAAGCAGAAAATATATATTTCATTTTATAGTGGATACAGTGTCCTTATTTTAATGCTGTGACATAAAATATGCAAGGTTTTATATAATAGCATTGTATATCTTTCTCTATTTACAAATCTTAATTATGGGAACTACATGAGGGGTGACATGTAGAGCACTTTTCATGAACACCTGAACTTAGCATGACTAATCAACTATTAGATGTATTTCCTTTTTTATTTATCAGAGATTTGCCACTTACTTTCAAATCTAGTTCTCAAAAACGTAAAGGGCACATTGGGAGACTCCGATGTGACCATCAATTCAAATCCATAGCATATTCCTGAAATGTAAACTGTTCATATACTGTATACTTTCACAAACATTATAAACGAGTTATGAAAAATAATGACTTGTTTCGAAATATACAAGTGAAGAGTTTACAAACTGTATAATGCTTTGTAGCCATCTGTTATTCAATCTGAATTACAAGGTTCAATTGGATAATAATAATACTAATTAATAATATGAACTAATAAATCATAGCCAAATTTATGTATTTTTAAATACTTATCTTCCTGAAATGAAGTCAGGGGTTTCTTGTATATTTGAAATCAAGTCTTTGAGGGCAGCTTTTTGAAAAGATAGAGTAGTGCTACCAAGTAATGTGATTTCAGGTCTGATCCCACAAGTAGCAGAATTACAGACAAAGGCTCAAATGAGCATATAATGTATACTTTCAAAACATATATCCTTTTTAACATAACAATTGGTTGAATTTTCAATCATTTTTGATAATAAGTATTATTTGCTAACCATTTTCATAATGGATGTCCGATAGTCTGATGAAGCTGTACCAGGATCATCTGAAATGAGAATACTGCAAGAGCTTCCTAAATCCATGATGACCGGCGTCCTCCTGATGATTACTCCAAGTGTTATAGAATGCTGTCATAGTAGCCCTGTTACAAAATGAACTGTTTTTAGTTCTTTTATGCAAACGTTTTGAATTTATAATCCAGAAATGAGATGAGGATGCATACCACAATTACATACACAATGTAGAAACATGACAAATAAAAATCCCATTCCAATAGTACATTTCATTTCAATAAAATTATTACTCAAAAACGGTATGACAAGAAAATGATAATACAACTTGATAGGTCCTGATCCATCAGCTAGTTGGATAGCGTATACATTGTCACCTAACGATTCAATCATCTTATATATGGAGTAGAGTCCCACATATCCGGAGTTTTCTTTCTTCCCTGTACTCCATTTCGAATAAGCACTCTAGTTCCCACGAGAATCGAACTTTCTTTGGCATTGCGGTTAAACAGTTCTCTTCTGTATTTTGCACTTTCCTCCAAGTTGTTGCGTGCGCTATTAAAAACTGACTCCAATAATTCTACATGCTTTGTGACATATTCAGTTCTGTCATGTGGTTCCTAAGTTGACCTTCCAAGTAAATGATCAATAGGTAACTTTGGGTCATGTCCAACCATCAAAAAGTATGGTGTGAATCCAGTTGACGAGTGAACAGCAGAGTTGTAGATGTATACTAATGATGGTAAATAAAGAGGCCACTTTGGTTTTTGTTCTGTCGACAGTGTACGGAGTCAATTATGCTTAGTCCTGTTGTATCTTTCCACTTGACCATTCCCTTCGGGGTGATAAGGTGTTGTTCTACTTTTAGAGATATGGTACAAGTCACATAGCTCTTTCACAATCAGACTTTCAGGCTAGCAGATTGCTGATAGGTGGTTTAATGTTTGGTAAAGGAGCTTTCGCTATAAGGCATCACTCACACTTCTTACAATACGAATCCACATCTTTCACCATCCTTGGCCAGTAGCAACGTTTCTGAATTAAGGACAATGTTCCTTCTGCTCCTTGATGTCCAGCATCATTGTGAAGAGATTCAAGCACATGGTCTTTTAACACAGTGGGAAGAACAAGTTGTTGAAATTTTCCTGTTTCTGTTTCAATAATCCGATACAGAACATCCTCTTCAACATGTAACTTTTCACGCTCTTTAAGAAGTTTTCTGACACCTGACTGTTCTTCTTTAAGTTGACTCGTCGTAGGTTTGTTAGCGTTCCTCAACCAGTACACAACTCTGCTGATTGTAGGATCAAACTTTTGTATTGATGCTATCTCTATAGCTTGGTAACCTGGGAATGTTTCAGTGGCATGAGAAAATATTGGTTCAATGCATCCAAGTTAGAAGCAGAAAATATATATTTCATTTTATAGTGGATACAGTGTCCTTATTTTAATGCTGTGACATAAAATATGCAAGGTTTTATATAATAGCACTGTATATCTTTCTCTATTTATAAATCTTTATTATGGGAACTACATGAGGGGTGACATGTAGAGCACTTTTCAGAAACACCTGAACTTAGCATGACTAATCAACTATTAGATGTATTTCCTTTTATTTATCAGAGATTTGCCACTTACTTTCAAATCTAGTTCTCAAAAACGTAAAGGGCACATTGGGAGACTCCGATGTGACCATCAATTCAAATCCATAGCATATTCCTGAAATGTAATCTGTTCATATACTGTATACTTTCACAAACATTATAAACGAGTTATGAAAAATAATGACTTGTTTCGAAATATACAAGTGAAGAGTTTACAAACTGTATAATGCTTTGTAGCCATCTGTTATTCAATCTGAATTACAAGGTTCAATTGGATAATAATAATACTAATTAATAATATGAACTAATAAATCATAGCCAAATTTATGTATTTTTAAATACTTATCTTCCTGAAATGAAGTCAGGGGTTTCTTGTCTATTTGAAATCAAGTCTTTGAGGGCAGCTTTTTGAAAAGATAGAGTAGTGCTACCAAGTAATGTGATTTCAGGTCTGATCCCACAAGTAGCAGAATTACAGACAAAGGCTCAAATGAGCATATAATGTATACTTTCAAAACATATATCCTTTTTAACATAACAATTGGTTGAATTTTCAATCATTTTTGATAATAAGTATTATTTGCTAACCATTTTCATAATGGATGTCCGATAGTCTGATGAAGCTGTACCAGGATCATCTGAAATGAGAATACTGGAAGAGCTTCCTAAATCCATGATGACCGGCGTCCTCCTGATGATTACTCCAAGTGTTATAGAATGCTGTCATAGTAGCCCTGTTACAAAATGAACTGTTTTTAGTTCTTTTATGCAAACGTTTTGAATTTATAATCCAGAAATGAGATGAGGATGCATACCACAATTACATACACAATGTAGAAACATGACAAATAAAAATCCCATTCCAATAGTACATTTCATTTCAATAAAATTATTACTCAAAAACGGTATGACAAGAAAATGATAATACAACTTGATAGGTCCTGATCCATCAGCTAGTTGGATAGCGTATACATTGTCACCTAACGATTCAATCATCTTATATATGGAGTAGAGTCCCACATATCCGGAGTTTTCTTTCTTCCCTGTACTCCATTTCGAATAAGCACCCTAGTTCCAACGAGAATCGAACTTTCTTTGGCATTGCGGTTAAACAGTTCTCTTCTGTATTTTGCACTTTCCTCCAAGTTGTTGCGTGCGCTATTAAAAACTGACTCCAATAATTCTACATGCTTTGTGACATATTCAGTTCTGTCATGTGGTTCCTAAGTTGACCTTCCAAGTAAATGATCAATAGGTAACTTTGGGTCATGTCCAACCATCAAAAAGTATGGTGTGAATCCAGTTGACGAGTGAACAGCAGAGTTGTAGATGTATACTAATGATGGTAAATAAAGAGGCCACTTTGGTTTTTGTTCTGTCGACAGTGTACGGAGTCAATTATGCATAGTCCTGTTGTATCTTTCCACTTGACCATTCCCTTCGGGGTGATAAGGTGTTGTTCTACTTTTAGAGATATGGTACAAGTCACATAGCTCTTTCACAATCAGACTTTCAGGCTAGCAGATTGCTGATAGGTGGTTTAATGTTTGGTAAAGGAGCTTTCGCTATAAGGCATCACTCACACTTCTTACAATACGAATCCACATCTTTCACCATCCTTGGCCAGTAGCAACGTTTCTGAATTAAGGACAATGTTCCTTCTGCTCCTTGATGTCCAGCATCATTGTGAAGAGATTCAAGCACATGGTCTTTTAACACAGTGGGAAGAACAAGTTGTTGAAATTTTCCTGTTTCTGTTTCAATAATCCGATACAGAACATCCTCTTCAACATGTAACTTTTCACGCTCTTTAAGAAGTTTTCTGACACCTGACTGTTCTTCTTTAAGTTGACTCGTCGTAGGTTTGTTAGCGTTCCTCAACCAGTACACAACTCTGCTGATTGTAGGATCAAACTTTTGTATTGATGCTATCTCTATAGCTTGGTAACCTGGGAATGTTTCAGTGGCATGAGAAAATATTGGTTCAATGCATCCAAGTTAGAAGCAGAAAATATATATTTCATTTTATAGTGGATACAGTGTCCTTATTTTAATGCTGTGACATAAAATATGCAAGGTTTTATATAATAGCACTGTATATCTTTCTCTATTTATAAATCTTCATTATGGGAACTACATGAGGGGTGACATGTAGAGCACTTTTCAGAAACACCTGAACTTAGCATGACTAATCAACTATTAGATGTATTTCCTTTTATTTATCAGAGATTTGCCACTTACTTTCAAATCTAGTTCTCAAAAACGTAAAGGGCACATTGGGAGACTCCGATGTGACCATCAATTCAAATCCATAGCATATTCCTGAAATGTAATCTGTTCATATACTGTATACTTTCACAAACATTATAAACGAGTTATGAAAAATAATGACTTGTTTCGAAATATACAAGTGAAGAGTTTACAAACTGTATAATGCTTTGTAGCCATCTGTTATTCAATCTGAATTACAAGGTTCAATTGGATAATAATAATACTAATTAATAATATGAACTAATAAATCATAGCCAAATTTATGTATTTTTAAATACTTATCTTCCTGAAATGAAGTCAGGGGTTTCTTGTCTATTTGAAATCAAGTCTTTGAGGGCAGCTTTTTGAAAAGATAGAGTAGTGCTACCAAGTAATGTGATTTCAGGTCTGATCCCACAAGTAGCAGAATTACAGACAAAGGCTCAAATGAGCATATAATGTATACTTTCAAAACATATATCCTTTTTAACATAACAATTGGTTGAATTTTCAATCATTTTTGATAATAAGTATTATTTGCTAACCATTTTCATAATGGATGTCCGATAGTCTGATGAAGCTGTACCAGGATCATCTGAAATGAGAATACTGGAAGAGCTTCCTAAATCCATGATGACCGGCGTCCTCCTGATGATTACTCCAAGTGTTATAGAATGCTGTCATAGTAGCCCTGTTACAAAATGAACTGTTTTTAGTTCTTTTATGCAAACGTTTTGAATTTATAATCCAGAAATGAGATGAGGATGCATACCACAATTACATACACAATGTAGAAACATGACAAATAAAAATCCCATTCCAATAGTACATTTCATTTCAATAAAATTATTACTCAAAAACGGTATGACAAGAAAATGATAATACAACTTGATAGGTCCTGATCCATCAGCTAGTTGGATAGCGTATACATTGTCACCTAACGATTCAATCATCTTATATATGGAGTAGAGTCCCACATATCCGGAGTTTTCTTTCTTCCCTGTACTCCATTTCGAATAAGCACCCTAGTTCCAACGAGAATCGAACTTTCTTTGGCATTGCGGTTAAACAGTTCTCTTCTGTATTTTGCACTTTCCTCCAAGTTGTTGCGTGCGCTATTAAAAACTGACTCCAATAATTCTACATGCTTTGTGACATATTCAGTTCTGTCATGTGGTTCCTAAGTTGACCTTCCAAGTAAATGATCAATAGGTAACTTTGGGTCATGTCCAACCATCAAAAAGTATGGTGTGAATCCAGTTGACGAGTGAACAGCAGAGTTGTAGATGTATACTAATGATGGTAAATAAAGAGGCCACTTTGGTTTTTGTTCTGTCGACAGTGTACGGAGTCAATTATGCATAGTCCTGTTGTATCTTTCCACTTGACCATTCCCTTCGGGGTGATAAGGTGTTGTTCTACTTTTAGAGATATGGTACAAGTCACATAGCTCTTTCACAATCAGACTTTCAGGCTAGCAGATTGCTGATAGGTGGTTTAATGTTTGGTAAAGGAGCTTTCGCTATAAGGCATCACTCGCACTTCTTACAATACGAATCCACATCTTTCACCATCCTTGGCCAGTAGCAACGTTTCTGAATTAAGGACAATGTTCCTTCTGCTCCTTGATGTCCAGCATCATTGTGAAGAGATTCAAGCACATGGTCTTTTAACACAGTGGGAAGAACAAGTTGTTGAAATTTTCCAGTTTCTGTTTCAATAATCCGATACAGAACATCCTCTTCAACATGTAACTTTTCACGCTCTTTAAGAAGTTTTCTGACACCTGACTGTTCTTCTTTAAGTTGACTCGTCGTAGGTTTGTTAGCGTTCCTCAACCAGTACACAACTCTGCTGATTGTAGGATCAAACTTTTGTATTGATGCTATCTCTATAGCTTGGTAACCTGGGAATGTTTCAGTGGCATGAGAAAATATTGGTTCAATGCATCCAAGTTAGAAGCAGAAAATATATATTTCATTTTATAGTGGATACAGTGTCCTTATTTTAATGCTGTGACATAAAATATGCAAGGTTTTATATAATAGCACTGTATATCTTTCTCTATTTATAAATCTTCATTATGGGAACTACATGAGGGGTGACATGTAGAGCACTTTTCAGAAACACCTGAACTTAGCATGACTAATCAACTATTAGATGTATTTCCTTTTATTTATCAGAGATTTGCCACTTACTTTCAAATCTAGTTCTCAAAAACGTAAAGGGCACATTGGGAGACTCCGATGTGACCATCAATTCAAATCCATAGCATATTCCTGAAATGTAATCTGTTCATATACTGTATACTTTCACAAACATTATAAACGAGTTATGAAAAATAATGACTTGTTTCGAAATATACAAGTGAAGAGTTTACAAACTCTATAATGCTTTGTAGCCATCTGTTATTCAATCTGAATTACAAGGTTCAATTGGATAATAATAATACTAATTAATAATATGAACTAATAAATCATAGCCAAATTTATGTATTTTTAAATACTTATCTTCCTGAAATGAAGTCAGGGGTTTCTTGTATATTTGAAATCAAGTCTTTGAGGGCAGCTTTTTGAAAAGATAGAGTAGTGCTACCAAGTAATGTGATTTCAGGTCTGATCCCACAAGTAGCAGAATTACAGACAAAGGCTCAAATGAGCATATAATGTATACTTTCAAAACATATATCCTTTTTAACATAACAATTGGTTGAATTTTCAATCATTTTTGATAATAAGTATTATTTGCTAACCATTTTCATAATGGATGTCCGATAGTCTGATGAAGCTGTACCAGGATCATCTGAAATGAGAATACTGGAAGAGCTTCCTAAATCCATGATGACCGGCGTCCTCCTGATGATTACTCCAAGTGTTATAGAATGCTGTCATAGTAGCCCTGTTACAAAATGAACTGTTTTTAGTTCTTTTATGCAAACGTTTTGAATTTATAATCCAGAAATGAGATGAGGATGCATACCACAATTACATACACAATGTAGAAACATGACAAATAAAAATCCCATTCCAATAGTACATTTCATTTCAATAAAATTATTACTCAAAAACGGTATGACAAGAAAATGATAATACAACTTGATAGGTCCTGATCCATCAGCTAGTTGGATAGCGTATACATTGTCACCTAACGATTCAATCATCTTATATATGGAGTAGAGTCCCACATATCCGGAGTTTTCTTTCTTCCCTGTACTCCATTTCGAATAAGCACCCTAGTTCCAACGAGAATCGAACTTTCTTTGGCATTGCGGTTAAACAGTTCTCTTCTGTATTTTGCACTTTCCTCCAAGTTGTTGCGTGCGCTATTAAAAACTGACTCCAATAATTCTACATGCTTTGTGACATATTCAGTTCTGTCATGTGGTTCCTAAGTTGACCTTCCAAGTAAATGATCAATAGGTAACTTTGGGTCATGTCCAACCATCAAAAAGTATGGTGTGAATCCAGTTGACGAGTGAACAGCAGAGTTGTAGATGTATACTAATGATGGTAAATAAAGAGGCCACTTTGGTTTTTGTTCTGTCGACAGTGTACGGAGTCAATTATGCATAGTCCTGTTGTATCTTTCCACTTGACCATTCCCTTCGGGGTGATAAGGTGTTGTTCTACTTTTAGAGATATGGTACAAGTCACATAGCTCTTTCACAATCAGACTTTCAGGCTAGCAGATTGCTGATAGGTGGTTTAATGTTTGGTAAAGGAGCTTTCGCTATAAGGCATCACTCACACTTCTTACAATACGAATCCACATCTTTCACCATCCTTGGCCAGTAGCAACGTTTCTGAATTAAGGACAATGTTCCTTCTGCTCCTTGATGTCCAGCATCATTGTGAAGAGATTCAAGCACATGGTCTTTTAACACAGTGGGAAGAACAAGTTGTTGAAATTTTCCTGTTTCTGTTTCAATAATCCGATACAGAACATCCTCTTCAACATGTAACTTTTCACGCTCTTTAAGAAGTTTTCTGACACCTGACTGTTCTTCTTTAAGTTGACTCGTCGTAGGTTTGTTAGCGTTCCTCAACCAGTACACAACTCTGCTGATTGTAGGATCAAACTTTTGTATTGATGCTATCTCTATAGCTTGGTAACCTGGGAATGTTTCAGTGGCATGAGAAAATATTGGTTCAATGCATCCAAGTTAGAAGCAGAAAATATATATTTCATTTTATAGTGGATACAGTGTCCTTATTTTAATGCTGTGACATAAAATATGCAAGGTTTTATATAATAGCACTGTATATCTTTCTCTATTTATAAATCTTCATTATGGGAACTACATGAGGGGTGACATGTAGAGCACTTTTCAGAAACACCTGAACTTAGCATGACTAATCAACTATTAGATGTATTTCCTTTTATTTATCAGAGATTTGCCACTTACTTTCAAATCTAGTTCTCAAAAACGTAAAGGGCACATTGGGAGACTCCGATGTGACCATCAATTCAAATCCATAGCATATTCCTGAAATGTAATCTGTTCATATACTGTATACTTTCACAAACATTATAAACGAGTTATGAAAAATAATGACTTGTTTCGAAATATACAAGTGAAGAGTTTACAAACTGTATAATGCTTTGTAGCCATCTGTTATTCAATCTGAATTACAAGGTTCAATTGGATAATAATAATACTAATTAATAATATGAACTAATAAATCATAGCCAAATTTATGTATTTTTAAATACTTATCTTCCTGAAATGAAGTCAGGGGTTTCTTGTATATTTGAAATCAAGTCTTTGAGGGCAGCTTTTTGAAAAGATAGAGTAGTGCTACCAAGTAATGTGATTTCAGGTCTGATCCCACAAGTAGCAGAATTACAGACAAAGGCTCAAATGAGCATATAATGTATACTTTCAAAACATATATCCTTTTTAACATAACAATTGGTTGAATTTTCAATCATTTTTGATAATAAGTATTATTTGCTAACCATTTTCATAATGGATGTCCGATAGTCTGATGAAGCTGTACCAGGATCATCTGAAATGAGAATACTGGAAGAGCTTCCTAAATCCATGATGACCGGCGTCCTCCTGATGATTACTCCAAGTGTTATAGAATGCTGTCATAGTAGCCCTGTTACAAAATGAACTGTTTTTAGTTCTTTTATGCAAACGTTTTGAATTTATAATCCAGAAATGAGATGAGGATGCATACCACAATTACATACACAATGTAGAAACATGACAAATAAAAATCCCATTCCAATAGTACATTTCATTTCAATAAAATTATTACTCAAAAACGGTATGACAAGAAAATGATAATACAACTTGATAGGTCCTGATCCATCAGCTAGTTGGATAGCGTATACATTGTCACCTAACGATTCAATCATCTTATATATGGAGTAGAGTCCCACATATCCGGAGTTTTCTTTCTTCCCTGTACTCCATTTCGAATAAGCACTCTACTTCCAACGAGAATCGAACTTTCTTTGGCATTGCGGTTAAACAGTTCTCTTCTGTATTTTGCACTTTCCTCCAAGTTGTTGCGTGCGCTATTAAAAACTGACTCCAATAATTCTACATGCTTTGTGACATATTCAGTTCTGTCATGTGGTTCCTAAGTTGACCTTCCAAGTAAATGATCAATAGGTAACTTTGGGTCATGTCCAACCATCAAAAAGTATGGTGTGAATCCAGTTGACGAGTGAACAGCAGAGTTGTAGATGTATACTAATGATGGTAAATAAAGAGGCCACTTTGGTTTTTGTTCTGTCGACAGTGTACGGAGTCAATTATGCATAGTCCTGTTGTATCTTTCCACTTGACCATTCCCTTCGGGGTGATAAGGTGTTGTTCTACTTTTAGAGATATGGTACAAGTCACATAGCTCTTTCACAATCAGACTTTCAGGCTAGCAGATTGCTGATAGGTGGTTTAATGTTTGGTAAAGGAGCTTTCGCTATAAGGCATCACTCGCACTTCTTACAATACGAATCCACATCTTTCACCATCCTTGGCCAGTAGCAACGTTTCTGAATTAAGGACAATGTTCCTTCTGCTCCTTGATGTCCAGCATCATTGTGAAGAGATTCAAGCACATGGTCTTTTAACACAGTGGGAAGAACAAGTTGTTGAAATTTTCCAGTTTCTGTTTCAATAATCCGATACAGAACATCCTCTTCAACATGTAACTTTTCACGCTCTTTAAGAAGTTTTCTGACACCTGACTGTTCTTCTTTAAGTTGACTCGTCGTAGGTTTGTTAGCGTTCCTCAACCAGTACACAACTCTGCTGATTGTAGGATCAAACTTTTGTATTGATGCTATCTCTATAGCTTGGTAACCTGGGAATGTTTCAGTGGCATGAGAAAATATTGGTTCAATGCATCCAAGTTAGAAGCAGAAAATATATATTTCATTTTATAGTGGATACAGTGTCCTTATTTTAATGCTGTGACATAAAATATGCAAGGTTTTATATAATAGCACTGTATATCTTTCTCTATTTATAAATCTTCATTATGGGAACTACATGAGGGGTGACATGTAGAGCACTTTTCAGAAACACCTGAACTTAGCATGACTAATCAACTATTAGATGTATTTCCTTTTATTTATCAGAGATTTGCCACTTACTTTCAAATCTAGTTCTCAAAAACGTAAAGGGCACATTGGGAGACTCCGATGTGACCATCAATTCAAATCCATAGCATATTCCTGAAATGTAAACTGTTCATATACTGTATACTTTCACAAACATTATAAACGAGTTATGAAAAATAATGACTTGTTTCGAAATATACAAGTGAAGAGTTTACAAACTGTATAATGCTTTGTAGCCATCTGTTATTCAATCTGAATTACAAGGTTCAATTGGATAATAATAATACTAATTAATAATATGAACTAATAAATCATAGCCAAATTTATGTATTTTTAAATACTTATCTTCCTGAAATGAAGTCAGGGGTTTCTTGTATATTTGAAATCAAGTCTTTGAGGGCAGCTTTTTGAAAAGATAGAGTAGTGCTACCAAGTAATGTGATTTCAGGTCTGATCCCACAAGTAGCAGAATTACAGACAAAGGCTCAAATGAGCATATAATGTATACTTTCAAAACATATATCCTTTTTAACATAACAATTGGTTGAATTTTCAATCATTTTTGATAATAAGTATTATTTGCTAACCATTTTCATAATGGATGTCCGATAGTCTGATGAAGCTGTACCAGGATCATCTGAAATGAGAATACTGGAAGAGCTTCCTAAATCCATGATGACCGGCGTCCTCCTGATGATTACTCCAAGTGTTATAGAATGCTGTCATAGTAGCCCTGTTACAAAATGAACTGTTTTTAGTTCTTTTATGCAAACGTTTTGAATTTATAATCCAGAAATGAGATGAGGATGCATACCACAATTACATACACAATGTAGAAACATGACAAATAAAAATCCCATTCCAATAGTACATTTCATTTCAATAAAATTATTACTCAAAAACGGTATGACAAGAAAATGATAATACAACTTGATAGGTCCTGATCCATCAGCTAGTTGGATAGCGTATACATTGTCACCTAACGATTCAATCATCTTATATATGGAGTAGAGTCCCACATATCCGGAGTTTTCTTTCTTCCCTGTACTCCATTTCGAATAAGCACCCTAGTTCCAACGAGAATCGAACTTTCTTTGGCATTGCGGTTAAACAGTTCTCTTCTGTATTTTGCACTTTCCTCCAAGTTGTTGCGTGCGCTATTAAAAACTGACTCCAATAATTCTACATGCTTTGTGACATATTCAGTTCTGTCATGTGGTTCCTAAGTTGACCTTCCAAGTAAATGATCAATAGGTAACTTTGGGTCATGTCCAACCATCAAAAAGTATGGTGTGAATCCAGTTGACGAGTGAACAGCAGAGTTGTAGATGTATACTAATGATGGTAAATAAAGAGGCCACTTTGGTTTTTGTTCTGTCGACAGTGTACGGAGTCAATTATGCATAGTCCTGTTGTATCTTTCCACTTGACCATTCCCTTCGGGGTGATAAGGTGTTGTTCTACTTTTAGAGATATGGTACAAGTCACATAGCTCTTTCACAATCAGACTTTCAGGCTAGCAGATTGCTGATAGGTGGTTTAATGTTTGGTAAAGGAGCTTTCGCTATAAGGCATCACTCACACTTCTTACAATACGAATCCACATCTTTCACCATCCTTGGCCAGTAGCAACGTTTCTGAATTAAGGACAATGTTCCTTCTGCTCCTTGATGTCCAGCATCATTGTGAAGAGATTCAAGCACATGGTCTTTTAACACAGTGGGAAGAACAAGTTGTTGAAATTTTCCTGTTTCTGTTTCAATAATCCGATACAGAACATCCTCTTCAACATGTAACTTTTCACGCTCTTTAAGAAGTTTTCTGACACCTGACTGTTCTTCTTTAAGTTGACTCGTCGTAGGTTTGTTAGCGTTCCTCAACCAGTACACAACTCTGCTGATTGTAGGATCAAACTTTTGTATTGATGCTATCTCTATAGCTTGGTAACCTGGGAATGTTTCAGTGGCATGAGAAAATATTGGTTCAATGCATCCAAGTTAGAAGCAGAAAATATATATTTCATTTTATAGTGGATACAGTGTCCTTATTTTAATGCTGTGACATAAAATATGCAAGGTTTTATATAATAGCACTGTATATCTTTCTCTATTTATAAATCTTCATTATGGGAACTACATGAGGGGTGACATGTAGAGCACTTTTCAGAAACACCTGAACTTAGCATGACTAATCAACTATTAGATGTATTTCCTTTTATTTATCAGAGATTTGCCACTTACTTTCAAATCTAGTTCTCAAAAACGTAAAGGGCACATTGGGAGACTCCGATGTGACCATCAATTCAAATCCATAGCATATTCCTGAAATGTAAACTGTTCATATACTGTATACTTTCACAAACATTATAAACGAGTTATGAAAAATAATGACTTGTTTCGAAATATACAAGTGAAGAGTTTACAAACTCTATAATGCTTTGTAGCCATCTGTTATTCAATCTGAATTACAAGGTTCAATTGGATAATAATAATACTAATTAATAATATGAACTAATAAATCATAGCCAAATTTATGTATTTTTAAATACTTATCTTCCTGAAATGAAGTCAGGGGTTTCTTGTCTATTTGAAATCAAGTCTTTGAAGGCAGCTTTTTGAAAAGATAGAGTAGTGCTACCAAGTAATGTGATTTCAGGTCTGATCCCACAAGTAGCAGAATTACAGACAAAGGCTCAAATGAGCATATAATGTATACTTTCAAAACATATATCCTTTTTAACATAACAATTGGTTGAATTTTCAATCATTTTTGATAATAAGTATTATTTGCTAACCATTTTCATAATGGATGTCCGATAGTCTGATGAAGCTGTACCAGGATCATCTGAAATGAGAATACTGGAAGAGCTTCCTAAATCCATGATGACCGGCGTCCTCCTGATGATTACTCCAAGTGTTATAGAATGCTGTCATAGTAGCCCTGTTACAAAATGAACTGTTTTTAGTTCTTTTATGCAAACGTTTTGAATTTATAATCCAGAAATGAGATGAGGATGCATACCACAATTACATACACAATGTAGAAACATGACAAATAAAAATCCCATTCCAATAGTACATTTCATTTCAATAAAATTATTACTCAAAAACGGTATGACAAGAAAATGATAATACAACTTGATAGGTCCTGATCCATCAGCTAGTTGGATAGCGTATACATTGTCACCTAACGATTCAATCATCTTATATATGGAGTAGAGTCCCACATATCCGGAGTTTTCTTTCTTCCCTGTACTCCATTTCGAATAAGCACTCTACTTCCAACGAGAATCGAACTTTCTTTGGCATTGCGGTTAAACAGTTCTCTTCTGTATTTTGCACTTTCCTCCAAGTTGTTGCGTGCGCTATTAAAACCTGACTCCAATAATTCTACATGCTTTGTGACATATTCAGTTCTGTCATGTGGTTCCTAAGTTGACCTTCCAAGTAAATGATCAATAGGTAACTTTGGGTCATGTCCAACCATCAAAAAGTATGGTGTGAATCCAGTTGACGAGTGAACAGCAGAGTTGTAGATGTATACTAATGATGGTAAATAAAGAGGCCACTTTGGTTTTTGTTCTGTCGACAGTGTACGGAGTCAATTATGCTTAGTCCTGTTGTATCTTTCCACTTGACCATTCCCTTCGGGGTGATAAGGTGTTGTTCTACTTTTAGAGATATGGTACAAGTCACATAGCTCTTTCACAATCAGACTTTCAGGCTAGCAGATTGCTGATAGGTGGTTTAATGTTTGGTAAAGGAGCTTTCGCTATAAGGCATCACTCACACTTCTTACAATACGAATCCACATCTTTCACCATCCTTGGCCAGTAGCAACGTTTCTGAATTAAGGACAATGTTCCTTCTGCTCCTTGATGTCCAGCATCATTGTGAAGAGATTCAAGCACATGGTCTTTTAACACAGTGGGAAGAACAAGTTGTTGAAATTTTCCTGTTTCTGTTTCAATAATCCGATACAGAACATCCTCTTCAACATGTAACTTTTCACGCTCTTTAAGAAGTTTTCTGACACCTGACTGTTCTTCTTTAAGTTGACTCGTCGTAGGTTTGTTAGCGTTCCTCAACCAGTACACAACTCTGCTGATTGTAGGATCAAACTTTTGTATTGATGCTATCTCTATAGCTTGGTAACCTGGGAATGTTTCAGTGGCATGAGAAAATATTGGTTCAATGCATCCAAGTTAGAAGCAGAAAATATATATTTCATTTTATAGTGGATACAGTGTCCTTATTTTAATGCTGTGACATAAAATATGCAAGGTTTTATATAATAGCACTGTATATCTTTCTCTATTTATAAATCTTCATTATGGGAACTACATGAGGGGTGACATGTAGAGCACTTTTCAGAAACACCTGAACTTAGCATGACTAATCAACTATTAGATGTATTTCCTTTTATTTATCAGAGATTTGCCACTTACTTTCAAATCTAGTTCTCAAAAACGTAAAGGGCACATTGGGAGACTCCGATGTGACCATCAATTCAAATCCATAGCATATTCCTGAAATGTAATCTGTTCATATACTGTATACTTTCACAAACATTATAAACGAGTTATGAAAAATAATGACTTGTTTCGAAATATACAAGTGAAGAGTTTACAAACTCTATAATGCTTTGTAGCCATCTGTTATTCAATCTGAATTACAAGGTTCAATTGGATAATAATAATACTAATTAATAATATGAACTAATAAATCATAGCCAAATTTATGTATTTTTAAATACTTATCTTCCTGAAATGAAGTCAGGGGTTTCTTGTCTATTTGAAATCAAGTCTTTGAGGGCAGCTTTTTGAAAAGATAGAGTAGTGCTACCAAGTAATGTGATTTCAGGTCTGATCCCACAAGTAGCAGAATTACAGACAAAGGCTCAAATGAGCATATAATGTATACTTTCAAAACATATATCCTTTTTAACATAACAATTGGTTGAATTTTCAATCATTTTTGATAATAAGTATTATTTGCTAACCATTTTCATAATGGATGTCCGATAGTCTGATGAAGCTGTACCAGGATCATCTGAAATGAGAATACTGCAAGAGCTTCCTAAATCCATGATGACCGGCGTCCTCCTGATGATTACTCCAAGTGTTATAGAATGCTGTCATAGTAGCCCTGTTACAAAATGAACTGTTTTTAGTTCTTTTATGCAAACGTTTTGAATTTATAATCCAGAAATGAGATGAGGATGCATACCACAATTACATACACAATGTAGAAACATGACAAATAAAAATCCCATTCCAATAGTACATTTCATTTCAATAAAATTATTACTCAAAAACGGTATGACAAGAAAATGATAATACAACTTGATAGGTCCTGATCCATCAGCTAGTTGGATAGCGTATACATTGTCACCTAACGATTCAATCATCTTATATATGGAGTAGAGTCCCACATATCCGGAGTTTTCTTTCTTCCCTGTACTCCATTTCGAATAAGCACCCTAGTTCCAACGAGAATCGAACTTTCTTTGGCATTGCGGTTAAACAGTTCTCTTCTGTATTTTGCACTTTCCTCCAAGTTGTTGCGTGCGCTATTAAAAACTGACTCCAATAATTCTACATGCTTTGTGACATATTCAGTTCTGTCATGTGGTTCCTAAGTTGACCTTCCAAGTAAATGATCAATAGGTAACTTTGGGTCATGTCCAACCATCAAAAAGTATGGTGTGAATCCAGTTGACGAGTGAACAGCAGAGTTGTAGATGTATACTAATGATGGTAAATAAAGAGGCCACTTTGGTTTTTGTTCTGTCGACAGTGTACGGAGTCAATTATGCATAGTCCTGTTGTATCTTTCCACTTGACCATTCCCTTCGGGGTGATAAGGTGTTGTTCTACTTTTAGAGATATGGTACAAGTCACATAGCTCTTTCACAATCAGACTTTCAGGCTAGCAGATTGCTGATAGGTGGTTTAATGTTTGGTAAAGGAGCTTTCGCTATAAGGCATCACTCACACTTCTTACAATACGAATCCACATCTTTCACCATCCTTGGCCAGTAGCAACGTTTCTGAATTAAGGACAATGTTCCTTCTGCTCCTTGATGTCCAGCATCATTGTGAAGAGATTCAAGCACATGGTCTTTTAACACAGTGGGAAGAACAAGTTGTTGAAATTTTCCAGTTTCTGTTTCAATAATCCGATACAGAACATCCTCTTCAACATGTAACTTTTCACGCTCTTTAAGAAGTTTTCTGACACCTGACTGTTCTTCTTTAAGTTGACTCGTCGTAGGTTTGTTAGCGTTCCTCAACCAGTACACAACTCTGCTGATTGTAGGATCAAACTTTTGTATTGATGCTATCTCTATAGCTTGGTAACCTGGGAATGTTTCAGTGGCATGAGAAAATATTGGTTCAATGCATCCAAGTTAGAAGCAGAAAATATATATTTCATTTTATAGTGGATACAGTGTCCTTATTTTAATGCTGTGACATAAAATATGCAAGGTTTTATATAATAGCACTGTATATCTTTCTCTATTTATAAATCTTCATTATGGGAACTACATGAGGGGTGACATGTAGAGCACTTTTCAGAAACACCTGAACTTAGCATGACTAATCAACTATTAGATGTATTTCCTTTTATTTATCAGAGATTTGCCACTTACTTTCAAATCTAGTTCTCAAAAACGTAAAGGGCACATTGGGAGACTCCGATGTGACCATCAATTCAAATCCATAGCATATTCCTGAAATGTAATCTGTTCATATACTGTATACTTTCACAAACATTATAAACGAGTTATGAAAAATAATGACTTGTTTCGAAATATACAAGTGAAGAGTTTACAAACTGTATAATGCTTTGTAGCCATCTGTTATTCAATCTGAATTACAAGGTTCAATTGGATAATAATAATACTAATTAATAATATGAACTAATAAATCATAGCCAAATTTATGTATTTTTAAATACTTATCTTCCTGAAATGAAGTCAGGGGTTTCTTGTATATTTGAAATCAAGTCTTTGAGGGCAGCTTTTTGAAAAGATAGAGTAGTGCTACCAAGTAATGTGATTTCAGGTCTGATCCCACAAGTAGCAGAATTACAGACAAAGGCTCAAATGAGCATATAATGTATACTTTCAAAACATATATCCTTTTTAACATAACAATTGGTTGAATTTTCAATCATTTTTGATAATAAGTATTATTTGCTAACCATTTTCATAATGGATGTCCGATAGTCTGATGAAGCTGTACCAGGATCATCTGAAATGAGAATACTGGAAGAGCTTCCTAAATCCATGATGACCGGCGTCCTCCTGATGATTACTCCAAGTGTTATAGAATGCTGTCATAGTAGCCCTGTTACAAAATGAACTGTTTTTAGTTCTTTTATGCAAACGTTTTGAATTTATAATCCAGAAATGAGATGAGGATGCATACCACAATTACATACACAATGTAGAAACATGACAAATAAAAATCCCATTCCAATAGTACATTTCATTTCAATAAAATTATTACTCAAAAACGGTATGACAAGAAAATGATAATACAACTTGATAGGTCCTGATCCATCAGCTAGTTGGATAGCGTATACATTGTCACCTAACGATTCAATCATCTTATATATGGAGTAGAGTCCCACATATCCGGAGTTTTCTTTCTTCCCTGTACTCCATTTCGAATAAGCACCCTAGTTCCAACGAGAATCGAACTTTCTTTGGCATTGCGGTTAAACAGTTCTCTTCTGTATTTTGCACTTTCCTCCAAGTTGTTGCGTGCGCTATTAAAAACTGACTCCAATAATTCTACATGCTTTGTGACATATTCAGTTCTGTCATGTGGTTCCTAAGTTGACCTTCCAAGTAAATGATCAATAGGTAACTTTGGGTCATGTCCAACCATCAAAAAGTATGGTGTGAATCCAGTTGACGAGTGAACAGCAGAGTTGTAGATGTATACTAATGATGGTAAATAAAGAGGCCACTTTGGTTTTTGTTCTGTCGACAGTGTACGGAGTCAATTATGCATAGTCCTGTTGTATCTTTCCACTTGACCATTCCCTTCGGGGTGATAAGGTGTTGTTCTACTTTTAGAGATATGGTACAAGTCACATAGCTCTTTCACAATCAGACTTTCAGGCTAGCAGATTGCTGATAGGTGGTTTAATGTTTGGTAAAGGAGCTTTCGCTATAAGGCATCACTCACACTTCTTACAATACGAATCCACATCTTTCACTATCCTTGGCCAGTAGCAACGTTTCTGAATTAAGGACAATGTTCCTTCTGCTCCTTGATGTCCAGCATCATTGTGAAGAGATTCAAGCACATGGTCTTTTAACACAGTGGGAAGAACAAGTTGTTGAAATTTTCCTGTTTCTGTTTCAATAATCCGATACAGAACATCCTCTTCAACATGTAACTTTTCACGCTCTTTAAGAAGTTTTCTGACACCTGACTGTTCTTCTTTAAGTTGACTCGTCGTAGGTTTGTTAGCGTTCCTCAACCAGTACACAACTCTGCTGATTGTAGGATCAAACTTTTGTATTGATGCTATCTCTATAGCTTGGTAACCTGGGAATGTTTCAGTGGCATGAGAAAATATTGGTTCAATGCATCCAAGTTAGAAGCAGAAAATATATATTTCATTTTATAGTGGATACAGTGTCCTTATTTTAATGCTGTGACATAAAATATGCAAGGTTTTATATAATAGCACTGTATATCTTTCTCTATTTATAAATCTTCATTATGGGAACTACATGAGGGGTGACATGTAGAGCACTTTTCAGAAACACCTGAACTTAGCATGACTAATCAACTATTAGATGTATTTCCTTTTATTTATCAGAGATTTGCCACTTACTTTCAAATCTAGTTCTCAAAAACGTAAAGGGCACATTGGGAGACTCCGATGTGACCATCAATTCAAATCCATAGCATATTCCTGAAATGTAATCTGTTCATATACTGTATACTTTCACAAACATTATAAACGAGTTATGAAAAATAATGACTTGTTTCGAAATATACAAGTGAAGAGTTTACAAACTGTATAATGCTTTGTAGCCATCTGTTATTCAATCTGAATTACAAGGTTCAATTGGATAATAATAATACTAATTAATAATATGAACTAATAAATCATAGCCAAATTTATGTAGTTTTAAATACTTATCTTCCTGAAATGAAGTCAGGGGTTTCTTGTATATTTGAAATCAAGTCTTTGAGGGCAGCTTTTTGAAAAGATAGAGTAGTGCTACCAAGTAATGTGATTTCAGGTCTGATCCCACAAGTAGCAGAATTACAGACAAAGGCTCAAATGAGCATATAATGTATACTTTCAAAACATATATCCTTTTTAACATAACAATTGGTTGAATTTTCAATCATTTTTGATAATAAGTATTATTTGCTAACCATTTTCATAATGGATGTCCGATAGTCTGATGAAGCTGTACCAGGATCATCTGAAATGAGAATACTGGAAGAGCTTCCTAAATCCATGATGACCGGCGTCCTCCTGATGATTACTCCAAGTGTTATAGAATGCTGTCATAGTAGCCCTGTTACAAAATGAACTGCTTTTAGTTCTTTTATGCAAACGTTTTGAATTTATAATCCAGAAATGAGATGAGGATGCATACCACAATTACATACACAATGTAGAAACATGACAAATAAAAATCCCATTCCAATAGTACATTTCATTTCAATAAAATTATTACTCAAAAACGGTATGACAAGAAAATGATAATACAACTTGATAGGTCCTGATCCATCAGCTAGTTGGATAGCGTATACATTGTCACCTAACGATTCAATCATCTTATATATGGAGTAGAGTCCCACATATCCGGAGTTTTCTTTCTTCCCTGTACTCCATTTCGAATAAGCACCCTAGTTCCAACGAGAATCGAACTTTCTTTGGCATTGCGGTTAAACAGTTCTCTTCTGTATTTTGCACTTTCCTCCAAGTTGTTGCGTGCGCTATTAAAAACTGACTCCAATAATTCTACATGCTTTGTGACATATTCAGTTCTGTCATGTGGTTCCTAAGTTGACCTTCCAAGTAAATGATCAATAGGTAACTTTGGGTCATGTCCAACCATCAAAAAGTATGGTGTGAATCCAGTTGACGAGTGAACAGCAGAGTTGTAGATGTATACTAATGATGGTAAATAAAGAGGCCACTTTGGTTTTTGTTCTGTCGACAGTGTACGGAGTCAATTATGCATAGTCCTGTTGTATCTTTCCACTTGACCATTCCCTTCGGGGTGATAAGGTGTTGTTCTACTTTTAGAGATATGGTACAAGTCACATAGCTCTTTCACAATCAGACTTTCAGGCTAGCAGATTGCTGATAGGTGGTTTAATGTTTGGTAAAGGAGCTTTCGCTATAAGGCATCACTCACACTTCTTACAATACGAATCCACATCTTTCACTATCCTTGGCCAGTAGCAACGTTTCTGAATTAAGGACAATGTTCCTTCTGCTCCTTGATGTCCAGCATCATTGTGAAGAGATTCAAGCACATGGTCTTTTAACACAGTGGGAAGAACAAGTTGTTGAAATTTTCCTGTTTCTGTTTCAATAATCCGATACAGAACATCCTCTTCAACATGTAACTTTTCACGCTCTTTAAGAAGTTTTCTGACACCTGACTGTTCTTCTTTAAGTTGACTCGTCGTAGGTTTGTTAGCGTTCCTCAACCAGTACACAACTCTGCTGATTGTAGGATCAAACTTTTGTATTGATGCTATCTCTATAGCTTGGTAACCTGGGAATGTTTCAGTGGCATGAGAAAATATTGGTTCAATGCATCCAAGTTAGAAGCAGAAAATATATATTTCATTTTATAGTGGATACAGTGTCCTTATTTTAATGCTGTGACATAAAATATGCAAGGTTTTATATAATAGCACTGTATATCTTTCTCTATTTATAAATCTTCATTATGGGAACTACATGAGGGGTGACATGTAGAGCACTTTTCAGAAACACCTGAACTTAGCATGACTAATCAACTATTAGATGTATTTCCTTTTATTTATCAGAGATTTGCCACTTACTTTCAAATCTAGTTCTCAAAAACGTAAAGGGCACATTGGGAGACTCCGATGTGACCATCAATTCAAATCCATAGCATATTCCTGAAATGTAATCTGTTCATATACTGTATACTTTCACAAACATTATAAACGAGTTATGAAAAATAATGACTTGTTTCGAAATATACAAGTGAAGAGTTTACAAACTGTATAATGCTTTGTAGCCATCTGTTATTCAATCTGAATTACAAGGTTCAATTGGATAATAATAATACTAATTAATAATATGAACTAATAAATCATAGCCAAATTTATGTATTTTTAAATACTTATCTTCCTGAAATGAAGTCAGGGGTTTCTTGTATATTTGAAATCAAGTCTTTGAGGGCAGCTTTTTGAAAAGATAGAGTAGTGCTACCAAGTAATGTGATTTCAGGTCTGATCCCACAAGTAGCAGAATTACAGACAAAGGCTCAAATGAGCATATAATGTATACTTTCAAAACATATATCCTTTTTAACATAACAATTGGTTGAATTTTCAATCATTTTTGATAATAAGTATTATTTGCTAACCATTTTCATAATGGATGTCCGATAGTCTGATGAAGCTGTACCAGGATCATCTGAAATGAGAATACTGCAAGAGCTTCCTAAATCCATGATGACCGGCGTCCTCCTGATGATTACTCCAAGTGTTATAGAATGCTGTCATAGTAGCCCTGTTACAAAATGAACTGTTTTTAGTTCTTTTATGCAAACGTTTTGAATTTATAATCCAGAAATGAGATGAGGATGCATACCACAATTACATACACAATGTAGAAACATGACAAATAAAAATCCCATTCCAATAGTACATTTCATTTCAATAAAATTATTACTCAAAAACGGTATGACAAGAAAATGATAATACAACTTGATAGGTCCTGATCCATCAGCTAGTTGGATAGCGTATACATTGTCACCTAACGATTCAATCATCTTATATATGGAGTAGAGTCCCACATATCCGGAGTTTTCTTTCTTCCCTGTACTCCATTTCGAATAAGCACCCTAGTTCCAACGAGAATCGAACTTTCTTTGGCATTGCGGTTAAACAGTTCTCTTCTGTATTTTGCACTTTCCTCCAAGTTGTTGCGTGCGCTATTAAAAACTGACTCCAATAATTCTACATGCTTTGTGACATATTCAGTTCTGTCATGTGGTTCCTAAGTTGACCTTCCAAGTAAATGATCAATAGGTAACTTTGGGTCATGTCCAACCATCAAAAAGTATGGTGTGAATCCAGTTGACGAGTGAACAGCAGAGTTGTAGATGTATACTAATGATGGTAAATAAAGAGGCCACTTTGGTTTTTGTTCTGTCGACAGTGTACGGAGTCAATTATGCATAGTCCTGTTGTATCTTTCCACTCGACCATTCCCTTCGGGGTGATAAGGTGTTGTTCTACTTTTAGAGATATGGTACAAGTCACATAGCTCTTTCACAATCAGACTTTCAGGCTAGCAGATTGCTGATAGGTGGTTTAATGTTTGGTAAAGGAGCTTTCGCTATAAGGCATCACTCACACTCCTTACAATACGAATCCACATCTTTCACCATCCTTGGCCAGTAGCAACGTTTCTGAATTAAGGACAATGTTCCTTCTGCTCCTTGATGTCCAGCATCATTGTGAAGAGATTCAAGCACATGGTCTTTTAACACAGTGGGAAGAACAAGTTGTTGAAATTTTCCTGTTTCTGTTTCAATAATCCGATACAGAACATCCTCTTCAACATGTAACTTTTCACGCTCTTTAAGAAGTTTTCTGACACCTGACTGTTCTTCTTTAAGTTGACTCGTCGTAGGTTTGTTAGCGTTCCTCAACCAGTACACAACTCTGCTGATTGTAGGATCAAACTTTTGTATTGATGCTATCTCTATAGCTTGGTAACCTGGGAATGTTTCAGTGGCATGAGAAAATATTGGTTCAATGCATCCAAGTTAGAAGCAGAAAATATATATTTCATTTTATAGTGGATACAGTGTCCTTATTTTAATGCTGTGACATAAAATATGCAAGGTTTTATATAATAGCACTGTATATCTTTCTCTATTTATAAATCTTCATTATGGGAACTACATGAGGGGTGACATGTAGAGCACTTTTCAGAAACACCTGAACTTAGCATGACTAATCAACTATTAGATGTATTTCCTTTTATTTATCAGAGATTTGCCACTTACTTTCAAATCTAGTTCTCAAAAACGTAAAGGGCACATTGGGAGACTCCGATGTGACCATCAATTCAAATCCATAGCATATTCCTGAAATGTAATCTGTTCATATACTGTATACTTTCACAAACATTATAAACGAGTTATGAAAAATAATGACTTGTTTCGAAATATACAAGTGAAGAGTTTACAAACTGTATAATGCTTTGTAGCCATCTGTTATTCAATCTGAATTACAAGGTTCAATTGGATAATAATAATACTAATTAATAATATGAACTAATAAATCATAGCCAAATTTATGTATTTTTAAATACTTATCTTCCTGAAATGAAGTCAGGGGTTTCTTGTATATTTGAAATCAAGTCTTTGAGGGCAGCTTTTTGAAAAGATAGAGTAGTGCTACCAAGTAATGTGATTTCAGGTCTGATCCCACAAGTAGCAGAATTACAGACAAAGGCTCAAATGAGCATATAATGTATACTTTCAAAACATATATCCTTTTTAACATAACAATTGGTTGAATTTTCAATCATTTTTGATAATAAGTATTATTTGCTAACCATTTTCATAATGGATGTCCGATAGTCTGATGAAGCTGTACCAGGATCATCTGAAATGAGAATACTGGAAGAGCTTCCTAAATCCATGATGACCGGCGTCCTCCTGATGATTACTCCAAGTGTTATAGAATGCTGTCATAGTAGCCCTGTTACAAAATGAACTGTTTTTAGTTCTTTTATGCAAACGTTTTGAATTTATAATCCAGAAATGAGATGAGGATGCATACCACAATTACATACACAATGTAGAAACATGACAAATAAAAATCCCATTCCAATAGTACATTTCATTTCAATAAAATTATTACTCAAAAACGGTATGACAAGAAAATGATAATACAACTTGATAGGTCCTGATCCATCAGCTAGTTGGATAGCGTATACATTGTCACCTAACGATTCAATCATCTTATATATGGAGTAGAGTCCCACATATCCGGAGTTTTCTTTCTTCCCTGTACTCCATTTCGAATAAGCACTCTAGTTCCAACGAGAATCGAACTTTCTTTGGCATTGCGGTTAAACAGTTCTCTTCTGTATTTTGCACTTTCCTCCAAGTTGTTGCGTGCGCTATTAAAAACTGACTCCAATAATTCTACATGCTTTGTGACATATTCAGTTCTGTCATGTGGTTCCTAAGTTGACCTTCCAAGTAAATGATCAATAGGTAACTTTGGGTCATGTCCAACCATCAAAAAGTATGGTGTGAATCCAGTTGACGAGTGAACAGCAGAGTTGTAGATGTATACTAATGATGGTAAATAAAGAGGCCACTTTGGTTTTTGTTCTGTCGACAGTGTACGGAGTCAATTATGCATAGTCCTGTTGTATCTTTCCACTTGACCATTCCCTTCGGGGTGATAAGGTGTTGTTCTACTTTTAGAGATATGGTACAAGTCACATAGCTCTTTCACAATCAGACTTTCAGGCTAGCAGATTGCTGATAGGTGGTTTAATGTTTGGTAAAGGAGCTTTCGCTATAAGGCATCACTCACACTTCTTACAATACGAATCCACATCTTTCACCATCCTTGGCCAGTAGCAACGTTTCTGAATTAAGGACAATGTTCCTTCTGCTCCTTGATGTCCAGCATCATTGTGAAGAGATTCAAGCACATGGTCTTTTAACACAGTGGGAAGAACAAGTTGTTGAAATTTTCCAGTTTCTGTTTCAATAATCCGATACAGAACATCCTCTTCAACATGTAACTTTTCACGCTCTTTAAGAAGTTTTCTGACACCTGACTGTTCTTCTTTAAGTTGACTCGTCGTAGGTTTGTTAGCGTTCCTCAACCAGTACACAACTCTGCTGATTGTAGGATCAAACTTTTGTATTGATGCTATCTCTATAGCTTGGTAACCTGGGAATGTTTCAGTGGCATGAGAAAATATTGGTTCAATGCATCCAAGTTAGAAGCAGAAAATATATATTTCATTTTATAGTGGATACAGTGTCCTTATTTTAATGCTGTGACATAAAATATGCAAGGTTTTATATAATAGCACTGTATATCTTTCTCTATTTATAAATCTTCATTATGGGAACTACATGAGGGGTGACATGTAGAGCACTTTTCAGAAACACCTGAACTTAGCATGACTAATCAACTATTAGATGTATTTCCTTTTATTTATCAGAGATTTGCCACTTACTTTCAAATCTAGTTCTCAAAAACGTAAAGGGCACATTGGGAGACTCCGATGTGACCATCAATTCAAATCCATAGCATATTCCTGAAATGTAATCTGTTCATATACTGTATACTTTCACAAACATTATAAACGAGTTATGAAAAATAATGACTTGTTTCGAAATATACAAGTGAAGAGTTTACAAACTGTATAATGCTTTGTAGCCATCTGTTATTCAATCTGAATTACAAGGTTCAATTGGATAATAATAATACTAATTAATAATATGAACTAATAAATCATAGCCAAATTTATGTATTTTTAAATACTTATCTTCCTGAAATGAAGTCAGGGGTTTCTTGTATATTTGAAATCAAGTCTTTGAGGGCAGCTTTTTGAAAAGATAGAGTAGTGCTACCAAGTAATGTGATTTCAGGTCTGATCCCACAAGTAGCAGAATTACAGACAAAGGCTCAAATGAGCATATAATGTATACTTTCAAAACATATATCCTTTTTAACATAACAATTGGTTGAATTTTCAATCATTTTTGATAATAAGTATTATTTGCTAACCATTTTCATAATGGATGTCCGATAGTCTGATGAAGCTGTACCAGGATCATCTGAAATGAGAATACTGCAAGAGCTTCCTAAATCCATGATGACCGGCGTCCTCCTGATGATTACTCCAAGTGTTATAGAATGCTGTCATAGTAGCCCTGTTACAAAATGAACTGTTTTTAGTTCTTTTATGCAAACGTTTTGAATTTATAATCCAGAAATGAGATGAGGATGCATACCACAATTACATACACAATGTAGAAACATGACAAATAAAAATCCCATTCCAATAGTACATTTCATTTCAATAAAATTATTACTCAAAAACGGTATGACAAGAAAATGATAATACAACTTGATAGGTCCTGATCCATCAGCTAGTTGGATAGCGTATACATTGTCACCTAACGATTCAATCATCTTATATATGGAGTAGAGTCCCACATATCCGGAGTTTTCTTTCTTCCCTGTACTCCATTTCGAATAAGCACCCTAGTTCCAACGAGAATCGAACTTTCTTTGGCATTGCGGTTAAACAGTTCTCTTCTGTATTTTGCACTTTCCTCCAAGTTGTTGCGTGCGCTATTAAAAACTGACTCCAATAATTCTACATGCTTTGTGACATATTCAGTTCTGTCATGTGGTTCCTAAGTTGACCTTCCAAGTAAATGATCAATAGGTAACTTTGGGTCATGTCCAACCATCAAAAAGTATGGTGTGAATCCAGTTGACGAGTGAACAGCAGAGTTGTAGATGTATACTAATGATGGTAAATAAAGAGGCCACTTTGGTTTTTGTTCTGTCGACAGTGTACGGAGTCAATTATGCATAGTCCTGTTGTATCTTTCCACTTGACCATTCCCTTCGGGGTGATAAGGTGTTGTTCTACTTTTAGAGATATGGTACAAGTCACATAGCTCTTTCACAATCAGACTTTCAGGCTAGCAGATTGCTGATAGGTGGTTTAATGTTTGGTAAAGGAGCTTTCGCTATAAGGCATCACTCACACTTCTTACAATACGAATCCACATCTTTCACTATCCTTGGCCAGTAGCAACGTTTCTGAATTAAGGACAATGTTCCTTCTGCTCCTTGATGTCCAGCATCATTGTGAAGAGATTCAAGCACATGGTCTTTTAACACAGTGGGAAGAACAAGTTGTTGAAATTTTCCTGTTTCTGTTTCAATAATCCGATACAGAACATCCTCTTCAACATGTAACTTTTCACGCTCTTTAAGAAGTTTTCTGACACCTGACTGTTCTTCTTTAAGTTGACTCGTCGTAGGTTTGTTAGCGTTCCTCAACCAGTACACAACTCTGCTGATTGTAGGATCAAACTTTTGTATTGATGCTATCTCTATAGCTTGGTAACCTGGGAATGTTTCAGTGGCATGAGAAAATATTGGTTCAATGCATCCAAGTTAGAAGCAGAAAATATATATTTCATTTTATAGTGGATACAGTGTCCTTATTTTAATGCTGTGACATAAAATATGCAAGGTTTTATATAATAGCACTGTATATCTTTCTCTATTTATAAATCTTCATTATGGGAACTACATGAGGGGTGACATGTAGAGCACTTTTCAGAAACACCTGAACTTAGCATGACTAATCAACTATTAGATGTATTTCCTTTTATTTATCAGAGATTTGCCACTTACTTTCAAATCTAGTTCTCAAAAACGTAAAGGGCACATTGGGAGACTCCGATGTGACCATCAATTCAAATCCATAGCATATTCCTGAAATGTAATCTGTTCATATACTGTATACTTTCACAAACATTATAAACGAGTTATGAAAAATAATGACTTGTTTCGAAATATACAAGTGAAGAGTTTACAAACTCTATAATGCTTTGTAGCCATCTGTTATTCAATCTGAATTACAAGGTTCAATTGGATAATAATAATACTAATTAATAATATGAACTAATAAATCATAGCCAAATTTATGTATTTTTAAATACTTATCTTCCTGAAATGAAGTCAGGGGTTTCTTGTCTATTTGAAATCAAGTCTTTGAGGGCAGCTTTTTGAAAAGATAGAGTAGTGCTACCAAGTAATGTGATTTCAGGTCTGATCCCACAAGTAGCAGAATTACAGACAAAGGCTCAAATGAGCATATAATGTATACTTTCAAAACATATATCCTTTTTAACATAACAATTGGTTGAATTTTCAATCATTTTTGATAATAAGTATTATTTGCTAACCATTTTCATAATGGATGTCCGATAGTCTGATGAAGCTGTACCAGGATCATCTGAAATGAGAATACTGGAAGAGCTTCCTAAATCCATGATGACCGGCGTCCTCCTGATGATTACTCCAAGTGTTATAGAATGCTGTCATAGTAGCCCTGTTACAAAATGAACTGTTTTTAGTTCTTTTATGCAAACGTTTTGAATTTATAATCCAGAAATGAGATGAGGATGCATACCACAATTACATACACAATGTAGAAACATGACAAATAAAAATCCCATTCCAATAGTACATTTCATTTCAATAAAATTATTACTCAAAAACGGTATGACAAGAAAATGATAATACAACTTGATAGGTCCTGATCCATCAGCTAGTTGGATAGCGTATACATTGTCACCTAACGATTCAATCATCTTATATATGGAGTAGAGTCCCACATATCCGGAATTTTCTTTCTTCCCTGTACTCCATTTCGAATAAGCACTCTAGTTCCCACGAGAATCGAACTTTCTTTGGCATTGCGGTTAAACAGTTCTCCTCTGTATTTTGCACTTTCCTCCAAGTTGTTGCGTGCGCTATTAAAAACTGACTCCAATAATTCTACATGCTTTGTGACATATTCAGTTCTGTCATGTGGTTCCTAAGTTGACCTTCCAAGTAAATGATCAATAGGTAACTTTGGGTCATGTCCAACCATCAAAAAGTATGGTGTGAATCCAGTTGACGAGTGAACAGCAGAGTTGTAGATGTATACTAATGATGGTAAATAAAGAGGCCACTTTGGTTTTTGTTCTGTCGACAGTGTACGGAGTCAATTATGCATAGTCCTGTTGTATCTTTCCACTTGACCATTCCCTTCGGGGTGATAAGGTGTTGTTCTACTTTTAGAGATACGGTACAAGTCACATAGCTCTTTCACAATCAGACTTTCAGGCTAGCAGATTGCTGATAGGTGGTTTAATGTTTGGTAAAGGAGCTTTCGCTATAAGGCATCACTCACACTTCTTACAATAAGAATCCACATCTTTCACCATCCTTGGCCAGTAGCAACGTTTCTGAATTAAGGACAATGTTCCTTCTGCTCCTTGATGTCCAGCATCATTGTGAAGAGATTCAAGCACATGGTCTTTTAACACAGTGGGAAGAACAAGTTGTTGAAATTTTCCAGTTTCTGTTTCAATAATCCGATACAGAACATCCTCTTCAACATGTAACTTTTCACGCTCTTTAAGAAGTTTTCTGACACCTGACTGTTCTTCTTTAAGTTGACTCGTCGTAGGTTTGTTAGCGTTCCTCAACCAGTACATAACTCTGCTGATTGTAGGATCAAACTTTTGTATTGACGCTATCTCTATAGTTTGGTAACCTGGGAATGTTTCAGTGGCATGAGAAAATATTGGTTCAATGCATCCAAGTTAGAAGCAGAAAATATATATTTCATTTTATAGTGGATACAGTCTCCTTATTTTAATGCTGTGACATAAAATATGCAAGGTTTTATATAATAGCATTGTATATCTTTCTCTATTTACAAATCTTAATTATGGGAACTACATGAGGGGTGACATGTAGAGCAGGAGGTGCTCACTTTTCATGAACACCTGAACTTAGCATGACTAATCAACTATTAGATGTATTTCCTTTTATTTATCAGAGATTTGCCACTTACTTTCAAATCTAGTTCTCAAAAACGTAAAGGGCACATTGGGAGACTCCGATGTGACCATCAATTCAAATCCATAGCATATTCCTGAAATGTAATCTGTTCATATACTGTATACTTTCACAAACATTATAAATGAGTTATGAAAAATAATGAATTGTTTAGAAATTCAAGTCATCTATATTTTTACTGAAAAAATGCTGGATTTTATAAAAATCTTTATTTTTTGCACCAAAGACATTCATTTGATCCACTACTTTACATTTATAAATCTCAACTTCCATGAGGGCAAAATGCTGTAACAATTCCAGGTAGCAGTGAACAAAGATATACAATGAGGTATGTCATCTGTATTTTTCGTCTGTGAACAGATGTGCCACGATAAAGATCCTCCTGTCATCAAAGTTAGGAGGTTCCAAAGTTTGCATCCCCTTGACGCCAGTGGTAAGGACTCAACAGAATGTCGGAGCTAGACAAACGTCTGCCCTGATCTTGGTAGGCAGATATACATAAGAAGAGATATACTATGTCTCATAATGCTTTAACGAAAGAATAAAATTGACAGACAAATTGGATCAGAATATCTCTGCTTTTCTCTGTTACTGACACAGAGATAGGCGACATACAGACAGAAGACTAATTGATCAGAAAACTTGCTATCTGCTATAGCAAACAGATAAACAAAGACAGATGACCAACTCCTCTATTTGGCTGACCTTGACAAACGGAAAATATCCACACAAAGATGTGTAATGAGATTTGTCTTAAACAAAACATATGACCAACTCCTCTACTTGGCATGACCTTGACAAACGGAAAATATGCACACAAAGATGTACAATGAGCTTTGTCTTAAACAAAACATATGACCAACTCCTCTACTTGGCATGACATTGACAAACGGAAAATATCCACACAAAGATGTGTAATGAGATTTGTCTTAAACAAAACATATGACCAACTCCTCTACTTGGCATGACCTTGACAAATGGAAAATATGCACACAAAGATGTACAATGAGCTTTGTGTTAAACAAAACATATGACCAACTCCTCTACTTGGCACGGCCTTGACAAACGGAAAATATGCACACAAAGATGTACAATGAGGTATGTCATCTGTATTTTTCGTCTGTGAACAGATGTGCCACGATAAAGATCCTCCTGTCATCAAAGTTAGGAGGTTCCAAGGGGGATATCCAAAGTTTGCATCCCCTTGACGCCAGTGGTTAGGACTCAACAGAACGTCGGAGCAAGATAAATGACAGGCAATTTGCTCCATCTACGTCTGCCCTGATCTTCCTAGGCAGATATACATAATTAGAGATAAACTATGTCTCATAATGCTTTAACAAAAAAATGAAATTGACAGACAAATTGGATCAGAATATGCCTGCTTTTCTCTGTTATTGACACAGAGATAGGCGACATACAGACGGAAGACTAATTGATCAGAAAACCTGCTATCTGCTATAGCAAACAGATAAACAAAGACAGATGACCAACTCCTCTATTTGGCTGACCTTGACAAACGGAAAATATCCACACAAAGATGTACAATGAGCTTTGTCTTAAACAAAACATATGACCAACTCCTCTACTTGGCATGACCTTGACAAACGGAAAATATGCACACAAAGATGTACAATGAGGGATGTCATCTGTATTTTTCGTCTGTGAACAGATGTCTCACGATAAAGATCCTCCTGTCATCAAAGTTAAGAGGATCCAAGGGGATATCCAAAGATTGCATCCCCTTGATGCCAGTGGTAAGGACTCAACAGAAAGTCGGAGCTAGACAAACGTCTGCCCTGATCTTGGTAGGCAGATATACATAAGAAGAGATATACTATGTCTCACAATGCTTTAACGAAAGAATAAAATTGACAGACAAATTGGATCAGAATATGTCTGCTTTTCTCTGTTACTGACACAGAGATAGGAGACATACAGACAGAAGACTAGTTGATCAGAAAACTTGCTATCCGCTATAACAAACAGATAAACAAAGACAGATGACCAACTCCTCTACTTGGCATGACCTTGACAAACGGAAAATATGCACACAAAGATGTGTAATGAGGTTTGTCTTAAACAAAACATATGACCAACTCCTCTACTTGGCATGACCTTGACAAGCGGAAAATATGCACACAAAGATGTACAATGAGGTATGTCATCTGTATTTTTCGTCTCTGAACAGATGTGCCACGATAAAGATCCTCCTGTCATCAAAGTTAGGAGGTTCCAAAGGAATATCCAAAATTTGAATCCCCTTGACGCCAGTGGTAAGGACTCAACAGAAAGTCGAAGCAAGATAAACAACAGGCAATTTGCTCCATCTACGTCTGCCCTGATCTTGGTAGGCAGATATACATAATTAGAGATATACTATATCTCATAATGCTTTAACGAAAGAATAAAATTGACAGACAAATTGGATCAGAATATGTCTGCTTTTCTCTGTTATTGACACAGAGATAGGCGACATACAGACGAAAGACTAATTGATCAGAAAACTTGCTATCTGCTATAGCAAACAGATAAACAAAGACAGATGACCAACTCCTCTATTTGGCATGACCTTGACAAACGGAAAATATGCACACAAAGATGTACAATGAGCTTTGTCTTAAACAAAACAGATGACCAACTCCTCTACTTGGCATGACCTTGACAAATGAAAAATATGCACACAAAGATGTACAATGAGCTTTGTCTTAAACAAAACGTATGACCAACTCCTCTACTTGGCATGACCTTGACAAACGGAAAATATGCACACAAAGATGTACAATGAGGGATGTCATCTGTATTTTTCGTCTGTGAACAGATGTGCCACGATAAAGATCCTCCTGTCATCAAAGTTAGGAGGTTCCAAGGGGATATCCAAAGTTTGCATCCCCTTGACGTCAGTGGTAAGGACTCAACAGAAAGTCGGAGCAAGATAAAATGGACAGACAACTTGGACCAGAATGTTTCTGCCTTTCTCTGTTAACTACACAGAGATATGCGACACTATAGGTGAAAGACAAATTGATCAGAAAGCCTCTTCTCCGCTATAAGAAACAGACATACAAAGACAGATGACAAGACCTTGGCAAACGGAAATATGCAGACAAAGATGCGAAACCCGCGTTCGCATGTAACAGCATGTGTGCCACGATAAAGATCACTCCCTGCTTAAGATACTAAGCATCCAGAAGAGGTCCATTTTGTGCAACCCCTCATCGCCGAAGTGAACGATTGCCCATAAAGTAGAAGGAAAATTGTTGAAAATGTTATCCAAATGTGTCTGTCCTTCCCTCACGCAAACTTACTAGATGGAACGTTGAACAACTATATAACCTGAAACTATTCAGTCACTTAAATTGGCATTTTACTGACCTAATGACCTAAATGGCGTTGGGTGGGATCTCAACTGCATCAAAAGAACATAACATTCATACTTTGAAAAATTCTTAAATGGAGTCATAAAATCTGGAATCAAAACAAATTTAAGCACACACCGTTTTTAAGACTGGCATCTGAGAAAAAATTCATTGTATGAATAATCAATTCTCTTGATACAGATGGTTTTCCCTCTTGAAAGCTAATCAGTTGTATCGATGCCATGAAATATATTGTAGCATGTAATGTTGTTTGCTTACCATTCCCAATACCAGTGAGATATTGTTCAAAAGCCAATATGACCTTGAAGCTAACTGATAACTACAATATTCACAAGTAGCACGAGGCAGATTTACAAGCAATTTTACGATGTCTGAACTTTTTCGTATTTGATTTCAGTTGTTAACTTTAGCACCTAAACCTTTCAGCTGACAAAAAAGGCTTCAACGAAAACAAGTAGTTTTAAAACATTCTCAGTAGGAGAGTCTGTATCCAACAAACAAAATCACTCTTACAAGACATACAATGCTTCTCAAAATGTTTTACAGCAAGTATAGAAATGACAGACAAATTGGATCAGAATACGTTTGTCTTTCTCTCTTAGAAAGACAGAGCTACACAACACATAGACACCAAAAAATTCATCAGAAAGCCTCCTCTCTGCTACAGCAAACAGATAAACAAAGGCAGATAACCAACTCCTCTACTTGGCATGACCTTGACAAACGGAAACTATGCAGACAAAGATGTACAATGAGGTTGATTATTACACATTGTTTAACGTTGCACTAGAGAATCTTTCACTCATATGGAGACATTACCATTGCCGGTGAAGGGCTGCAAATTTAGGCCTATGCACGGTGCTTATGGCCTTTGAAGAGGGAGGGATCTTTTAAGTGCCACACCTGCTGTGCCACGGGACCTCTGTTTTTGTGGTCTCATCCGAAGAACCCCCCCCCATTTAGTCGCCTCTTACGACAAGCAAGGGGGTACTGGGGATCTCTTCCTACAACCCGGATCCCCACGGGGTCGTACAATGAGGTATGTCATCTGTATTTTTCGTCTGTGAACAGATGTCTCACGATAAAGATCCTCCTGTCATCAAAGTTAAGAGGATCCAAGGGGATATCCAAAGATTGCATCCCCTTGATGCCAGTGGTAAGGACTCAACAGAAAGTCGGAGCTAGACAAACGTCTGCCCTATTCTTGGTAGGCAGATATACATAAGAAGAGATATACTATGTCTCATAATGCTTTAACGAAAGAATAAAATTGACAGACAAATTGGATCAGAATATGTCTGCTTTTCTCTGTTATTGACACAGAGATAGGCGACATACAGACAGAAGACTAATTGATCAGAAAACTTGCTATCCGCTATAACAAACAGATAAACAAAGACAGATGACCAACTCCTCTACTTGGCATGACCTTGACAAACGGAAAATATGCACACAAAGATGTGTAATGAGGTTTGTCTTAAACAAAACATATGACCAACTCCTCTACTTGGCATGACCTTGACAAACGGAAAATATGCACACAAAGATGTACAATGAGGTATGTCATCTGTATTTTTCGTCTCTGAACAGATGTGCCACGATAAAGATCCTCCTGTCATCAAAGTTAGGAGGTTCCAAAGGAATATCCAAAATTTGAATCCCCTTGACACCAGTGGTAAGGACTCAACAGAAAGTCGAAGCAAGATAAATGACAGGCAATTTTCTCCATCTACGTCTGCCCTGATCTTGGTAGGCAGATATACATAATTAGAGATATACTATATCTCATAATGCTTTAACGAAAGAATAAAATTGACAGACAAATTGGATCAGAATATGTCTGCTTTTCTCTGTTATTGACACAGAGATAGGCGACATACAGACGAAAGACTAATTGATCAGAAAACTTGCTATCTGCTATAGCAAACAGATAAACAAAAGACAGATGACCAACTCCTCTACTTGGCATGACCTTGACAAATGGAAAATATGCACACAAAGATGTACAATGAGGTTTGTCTAAAACAAAACATATGACCAACTCCTCTACTTGGCATGACCTTGACAAACGGAAAATATGCACACAAAGATGTACAATGAGCTTTGTCTTAAACAAAACATATGACCAACTCCTCTACTTGGCATGACCTTGACAAATGGAAAATATGCACACAAAGATGTACAATGAGGTATGTCATCTGTATTTTTCGTCTGTGAACAGATGTGCCGCGATAAAGATCCTCCTGTCATCAAAGTTAAGAGGATCCAAGGGGATATCCAAAGATTGCATCCCCTTGACACCAGTGGTAAGGACTCAACAGAAAGTCAGAGCTAGACAAACGTCTGCCCTGATCTTGGTAGGCAGATATACATAAGAAGAGATATACTATGTCTCACAATGCTTTAACGAAAGATTAAAATTGACAGACAAATTGGATCAGAATATGTCTGCTTTTCTCTGTTACTGACACAGAGATAGGAGATATACAGACAGAAGACTAATTGATCAGAAAACTTGCTATCCGCTATAACAAACAGATAAACAAAGACAGATGACCAACTCCTCTACTTGGCATGACCTTGACAAACGGAAAATATGCACACAAAGATGTACAATGAGGTTTGTCTTAAACAAAAGATATGACCAACTCCTCTACATGGCATGACCTTGACAAACGGAAAATATGCACACAAAGATGTACAATGAGCTTTGTCTTAAACAAAACATATGACCAACTCCTCTACATGGCATGACCTTGACAAACGGAAAATATGCACACAAAGATGTACAATGAGGTTTGTCTTAAACAAAACATATGACCAACTCCTCTACTTGGCTGACCTTGACAAACGGAAAATATGCACACAAAGATGTACAATGAGGTTTGTCTTAAACAAAACATATGACCAACTACTCTACATGGCATGACCTTGACAAACGGAAAATATGCACACTAAGATGTACAATGAGGTTTGTCTTAAACAAAACATATGACCAACTCCTCTACTTGGCATGACCTTGACAAACAGAAAATATGCACACTAAGATGTACAATGAGGTTTGTCTTAAACAAAACATATGACCAACTCCTCTACTTGGCATGACCTTGACAAACGGAAAATATGCACACAAAGATGTACAAGGAGGTATGTCATCTGTATTTTTCGTCTGTAAACAGATGTCTCACGATAAAGATCCTCCTGTCATCAAAGTTAAGAGGATCCAAGGGGAAATCCAAAGATTGCATCCCCTTGATGCCAGTGGTAAGGACTCAACAGAAAGTCGGAGCTAGACAAACGTCTGCCCTGATCTTGGTAGGCAGATATACATAAGAAGAGATATACTATGTCTCACAATGCTTTAACGAAAGAATAAAATTGACAGACAAATTGGATCAGAATATGTCTGCTTTTCTCTGTTATTGACACAGAGATAGGCGACATACAGACGAAAGACTAATTGATCAGAAAACCTGCTATCTGCTATAGCAAACAGATAAACAAAGACAGATGACCAACTCCTCTACTTGGCATGACCTTGACAAATGAAAAATATGCACATGAAGATGTACAATGAGGTTTGTCTTAAACAAAACATATGACCAACTCCTCTACATGGCATGACCTTGACAAACGGAAAATATGCACACAAAGATGTACAATGAGGGATGTCATCTGTATTTATCGTCTGGGAACAGATGTGCCACGATAAAGATCCTCCTGTCATCAAAGTTAGGAGGTTCCAAGGGGATATCCAAAGTTTGCATCCCATTGACGCCAGTGGTAAGGACTCAACAGAACGTCGGAGCTAGACAAACGACAGGCAATTTTCTCCATCTACGTCTTCCCTGATCTTGCTAGGCACATATACATAATTAGAGATATACTATGTCTCATAATGCTTTAACGAAAGAATAAAATTGACAGACAAATTGGATCAGAATATCTCTGCTTTTCTCTGTTACTGACACAGAGATAGGCGACATACAAACGAAAGACTAATTGATCAGAAAACCTGCTATCTGCTATAGCAAACAGATAAACAAAGACAGATGACCAACTTCTCTACTTGGCATGACCTTGACAAATGGAAAATATGCACACAAAGATGTACAATGAGCTTTGTCTTAAACAAAACATATGACCAACTCCTCTACTTGGCATTACCTTGACAAACGGAAAATATGCACACAAAGATGTACAATGAGGTATATCATCTGTATTTTTCGTCTGTGAACAGATGTCTCACGATAAAGATCCTCCTGTCATCAAAGTTAGGAGGTTCCAAGGGGATATCCAAAGTTTGCATCCCCTTGATGCCAGTGGTAAGGACTCAACAGAACGTCGCAGCAAGAGAAACGACAGGCAATTTGCTCCATCTACGTCTGGAATTTTCACTTACTCTACTTTATTTTCTATTCCATCATTTACTTTATTTACGATAATATTTCATTTTCCATTCCATTTGATTTACTGTATAATCTCATGTAATTTTCAGGTTTTATTTAGGCCTATGCTCTGTGCTTAGCCCCTTTGAGCACACAGAGAAAGTTATCATGCCACAAGACGTCAGTGTTGGTCATGATGAGGACCGCCCCATTTAGTCGCCTCTTACGACAAGCAAGGGGTACTGAGGACCTATTCTATCCCAGATCCCCACGGGAATCTTATCTCTGTAGGACTAACCCTTGGACCAAGTTAGACGACAGACCATTTCATCAATATGCAATGGCTAGCAAACATATATACCAAGAAGACACGCAGTATGTGTAATAATGCTTTACAGCAAATGAATGAATGACAGAAAAGCTTCTCAGAATGTGTGTGTGTTTACCTCAATGACAAGTAGCTGAACATAGACGACACATATCTTCATCTTCACCTCTCACCTAGTCTCATCAAGGGTGTTGCTCTGCTTCAAAGCTCATCCACTCTACATTGTTCTTTTCCCGTCTCTTCCTCAGCCTTCCTCCCCTTCTCCCTCCCTGTACTGTGACTTGCAGGATTGTATTGGTGAGTCCCGAAGATCGTGTAACATGCTTGTGACATTTTAATTGCATTTGAAGGTTTCCGTCCTAACCGCTAATTTACACATTGCATAGACAACAGACAAGGTGATCAGAAAGTCTCCCCCTCCCCATCTTATAGCAAACACACAGACAAATACAGACGATAAACATATCTAAATGTGTATCACCTTGACATATAGAAATGATATTGGCAAAGACACATTAGGAAAGTATGTCATCTCGATTTGTCATTGTGTAGAACAAAAGCACCATTATCGCGAGCAGATATGTATACTTACAAGACACACAATATTTCTCATGTTTTACACCATGTCCGTAAGCGACAAACAATTTGACCAGAATGTGTCTACCTTTCTTTAGGGGCCTCCGTGGCCGAGTGGTTACAGCATTACGCTCAAAATCACAAGGCCTCTCACCTCTAGTCGGCGCGGCTTCCATCCTCTCTCGCGCCGATATATGTGAGAAAGTTTGCCCGTTTACTTTCGGAAGGGCGGTGGTCTCTTCTCGGGTACATTGTATCTGGGCTCTCTCCTCCACCGACAAAAACTGCAGGCCACCAAATAACTGACAAATTGTTGAGTGTGGCGGAAAACAACAATCAATCATCTACCTTTCTTTTTGTAAATGACACCGAGATGGAGAATAGATACACGACAAACAAAGTGATCAGTAAGCCTTCCCCTTCTCCATAACAAGCAGTCGACAGACAAGGAATTGTCATATTCTCATTATCTACAACCATACAAAACAAAATACCTCATTATCTCCGAGAAATTGCTTGCTTACTGCCCAAGGGAATCTTCTCCATAACTTTCAAATTTCTGAATTTCTTTCCACCATTAGACCGCTGGAAATCTTCAGCCTCCAAAAATATACACATTTTATTGGACTTATGACTTATTCCTCCCACAAACATATCCGTGTCTTAAATAACTAACTTTATCTATATTAATTCAAAGACTATCCTGGCATTTTTGAGGGTACAGTTACCACATCCATTTCAAATAAGAAGATCAACAATTACTTCCCAATTTTCGATCCTTTTTCACAATCACGTATCTTTAGAATCAGAAATATTTTGTTTTCCTGTTCAAAATACATATTTCCTTTAATAGCAAGATAAGCGACAGACAATTTGCTGCAACTACGTCTGCCCTGATCTTGGTAGGCAGATATACATACTCAGAGACACACAATGTCTCATTATGCTTTACAGTAAATGAAGAAATGACACACAATTTGGATCGGAATGTGTCTGCCTTTCTCTGTTCAGGATGCAGAGAGAGACGACATATATACAACAAACAAAGTGATCAGAAAGCCTCCCCTTCGCTATAGCAAACAGACATACCAAATACAGATGACCAACTCCTCTACTTTGCATAACCTTGCCAAAAGTAAAATATGCTGACATAGATGCACAATAAAGTATGCCATCTGTATTTATCTGTAAAACAAACGATGGTCCTTGCGATCAGACTACGAATACCTACACTCTGTGTATCCGCAGGTGTGAAACAATAAACATCCCTCCCTGATCAAAGGTCATTAGGTTCAAGCAACATAATCGACGAGTGTACATACCTATGTTAACTACGTTAAATATTTTACTGCACAATCTTTTTCAATTAGTGAACTAATTTATCTATTACTTTTTGTACGTATTTTATTGATCATATCCTTTCTTTTATTGTACTATTACATTAACTGTGCTTTTCATTGAGTCTAGTATTTCATCTTTTCAATTTACAGTTCCATGTTATTTACTCTTCGTTTTGATATAGAGAAACATTTCATTTTGTATTTACTATTTCACTGATTCAACATTTCAAACACTTACATTATATAAGATTCTCATAATTGCAATGTCTAAATAACGGTGTGTGCTTAAATCCCAGATATTTAGACATGGCATTCATAAGAATTTTCACCTACTCTACCATTCCATCTATTTCATTGACAGTTATTTTACCATTGGATTTACTATATATTCTCATGTACTGTGCAATTTCATTTTTTCTTTATTGTACTATTTTATTTATTGTATAGTTTAACATTTACATTATATAAGATTCTCAAAATTAATAAAAAAGCAAGTAGACAAGCTTCTACTAGTCTATCAACTATATAAAAGTAAAGGTTGTAAGAAATGTTTAATTGATTATTATACATCAGACTAAATAGATATTAAAGACATTCATTTTCTGCAAGACGCTTGGGAATTTTATTGGTTGGGTTGCATTGCACTATATGATAGACAAATATAATATTCAATAAATAAAGTTTAAGGCGTCGATACAGTATATATAATTACATTGCAATGATACATTCGCCACATACATGGTTATGACTATTTTCATATCATGGTTGGTTGCTTTACGATCCTTCGAAAATTTCTTCTGATAGTGAGACATCACCAGCTATAGGTGAAGTATGACAAATTTAGACCTATCCTTAGCACTCATGGCTTTTTTAAAAGCAGTGAGAGTTCATTACGTGCCAACGCCTGTCATAACACAGGACCTATTTTAAGGTTATTGTAATAGTAGTTTATTTATAGTGACAAGTGTATACAGTATGATCATAAACATTTAATATAAAACTAGATCGAATACCCGACCCATAGGCCTATATGCCACTTTAAACACAAAACTTGAATATTGTACATAGAAGCATAGTATTAAGAAACAAAGGTGTAAAAATGCATGAAAATATTCACAACAGACATACATATATTTTGAAATATATACATGTGTGCCAAGTTCGGTATATATATGTGTGTGTGTGTGTATGTGTGTATATATATATATATATATATATATATATATATATATATATAGATAGATATAGATATATATATATATATATATATATAAACAAGCACTCTAAACACTATTCTGAAATATTGTAGTGCAAATTTGCTATAACTAGTGACTATTATTTTTTTTATTATTATTATTGTTACTTCATAGATTAGTTTGTAGTATTTCTTTTTGAAAGTTAGTAGTCTATATATTTCTAACTCCTCAGCGCGACCTGTATTTGTAAAGAGGAGTTATATTGGTAAAGAGGAGTGATTTTGCTTTGTAAAGAGGAGTTATTTATAAGGAGGAGTAAATATTATACGTCAAGGGAGGAGTGAATTTGCCTAGTATATATATAAGGGGAACTTCATTTTAGACAGAATCAGTTTGGAGTCGGTGTAGAGTCAGTGTAAAGTTAGTCAGTATAGGAAGGGCAAGTTTGACCGCGTCTATCAAATGTTGTAATTATGTTAATTTGGATTTATCACCATAAGTAAATAGATTGTGAACTTTACGTTGTGTTTTCATTCAAAAAGGAACGAAGTGGATTTGTGTGGAGTTATTACATATACAATTTTGGATTAAACATGCTCGGAAATTAATTACGCTACAATATTTCGACCGTGTTACCGGTCCTCGTCAGTCGTGTTTATTGATCAATTGATCATAGCAACGTAACGCAAGACTACAAGGTCAAAATATTTCAGAAAAGTGTTTAGAGTGTTTTTAAATTTTGGTCCAACAAAAGAGACTTTGTATATATATATATATATATATATATATATATATAATAAAAATATATAACATCACTGAAACAAAATTTGAATGCTTATCTATTGAAAATAACTGATTGTCTTTGCATTGACGAAGGATATAGATACTTTGCAACCTGGGCAGGATAATTTGAAACTAGGATACACAATACGTGCATATCTGATCCTACTAACATCTGATTAAGTCCAGTGTTTTCAAAAAGTTTTGATCAGTATTCGGAATACAAAGAAGAATGTAAAAAATATGAATTTTATATTCTACACTATTCCCAGTTGGCAACGTCTCCTACAAATGCTAAATTCGGGATCAGCATCATAAAATTGCTAGCCGAGGTCGAAAAAATGAACATTGAACCCGATGACGAAAAGTCCCCAGTCTGGTAAGATAAATCGCCTGTGTGCGTGTGAACTTTTTCGCATCCTTGGTAAACCGTATATGGGCTTTACATTTGTATAGTGAAAAATCATATCACATGATTCTAAAGACACGATATATCAATGAATTTATTTTTAAGTTGTTGACATAGCAATCCTAATTTAATCGAGACCAAATGTAATTTTTGACTGAAATAGTGCAAATTATACAATCCACCCACCCCCCGCAACGAAGTTGTTGGGGTATACAGGTCAGATTGTCTCCGTCCGTCCGTTTGTCTGCGTTTTCACTCTTTTTTCTTTCTTTTTTATTCATTTATTTATTTACATTCTTATTTATCTATAACAATGATAATGTTTTTTATACCAAAAAATTTGTCGACATCTCAGCGAGACAAACAATAACATCCATAATAAAGGTCTAGGTAAAAAAAATTTTTTTTTTTACCCAAAATCCAATTTTATTAAGTCCACAGTCATCTTCAGGTGGAGAAAGTTTTTTTCTACATCTGACTATATATTTTTCCTAGTCTCCAACAAGACAAAGAAATTGCTATATTTAGTAATAAATAAAGATTTCAGACTTTATTTAGTGATCTTTATTTATCTGCCTAGGAAATTAATAGCTTTTATCAATGCAATTGTTAGTCATTGAGTTTTACTAATAAAAAAAAAGCTCACACTCTGGACAACAGCTTAGACATGAGACAAAGAACATGGTGCATTTGGATTTTTCCTAGGATGCAAAATGAAACTTCAATTCCCAACAGACTGTCACCATGTGGATTTTGACATTTTTCACCAATATATAAAAGTAATAAATGCTATTTGGCTCGTATTATTGTTTTTTACACCAAAATTTGTCTCTCAATGAAACAAATAAAATGACACTATGAACAAACCTCTAGATAGAACAATAAAAATTTTAGACCTGAAAAATCACATTTTCTGGGAAGAAATCTTTATTATACCTGCTACGAGAAATCTTATTATTTATTTTTCCTTGTCTCGACATAGGAAATTGCTATAACATCTTTTAAATGTGTAATAAAGAAAAATTTCAGAGTTGATATAGTTAAATTATACTTACCTGTCTTAGTAAAAGCATGCACAAATTCTCAATTGCAGGCACATAATATTGAGAGGGGGAGGGGGTGTTACCGTTTTTATCAACAAACATTATCCGTTATTTTAAAATACAAATAAAGATATATTGAGTGCCCTCTTCCCTATTTTTTTAGTAGTAATAAACGAAAAGAATGCAATTTAAGCGCTTGGTGTTAGAAATAGAAAACAAGTTTTAACAGCATATTAAATAATTTTCAATTTCCTCATGAAGTATAAATGGTTAAGATTCCAACCCTTAAAGCGAATATATTCTCGTTGCACATGACACAACGCAACGAGCACCAGGTGTTTTTGGTCATTGTTTGTCCACCCAATGTGCCTCGTAAGGTGAAAAAGAAAATTCCGAAACGTATTGCACATCTACAGGGCACACTGCCAATCATCTTCCAAAAGATTATTTGGGTACTGCGTGAAATGTAAGAGGGGTTTTTGACCCCCATTTGGTCCAAAGGGTGAAAATAAAAATCCATTAAAGCCAGAAATTAGGAAAAATGACCCTGTCTCTAAAATTTATATCTTTTGAGGGTCAAAGAGTACAACATCTGCTGGATGGAGATAATAATGTTGTATCATATATTCAGTTTGATTGTGCTCATTCTCACAAAAATTCCACAAGTGTGTTGAATTAATGAATTTTCTAAAAGTAGGTCAAAGGTCAATGTTAAGGTCACTAGGTCAAAGGTATTGGTGTCGTTGGAAAGGTCTTGCCACAAGTAATACACTATGTAATATGGTCTATCTCTTATGATGAAAAAGATATGACCAAGAGTAAAGTTTTCTGAACAGACAGGTTAAAATCTAGATGCCCCCGAATCTTCGACTCCGGGGGGCATAAAAATACACCATTCATGCATTTTATACCATACCTTATAAAATGGAACAATTTTTTTTTTTTTTTTTTCAAAATTTACCGAAGGAAATAATTTTAATTTTTTTTTAATGCTTGCGTTGTACCTCAAGTATGATATGTTTTAGGAGCAAACGACTTTCTCCCTGTTTATCACAAACACTTTAAAAAGTATGAACACCATTACTACAATACATTAGCCGGCCATATTTGAAATGGCACATGCAAAGTCTCTCGCTATCGATTTCAAAACATACATGTATTTAAAAAATTACCTACAGAAATGAATTAGTTTTTATGCTTACCTATATATATAATTTGCATTAGAAACACAGGTTAACATTGCAGTAACATGTCGACCCTGGCCGGACTTCAGTTCTGTCGAAATTGTGAACGATTGTCACAGGTTGAAATCACGTGCTCACCGAGTAACCGTGAGTGCGTTCGAGAAGACAATTTAGGACTAGGCTGTTAAATATTGACAACAAATCCACCTCGAATTTTTTTTTGTATTTCTTTTAAACCTTTTTAGCAAAATTTTCTGACGAAAGAGAGAAGGGTGCAAAGGGGGGGGGGGGGGGGGGGTGACACTCCCCTCCCACGGAATCCTTCTCTTGATCCGCCACTGGCCTAACTTCACAATAATAAACTTGATGTGCATGTACACAGATATGCTGTAACTTTTACTCATTTAAGATTATTTTGGAATAAAACAATCCAAAGTGCTAAATGCTGGTACAAATCAGTACATTTTAAAACGGCAGTGATGTGTCTCAGAACAGACAGGGAGGCTCGGTGTCAAGGGCACACTTACCCACCCCCTCCCTCGAAAACACGTATTTCTGTTTTTATATAGTACCCGTATCTCAATGACACTACAAGAACGTATGTACTTTATTGGGAAACGTGATGCTTCACAGAGACAAGCCACTGGTACGTACACAGGTCTTTATATAGAGATTTTAATGACCTGTACATGACTCCCAGTTTTATACTCAACTGTTCAAAAATGAATTTACTACGAAAGCCTATTAGTATCATATAAAAAAATTAATTTGCATTCCATTATCTCATAATTACGAGATAACGAGTTAGTATCTAATAAATAACGAGTTAGTTATCTCATTAAAACGAGTTTATTTAATTAGCTTGTTATAACGAGTTAGTGTCTCGTTATAACGAGTTAATTATCTCGTTATAACTAGATAATTATCTAGTTATTACGAGATAACCAACTCGTTATAATAAGATAACGAGGTGACTTGAGAGCCCTCTCTTGTTTCCAATATTGAAGATTAGTTCTAAAACAAATTGTAGTTATGGTATAGTTACATGTACATAAACAAATATAAATATATATATATACTCTGCAAAAAAAGAAACGCATAGCCCTTTTGAAAATTTAAAAATGCAAATTATGTATTTTACCAGGTAAACTGAAATGGTCAATTGAGTAATTGATTTTTTACAGGTAAGTATGAAACTTTAAAGGTCTGTTCATTTGATTTGGCTCTCTGCCAAATTAGCTCGGCGACTCTCTAAAATTGCACATCACCTCTATTGCCATGGAATTTGGCTTACGTTTTTCACGAGAACTTTGTGCTTAATTCAACCACTACATTAAAGCGTATAAAAGGACGAAGTTTGAAGCTTGAATTCATCATAACGTTAAAATGCTGCCATGCCAAGGTTGGACCCTCCTACTCGAAATATCGTCATTGGCCGTCTCCAGGCCGGAGTATCCCAAAGTGAGATTGCACGAACTGAAAACGTAAATCAGAGCACAATTTCTCGGCTGTGGAACAGATTCCAGCAGACTGGCTCTACTAATGACCGACCGAGGAGTGGGCGACCTCGCATTACGACTCCTGGACAAGATCGCTACATCCGGGTCTTTCATCTACGGAATCGAACCGTTGCTGCAACAGCTACTGCAGTCGGAATACCTGGATTGAGAAGAATCAGCTCGCAGACAGTCCGCAACCGACTTCGACAATATGGCATTAGACCCAGAAGACCGTATTTTGGAGCAGTTTTGACACCGTTACACAGACGAGAAAGAGTCCGATGGTGCAACAGATTGAGGGGCTGGACATTCCGCAACTGGCGTAGAATCTGGTTCAGCGATGAGTCCCGTTTTCTGCTACAGAAACGTGATGGAAGAATCCGTGTATACCGGCGCAGGAATGAACGTTTCTCTTCCTCGTGTGTCCAAGAAGTGGATAGCTTCGGTGGAGGTAGCGTCATGATGTGGGCGGCGATCTCTAATGACCGTAAAACAGAACTGGTACATGTTCCGGGCAATTTAACGGCTCAAAGGTACAGAGACGAAATTCTCCAACCTCACCTTATGCGCGTAATTGACCGACAGAGGGAGTTATTCCAACATGACAATGCTAGGCCTCACACAGCCCGCTTAACAATTGACTACCTTCAGCACAACAACATTAATGTGCTACCATGGCCTTCCAAATCACCGGATTTGAATCCGATTGAACACTTATGGGACCAACTGGATAAACGTGTGCGCCTGCGCCAACCTCCGCCTCAGACCCTCGATCAGCTCCGTCAAATGTTACAACAGGAATGGCGAACAATTCCACGCAATAACGTAAGAACATTGATTGACTCTATGCCAAGGAGATGCAGAACTGTGTTGGCAGCTCGAGGTGGTCATACACGGTATAACTTAAACGTGACAGGAAGTGTTCTTAACTGTGATGATCTGACTTTTTTTTCACCAATATCTAAGGTTTGGACTGTACTTTTTTTCAATTGAAACAATTCTAGTGAATATCTACATTTTTTATTGTAAAATCATAATCCAAAATACATCTACTAAAATCTTAAGAAATCCATTATGCGTTTCTTTTTTTGCAGAGTATATATAGATCATTGAAAGGAATTGAACAATATTTCTTAATAGACTTGCAGTTCTCAACTTCCTCCTCATGTCTTAATTGTTTTTGGAAATACATACACAATGTAGAAAATAATCAACATATATCAATTTGGGAAAAAAATCATATATCACTGAAGTCCTTTGAAGTTCATACATAAGTTAATGTTTGAACAAATGTTGGGTTTTCTTTGAGGGGCTTCTGTGATTTTTTAACAGCAGAAATAAAACCAAAGTGCAGCTGTGGGCTAGGTTGGCCCGCATTTTCGTCCAAAGAAAACATTAATTCAAAATCAGGCATTTTAGAATTAGGAGGGGAGGCTGCTTTCCATTTGTTTTTAATCCACGAACATTGTCTCTTAGTTTCACATGCAAATAAAGATATACTAGGCCACTGTCCTCTTCAGAGTCGGATTTAGAGGGGGCCTAGGGGGCCCAGGTAGCCCGGTCCCCTTTTTTGCCACAAATATACAAAATAATGTAAATAAAACTCCAGATTTGGCACCCAAAATACCTGAGTATTTAGTGTATGATTTAACATTCACATTTGCCCCTCCCTTTTCGAAAATCCTGGATCCGCCACTGACACATACATTGATTTTAAAATGTTGAGATTGATGTCTGAAATCATTACATGACTGTACATGTCGAAACTCTAAAGCCGCAAAGTCGGTAAGTCTGCCTACTTCAGCAGTCGACAATTTTCTTGACCATGCCGTGAAAAGGTGCCTTAATTCACACTATATAAAGACGGAAAGATACAATGCCGCTCGAACATTAGGTGTTTATTTGTTTAAAGAACTACGCACGGTAATTGCATTATTTTCTGCATATTGTATTTATGTATCTCAACTAATTCGATAAGCAAAAACTTGTTCTGCGAATGATCAATTTTTAATTTAAAGCAGGCAACTGAGGAACAAGTTAATGTTACAGGGGTTTCAACAGTCTCGTTTAAAATTAGCATTTCGCAAAATCTATGGGCGTTATAACGATCTAGTTTGCTAATAACCTGTCATTGGGTCAAATGCTGTCTGACATGTTTCATACTAATTTTGTTTACCTGATAAAGATATAGGGCTCACGGCAGGTTGACCGGTCAACAGGAGATGCTTACTCCTTCTAGGAACCTGATTCCACCTCTGGTATGTCCAGGGTCATTGTTTGCCATTCTTTTGATTTTGTATTCCTTATAGCAGTTTTGAGGTTGATCATTTTTTCGTTATCTTCACCCTTTTTTGCTTTTACAACCTTTTTATATTCTGGGTGAGAGGTAGTAAACTAACGTATAGGAAAACTTGGGGGGGGGGGGATGTAGAAGATCAGTATAAAATGTAAACCACTGGGATGGTTTTGTGTTTAGAGTTTTATTATCAGTTTTTACTGACATCGGTAGGATTCTAAGATCACTTTTGATAAATACACGTGTAAAAGTTTAGTCGGCTTGGCACATACCAGTATGTCATATGGGTGATGATATTGGACGAATCAAAACCTGCAATGTGAAGATATATACTGTAGACGTAGTGACCACTGACCAGCATACCAATTTACACATTCATGATCCATAACCAGAAAAGTTTTATTTCTGTTTATATTGTACATATCAGTTTGTTTTGTTTTTTTTTCGAATAATTTTGGACTAAATATATATTTGGATTGTAGAGGCATGACTAAAAATCTGCTACTTTTGTACTTCACATACACTGTACAAAAACATGTAAGTACCCGTAAAATTCGTAAAAACTTTTAGATATATTTTCAGATGTTAAATACACATTTTCAGATGTTTACACTATATTTTCAGGTGTTATTATTATTATTATTACAATGTATATATACAGCGCATTATCCAACATTACAACTATTACTCTAAGCGCTTTACAACATGCATAAAACATAATATATCACATAAAACAAAGCAAAGTTACTCATAGAATGCTAAATGGGGTATTTTAAACAAATATTAAATTTAATATCACAAAGATAAATAAGAAGACTAACATGGTTCATTTAAACATTCGTTAAATTTCACATCACATATACATCACACATCACATTTATATATATATATATATATATTCAGATATTAACATTATACTTTCAGATGTTTACACTGATATTTTCAGATGTTGTAATATATATATATATATATATATATATATATATTCTTCCATTAATTCGCAAACAACCATCTAGTGTATTGTCGCGATTGATCAACACACACACACACACACACACACACACACACATATATATATATATATATAATTTGATTAAAGGTTTGCATATTTTGATAGTTCCTATTCGTGGCAAGTAAAAATGAAAAATCAGCTCATGTGTATTGCAGTAAGTTGTATAAATAGGATGTTACTATAGCAAAGGAGGAGAGAAAAATCCTTGGAAAAATCATTTATCGAACCGTGACCCTTGCATTACTAGTTAGGTGATCTAACCACTGAGCCAACCAGGCCAATATCTAAAGTATCATGTGTGGCAATACTTTACGATAAAAAATTTAAACCCATCTTTGAAATCATACATTGAAGACCTTTTCATATCTCATGTAGATGAAAAAATAATTTCAGAGAAAATGTGAGAAATGTCCTGAAATTGGTTAAATTTCTGTTCGCCATAAAAGGAGAAAATGCTAGACATACAGGTACATTACAGACCGATCATTAAAACTTATATGTTCTTGAGCCTTTAAGTAATGTTTTAATCCTCAGTGCATTAGGAAATTCATTAAAATTTTTGATTTAGATTTATTAAAAAAATGTTACATGATTTTATTGTTATTATTATTTTTAAAATATGTTTATACAGAAAAAGTTTATTTATCAACAAACTTTTTCTTTCAAAATTGATGACAATGAAAACTAAATTTATATTTTTATAATTGAATGCAATTTTCTGTATGAAATGTTATTCATTCCTATAATTTCCTACATTGTGTATGAAAGGGGGGGGGGGGGCGGGGGCGTATAGCATTACATAGGGAGGGTCTTTTAAACTTCATAAAATTACAATTCCCTTATTTCAAAGAATTTTATATATGTTCTTATCAAAATTAAATTAAAGCCAAAATCATATCAACCTATGCATTTTTTTTAATATTTATCTATTTATTATTATTATTATTATTATTATTTTGGAAGGTGAAATTGCCCGAAAAATGTTCTTTAGTTAAGATAAGTATGTTCTTAGTCTTTAAATATGTTTTGAAGCCATGCCTATTTTTATTACTATTCAGTACTGTTGAATATACTTTTAATTACATATATAAATACTGAGAATTCTCTATTTCATTCCTGAAGTTGAAATCTGTGATAAAAATACACGGTTAAGCAATGCATACAAATCCCCATGATAATCAAATTCCCAGTTGATTATAGAAATATGTATGAAAGTAAAGGGGAGAATTTGAGGTTACTCAAAGTTGATGAAATATTGTAAAGAAACTTAACGACCCCCCTTCTCCCTTTTGATTTTATGAAGGGTGTTGATCTAATGTCCGACTTTGGTGGAATTCATAATCTATGGAAATGAATGAAAAGAACTATCAATCCATAGCACTGTTTTGGTTGCTGTAGATTCCTTCTCTTGTCGTCAGATAAAACACGTATTACATTTACAGGTAAAATAAATTACGAAATACCAGTACGTGGAAAGCTTGTCTTAGCGGCTCGTTGGTGTTGGGGGATGATTCTCGCTTTGGGTGCGAGAGGTCCCGGGCGAGTCCATCTGCTCTAGAGATAATCATTTTTTTAAATTTCATTTAAAATCGAGACATAGACGAAGTATATTTGTAACCATCGTATATTGATTTCGAACGGCGGGAACAAAATACAATTTTTTATTTTTCAAAACCAAGGGATCATACACTCTTTGCCACTTATTCGTTTTCGAAATCGGAATAATGATTGCATTTCATGAAAATAATAGGAACACGCCGTCAATCAAAAGTTTTTTCTCTACTCAGGCAAACCAACAAACTTAAAATTTAAAGTCTTTCATTTGCATAAATATTTGGGAGGGGGGGGGGGGGGGGGCTTTGTTTTTATTTTAAAAGAACAAATCTTGTTTTATACTGCTGTTGAATATAAGAATTTAGATATGCAGAACAGGAAAATTACTATAGATTCCGTAGTCCCAGGGGCGAGATACTTTTTCAATAATGCTTAAAAGACTGAGAAGGCTTGTGGGTCTCCTGTTTGATATTATCATGCGTGGAAACAAATCACTGGAAATGTTTTTGTTTTTTTTTCTTAGAAATCCACCAAAGTGCATGATGAACACAGTCAAATTCAGCCTGTTTTTAGAAACTTTATTCGAAATAGCAATAACTCGGTCCCTAGTTTTCTTTTTTAGCTATGACAGTTCAGGTGGTATTTAAGATTTTAAAATAGTGTCCGTAGAACAAAGAATGAATGATGTGAAAAGAAAATTTGATTGTACTGAAAATGATACTACCCAAGGATAACAAACATCCAAGCAAATTAGAAGAATGAGATTTCTGTAGATAGTGTATAGGCAGTAACTGCTAACATCATTCACCAGGAATTTAATATATATTAATGGGGTTTTTTTCTGAAGGAAGCAGAGGTAGACAATGTGTATCAAATTGACTTGCTTGTATTGCTCATAACGATGTGAATGCAAAATTACTAGGAGAGTGGATTGCTCCAAGAAGTTGATTTATTTATAGGCATGCCAGAATTTCATTTAATCATTTATGATTTGCCTAATCATCTCTACCTTCGATCAAATCAATTTACACGTGTATCAATATCGAATATTTACACGGGTGATATGATTGATAGTTTTGAAGACAATTGCCCTCTCCTTTGTCTTGCTTCTATCTTAAATCTTTGGTTTGCAGATCAATCAAAAGGACTTTGTGCAATTTTTACACGCAAGGACAGTTCAGATGCTATATTTATGTGTATTTGAAATCCTATGGATTTAATCCTCACGCATGCGACAGAATGTATATTTTCAAACTCACCGTCAAGGGACCATCATATAGGGCGATTGATTGATTGATTCATTGATTGGGCTTTAGCGCCATCCGTATGGGCAATAGTGGCCATTTTACGGTGGTTAATTAAACATGAGCGGTTTTGAGATTTTTGGAGCAGCATAGGATTGATTGATTGTTGTTTTTCGCTACTCCACAATTTTTCAGTTATCTAGTGGTGTCCAGTTTTTATTGGTGGAAGAAAGAACCCAGATACAATGTACCCAGGAAGAGACCACCGGGCTTCCGAAAGTAAACTGGCAAACTTTCTCACATATATCGGTGCTCTAACCACTCGGCTATGGAGGCCCCGGAGCAGCATAGAATTAAACAGAATAGATATACAGTATATATAGCATTGGTATCTTTATGACATTCTGTGTCGTTCGACACTTCTTTTAAGTACTTTGATTATACCTAAGTGTTGTCTAGGGACTAAGAACCCGCATAATTCTACAGAATCCAACTAGGGACTACATATCAAGGACTATGATCACGTATGGTGACTTCGGTTATAAAATGTTTCAGTTGTTCAGTGCGGATTTCGTTCTAGCTCAAGGTTCTTTTCTAGATAATATTCTTTTTAAATTAGGGATATAAGTGGATAGTTCTCGTGTGAATAGAACTGTAAGCACTCATCGACGTACAAGGGGGTATATTGCTTTGCACCTGTCGGTTGGTCAAACCACCAAATGTTGTCCGCTCAATATCTTGTGAACCATTCACATGATTTTTTGTATGTAGGTTGGATATTAGTAGAAGAGGACCCCAATTGATTTACAGGTCAAAGGTTAAGAGGTGCCATGCAGTACTCTGCACAATTGGTGTCTGCTCAGTGTTTTGAGAACCCTTTCTTTGATAGTTATGATATTTCATACAAGAGTTGGTCATTGGTAGTAGATGACCCCCATTGATTTTCAGCTCAAAAGATCAACCATCACTAGGTGCAGTGTAGTACTTGGTACAGTTGGTGTCCTCCCAAATATTTTCTGAACATTTTGCTTAATTGTTATGATATTTCATTTGTGGCTGGTTATGAGTAGTAGATAACACTGGTGATTTTCAGGTCAAAGGTCAGATGGTGAAATGCAGTACAATGGTATCTGCCCAATATCTTTAAGAAACCTTTAGTTGATGGCGATGATATTTCATGCATGGATTCGTCATTGATATTCGAGACCTCCGGTGATTTTCAGTTCAAAAGTTCACTGAGTGCAGTGATGTACTCCATGCATTTTGATGTCAGTTGGAAGAGTACACTAATACAATATATGTCTGCTCTGTCCTCAAAGAAATGGGGAATTTCACACCTTCACACCATTCACCAACATTTGATAAAATGTAATAAAGAAGCAAAAGATTGACTGACTGCTTACTCAAATTTTCATGATTTGTTTTTTAACATTGAGTATATGGGAAGAGTGTATTTTATTTAAAAACATTCTTAAAGAATTTATATTTACAACAAATCTCTTGGTGAAAAGTTTACGAACAGTCTATTAAAAGGATAAAGGCAACCTGCCGTAGCTATACCCCTGTTGAGATATAATGAGGCCAAAATAAAATATAAATACATGTGTTTCCTATTAAATTGAACATTTCATTAAGAAAACAAGTCTTGATGAATACTGGGCCTGGGATCACGATTTTCGAAGTTAAACTCAAAAAGAGTAGGGTGACAATTAATTTTACTCTTCCGAGTTATAACTCAAGAGAGTGTGCTACGAACACCAACGAACCGATCAAGAAAATTTCCTCAAATTAATATATATGTTATATGCTGCCATATTGAATAAAACACAGTAACAATTTTTAGAATTCTCTGTTTTGTTTGACACACACAACAGAGAGAGAGAGAGAGAGAGAGAGAGAGAGCTGAGTTGTTGCAATGCATGTACATCTGTAAAATGTTGCTTCAACTCACAGACACGATGAAATAAACATACTATCGATCTGAATGTGTCACGAAAGAAAATTATACCGGTAAATGAAGTGTGTCATGATTTTGAACATTTACAAAAAAATGATAATATAATTGCAATTTTTATAGAGTGCTTCATCAATGCCGAGGCATTCTTAAAGCGCTTTACACTTGTAAAGTTAAATTTACAAAAAAAAGTGTCCCAGTACATACATGAAAAGCAAATTTAGGTAGTATAAATGTATATCATTATGGTTTATACTCACGAACATTGCATAATAGATGTATAAGGCGTGGGAGGGGGTGCAGCTTAATTCACTTGCTGATTTTAAATTTGGGGTGAAATAATGATTTGACGATTAATACTTGGTTCAGTTATATTTAAAAGGTGATATAATGAATGATATTTAAAATACCGTAAACATTACAGTCTGTAACATGAAATTCAAAAGTTTGCCGATCGCTTTCAATTCTCCTTGATCCGGGGGAGGGGATGTTAATAATTTATGTTTTAAATTAACACTGGGTTGGGTTTTTTTTATTATTCGAATGGTTTAATCTGTGTGTCTTGAAGTGCCATATACTAGTCACACTCGTTTGAGTGCAACTCTAACATGTCTGAGATTTGAGAACAATTCTCAGATTGGAGTAAAAAAGAAAACCGTTGAGTTCGACTCGAGACGTTCGTGATCCCGGGGTCTATATATTTTAAACATTTTGAAGGTCATTTGTGGTCAAAATAAAAATTAGAGAGACTTTATGCAAAAAGAAGAAACTTCCAGATTAATAAAATTGTGGATTTCAGTTTGGAATGCATATTCAATAAAATATTTAAGGTAGCAGTAAAATCGTAGGTGGGTCGGGAAACCAGAAACACCCACTTATTTTATTTGATCCTGATTCGCATGCGTATTATACTGTTGTTGCTGTTTTCAAAACTAGATGTTTAGATTCTTTATCTTCTTCTTCTTCCATTAATTCGCAAATACCACCATTGGTGTATTGTCGCGAATGACTGTGCGCATGACCCAAGGGAAAGATCACTCAAACTATGTACAGCTCATAAAAGCCCTCCCGGCGCTATTTACAATTAAAAACGATCTACCGTTAATAAAAGTTCCAGCGGAGCAATAATTGAGATAAAACAAACGGAATAATACACATAGGCGTCGGAAACAAATTGAAAGTGAGAGAGCTAAACCATAAAAAAGGCAATTTTATCTTGACAATCAAAACAACAATTGGGGGGGGGGGGGGGGGGGGGGGGTTGCAAAAGCCCGTTCACAATGTCGAAATAGGGAAACATTTCTGCCTTTGCAAAAAAAAGTGAGGGGTGGGGTGGGGCTAAACTCCTTTGGAATGTCTTTAAAAGAGGGATATGTCTACCATTAGAACTTAAAATTGATTTAGGTTTCATCGCAAAGAGTGAATGAATGTTTATTTTATATAGGTTAGTGTGTAAAGGCACTATACACCAAGGTAGTATATTGGATGGCGGGACCCAATGTTGCTGTGTTTCTTTACTATTTCTGTGTTCAAATACTCCCTAAACATCGGACGACTTGGATCTGTGTTGGAACTGGGAACATCAATATATCGTAACAAATGCCAACATGGTGTGTATATGCTTATTCAAGAACTGGAAGGAAAGATTGAAATTAGAGAGAAAATATTTTCAGTTTCTTTAGGAAATCCTAAATGCGGTATTCTCATGCAGAAAACAGACAACACAGACGCACTGGCTCTGTCGCTAGAATCAGCTCTGGAAGAAATGCTGAAGGAAACTAACACATTTTTCCTAACAATCGGAAATTCACCAGGGTCAACAACTGGAATTAAGCATGAACGTGGCATTTTCATGGTTATGGATTCACACAGCAGAAACGAAAGTGGACTTTGCTGTCCAGACTTGCTGTCGTATTGAAACTGACCAACAAGTTGAATTTAGTAACTTATTTGCGGGAGTTGTCGGGTTCACTGTCATCTCATGATCCACAGTACGAAATGACGGGGGCTTGTATAAAGGAACAAACTGTGATAACTGATAAACACAGAACCGGAATTCCCTACCTCCTCTCCCATGCTAAACGTACATGAAACGTCAGATATGTTAACGGAATAGTTGATTCCCGAACATTCGCCCACAGCCAGAAATACAATCGAATCAGACAATGGCCATGGTGATAATGCTTCAGCAAGTTTATGCCATGAAATTTCAACTAGTACCCAAACTACTGAAGATGCACCGCCAGTTTGCAGTCATTAATCAGGCGCTCGGATTCACAATTCCAAGGTTCATCGACTGATATCGCTAGATATTTGACGGATGATTTAAATATACTCTCTGATGAACTTAAATTTGCACTAGTCAAAAATAGAATGCCAAGTTCGAATTTCAACTTTCCATCGCGAACGTATAAGGATAAGAGAAGACATGGCGGCGTTATTCATCGACGTTGTACAACAAAGCTTCTCAAGGCCTTTGACTTCATTGCATACTCCGAATCGAATGATGGATTGTTTTGCCTCGGATTTGTGCTATTTCCAAACATCTCTCATAGACGACCAAAGAAGTTGATATCAGAACCATATTTCAATTGGAAAGATGCACGGGAAACATTCTGTATGTGAGTATCATCTGTCTGCAATGGCCAAACTACGTGCATTCCTTAAAGTTTATTCAGATACAGACCAACGAATAGATTTCGCTATAACAACACTTGGAAGTGATTTAGTCGAAAGAAACAGAAAAGTATTGGCTTCCATTATTGAATCTCGTGTGTTTTGCGGAAGACAGGGTATTTCATTACGCGGTCACCGTGATGACGAAACTTGCCGAGACGGATCTTCAAATATGGGTAACTTTAAAGAGCTGTTAAATTTCCGTACATCTTGCGGAGACGGGGTTTTGAAATCTCACCTTCAATCGGGCAAAAGAATGCAACTTATATATCATAGACGTCAGAAAATGAATTGCTCTTTTGCATCAAGCGATACATACAAGAAAAAAATGTTGAAGAGGTCCGTAGTCAGCCATTTGGGCCTTATTTTGGTTTTCAATGTGACGAAGTAACCGATGGCAGCAACTGGGAACAACTTGGTCTCGTCATTAGATATGTAGTAAATGGTAAACCAGTTGAACGACTGCTTGAATTTATTGCTTGTGAAGAAGTCACTGGTGAGGCCATATGAGACTCCATTATAGACCACATAGATAAGGCTGGTCTTGACCAGCTATAGATGAAATTAATGAGGAAAGGTGTGGTGAAAAAATTGATAAGAAAAAGTGTAAAGTGTTCACTGAGACACGGTGGGTAGAGAAACACACAACTCTTGAAACATTTCAAGACTTATATGAGCCATTGCTATCATGTTCAGACGCCATTTCTACAAGAGAAACAAACTGGGATTCAAAAGCAGTTGTTGAACCCAGCGGACTTTAAGTCAAATTGTCGGACTCCCCAATTCATTGCCTCTTTCCAAACTATTCGAAATTTCTTTGGATACATATCTGGACTTAGCCGAAAGCTTCAGGGGAGTTCTTTGGATGTAGTACAAGGATATGACATGGTGACAGATGTTCGAAAAGTTATAGTGAGCACGAGACTGAACGATGCAGAATATGACAGGGTATACACCAAGATGGAGGAAATGGCTCGTTTTTCATGTGGAGGAATCATATTGAAAATATGCCGAGGCTGAATAACAATCAGAGCCATGAAGCAAAGGGTGTGCTAGCTGCAGAACTGTCTGCACGCCAAATTGCTAGACAGATGGGTTGTTCTCCCTCGACAATCACTAGACTGGCCCAGAGGATTGCACTGACTGGGTCCGTTAATGACAGACCACGCCCGGGCAGACGTAGAGTGACGTCACCAAACCAGGACCGTTTCATCCAATTACGTCATCTCCGTGACCGATTTCTTACGGCGACACAAACAGCACAACATATGCAAGGTATAATCGGTCGACGTCTATCTGCGTCGACTGTGCGACGTCGGCTTCGATCTATGGGCCTGCGCTCAAGACGACCGTTTAGAGGCAATAATTTGACGGCAATCAGGTGACAGAATCGGCTGCAGTGGACCCAACAACGTCAGCGATGGTTGCAAAGGCAATGGGCGGAAGTTTTATTCACGGATGAGTCCCGTTTTCACTTAAGCGGTAATGATGGGCGTAACTGTATATGGCGAGGTGAACGCTATGCAAATTGTTGTGTTCGAGAGACGGATAGATGGGGAGGTGGGAGCGTAATGGTATGGTTTCCTTTCGTCATCACACACCTCTTATCATCATTGATGGCATTCTCGCTGCACAGCGTTACATTGATGAGGTTCTACGGCCAGCAGTTGCCCCGTTCTTTGCTGCCCATCGTGATGTCACTCACTTTCAACAGGATAATGCACGGCCTCACTCTGCTCTTCTAACAACTGTCTTCTTACGTCAACAAGGGATCAACACGCTTCCATGACCGGCGTTTTCATCCGATCTGAGTCCAATTGAGCATTTGTGGGACCAGTTAGGTAGGGCAGTAAGACAGGGTCATCCGCAGCCACAAACACGTCGGCAACTGGAAGCAGCATTGCAGGCAGAATGGAGGAACATACCGCAAGTCCGAATTCAACGTCTAATTCGTTCTATGCCTAGGAGATGCCGTGCGTGTGTTGCTGCAGGTGGAGGACGCATACGGTACTGATTTCAGAATTTTTATTTGAATGGTTGCCGCGCTTCTCACTGTTGTTATGCACTGTACAATTAGATATTTAATTTCAAACACAAGACGTATATTTCTCAAAACCATGGAAAGTTAACAATGAATTTCCATGATGCAAATAACAATTCTGATAAAATTTAATTATATATTATTCGGGGCCTCCGTGGCCGAGTGGTTAGAGCATCGGGCTCAAAATCACGAAGCCTCTCACCTCTGTCGGCGCGCGTTCGAATCTCGGCCGCGGCGTTATGTGAGCAAGTTTGCCAGTTTACTTGCGGAAGGTCGGTGGTCTCTTCCTAGGTACATTGTATCTGGGTTCTCTCCTCCACCAACAAAAACTGGACGCCACCAGATAACTGAAAAATTGTTGAGTGTGGCGGAAATAAATAAATTATATATTATTCAATGTTGCGTTTTCATTGACTGTGAGTATATATATATATAATATATGCTTACAATATCGGGGGCGATCCGTATGAAATCGCGGACCAAAAAATCTATGAATCATATTTTTATAATAATTAATAAACTTTACATGTAATATGTTACTTACAAACTGAGCTGGTCTACGAGGATCTGCCACTCTTTTTCTCTAACAAACCTCCCCTTTGTAGCACCACTCCCCTTAAATGATCCAAACAACGTATTCGCCCTCGCCTTTACTTCCTAAATGAGTGCGACCTCCTCATCAACCCCCCCTTTTCATTGTTCATAATTATTTGTCAAGTTGTTGTAAAATAAAAAAAAAAGCAGACGGTAAGGATATGCTAATTATTTTTTATTTACGTGTTACTAAGTATATTTCTTACCTTTTGACATAAAAGCCGATTTGAGAATATTCTTAGCTGAGTAATTCTCAAGAGTTGAATTGAGAATTTTTTTGAGAATTCTCAAGGTTTTATGACGGCGGGGCCAGTAGCACGGAGATTGAGAACAACACACCAGACTCAACTCACAAAATTATACCACGACATAGAGAAGAAACTGGTGACTTATGATAACATCGACATAGTAAAAACGTCGGAAAAGAAAGTACACGAACATTTTCAGTTATTCAAAGAAGCGCATTTACAGTGTTTAGATAAATGTTCGGACAGCCAGACGACATAACTGCATGAACACAATTTCGATAGCTGCAAAAAGAACCACGAGGAGTTCTGTGAGAGGTTATCGCAATGGCTGACAGAAATTCCGGACATTTCTACTTTAAATGAACAACGTATCGAGGTTGGAAGCACTAAAAACAGATCCAGTGAAAACCAGGAAATTGATGATATGCGTTTCGTTTCCACGGTATCATCTGTGCGTTCAAGCCACTCCCGATTACGCGACGCTAGAGTTAAACGCTTGAAGGCTGAACAGCAGATAATTGCATTGACAAGGAAACAAGATCTGGAACGTGCACGTAGAGAAATTGAAGACAATGTGAAAATCATGGAACAACAAACGGAACTTGAAATTGCTAGATTAGAAGAATCAGTCTGGCAAAAAGCGGTAATCGAAGACGAAAGTGAGACACAAAATGTGAGCGAATCAGTGATGCAACAAAGAACCGAGGATCACAGAGACGTATGCCGTACGCAACGGAACCGGAAGTCAGAAACACGATGCGTATGATGAAAACGGTAACAAGTACGGATACTCAAGGGAGTTCCCATGACATCCAAGATCAAAGTAACCAAATGAAGGAGCCAAACGTCAGTTCAGCGGCTATTGATGTTGCATTCAGTAGATTGACATCCGTTCTTCAAGGATTCAACCTCCCGAAACCGGAAATACTTTGCTTCGACGGATCACCCATGGACTACACCAAGTTCATCTAGAACTTTGAAATGAACATTGAGAACAAGATAAATGACAATAGTACTAGGTTAAGTTATTTAATTCAGTACTGTAAAAGTGAGGCTAAATCATCTATTGAACATTGTGTTTTATTAGAACCTACAGAAGGTTACCGAACAGCACGAGACATATTGCACTCTCGTTATGGTCGCTCACTTGTGATTGTTAAATCTTACGTACACAAGTTAGTGTATGGAAAGCAAATTAAGGCATCTGCTGTTGATGGGTTGTATAGATTAGCTTTTGAAATGCAGAAATGTGAAATCACTCTTTCTAAGTTACAGACAGACGGACGGACGACTAAAATGGTAGTACAGGAGCAAAATCTACCAATTCTCCACAAAAAGACAACAGTAGTTATAATTTAATGATTTATTTATCATAAATGGTCACACATTTGACTTGACAATTGACAATGTGGAATCTTGTATCGCCTGTGTGATTTGGGTAGGCTTTCCCTCCCTCTTGGCGTGTACTATGAAACTGGGGACCCTAACAATGGGGAAAGTGTTCATCCTCAAGGACCCCCCTCCCCCAGGAACTTCTCACAGGAAGTGTTGTCTTACAACCATACAACGGGGCAAAACTCTTCATTGGGTATCACAACTTGATCCTATTCACTGGATCTGCAGCTTCTGTACCACGGTCTCCTTTGACCTAGTATCCATTATTATGCCAATCTCAATTAATCCGTTGAGATTTTCGAGGTAATTCATACTTGCAGATTTAACAAAGATAAGAAATTTCATCCTAATAAAAAAGCACCATTTGCTTTATCAGCAATAGAATAAAAACGTATAACAAAAAGGGAAAGAACTTAAACCTTGCATGTTCTTCCCAACTGGGCTATACAAAAGTGAGATCTGTTTTGGGCTTTACTTAATCAGAAATTATGAACACTCAATCCTGAGGGCAAATAATATAACTATGGGGCAAGTGTTTTCCTGTTCAGCACATGTGTTATTGTCCTATATGTACTGTGTCCTGTTTGGCAGTGAGGCGTGTCTGTGTGTACATTAGCTATTTGGCAGCTAGAAGTACATCCTTAACATGAAAGGCTGTTTTGTGGTTGCGTAAATATTAAGTGACGTGCCATATTTTTTTTGTACAAAAACTGTGTAGTTTTAAATCTGTAAGTGGGTACCATGTGACTTTTTGTTGTTACATCTTTGGCGTTATTTACAAGACGTCTACAAAAGCAGAAAATATGTTGAGTAAAAATATGAAAATAGAAACATACAGAATAACTTGGCTACAATTTCCATGTACATAAAAAGCAGAAGAGTCTATAATCTTTGAAGAAAAGAAACTGGTTTAGACAAAACTTCTTTGAACTCCTATAGCTGTAGTACCACATCGAGACTCTGTATTACAATGATAGAAAATCATATAAACCATGTTGATAAAGGCTTAAAATAAAATTCACATCATTAACAACAGCTATGTTCAGCTAAGCTTTGTAACAAAGTGAAACCAAAAAATCCAAAAAAAAATCCCATGAAAACGAAAGACACAAGAAGAAAAATATTAAGCTCAGTGTTAGATTACAAACATTCCAAAATTCACAACAAGTACATAGTCTTCATTGACGAAATACTCTCCGATACAAAAACAACATATACTTAACTTTTTCCTAATAGAAATATCAACTACTGTCTGAAGATGCAAATATAAAGAAGAAAATAAGCTGAATTAACCATAATATATTTTCAAGTATGACTGAAATATATTAATAGAAGTCACTGAGGAGAAAAAAATTTAAGTTGATTTAATCAAATACACCTAGATATTGCAAACCAGGTGAACCATCAACGTAAAAAAAAACGAGATTGTTCTTGTAAGATGACAAACTTCCTTCAAAATCCACCTTCAACAAAATATGCCATAACGGTAACCTCCTTCACCGCATCCCCACAGTTCTTGCCTATCAAACAACCAGTACCCCCTAAAACTGGAAACCACCCATAGGAACATTTTCAACGGGGGCATTAAATTCATACTGCTGTGCATTTTCATCCATCTGGGGTGCTACAGCCTTGTCCTCCTCTTCAGTTCCGAAGTATCGTTCAATCATGTCAAAGGCTTTCTGGTATATTTCTCTGTTCTGGTGGCTTTGTAGAAATTCTATCTTGTCCAAACCTAGATCAAGACAGAAGAAAGGAAGACAAATTATCATTTTAGTTTTAAATATCAGAACACAAACATACTTCTTCCCAAAAGATCTACATCATTTATTTGTAATATTTTCAATCAAAATTATATTTGTTAAGTAACTCCATACTTGCATTAGTATCTGATAAAAGTTTAAAATGTGTATTCATTTCAATTTATTAGAGTTAAAGCTAATAAGTTATCAAATAAAATATATAGGTCCTCACACTTTTAAAGATGTGACATATATTTACAAATTCATATATCAATGTCAGAAAATTGCAATTTTCCTTCAACTGCATTATCAAAATTTAAAAAAAACTGGTTAAAACAATATATCAGTATTCACAATAATTTCATGAAACTGTTTCTATACAAAACTATTCCAAATGTCTGTAAAAAATTAAGAAAATCTATCGTGTAATGAAATTGATAAAGGATTCAATGAAAACAGTTATTGCATTTGGAATCATACTGATGATTATTTATATAAAACTTTGACTTTTGAAATATTTGACACTTAACAAGATTTTTCTTTTACAATAACCATAGGAAAAGACTCCAACAAAATTGATAGTAATATCATGTATAAATCTAAATTAATAATTGGTTTTGTAAAATCTTATGAGCTTGGAACTACTTTAAATGAAAACGCAACCAAATTACAATAGTAACAAATGGCAAAGAACTAAGTTCACTTTGTAAATTGGCTATGTTAATTTTCAATTCAAATTTATAAATTCTTGCTTGAGCCTAATTCTAGATAAAAATCTGGGACTTCATACTTTCAATACCTACACAACATTTCTTCATCATAATTCATTTTATGGACAATCATCGAATGTGAACTTGAACAAGTTCCCAATTTGAAGGCAAAAATGCTGTTTATAAGAATACATGTATCTTTTAAAAAATTATATGTAATAGAGAACTGACATGTCAGAAAGGACCCTCAATGAGTTGTTCAATATTAATTAAATTTCAAGTTCCTTAACTCCATAATGACAAAACAAATACATCTGAATTTTTTTTTTTTTTATGTTTGATCAGACATTGTGGTCATGGCTATCATTTGGAAGTCATGTTTTGAAAAAAAAATTGATCTACATTATAAAATGAAAATGTTTCATCCTTGCTAGCTGAGTAATCCTTCAGAAAGTTTTTAACAGATTATCTCCTCTTGAAAGGGGGCTTGACCTCTCAGTGGTTCTTGTGAATAAGTTGAAAATTCGAAATGGTAAAAATCAGCGATGTAAACTACAAAGATAGCGTTTTCTCAGTTGAATATTCTTTAATATATAGTCGCCTGTGTGGCGCAGTGGGTGGAGCATCTGCTCTAAATTCCTGAAGTAAGGAGTTGATCCTTGCTTGGCGGGTTCAAATTCCACTGTGGGACGTGAGACCATATCTAGGGATGAGACCGTATAAACTGAGGTCCCACAGTAGGTGCTGGCACGAAAAAATCCCCCCTGCTCAATGGCCCTGGGTGACAAGTATAAAACAAAATTTGCAGCTCTCCACCAGCAACTGGTGGCATCTCCATATGAGTGAAAAATTCTTGAGAGGGGTGTTAATTAAACAATATACAATCAATCTTTAATAATATGACTTATGCAGCATAATGCTAAGTGGGAAGGGGGGGGGGTGTTATGATGTGAACATACTTGAATCTTAGAATATAAGCTTTATCAATTAGTATCATTGTTTTCTTCCAAGTGATTTTTGAGAAGTCTAAATTGTTGGGAAAAATTACAAATGACAGACAGACACTGAGTGTTTAGTGAATAAAAAAGCTGATTGAGCCATCTGATCAGGTGTACTTCAAAAAGAAAACTGGACTGACAGACCAACAGACACTTTACTTAAGCATTCTTTGGAATGATGCACTGCCTGAAATTACAAAGCATAAAACAAATAAATATTATTTCAGATGCAAGTTTAGTTTCAGTTGTGTTGAGTGGTTGAATAAGAATTTTGAATGTTTTTGCTAAGCCAATAATTCGTTCAATGTGGACTCTTTTACTTGAAATTTTTCTATCTCTTTGAATAGTTTTGCTAGACATTCTATTTCTGTTTTTAAAAAATGTTGGAATATTAACAGTAACATCATAGGGTGCAAAAAGATCTTGAACATTAAACCCTTTATCAGCCATGATGCTGTCCCCCTTGTCGCATAATGTAGTAAGTCTCGATCTCTCCACTATCTGTCGGTCAGATGTTGAACCTCCATATGCAGGGGACAGGTAGGAAATCAGACCACCAGGTGTTGCTCCAGCCAAAACCTTAACTGTGTTTCTATTCTTGTAGGTTGAGAAGGTGCTCTGCTGTGCTATGGGTGGCTTAGGTTTCATGACAGGACACTCTGTTCCATCGATGATCACCCTCGTGGTTGGAAATTGCCTGTTACAGTCGGTTGGGGAAAAAAACTGGACGAGATCTCTCTCTGGCCACAGATCAACTTCTCTCCATGACGTGACATGAAATTCACCCATGTTACCCAGATATTGGTCACTGAAAACTCAGAAATACCAAACAGCCTACTCAACCCAAAATTTGTCTTGTGCTGACGAAGCTTTATCAAAGTTAAAAAAAACTGATCTGAAACGCTGACATTGTCTACCTGAGAATACAAATAATTCAGCTGGTAAGCAGCTTCACTTAGTGTCTGCAAAACAAATAAAAAGTCCTGACATGAAGACAGACCTGTGTAAAACATAATACCAGCATTGTCACTGGCAAAGTTTTCAACACTGAAAATTGGTCTTGGTGGTGTCTGTGTAGATGTATCCACAGGAAATGACGATGAAACAAAATCCATGGTCTGAGAGGAGGAGAGTGGTACATCATGTTGATCAGCATCTATGATTACCTCGCTCTGGACTCCGTCACACATCAACACAGAATCTTCACACACAAGGGAAGATGCAACATCATCACCGCTCTCATCAGGTGTCCCCGTGCTGACATACTCTCTTCCAGACCTCAGTGTGCCGCACGCAGAATCGCTCACCTGGATTCGTCTCCACAGAAAAATGCTTGGGACAGCATTGTCTCTCAGCTGCTTTCTGAGTGGTGTAGTACCTATTTTTGGAAATTTAAAATTATAAGACAGTGCATATTTGCATGTTCAATTAGGGTTTTTCTGACATTGGTAAATTACTTATTACTTTTGAAAATGCATGTTGTTGATTTTGTTTACTGTAATATCTGAATTTTCAAATAAAAATTAAATCAAAACTTAGATGATTTTGAAAAAAATACATGAATTGACACTTTGGTGGAGGCTCAGGGCAGCATATCCTCCTTTAGCACCAGCATCAGCAAACTAAATCATCACAGAATTTCCATACATGTTTGTATACATTTAAAAAGTATTTAGCAGGGTAAATTGCAAATTTAAAATCAAAAACAAGAAACACGGTTATAATGAAATGTTGAAAAATAAAAACTAAATAATAAATTCGTCATGCAATTCATAGCAAAATTTTGAGATATGACATGAATTTGATTTTGTTGTATTTACATGTATGAAATCATTCAGATAATGTAATTTGCAATGTTAAGCCCTGGGTGGGAATCGAACCCACATACCAAAGTATGAACCCATTTTAATTTGCAGTAAAATAGTACGAGCCATTTAAGTCAAGATTACTGTCAGTACATGTGTATTTATCTATCTCCGATTCTCGTAAAATGAGACCTGAATAATAGAAAAGACTTTAAGTTCAACACAAAATGTGTAAACATTTACCTTCGACTAATATGTGATATGAAATCAAAGATTGTTTTACTAGATATATTCATAATATGACAGGGTTTGACACTAACGGTAGCCCGCTGGACCGGGACAACTGAATATTGAGGTCGAGCTTCTAAACATGCCTTTAAACTTGCCCTGTAGGGCTTCTGTAAATTTTACTAAACACTTACTCAGAGCAACAAAAATAATTATAATTTACACACATTATATACATGATAATTGTTAATTTAATTTCATTTTCAAATATATGTTTTATCATAATTATTATTTTTGTTAGTCAAAATGTAACCTTTAAAGGTGATTCAGAATACTATAAATAATTATAAATGTGGAATTTTTCGAATAGAAAAATGTCTTAAGTACAATAATAGAGTGACATATAATTTTTACCCAAAATAGTCAGAATGCAGGATTTGGCATCTCTTATTTTCAAAATTTTCTATACCCCCATCAGTGGGAATGGAAAGCCCCCTCCCATGCCTACCCCCCTCGTCGCTTCAGGACTCTGCCACCAGCCTTTGGCTGCTGGACAAGTAATACATAAACAGGGCTAGTAGAAATTAGAAATGGCTAGCCCTGCTGACAGCTATGGTTTTAAAGTTAGCGTCAATCCCTGAATCATGATTGAAAAAAAATATCTAAAATTATATAAATTGATCAGACTTGTAGTAAATTAGTAACTCCCTGTTTTAACTGTTGGAGGGTGTTGAAATCTTGGCACCATATTTGCTCACTGGTTGTAGACTGTATCTTGAAGTCGCTGGAAAACCTTGTAAACGGTATGACTGAACAAGTGTAAAATATGTAATCTATTCAATGATGATATTTGAAATAGAGTTGAAGAAGTCTACCTTAATTATATAATCTCACTGGGTTTTATAATTTAAACACAGAGTCTGATATTGTAACTTGTATGATGAGGACATGATGAACTTATTTAAGTTAACAGTTTAATGTTAATTAAGCAATTTGTAAACAAAATACAAAAATATCAAAAAACAATTTAACAGACGTTTTTGAGAAAACTGTACCATGGATGGTCTCCTGGATGTAGTCATCCTGCTTAAAATGTAGACTGCAGACGACGCTGGATGACGAAGGTCGCCACAACCTTCCAGGCTTCTGGTCTCGCTTGATGGCGATTATCCACTGTCTTCGGAGGGCATCATCTCTCGGAAAACGATGCCCTCCCCTATTGGCACACAGCAACACGATGAAGGCATTCCAAAATTCTCAGGTCGCTAATATAAAGTAGTAATACAGTGCTTGCAACGTGTAGACAGTAAGTAATGGAGGACCGCAACGATGAGTACGCCACCTAAATCTGGGGAAAGGGGAATAACTGTAAAAATGTATGCCATTGAATTATTGATCTCTTTATTTGAATTGTTCTCTTTAAAAGAATTAAAGCGTGCCTCAATTCTTAACACAAAAACTTAAATAATTAAATTGTCTGCAATTGAATTAAAGAGATCCTCATACAAAAGCATTGTAAATAATTTGATATGTCTTCAATTGAATTAAAAAAATCATCAAATCATATTTACAGAGCTTCAAATTAAATTTTGTGAGCAATAATTTCACCACAATGATACACATATCAATTGAATTGATATATAAAAATGGGAAATTGATGATGGAGAAGCTGAAATCATCCAGTTTAACATAAAGTTGTGTTGTTACTTTGGTGTTAACATCCGTTTTTGATAAAATATCTATGTACAAAGCAGATATAGAGAACTTTGTTGCATCTTTTACTTCGACTTCACTGGAAAATCAAATTGACTTATGAATAAAAATGATTATTGTTAATAGATAAAACATCATTGATATATATATATATAATGCCAACTGAAGGTCACAGCAAGGGATTTTTTTCTTCGTATGTAAAAACTTTTCAATAAATTCTGTCTCATAAGAATATAAGTATGAGCTTGGGTCTAAATGGTCTACTAAGTCAAAGTGGAAGGCCTTCCCCAAGCAGTTTCTTAACCTTCATAGTTCACTTAAAGTCAGCAGTTCCTTTACCATCAACAAGCCTCATTAGTATGCATGTCTCTTTTGCATAAGAGCATTCATATACCAGTTTCTTAGCCTTCACAGTTCCTTAGCAGTTTTCAGGCACTTATTTTGGCCAACAAATTTAAATTAGATACTTCTACAAGCCTTCATCCATGAATATTCATTTGAACTGCTTAAAAAACTGGTAAGGAACTGCTTACTTTAACCTTTGACCTTATTCACTGTGCCACGTAGGGATACCAAACTGCTTATTTTTGTGCAAAACATTTATTACTGAACTGCTTATCAAACTGCTTACAAATAACATTCACAATTACCAAAACAGCAACATGAATAAGAATTAATTTCTTGAAATGAATGATCATACAAGTTCAAGCAATTTATTTGAAACAACTACTAACAACTATCTAAAACAAACTACTATCAATCCTTAGTTAACAAACTATGGGTAACAAACCACTAACAAATCACTAAAACATTGTGAACTGGTGATATCAAATTCCTAATATATCATCATAGATAATTAACAAACTCCTAACAAAGATAATATTGAAACAGATCAATTACACTGTGAAAAATGATAAATCTTGAGTGCACAAATGAAGAATTCACATATATGATCTTATTAAATCCACTGAATCTTTTACTTGCTAGTTGCTAGATATTCAGTTACAATTATCACAGTTTCCTCTGCATCAACTCCACTGTTGTCTACATCCATAACTGTCACAATACAGTGCAAAGTTTTACACTTCAGAGTACCTGTACACAGAAATACAAATAGCTGATTCTTCAGGTTGATTTGGGCAAAATTATCCCAATTATTGATATTGTTGAAAGTATTTGTCATGGAAAATGTATTCACAATGACTGCATGCATTTGACTATATCTGTACTCCAGCAAGTTATAGCCTTGATTAACGTTCCTTATATACCGCCTTGTTGAGCAGTGCCAAGTCAAAAGCATCTTGCCATGAACCTCTGATTGACTTTGTATGGATCAATGTCTATATGGCTTTAAAACAAAAAAGAATAGAAAGGAATAGTGTTCATATGTAAATTTATCACATATTTTTAATATGCATTCAGTCAAAATAATATCATGATATAGTACATGATTTTTGTTCTTAACTTTTGAATCTTCAAATGATATACATAAGATATTGTACTGTATTTTTACTATGTACACCTCCCCCATGAAAAAAAAAACAAACCAAATACACTTTGTTTACTTGCCAATAGACTTAGTACTTAGAGCCTTCATTTTTAGATATTATAAACTCCCCTCTTTAGCGATGAGAATGCTATCTTATACTGGAAATCTCCATGTTTTATGACTGTCTGGGGTTTTGAAGAGGTCTCATCACAGGGGCTCGTCACAAATTGACCCACTCTATTCTATATTTACAATTGTGTAATTGTACATGTTGTAATTTTAATAAGACAAAAAGTTCGTGACGAGCTCCTGTGGTCTTATTGAAATGTCTAGCCTCAGCCATGCCAACACTGAACCACAGGATCTTGTCACGAATTGACCTTCTCTATTCTATATTTACACAAGGGAGGAATCCGTGGTTTTTAAACCACAGGAACTTTTCCTCAATCACCCAAAATAGAATATGCGTTCTCATTGGTCAATTCAATTCGCTCTTCAATTTCGATCAATTTGATTTGTATGCGAGAATGTTTCGCGGGAATCTGTCAACATGGACAGAGAATATGCTGTATTATGGGGTCATAATGTTTTGATACTTATTTTATATCATTCTAATATTTATTAAAGTCTTACCTCCTACTTACCATGAAACCTATGTGTTTCCCTCTAAGTCTCCAACAGCCTACCTTACCTACTCTCACACAGAATGTACGAATTAACTTGATTGAAATTGAAGAGCAAATTGAATTGACCAATGAGAACGTGTATGCCATTTTGGGTGATTGAGGAAAAGTTCCAGAGGTTCAAAAACAACAGAAAATGCATTGCTTCTTCATATTTATTTCTGGTGCAAACAGATATTAGGTATTTTTACTAACTACAATATTTCCGCGATTGATCGAGACCGGGATTGTAAAATTTAACGTCCATAAAATATAAAAACAAGACGAATGAAAATTTGAAGTAGCAATTTTTGAGACTCCAGATTCCTCCCTTGTACAATTATAGACGGTGATAATTTTAATAAGACAAAAAGTTCGTAATGAGCCCCTGTGACTAAACTGGAAATAGCAGTGACATACCGTGATACAATTCTAACGACTTTCAGATTTACGAAATCGTAATATGAGAACAGTGCTACTTGGAATAATTTATACTTAGTAAATGAAAACATCTTGGTACTAGGAAATAAATAAATCTGAGTAATATTGTAATGATGAACTTACCAGCGCGGTTTGCATGCTGACTCCTCGGCAATGTCCGAACGAAGTATCAGTATTCACACTACTGATCACGAAACTGATCATGATAACTAAATCTGAATAACTTTACTACTTTACCTCTTTCATCATGGCGCGGTACCCATTACTCCATGTGATTTTGGAGTTTTTTGCCAATATCCCCGTTAATTCAATTTATATATTCGACAAATCTTCAACAAAGTTTTAATTTAGATAAATGTTTATTCTACCGAAAAATGTTATTGTATTGCATAGGCCCTTTAATATAGTCCAGGCATTCTATGGTCAAAATTGGCCGAAGGTAGGACAAATTGCAAATGTTTTCATTTCTGTTTTATTTTGTTCCTAAAATATGTGGCAATGACATTCTAAAAATATAGATAAATATGTTTAGTGGAAGAGATCCAAATTTGCAGCTAAGTACAACCATGTCAATGACGGAAACAGTGAAGTTTACAATCATTACAGCAATAAAGGGAAACCACATCTTTTGATCTGTGTAACATATAAAGGCAAATGACCCTTCATTTTAAACTTCTAGAAGTCCAGTTTACAATGATATCAATTAAGTTAAAGTTATGACAAGTTTTTAGGTCAAAAATAGATCAAAAAGTGCATAAATATCATATTTGAAAGCTCACTCAGATTTTCACGTTCACTCAAATGTTTAGTGGCCACCAATATTTTTGGTTGATCTGTAAGACAAGTGTAACTGGCACGTAGTAAGTTTATTCTGTCCCAGGATCATCATCATCAGAGTCTGGCCCTGTTGCCAACATAGGTGTGTTAGAACATACCCCTCTGCACTCTGTACAAGCCATTGAACAGTCTATTCCATTCTTGTGATAGATGCAGCACATTGTATGGCATCCTGATTTGCACTTGCATCTGATGAACTCAAAGAGAGCTTGAGGTGCTGGGGGAAGGTGTGTCAAGATGGGCATCATTTTGCCATGGCTGATTTTCCAGCCCCACTACTCGGCGATTATATCAGGCCTTTCATCCTTCCATGTCTGAATTTGGTGGTAAACACGAAGGCTATGGTATTTTGTTGCACTGGCTGTTGGTGGAAGTGTATGTGGCTCAACAGTTGCCGTGCTTGACATTGTCTTGTCATAGAATCTGCGCAGCCTCAGCTTGTTAACATCCTCTCCAACCTGGCCATTGTACAGGCATTCAAGAGCCTGCTCTCCTGCCTTGATTACTTCCTCTTTTGATGAGGTACCTCTCATGAACACCTGTCCTTGTTCAAGTAAGTGCAACTCCTTTCTGATCTTGGTCAATGTGACTGATTTACTGATGCCAAAAACCCTTGAAGTGGTGTCACACCCCAGGATAGCATGGATGAAAAGAATATTGTCACCAAGCTGTGCGCGGGTTGCTTTGATGTTCCAGCATCTTGATGGTCTTTGGGAGTGTTTCCTTGGCTCAGGTCTGAAAAAGATATTGTACTGTGTATCTTTGGCATGAAAACAAAACAACACAAGGAGGTCAGTATCATCTCCAATCAAAACTGTTTCCTGTGTATCTGCACAAGCAACAGCTGTCTTGACAATGAGGACATCTGCATCTCCACGTGCATGATGCACCTCACACCCACTTTGTTCCAGTTTGCCTGTAAGCAAGTGAATGAACCGTAGCTTGTTCTCCTTGTTGCAAAGGAACTCATCTTTTCTCATCTTGAGAGTCGATGTCACCAGTGAAGTGTGCTGCTTTGCCAGAGAGTATATGCCCTAAAGTATTGTCTGCATAGACTACTCCAAGAAGTTCCTGTAGTGCAGAGCCTCCCATTAAGTGACCAATAGACCCCAAAAAACTCATTTGGGTATGGAATCCTCGCAGGTGCACAATCACAGAGTGAAGTTCACTGTCAGCAAGTGCACTATCTACAATCAAGGTTGCCTTCCACCAAAGAGGCTGGTCAAAAGTTACAACTGCAGTGCAGTTGTACTTGGCTGCATGGTTTAAAACAAATTTGAGTGTTGAATATATGCATGTCATGTCATTTGGATCCAGGTCTATCATTGGTAAGAACATCACTGATGCTTTCCCTGGGTTGTCACCTTTATGGGCTATCTGCATGAATCCAGACCAGAGTGGTTGGGACACCTTGAGCAACAGTGAAACCTTCCACAGTAGATCAAAGTCTGTGTATGGTTCCTTTACACATGGTGACTGGAGTGGCTGATAGCACATAGAATATAGACTATCGTTCCCTGATGTGAATTTGTGTATATTTATGCGCCCCACAGAGGCAATTTCTTGTGAAGTCACATCTGCTCTTCTGATGATAGGTAGGGTCACTTTTGTTGCAGGTGTAATAGCTGCGATGATCCCCATACCATAAAAGGTATCCTTGCTGTCAATGCTTCACACATTGTGATCCACATTATCTGCAGCATATTGCAGAAAGTTATCTGAAGTAAAGTTAGGTATATCTGTACCATGCATTACTGCAGCACTCCTTTAAACTTTTTAACCTCTGAATATGAAACAAAACCCATGTTCATGGAGATATTCTATCAGGAACTTGGACTGGAAATGGTGGTGCAATTGGATACCCAACCCAATTTGAAGAGGGGACTGAAGCACTCTTGGGCGTGTTGCTTGCATGATTGCCTGGCCTATAGAAGCAAGTTTTACAGCAACATCCTTTCCTGGAAAGAGCACCCGGAGAAACTTCAACAGCAATCCTGGCAGAAACTCTAGCACTCTATCAGAGGATGACATACTGTCATAAGCTGGGTAGGTGTCTTTGGATATTTTAACAGCCCTTGATGTCATTCTTTATAAGTTTGGCAGCTGTTTCAATGATTTGGTCTGTTTCATTCAAGGTACTCTTTTGTTGTTGACAGTGGAAGTCCTGAACAATTCTGGCTACAGTGGTACGGAAGGTGACCACATTTGGTTTTCCATTCAACTCTAAAATGACAATGCGCTCTCCAAAGTGTTTCTTCAATTCACTTTTCATATGTTTGAAACTGTATGGATCAATAGACTTGTCTTGAGTGTATTCTGCCATTTTCCCTATAAGGTCAGTAACTGTTATCTGCTCATCGTCCAGATAGTCTGCTACTCTCTAGAATGCCTCTTCTCTAACCAAATCCTTTGGCCTGCCACTCAATCGCTTACGTTTTGGTGCTGCGTGACTCTGGGCAAGCATAATCTGTGGAATATCCTTGCCAGTCCTGAAGTTGATGTTGCAAATTTTGTGATAAACAGCATCTGCTGCAGGAAGGTCCTTCACATAGAGTACATGTGCTCTGACTTGCTCAACCCAATTGCCACTGAATTCACCACAGGCCTTCAGAATTTTTCCTGGAAACCAAGAGTTCTCACTGGAACTAACTTATACTCAACTTTTCAGCCCTCATAAATGTCTGGGCAACCACAGAAAAGACAGTTGTCTTTATAATTAAAGGCTGTTTCATATGATTGAAGGGCACATTGGGGTGATTCTGTCTCAGAAGGACCAACACAGTGTTCCTTTTCAGGTCTCTCTTTATGGCATTAGGGTTGACATACTCCCATCTACAGTTTACATGCACAACTTAGCTGGGAAAAACATGGAAGTTACCTCCACGTTCTTCATTGGTTGTCTCAATTCCATTGCAACCTTTGGCAGTCAAGGTTACTGTTGCCTGACCATCAGAAAGTGGCTTTTCACAGAATATACACTTGTCCATTGTGCGCACTCGGCAATTTTAAAAGGAAAAAAAAAACTAAAACATCAATAGGTGCCCAGAAAATTTAAGCATGGCCTAATAGATTTGTCATTGAATCTACCAGATTATTAGTATGGCTTTAATCAAGGCAAAGAGTTACATCTATAAAAGACACTAAGGACGGTGTAAGTGATCAGTCTAATCTAAATACCCGGGTCTAGATATTAAAAGGTTGGTGAATAAAAAGGTGATAACTCTCTAGATATTAAAAGATTGGTGAATAAAAAGGTGATAACTCTTAGATTGTTAGGTACTTCGTACCAATTCATTTCGTACAAAGTACGGCTTTTAGCAGAGAGGGTTCTTTTACGTGCCACACCAACTTTTACACGGTACCTCCGTTTTTAAGGTCATATCCGAAAGACCTGTGATTCTTACTTCAGAATGTCGTGCTCTTGGCGAAGGAGCAATCACTGCCTATTTTAAACGTCTTAGGTTTGACGCAGCCGGCACGAGCAGGGCTCTATCAATCAATTGCAACATAAACCTCTGGTTAGGTATCTAGCAAACCTGCTGATTCAGCATATTTAAGAAAAATGTTTTGAACTAGTAGTTTTTATTATTAAAAACCACTACCATGAGTGCTTGAAAGTATTGTAGTGACAATGTAAGTACCGAATATACAAAAATATTGATGTACCTACTCGGGATAAATGTGGTTCTCACCATTTCGCCATAAAAGATACCTCCAAAATGTAACGCTGAATTTAGTAGTGTTCCACTAAATTTTTTTTCTATATTTTTAATATGTTTATTTGAACAACATTTAGAAAAGAAAAAAAGCATATTTAAAAACATTTGCACTTCACTTCAAGGCTAGCTACGCCACTGATCTCATCCGACGGACCGCCCCATTTAGCCGCCTCTTACGACAAGCAAGGGGTCCTGGGGATCTATTCTAACCCTGATCCCCACAGAACAAGGGGATTTGGTACGAGGGTGGGGTTAATAAGGTCAGTGATCAAGTGTGTTAAAATACTGTAAAATTGTATCCATTTTGAATAAATAATCACCCACAAAATCGTAGATACTGCGTATTTCAGCTTTTAGGGCAATATTTCAATAAATAAATCCTACCACTCGGAAAATTACGTTTCGTCTATATCGGTTTTGATCTGCATTAATCGAAAAATATAGTGCCTTCAACATAGTCTCCATTGATACATTTTGACGTTTTGTTTAGGATATTTATTCTTATTTTATCGTATCGAATTCATAATTCTTATAAACTTAAGTTCATTACATGGATATTTTACAAATAAAAATGATGTTGAATACGCGTATGAATTAAACGGAAGTAGTATTATATCTCTCTTTTTCCTGCGGGATAGCCATAGGTGAGCACGTGTATACTGTTTCACTTTACAAGCATATCTTTTAGAAAGGGTTCAGAGTACTAGCACCATCTCTATTATTTAGTATATAACTAAAAGTTATAAGGAATGTGTAATTAATAATAAAATTTCAATCAAAGTTCAAACTACTTAGAATTTATAGATTTTTACCCCCCCCCCCCTTTGTAAGTAATGCATGTTTGAGAATCTGTTGGTAGCAATACCAGTCAAAAACAATTTAAAAGTAGAATTTGAAATGTTTTTTGCTGTGGGTATTTTCTATATCCTTTTTAAATATCTAAACTGAAGAAATGGCTTGATTATGTACAACAATATTAAATGAAATGACATTATAGTAATGCATCCATGTGGAACATAAACTCTTCGAATTATTGAAACAGCTAAAAGCATCCTAAGACTTATTCTTTTATTGAAAAGTCATTTTTTTTTTTATAATATGTGTCTTGCAGGTAATGGATCTATTCTTATTCAAGTCATGGCTTGTGCATGAGAAAAGTCTCTTTCTATGGTCTTAAACTCGACATTTAGAAACGTCGACGAAGTTTAATCTATTAACAATGATCATTTTCATTGATGTGTCTGTGCAGTATATCCCAGCAGAGTTGGCAAAACAAAAGGGTGTTAAAAAAACCAAACTACCAGACATTATGCCCTGTAGATTAGGAATAATTTAGAAAATCTACAAGACAAAGGGGGAGGGGGCGGCAGAAATTTTGTTTTCGACTGTATTTATTTTCAAGCAGTGAATTTTCACTCATATGAAGATGTCACCATTGTCGGTGAAGGGCTGCAAAATTTAGGCCTATGCTCGGCGCTCAGGGCCTTAGAGCAGGGATGGATCTTTATCATGTCACACCTGCTTTGCCACGGGACCTAGGTTTTTTTTTTTTCGGTCTCATCCGAAGTACTGTCCCATTTAGTTGCCTCTTACAACAAGCAAAGGGTACTGAGGATCTATTCTAACTCGGATCCCTATGGGATATATTTTCATATTGAAGTAGAGCATCAACAATACGATATTTATTACATACAAGGGATATTAGTTAAATATTTGTGACACTATTTCAGTGAAACATGCCCGGCCGTGTCCCAGTAAAGCGGAGCAAAACCTATACAACTCCCAGACGTCCCTTTGAAAAGGAACGTTTGGACCAGGAGTTGAAACTGATCGGTGAATTTGGTCTCCGAAATAAACGAGAAGTATGGCGTGTCAAATACACACTAGGAAAAGTGCGCAAGGCTGCCAGAGAGTTGCTTACCCTTGATGAGAAAGATCCAAGGAGGCTTTTTGAAGGTAAGGCAAATTTTTTTTATTAATTGTTTCACAAGAATTTTTTTTTTTTTTTTTTTAAATGGGTTGGGGAGATCGAAATAAAAATGAAAGTTCAAACAGTCGGTCCAAAAATAAACCTATAAATAGACAGGAAGCTTTTTATTTTTTTCCCCCTCCAATGTTTAATCTGCTTTTCTTCAAGTTTGTGGATATCTGTATTCAAAGCACTGTCGCTGTCCTACAACTATAAAGAAGTGGCTTCTTTACACAAGATGTCGTCATTTAATTGATAGAATTATATATTGATCAATTTCATTGTGGTACAATTTCACAGAATTTCCTCTGTCATTGGTCCTGTTAATTCTCAGTCTGTCTTTTTCTTGTACTTCTATAAACAAAAACAGTATTGAAATGTCTATAAAGTGTATCAATGAAATATTGAGTGAAATTTTTTAGGTTTTTATTTTGCCTGGCTGGATATTTGGACTGACACCTATACTAGTCAAAATAGCCAACTGAGCTGAATCTCAGCTGAGATTATGTAGTGTTTACTGCTGTTAATTTCAACTTGATTTTCACCTTAACATTTCATAGCGGCCACAAAATCATCCATCTCATTAATCGCGTCATTGACAGAGAAAGCAACTTCATTTTCGAGCTAAATATCGTCATACATTTGATGTCTCGGATTGGATAAATGTCCATGGAATCTGCCAATGACATTTCTCCATTTGTAAATACCCTTATTAATTTGGTTCCCATACCTGCCAGTCCTTGATCACTCCAAACGAGTGATTAATGAGTGTGGTGGGGACAGGAACTAGACTGATGTTTTATTTTTTCTCATTGAATATGGAATGGTCAGCGGATGAAATAGAATAAATAGCAAACAGGTACTTCTATTTTTATTTCAATTTTGCCAAATTTGGGTTGGTGTTCCGTATAACAGATAATTAAAAAAAATGTTGGCCTAATATCCTCCTATAGTAATACTTTTTTTTTTTACTAGACAACTTGGGCACTGTTTGGTTGGTAATATAGCAGAGCTCCCAAAACATGTTTCAAAAAAAAATCTGAAGGATGAATGTCTGGTAAATGCTCAAAATTAATCGGACATAATGCAAACTATCAAAGTCTTAAAAAGAGTCGGAACAGGAGTTTTTTTTGGTTTTTTTTAAGCTCATCTGAGTTAAAGGTGCAAGTGAGTAGAGTTGTCGAAATTTTCAAATCACTGTCTGTCAGATAGTGTTAAAGGTTTTGTCAGACCGGTAAAATTTTTGTCATACCAAGTTACATGTACCTTGTATTGCATACTAAGGAAAAACTGCACCAAATTGCCTTTTAGTAATGTGTGTCCCACTCATATCCAGCCAAACTCGTGGTCTTTGACACTAACAGATGGTTCGATGTCCGATTCCAGTAAGATTGGGCTTCTAAAAAAATTAACCCAGGTGTCTGGAAAGCCCATAAATGCATTCTTGTATGTTCTGTATATACTACAAGTAAAGCGCGAGATGACTCGGAGGGGGGGGGGTTGGGGTTGTTGTAATGCCTTAGCAATTTCAATTCGGAGATCATCAACCATGCTGCCTTTCCTGAAATATAAGGATGGGACTCGTCTGGGATAACCTCTCAAGCATACTTCACAATCAGAGGCCTAAGTTCTAAATCTCCAAAAACAGTCATGGGAGGAGAAACAAGAAAGAAAATAATGCCCCCATTGGATCAAGGGTAGGCCTTGACTAATGTTTGATTCAGGAGAAAACAAAATGTTTTGTACATGTTATACTGATTGTTTTACGTCCCACTTGAGAATCTTTCACTCATATAGAGATGTCACCATTACTGGCAGAGGGCTGTAAACTCTAGGCCTTTGAGCAGGGAGGGATCTTGATTGTGCCACACCTGCTGCGACACCGGGCCTCGGTTTTTCAGGTCCCATTTAGTTGCCTCATACTACAAGCAAGGAGTTACTGGGGACTTATTTTAACCTGGAACCCCACAGGGCACATGTTGTATTGTAAACAAAGTGTCTGACTGTAAGTTTGATAAGGACAGTATGGCCACTGGACACTTGTTTGGTCTAGAATCATTAAATTTGGTTAGTTAATGTGTCTTCAAGGGACAGATTCATGATTTTCCCCAAAATTTCATTTTTCACTTTTGATGATAGGAATCTACTGTGTTTAAAAGGTTTCACCAAAAACATTAAATTAAGGTTATAGAATATGGCAATAGCTCATTGTAGCAAATTCATTATTTGTTTGTAAACAAAGATTGAGGTATGTTATTGTTTACCAAGTTTTCAAAATGTAAGGTTATCAATCGAAGTTTGTTATATAAATCATAATTCAAGAATTCTTTAGGTAAAATGTACCATTTAAAAGTTAAATTTGTGACCGTTTCAAAATTAAAATGCTTTAAAACTATTAACATTTCAATGGTTAGTTTGTTGATTGATTGTTTATTACGTCCCGTCGAGAATTTTTCTCTCATATTGAGATGTCACCTGCTGTAGATGAACTACCACAAATTTAGACATAGGGCCGTAGCAGTGAGGGTTCTTTAACGTGCCAATGCCTGCCGCGACACTGGACCTCCGTTTTTAAGGTCATATCCAAAAGACCCGTGATTCTCACTTCTAAATGCTGAGCGATTGACGAAGGAGCAATCACTACCTATGTTTATGTCTTAGGTTTGACACGGCCATGGCACGAGCGGGGCTCGAACTTGCAACCTTCCTGTTACGAAGCAAACGCTCTAACCACTGAGCTACTGCGACCAGTTGGAAACAAAATATGGCTAACTAAACGCCAAGAAGGCCTGTAGTTTGTTGGTTAGTTTGTAAACACACAAAAGACTAGAGTCTTTGTTCATGTAACACAGAATTGAGGCAAGAATATTGCTCTTATGCTTGCATTCAAAAGGTCCAAGTTTTGGTTATTGACATTAAATGAGTTGTATTTTTAATGCTTAATATTAAAACATGTAAAATATTTTCAAAATTCTTGGACCAGTTCCTTTGAGAAGGTGTGTCATGTCCTAAAATCAGATGATCTATTGCAATTGATCTGTCTTTGTGTGTTAACAATTGAATATTTTTAACTTCTTGATAACTACCATTCCAATTCTTTTCAAATTTGGTATGTAACATCTTTGGGATAGGGGAGACAAATTGTAAATTTCAGGAATCCTGCACACTTGGGGATGTAACGGGTGGGGCAAGAACTGTCAAAAATTGGTAAATTTTTGAAAATCTTCTCAACAACTAATTGCATAGTGATGTAAGGTAGGAAAGTCTCTACCAAAATTGTAAATTTCATGGTCCTTGGAGTAAAGGTTCTGACTCCAGAGTGCCAAATTTGATATATAGTGCATGTGTAAAGACTTCAACAACGTCCTCTTTAGTGCTATTGATGTTAAATTGAAATGAAATGAACATTTAGAAAGAAGTACTCCTTTACCGAAATTTGAAATTTCATGATCTCAAGGGTAAGGGTTTTGGTATGAGGGTGGAGCCAAAATGGTTAGTTCAATGTGTGAACAATTGAACACTTCTAACTTCTTCTTGATAACTACCATTCAATTCTCTTCAAAATTGGTAGCAACTTTTGGACGATTGGATTATAAATTGTGAATTTTGGGACTCCTGCATCCCTGGGGTGTTAAGGGTGGGCAAAAATTGACCATTTTCAAGTCTTCTTTACAACCACAAAATGGAAGAAAAAACTAAATACATCGTGAAATAAAAGCAGGAGGGCCTCTACCAAAATTGTAAATTTCATGATCCCTGGGGTAGAGACTCTGAAACTAGGGTATATGTAAAACATTAAAATAATACCTTCTTTAATGCTGTTGAAGAATCGTAACATCTTGCAACATGACTTTAGGCATTTGTATCATTCTGTGGTGGTGTACTTCTATTTTAAAACAATGCTAGAAAACATTTTGACCAATAGATTTAAATTTTACCTGACTTGCTCAAAATCCATTGGAAATTCAAGGTGGATCTTCATATTTTGGGAACTCTTGACAATGATAACTAACGATAAATAATGTCTGTGTGTGTGTTGTAAAATGCAAATGTTCAAAATTAGTCAAGTTCTGCATGAAATTGAATCCAGCACTGTGCACCAGTTTTGTTAGAACTTTGATTTTGTAGACCTTTAAATCTTAAATTTTTCTTTCTTTATGTGTGCTGACTTGTTGCAATAAAATGATCCTCTTTTACACTGCCATATCATTTTACAGGTAATGCCTTGCTGAGAAGACTTGTGAGGATTGGTGTGTTGGAAGAAGGCAAAATGAAACTTGATTATGTATTGGGTTTGAAATTGGAAGACTTCTTGGTGAGAAGGTTACAGACACAGGTCTTCAGATTAGGTCTGGCAAAGAGTATCCATCATGCTCGAGTCCTTATTAGACAGAGACACATCAGGTTAATGAACTAATTGTACAATTGTTTTTATATGTCTAGATAGCAGTATTATGGTAAAGCGGTTTCTGTTCATCCATTTGTCCATTCAGAGTTTTCTGTTTCTATTTTCATTTTTCTGTAATTTATCAAGCGGAAACTTGCTGTGTAGCTTCATTGTACAGTGATAATTCTGTTCCGCTTTTACAGGAATCTGATATTGATGAGTGATTTCCATTATTTCTAGCTCTACAGCAAACCATTTCTGTTTTTGTGCAGTTAGAAAATACAAGGTTGTTTAGTCCAACATTCTTGATTGCTGAAACTTTTCATTTGTTTATTCAATATGTGCACTGTGAAACTGGTAATTGATTGCAATATGACAATTGAATGGTGATTTGTCCAACTACATAAAGTTGTTGTCAAACTGTTAGAACGTAATGGAATTAACAATGGTAAAAATTACTGCTGGATGTCAAAGGGAAGAAAATATCATAAAATGTAGGGATAGCTAGATGGGTATTGTAAGCATAAACTATAGAAGTTGGTGGAATGACATTTACTCCAAAAGCTTGAATACAAGAACAGAATTTTGCTTGGTAACTTACAAACTCTAGTTAAAAAAGACTGTAAACAATACTATATTTTATGTTAGACTGTAAACAATACTATATTTTATGTTAGACTATAGTGTTGTTTACAGTATTTTAATGGGAGCAAGTCACTGTGATTGAAATAATTTTCAACAAAGGAATGAAGAAAGAAGTAAGAAAATAAAAACACAATGTCAAAAAGGAAGATGATGGAAATGCACACAAATGCTTCAAAAATGCCCAAAAAAGTGTAATTTAAGAAACAAAACTGGTATAAAGTCATGTAAAAATGTACAATTTTCTTCAAAGTAGGATTTTCTCTTTGTCACACAATTTAGGCTTATTTTGGGCTTGCAGAAACTTAATTTTCTACAGTGTTTGGGGCTTAGACCAAGAGGGGGCCTTATGGCTTACCACTGCATTGTGAGTCACATTGGATCAGGTTGCAGTTTTGATCCATTTCAACTTCTCTTGCATGAGTTTTGCCCCTTATTTGAAAAATAATTTGAGATGGGGGATATGTAATTTTTTTTCTGGTCAACTCTTCCCCATAATTTTCAATGGAGGACCCTCTTATTAAATGGAATGTTTGTATAGGATTTGAAGATATGTGTGTGGTTAAAATTTTGATTTTCTTCCATTTTTTTTAAAGCAATGCAAGCTATAATTGTTTTTTCATTTCATAGAATCGGAGTGAATTTAAGCAATAAAACCATCAAATGAGCAAAAAATGATGGTTCATAAGTCATTGTCATTCTGTAAGTAATTCCTGCTCATAATCTCTAGTGTATTGACCTCAAAGGTCACCAGTTCATTTGTCAGATTTGTAAACAATTTATTGTGCCGAATTTATAGCAAATTTATTGATAAAATTTTATTTCAGTGGCACATTTGCATAATTCAATTACTTTCTTACACTTACATAGTTATTCATGACCCTATGTAATATTTTAAAACAAATGAAATGTGCAAACACTCTCCATCTTTGTATGGCCCCTGTCTTTGTGGAACCAATTATCTTTGACAAACATTGTAGGTATGCTCTTAAACAATATTCTCATGTTTATTTTGCTGAATATTTCCTTCAGATCTTGGGGATTTTATAAGTTACACTGATAGGTCAATTGGTGATACAAGAATATTTAGTGCAACTTCATTTGTTGTTATTCGTATCAAAAAGTAAATGGGATCACCATTACAAGTTTTAGACATTTTTAAAAAATATGAAATGTAAAATATAAATAAAATGTACACAAGTTCATAAGACTTAATCTTTTGAAAACTTCAGTATCTGATAACATAGGGGCATTGGAATCCGCAAGCTCTTCTTCAGGATCATTGTCTGATGAAGAAGGTTATTTGCTTGCAGTGCATCATTCCTGACTGGTTTAAAATGATATGGTTGAACCACAAAATTGGGCAGTTCCTCATAAAACAGAATTTCGTTCATATCCATTGAATTAGTGTGAGATTTCGTTAAGCATACGATGTACTATATACACTATTTTGATTGCGTTATTTACATGGATGCGTTGTTGTGACGTCACAAACACTCAGAATCAAGAACGAAAAGTGGGTAACAAATTGATTCTATGTTCAAGTTTACAGCTTTATTTCTTTTCAATGCAAAGACAATAAATTTTTATTAAATGCTATTTAACTTTCATTCATACCTATCTTTATGTTTGTAAAGTAAAATACTATTGTTAGAAATCGTTTCATATGACCTTGAATTACTTTAAAGATTAGAAGTTGTTTTTTCTTTAACATTATCTGCCCTTGGGGAAAATAAGAAGAAAAACCGCAGATTTTTTAATTATTTCTATGGTAAACTATTACTTTGAGATCAAATTGATAAGGAGAAAAGTTTGTGCAACTTTTTACCAAACTAATCGATATATATAGAAATCGCATTTTATTATGAATTGTTCAAATAAAATATGCTTTTCAATGTAAGGCAACATTTATCAGTTGGTAATCAATATTAGAAAACTTCTGTGAAGATATTTTTATTTTACTAACCCATCAAAATGACACGAAGGTAAGAAAAATCCCATCATCCATTTATTAGATACAAAATATGGATAGCTTACCTTAAGAGGGGGATGAGAACTCAAGAAATTCATAAGAAAATATTACATTCATATAATCTTGAACTAATGTAATAGATATTACTCGAACTCTTGCAAAAGTACATTAAAAAAATTCAAACCTATGATCAACAGATTTATAGGTTAACCCATATATCAAGTAAAATACCCTGAATAGATATGATATATTACTATGTTACAAGACAAAGTATGTCACAGCTTGATGATGGCTAACATTACCTTAAATAAAGTTCTACAACTCCTGGCATGTATGCCATGGTTGCTAATTAAGCACCTTATAGAACCTTCTCTTGGGCGTCTTGTGTACTGTTTATGGTGCTCTTGTTGAATTTTTGCAGATGATATTCATTCTTAGAATCCAACAGATTTTAAAATTTTCAAGCTCATTAAATTTACAAACTTCTGCTTGAAGTATTTTATGTGTCTGTGTGATATCTCTCATGCTTTTATTGCAGATGAAGGAATTGACAATTAATAAATTTTGGTTATGGACTCTTGACCCATGTGGTCAGAACATCTAACATCCATGATGTATGGCACTTGAGATTTGGAGATTGTTTGTTCAAGATTCTGGTGGGCCACTTGAAAAATTTAACATTTTCAACGTCCACTTGCCTATTAAGAACTTGCCCTATTCTCCAATTTGATGATTGTGCCATTTTATATTGTGATGTAATTTGAAGGTATATCAGTAAAGTTGCATTATGCAGGGGGAAAAAATTACCGTAAAGTATTGTGCAGTTTCTTTCTTTTTTTTTTTTCTTCTTTTTTTTTCAAATTCAAACCCACAAAGTGAGGTGTGTGCATAATCCATGCGACTAAAAATATCCTTTTTTTTTCCCCAAGTGCATGTCACCAGTGATGATTTTCGCTGTTGTAGCTCTTCTGATCACCCCGTGTTTGTCTGTCTGTACACTTTTCACATTTTCAACTTCTCCAGAAACAATGAGCCAATTTCAACCAAATTTGGCAGAAAGCATCTGTAGGTGAAGGAGATTCAATGAATAGCAATGTCCTTTTCCTATGAAGGATAACAGCAAAATAGCAGAAATATACTTACAAATTTTCCAGAATCACAGGGCCAATTTCAATCAAACTTGGTACAAATCATCCTTAAGTAAAGGGGATTCAAATTGTTCAAAGGGGAGATAATCATAAAAATAGGCGAAGGGGGTGTCATCTTAAAACAATCTTCTTAAGAACCACTGAGCTAGAAAAGTTAAAGTTCACATAGCAAAGGGGGGATCAAAGTTTTACATGGAAATATATAGAGAAAAATCTATAAATATGGGCCAAGTTGGCTCAGGTGAGCAATGTAGCCCATGGACCTTTTGTTGCATTTAATGCAACAAACTAGTAGTTAATATATTTGAAACAACATTACCCCTAGAAATAGCATGGACAGCGGTGCTAATTGGAATATCTTTTCTTAAAGTTGAAAATTCGACATTGTAAATCCTGATTAATTCCTGTTGGTATATATCCAAATGCAGACTGGGGTACAAAGTTCTTGCCCACAGATGTTCATACCTCTTTTATGAAACACCTAATATTGAGACATTCTGTACACATTCCACTATTAATCTGTATATTGTTTCATGGCACATGCAGCAATTTATTGATCTTGTGGAATTTTGACCTTAATCTAAAAAAAATTGCACACTCATTTTGATGTGTGTGTGCGTGTTTTAATATGCACAATACATGAGAATTAAGATTTTTCCAGAATTTTGTTTTCTAAAGTGGGAATTGCACATAATATACACAATTGCAAACAACACGCAATACTTTACAGTATAGGGAAATCACTGCTTTTAATGATCAATTGGCATGTTCTTTGAATATAAGATCAAAGTTTTTAATGTTAACCAAGGTGTTTAGCAATATTGACAATTGTACGAGTTAATGAATGATCAATAAACCATACTTCTATGTGGATTGATGAGCCGTACAACATTCTTGAGATTTTTTTATCACCATTTGTCTGTCAATATCTGTCTCTCTTTAAACTTTTCACATTTTCATTTTCTTCAGAACCACTGGACTAATTTTGATAAAACTAGGCACAAATCACCCTCGGGTAAGGGGGATTCAACTTATTTAAATGAAGGGCTTTTACTTCTTTTAAAGGGGAAGATAATCAAGAAAAAGCCAAAATATTGGTGTGGTTTTTTTTATCCTGAATTAGGAAATAGTTTGAAATCTGCACATGACTATAGGACATTCACTTGATTGAATCAAAAATATTTTTAAAAAGGGGAGGTGTGTAAAAAATACGATAAAACTTGGGAAATAAGAAATAAATAAACAGTTAAATTATGAAGATGTGCTTATTAAGGTGCCAGTGGGCTATGAAAAGAGCCTTATGTATCACCTTTTGGCAGAACTTTTAAAGTGACATCACAGAATTCTAAACAGTGAAGATGGTGTAACGGCGCCTCTATTGAGAGAATGAGTGGGAGCATATGGCTTGTTTGCCAAGTAAATCAAATCATTTGGGAATTTTAAGTAGTCGTACATATGTATTATCCTATGATGACAGAATTGTCATGTTTTACGTTTTGAAATGGAAAAAAAAAAATTCAGTAAAATGTTTTCCCGACCTACCTACATGGAATTAATATCTCCTGGTAATAGGAAGCACACAAATTAATTTATTTGGTCCCACCAGGCCAATTTCAGGCAAACTTGGTACAAATCATCCTTATCCTTGGGTGGAGGGGATTCAAGTTTGTTCAAATGAAGGGTTGACCCTCTTTAAAGCGGTAATCATCCTTGTGGGGGTTTTTTTATGAGTGAATGTAAATGGTGATAGGGTTAATAGGTTTTGTCAGATTATCTTCCTTTGGTTGTTCTTCTAGTGTGAAAATCCTGTGCAGAAATGATCAGATTAGTGTAAACAAAATAGTTATGTGGTACTACTTCCTATTTTCTCCTAAAGTGTAATTTGCAAATATGCACACGGAGGAATTGCAGAGTAAAAAAAGGCAGACTGAACCAAGGAAAGGAAAATGTGGGTCTCGAATTTGAAAGATGCTTTATGTAGGTTAATGAGTATGTTGATTACTAGGTCATACCGGTATTGACATGGAAGTGTTAGGCAGGTTGCTGTATCTCAATATAATATCAAAGTTTTTAAAATATTTTAGTCATTTTCAACATGAAGACCACTTTAAAACAAAGTATTATGTCCAATCCTACTCGGATATTTAAAACATTTCTGGTGTAGTGTGGTCTTTTAACAATTGTTTAGGCCCATACCATTACATCTACTAATATATATTATGGTATAGAAATAGTGATGTTTATGCCAAGCATTTAAGGAATTTTTTTTACATTAAAATATGACTGTTGTGTAATTTGAGTTTGCATATTTGCAAATGCCTAAACATTGATCGCATAACAGAATTTACACAAGCACACAAAAGAAAATACTATTTATGTAGGAGAAAATGCATACAAAATACACTATACTTCCTTACTGATGTACAGAAAAGGATATGTTATGCCACACAGCACATTGTGTTTTCCAGATTTCATTAGTACCTAAGACTAGCTCTAACATGTTTTCTCTTTATTTCAGAGTAAGGAAGCAGGTGGTGAACATCCCATCTTTTATTGTGCGACTTGACTCTCAGAAACACATTGAATTTTCTCTGAAGTCACCGTACGGTGGTGGACGTCCAGGTACTGTATTATTCCTAATTCCACCTGTATAATAAATGATTTCTAAGGTCCTGCCAAGTGGTGTGCACCCTATAGTAACCAATCTGTTCATCCATCAGCACTTTTCTATGGCGTGCATTAACGTGAGTTTCTTTGGGAGGATTTTCATAATTTTAACATAACATTTGGATAAGGCAGAGGAAGACTTCTTTTGATTTTCAATTTTACTGGTTTTGTTGTAGAGTTATGGGACTTTAGCATTTATAGGTTACCACAGTCACTCGGGTGATCTATTGCAATTGATCTGTGTCTGTTGCAGTGAGTTGGCATCTGAAAATCTTTTAGTTTTGGGGCGGGACTCTCGCTCGATATTGATAAATTAATGGCAATTTCTTTGGCTGTACTTCTCTCTCTCTTTTTCCGTAACTTTTCATAAATTTGGATTAGAGAGGAAGATTTTTTAAAGCCTTTTCTGTATGGACTTGGAATTTTTGGTCACCTGTGTATCCCAGGTGACCTTATTGCTGTTGGTCTTTGTTGTCATCCATTAACTGTTTCATTTTTAACTTCTTGAATACTACAAGGCCAGTTGTTACCATTTTTGGTGTGAAGATTCTTTAGGATAAGGGGAATGTAAATTGTGAATACTGTGAAAATCACAGGGTGGGGAGTAGGCCCTGGGGTGTGCCAACATGGCTCTATAGTAAAAATGTATTAAATCTTAATGTGTGAGGTAAAACTAAAAGCATGGTTAAGATGTCCATAAAGTGGTCTATATAAATTATGAAAATCATGACTCCTGGGTTAGGAGTTTAAACCCTAGGGTTATGCCAGTATCTATCTCTAGTGAAAACGTATTAAATCTTCGAAAACCCTTCCTCTCTCCTCTCCTACATGTGCGAGAAAAACTAAATGCATGATTATGATGTCCATGAAGCTCTCTACCTAAATTAAGAATTTGATGACTGGATTCAAGAAGGTTAGATTCTCGAAATTAAGCATTCATTTAATGCTCAAAATTTTCAAAATTCATTCTTATTCAGAAGAAAATTAAGTTAAATTATTATTACAAAACTTACCTGTGATTCACTTCAAGTTTTCTTATTGTTGATTTTTAATATGAACAAAATTATGTTAATAACTCGTGATGGATTGCTTGATCATTAGGATAAAATTTGCTCCCCATAAATCCATTAGAAAAGGGTGTTGGCGTTGAAAGCATTTATCCACGTTTGTGTAAAATTTAACCATTTCATGTTTAATTTCAAGCGTGCAGCAAATGGGAGTTTCTTTAGCAATCTGTAATACCAAAAGTAAATTTAATGTTAAATTTTGTAGGTCGTGTTAAGAGGAAGAATGCAAAGAAAGGAACCACAGAAGAAGAGGAAGATTAGAGTGTAATTATTCTGATAATAAACTGTCAACTCTTCCCTCTTTGCATTGTTTGTTTATGGTATAGTCGTCGCTCGATGCAGCGGCACGCAATTTACCAGCAAATTCGTCTAACGGCGAAAAATTGATGGTAACAAATATGCACAATACTAATATCGCTTGATGAAAGGGCCAAGATAACTAACGGTATTCAATCTCGTAATTTGAAGAGAAAATACAAATCAGATAGATGGGCGAACATGGATCCCTGGTCAAACCAGAGGTGGGATCAGGTGCCTAGGAGGAGTAAGCATCCCGTCGACCAGTCACATCTGCCGTGAGCCCTACATTCCGATAGGTAAACGGAGCAATCCATAGTCGGAATCTGTGCCAAGAACGGCCTAACAATTGGTATTAAACACAATAGACAGCATCTGTCTTGATGGTAAGTTTGTAACGGCATATTTGCATTCTGGCACAGGCGTTAATTATTGGTAATGAATGCAGTTTGACACTAAAATCCAGTATAATGGCAGGTTACCCGAGATTGTCGCGGTAATGTACGACAATTGGATATCTGCAATATTTTCACACCTGACCAAGATTACGTAACGGATTCAATTCCTAGTCATGTATGCACGGGACAGCTGTCCAAAACTTACACATTTATAATCGATTTATTTTTATACTGCACTGCGACAGATGAGGTGGGAAAATAAAATAAAAATATCAGAACCACCGAAGAAAAAAACGTACCCAACTTAATGTTCGGGAAAGCGGGATATCGTCGAGTTAAAATCTTGAACAATCTCAAGATCAGATAACCAGTCATTTCAGCAACCTCAGAAATAAAACCGTATTAATTGATTAAAACAAGGAGAGGGTTATCTCTTCTGTAGCAGGCGGGAAACGACACACGGAAATGTATAAATAATAATCATTGTGTTTGTTCAAATACTATTCACATGTCGGATTGCCAAGTGATCATCAAACAAAAATTTAATTTAAAATCAATTTTATCACGAAGTTCTTGCTTTATTTCAAAGGGGGTGGGCATAGATTGGCGCGGAGATTGATATTCTTATTATGATGACGAATAAACAAAGGGGAATAACTCGTACTGGTAATATTGGCATATCGTTACAACGGCCGATTCGTTATAACGGTAAAATGTTTGTAAACAAACTTGGCTGCTGTAACGAGACTGACTGTATTGTTCACATGTTTGTGGTACAATAGGGCTGTCATGGTTCCAAAAATTTTGCAGGTGGGGTCAATTCAGGATTTTTAATTTGGGTTTGGGTATTTCGGTTCGTTATGTTAAAATAAACTATCTTTATTTGTGTTTTGTTACAGTAATGCCTTGAAGACGTGCACTAGTTTAGACTTAACGTCCATATAGAAACAGCATTGGCACCTCTGTGTCCATTCTATGTTTTCTATATATAAGTTTGGACGATGATATTGATCCTGGGCTTATTTTAAGTGCTTTTAATATGTCTTAAATGTTTTTATTTCGTTTGAGACGCCATTTAATGATAAATCGGGCCACGTTTTAGATTTTGACTATGTTACAATTCATTTTAAAAAATGGACCCGAACTGAATGTTAAAACCTGAATAACATGCGATTTTGGGTACCCGTTGTAGCCCTATGTAGTACGCATCCATTTTGTGCATTGTTTGTTGTTGTTTTCCGCCACACAATTTTTCAGTTATCTGGTGGCGTCCAGTTTTAGTAGGTGGAGGAGAGAACCCAGATACAATGTACCGGAGAAGAGACCACCGACCATTTTGTGCATTGACTGTATTTGTTTTGGGCATATTTTTATACGACCACATAATATACGGACGTATTTTTGCTATACAGCTATCACTCGTGGTTCCTCTTTGTCTTTACATTCACAACTCTTCGTAATACGGGGAAGGGGGGATTTAATGAAACTTAGTACAAGGAAATATCACAATGTGCATGTTTCAAGGGGACCTCTGTCCAATTTATTTATTTAAAGGAGTTGTGGCCTCTGTTTTTTTTTTTAATGCAGAATACTTTGTCTAAGCAACTCCTAAATCCTTCGGTGGATTTTAATGAAACTTGATTACAAGGAAAGATCGCAAATCAATCGAAACATCACTCAGCCTTTTCCGGAGAATATCTCGGACGTAATGGTAATCATTTACTTACTATTTTTAGGTCACGTGGTATGCCAACAGAATGGGAAAATGTACATGTATATTGTTTAGAAGAGAGTCGAGATTTGGGGGAAATTAAAAGATGCAACTGGAAACTTCGCTGTCCGTGAGGAATAGACAACAACAAAAAAAAACAACAAAAAAATAAATTACTAATACCTCCCATTTCGACTTTAGATGATTATTATTTTTGTGACCTTTCAATTTATATAATGTTCGTTTTTATATTGCCCTTGTTTTACATGTTAAGCGCTTTAGAGTAATTATATAATTAGATAAGGCGCTATATAAAAATAGTATAATAAAAAAAAGTGTGGCAAGTTACAAATTCTTGAATAAATTTTACCATTTCAAATGTAGGGGGGATGTAAAAGTTGATGTCGATGAAGTGTTAGACAGTGTCAAGAAAATTGTGTTGCATCCTCAAGCCCAACTCCAAAAAGACTAATTGACTCGATCAAAAAGAAGTTTCATTTCCACGTGTACAAATGTAAACAAAGACACATGGTTGGAATATCAGTAAAATGATAAAAAAAAAAAAAATTGGAGTGCAAACATTCTATTTGGATAGGAAAAGCAAAAGGCAAGTCGTTCTTTTTAAATGGGTATACCATATCGCTTTGTATGCTTAGGCGGAAGCGAATCGCTGAAACCTATTACATCGATGTGTATTCCTACTGCCCGAGATTTTTTATCCGGAAAAGGTCGTATAATATTTCGATTAGATCACAAATGTATAGTGGTGCATATTACAAGGGGAATGCTGTTCCAAAATTTTGAAGAAATTGTTGGACTTGGGGTTGTTTTTTTTTTTTTTTGGGGGGGGGGGGTGATGCCTTATCTTTGCAACTCTGACGAAACCCTTTGGGAAATTCTACTGAAACTTGTACAGAGAAAGATCACAATGTGTAGACGTGCGTATTACAAGGGGAACACTGTCCTAGGGAGCCCTCTGCTTTTGAAGATTGATTATCCATAAAGATTGAATTGAAACGGAGAAACATCTAGTCGGCGCGGGTTCGATTCTCGCTCGCGCCGATATATGTGAGAAAGTTTGCCAGTTTTCTTTCATAAGTTCGGTGGTCTCTTCCCGGGTACATTGTATCTGGGTTCTCTCCTCCACCAATAAGAACTGGACGCCACCAGATAAGTGAAAAATTGTTGAGTGTGGCGGAAAACAACAAATAATCAATCAACAGAATTAAAGGTAATTTTGTTAAAGTCTTGGATCAATAACGTATACTGGCGTATCATGCACTAGTCTAACGGTGCTCTGTTTAGTAAAATGGTGATCTTGCAGTTGGTCTAAACATTTTCAATTTCTTCATAACTACCTTTTTTTTTTTTCAAAGTTGTCATGAAGGATCTCTGGGACAAAGGTGGTGTAAATTGTGAATTTTAGGACTTCTGCACGCTTGGAGGCGGTGCAAAAAATGGCCAATTTTCAGAAATGTCTACAACCGCAAATGTGTAGGGAAAACTAAATGCATAGTGATGTAGAGCAGGAAGGCCTCTACTGAAATTGTAAATTTCATGATCCCCGGGCCCCGTGGGGACCCGGGTTAGAATAGGTCCTTAGTACCCCATGCTTGTCGTAAGAGGCGACTAAATGGGGTGGTCCTTCGGATGAGACCGCAAAAACCGAGGCCCCGTGTCAAAGTAGGTGTGGCACGATAAATATCCCTCCCTGCTCAAAGGCCCTGAGCGCCGAGCATAGGCCTAAACTTTGCATCCCTTCACCGGCAATGGTGACGTCTCCATATGTGTGAAAAATTCTCAAGCGAGACGTAAAACAACATACAATCAATCAATCATGATCCCCGGGATAGAGTTTCTTGTATACAGTGTTTATGTACAAAACTTTTTATTAAAAAAATCATTAATGCTATTGATACTACATGGAAATTATGGATATTTGGAAAGAGCAGGTAGCCCTCTACGGACGTGTACATTTTATGATCCGTAAGGGTTTGGTTCCTGGGTGGAGCCAAAATTATGATGGTTATTGTCTTTATCATTTGAAAGACATAAGTTTGCTGATATAGTATAATTCAAGAAAAGAACGCATCAAAATTGTGATTTTTGCAACCCCAGGGACGGGTCCAAATTTCATATTCTGTTGGTGTTGCTTGATTTGTGTAAAGCTTTTATCAGTTTAGGCACTAAATTTTTTAAAAGAATGCATCTTTGTTTTATGTTGTTGCTGGGTATTAGAATTTAGCTTAGATATTCTGAACAGGAATTTTTCCCCCTGATTTCATACCCCCTGGAACTAATGATGCTTGTAACCAATACTCAGTTGACCGATAAGGCCTGTGGATCTCTTGTTTTCTAAAACAAATGATTTTCAGTCAAACATTTGTTAACAAGAGGACCATGGGCCACATCTCATGGGAGTGTCCCTGGCCATACTGTTGTGATTTTTAAGAGATTTTATTTTATTTTTATATGCCCTTCATTGTGGTTCAGGGATGTTACTTCTATCCGTCTGTCAGTCCGTTCAGAGGTTTCTGTTTTTATTTCTCTGTTGCATATCAAGCTCTGAAGTCATCTCGCACTAGCTCACCTATTTTGATATTGCCTAATCTCTGTGAAATTCTAGTTCTTCACACAGTTGCATCCGACGGAGATTTAGGTTCCGTCCTTTTTCAGTCCTGTTGCATATGTACATAGGAAACTGACGGAGTGCGTGCGAGTGTGCCTACGCGACAAATGAAAACGTGTTTGGCCGTTGTATGGGCAATCATAAACCCAGTCGATTTCTAATTCAGTGTTTTGCTCATTGGCTCACAAGGCAGAGATGTGGAATGTCGAATCCGTTATATTGTCGAATTAGTGATGAACATCAACGGGTATCTCCGAAAAGATATATAAACCTACATTTCCAACCTGACAGATTTGCAGAATGTTCTTGAAATATCCGTTTCTGACGAAGCTAGGGTGTCAGATGGCATCACAAAATCTCTGCAGAACAAGATATTACGAACAGTGAAAGACGACCACTATTCGTCATTGATCCATATCTATGCATCTGCAAATGCCTTGAATCGACCAAATGTCACAATATTGCCACCAATACAAAATGTGACAGGATTATACACAATCAGACAAAATTTCCTCTTTCAACCTGCAAAGTCCTATTACGTTTATAACTTGGACTCGTACAACCAATACAATTTTAATCAACTGAAGACCAAACCATTTTGTATCTCGTCACGAGAAAGGTTACCGGTCACTCTATATTTTGATCAAGTAACGTAGTAATCCGCAGTCAAAATCGGTGTGCCAAAAAACGGCCTAACAATTAGTATGAAACGCATCAGACAGGATTTGACCTCATGAAAGGTTATACTGGCAAACTAGATCGTTATTACGACCATAGAATTTGCGAAATGCTGACTTTAGAGGAGATTGGACAAACCCTGTAACATCAATTTGTCAGTAGCCTGCCTCTATTTAAAAAGTGATCATATGTAGAACAAGATCTTGCGTATCGAATCAATGTTGAGAGATATAAACACCATGTGCAGGTGATAATGGAATATTGCTACAGAGATACAGCTGTAAGTTGACAATGGAGAAATTGAAATTACCCCATTAGTCATAAAGTTGGGTTAATTTGCCGTCGGTATCTATTTTCAATAAAATATATAAGTACGAAGCATTATTTCAAGTTCACAGGGATATATCGAATCGACGAGCGAATGCAAGTGAGCATTGGTATTGGATAAAACGGTGATATATCTAAATGTCCAGTTGAAGGCCACAGCAAAATATTTTTTTTCTTCTTATGTAGAAGCTTTTGAATGAATTATGCTTCATAAGAATATAAAAACATGTTAGTTAACAAAGGAGCACGATTCGTGCCCCATGGGAATTCCAACAGACTGTTGAAAGACCCGATCACCAAAGACTTCAAAGATATTGTCAATGAGGAACTCTAGCATCTTTTAAACATCAACTTCAGAGAACTTGTGGGTGGAGTCAGAGTGGTGTTAACAAAATAATTTTTTGGATGACTGATCACTAGATTTGAATATTTCCTTTTACCATTTTTGTTGAAGAAGCAACTGTGTATGATGTTAAAAAGTTGTACGTTTTGATGTTCATTTGAGAAAAGTTTTGTGACTTCAATTTTACTGAAAGTTCTTCAGAATTTTTTAGAATCCACATTTGATTTACACCACTTCTGGTATGTAGTGACACAGTACGTTTGAAGTTTCTCCTTCACAGCATTTAATATTTTCATGGGGAGCCAACAGTAGGGGCTTGGTAGAACATTTACTGGATACAGAGCTCTATGTATCTTCGTTTGTAAGGGGTTTTGTGTAGTTTGAAAATCCAGTATAGGTACAGCAACCCATATTCATCCACTCCTTGGACTGGGATATTAAATGTGTTTAAAACTGAAGCATGATTATGAAGAATCTCATCTTTTGAAAGGGCAGTTGGAGTATAAGTGCGATTACTACATATGATATTAATGCAAAGTCCGTTTACAATACATTTGTAATAATGACCCTTACAAACAAATACAATGTTGTTACAAGCTCTGTCAGCTTGAACCAAAACATATTCCTCATGTAACCTATCTAACCATTTTATCACTTCTGGGTTACTAAACACAGGATGGATGATACGCATTTGATATGCTTGATACGGGATTTTAATCTTGCACTTTTTACCCATTCTGACAAGGTATGAAGTTCTTTTTCAGATTTAGCCCATCATTTGGCATAATCTTCGACAGAATTCATAATAGAGATGAAGTTCTGTTGCCAATTCAAAGACCGAGGATCTCTGAATTTGGGATCTTTTAAAATAAATGATTTTTGGTGTCCATTTGTAACTATGTCGACATTACATGTCCGGATGGACATGAAGAACAATAACACGTAGGTGGATTGAGTATAAGATGGTCTATATCTAGGGACTGCAAAGTTTATTTGTAGTTAAGAAGATTGGATGCAATAGTGGAAGTATATTTATAGGAAATATTTGGTGTAGGCTTGATATAGTCTGGAAAATATTAAATATTACGTAATAGTAAATGCTTTCTTTAAAACGAAGACACGAAACAGATTTAGTCTCTTTCTTTCTTTCTTTTTTTAATTATGCAGCTATATGAAAATATCTATTCTATGCGCTCAACACTAACTCTGATTGGCAAATGACTTCCCCATTCTTTTCATTGCACGTTATATCATTTTCATTATGTCTCCTTGTAATGGTACAATCGTTATATATATTACCTTATATTTCATTGAATGTGGAGTGGATGAATAGAAAAACTTTAATGGTGACAACTGAAAATTATATATAAACAATAGGCCCATGGAACTTTTAACGGTCAGCTGAGTATCATAGCCATACAAGGAGTTTTATAGTTCCTAAATAAGCCTGAATATGGAGTCTTCTGTGCACATGTTTATGATCTTTGAAGATACATATAATTCCTTTTCAATCAGAGAGGGAAAAATGAAATTTGAAGCCCATGGGCCTGAACTCCTGACCTAGAGCCACGATTATATATATATATATATATATAGAGAGAGAGAGAGAGAGAGAGAGAGAGAGAGAGAGAGAGAGTTTGAGAGAGTTTCTAAGATTTAGTACATTTTCATATATGACCATATTGGGCCCACCCTAGAGCCTGAACCTCTGACCCAGAAGCCATGAATTTCACGATTTGGGTTAAGAGCTCTCATAAATAGTCAGTTATATTTCAGGTTTAACATACCTTATATAAAATCAGTCCATAAATATATTTTTGGGTTATTACTAGAGCAGTTTTAATGCTTTCAATGCTTTAAAGGCCCTTCATGCAATCAGTGATTTTTTTTTCATCCTGCTATGGAAGGGCCAGTTAAAGTTCTTTAAAAGTTATTAGAATCGACATTTAATTTACACCACTTCTGGCACATATTATAGCACATGTTCGAAGTTTCTCCTTCACAGCTGTTAAAAGTTTTGTCAGGAATAAAGATAGGGGGTTGGTAGAACATTTACTGAATCCAGCACTGTATCTATGTTTGTAAGGTTTTTATGAGTTTTAGGATCCAGTATAGGTAACTCGTATGTCCCATTGACTGGGATATTAAATATGTTATAAACTGAAGCATGATTTTGAGGAATTTTGTTTTCTGAAAGAGCAGTGGAGTGCAAGTAGGATTACCATATGAGGATTTAATGTCAAGTTTGTTTACATTGCAGTTGTAATAACAAGCCTTATAAACAAATAAAGTACAATATTGTTACAAGCCTTGTCACCTGGAATCAAAACATATTCCTCATGCAACCTATCCGTTTCTTTTATCACTTCTAGTTTACTAAACACAGAAGGATAGATGGTTTGCACTCTTGTTTTGATGTGTTCAATATGTGAATTTAATATTCCTCCTATACTTTTTATCCATTCTGTTAAGGTATCAAATTCTTCTTTCTCATATATAGCCCATCATCTGGCATTAACTTCCATAGAATTCATAACAGAGATGAAGTTCTGTCACCAATTGAAAGACTGGGATTTGTTAGCAAATAAGTTTGAATGCAATGGTAGAAATATATTTGTAAGAAATGCAGGGTGTAGACTTGAACTTGAAATATGCTGGAATAAAGACTGAATTTTTTTTTTTATGACGAAGAATGCTGCTTACGCTGACGGTATCTATTCCTTTGTTAGTAAATTTAAGTTTAAGGAGCTGACAGCATGATTCAGAAGGGTTATCATTCATAACCTGCAGTGGGTTAAAGAGCTTGTGATGGGCAACATCCAAAATCAAAGAATATAGTCTAGTCTATATTCTGGTGTTAAAAAATCCAGCTTCTTCAAATAAGGTATTCAAAGCTCTCAATGGAACGGAGTAAAGCTTTGTGCAAATATGATGTGTCTGTTGAGCTTATTATTTTGTTTTGTAGATTTATCAGAATAAAGAGCATCTTAAAATTTTGCAAGAGCACTTCTCTGGTCCCGGGTAAATAGCTGTGTGCTTTCTCTGCAAACATGCTATGTTATTTGCGCATTTGCATTTTGCCAGAATTGAACGCGTTTTATATATATGATGCTCTTTGTGTATTCCATTCAATCAGCATGTAACTGGCAAATGATTTCTCTGTGTTTCTTACATGATACAGTTGCTAATTACTGCTGTCTTTTCACCGTGCAATAATGTCAATGACAAATACTAATTTGCAGGTTTTCTTGATTTTTTTTCCCATGTATTTTGTCATCTCTTCGTTTGGTCGTCTTTTCATAATTTCGTTGCAAAAGTCGCTAATTTTCCTTTCATTTCAAAATAACAAAAAGATGAAAAATGTAAAATGGCACATGTCAGCCACCATACCGTGATTTGAACAAATTTGAATCTGCAATATGTCAGGAAATTTTCATGTAAACTTCAATATTTCTGGCCCAGTGGCTCTTGAAAAGATTTTCAAATGACCCCAACCTATTTTCCCTCGTGATTATCTACTCTTTGAAGGGAGCATGGAACTTCATTTGAACAAAAATGAACACTCTTCACCCTCAGAATGATTTGTACCAAGTTTAATTAAACTTGTCCCAGTGGTTCTGGAGAAAATGAAAATGTGAAAAGTTTATGGACAGACAGATGGATGGACTCATGCTGGACAAAAAGTGAACAGGATAGCTATTTGAGCTTTCAGCTTATTTGAGCTAAATACTCATGTGAATGTCCTTTTCTACCAATTTGTGAAAGGAACATATCTGTTTATATAATGCTCATAATTTGAAATATTATTACTATTCTACATTTATGTAGTGCTTTATCTAATTAAGACAATTACCCTAAAGTGCTTTACAGGCAAGACAATATAACAAAGAACAATAAATGTATAACAAGAGGCCCATGGGCCACATCACTCATCTTGGCCAGTATTAAAGGTTTTTCTCTATATATTCACATGTAAAACTTTGATCCCCTATTGTGGCACCACCCTACCCTCTGGGGCCAGGATTTTAACAAATTTGAATCTGTACTATGTTAGAAAGCTGTCATGTAAAGATGAACGTTCTTTTCTGGCTTAGTGGATTTAAAAGGTTTTTTTCATATAGTTTTGCATATAAAACTTTGAACCCCCATTGTTGCCCAACTCTACCCCCGGAGGGCATGACTTTTAAAAAAAAATAATGAATCTGCACTTTGTCAGAAAGTTTCAATTTAAATTGGAACTTTTCTTGCAAAATGGTTCTTGAGAAAAAGATTTTTTAATGACCCCATCCTAATTTTGCATTTTTGTGATAATCTCCCCTTTAAACGAGGCACAGCCCTTCAATTGAAAAAAAAATTGAATCCCCTTCACCCAAGGATGACTTGTACTAAGTTTAATTGAAATTGGCCCAGTGGTTCTGGAGAATATTTTTAAAGATTTTTTCCCCTGTATTTTCACATATAAAACTTTGATCCCCTGTTGTGGTCCCATCCTACCCCCAGGGGCAATGATTTTAACAAACTTAATTCAGCACTATTTCAGGAAGCTTCACTGTAAATTGGAACTTACCTGAGAAATCTTGAGAAGATTTTTAAATGATTGCACCCTATTTATGCATGGCCCTTCATTTGAACAAACTTCACCCAAGGAGGATGATTTGTACCAGGTTTGATTGACACTGGTCTGCTGGTTCTGGGGAGAAGATTTTCAAAATTTCACCCACAGAATCCCACTGTAGCTTTTGAATATAATATAACACTGTTTAGAGAATGTTTTCTGGGCGATACATATTTTAAACATAACAAGGTGTGAAAAGGCCCACACCAAAATCCTTTGCAATATATTCATGCATGCAGTATGCCATGGCCCCTAGGAAAGTTAAACAAAGTTCAACTCCAAAAAATATTTAGTTATTCTTCACCACAAACACAGTGCTGGTAAGAGAAATTCTTTAATATTCACACATGAAATAGATAATTTCAGTATAGGAAAATATGCAAGAGGCATTACAGTCACCTGAGTATGTACATTTTTTGGTTTTTATAAACAAGTGTGTAACCTGTATGCTTTTTATCCATCTCCATTTTTATACTTTGTACTTAACAATATAACTTACTGGTATATTGCTCTGTATGACACAATTGAAAATCTACAATTTACAATTCTTTACAGGAGAGTAAGTTTTATCATGATAAAATGTGATTTTCTATGAGTTCTTACATTCAGTACATTTAGTAGAAATTTCAAATGGTTATAAAGATGCACATAGTTTGTCTACTTGATGTACAGAAATAAAGAAGAATTTATATGCATTTGTCAACATATACTCAAAACAGTCCAGTCCTGGGACAAGAAGTTTCTCCTTAACTATAGGCCATGAACTTCACAATTTTGGTTGAAGGCCAGGTATTCATTATAATGATACAAACAGTTTTCTGCTGATGTTCAGACATGCAGAAATTTTTTAATGAAATTCAATGTATGTTCAACTTTGCCCTAGTGGTGCAGGATCCTGAAATTTACATTTATGTCCCCCTTGTTCCAAAGGCACTTCATACCAAATTAAAAAGGAATTCGAATGGTAGTTATCAGTAAGAAGTTAAAAATTATTAATACACAATGGACGACGACAGACACTGACGAATTGCAATAAGGTAGACTTGTAAAAAACAATTGTAGATAAATATATGTACAAATAATGTCTGAAAATGTTTACAAACATAAACCAGGTATACATGTAATTCAGATACAGGAATATAATCAGGCACTCAGCACAATCTTACAATAAATTAAAATCCAGACCAATTATTAATGTCAGCTGTGTGTGTTCCAGGAGTTCTTCATCCAAAGAAAGGTATACCAGAAAAGATGAATAAAGTGTATTTTATCACAAAGAGAAAATAACATTGGTTCCTTTGGATCACATGTAAATATCTATATTTTGTGCAACAGGATTGGTGAAAATTCCATGAAAATGAAAATGGAATTGGGATCACCTACTGCCATTGAGTCTTCTCTCCCTTTTATTCAGCTCTTCAGTCCAGGAAGGCAGAAGTGGTGTTCTTTGCACATTTCCAGGCTGAGTTAATGAGTTTCACAAAGCCAGTGTCCTTTGGTTTCTCCAGTCCTCTCATAACTCTCTGTTTCATCACAGATACAAATTCTTTATTGCTTAATTGCCCATCTCCTAAAATTAATTGAATATGTAAAGATACATTGAAAGATATAAACTTTCATGAAATTCAATAATTGCTAGTACTGTGGAATCATTAATGTTCGTGGGGATCAATGATCATGGATAGCCAAATATTTACTAATTCGTGGGTATGGAATTTTGAAGGTTAACTTTATTTTGAAAAAATATAACATTATATATAGAAGCTATTGCAAAGAATAACTGGTTTATGGAGACATAAATAACTAAATTAATGATATCATACTGTTTGTTATCTTGGCCTTTTATCATTTGATGTGCACAGCCATTCTTATAGAGTGAACAACTATATAATTAGAGATGTAATGATCTCTTTTCTTGAATTGTTGCTCTCTTTAAAAGAATTGATGTGCACATTAATTCCTCATACAAAAAGCATTGTAAATTAATTAAGATAACTTCAATAGAATTAAAGAGATCATGAAATCATTTAAATCAAGCTCTAAATTAATTTTTGTCCAACACATTGGTGCTCTCATCAATTGAACTGATGAGAGCAATAACTGAATCAATTCAGTTGTTGCTCTCATTAATTGAATTAATGCTCACATCACCCCCCACCCCCACCCCCAAGACAGACAGGACAAACACAATATGCAACTTTAGTAACATTCGTAATGTGATATGATTTGGTGTGGTCTTGCTGCTAATCTTACGACTAATTTCTTTAAAGTGACTTCCTGTATATTCCCATATAACAAATTTCAATCTACACTATGTCAGAAAGCTTTCATGTAAATTCAAACTTTTCTGGTGAAATGGTTCTTGAGAAGATTTTTAAATGACTCCATTGTATTTTTGCCTTTTGTGATTATCTCCTCTTTGAACAGGGCATGGTCCTTCTTTTGAACAAACCTGAATCCCCTTCACCCAAGGATGATTTGTATCAAGTTTGATTGAAATTATCCCTGTGGTTCTGGAGAAAAGATTTTTAAAGATTTTTTCCTATATTTTCATGTATAAAATTTTGATCCCCTATTATGGCCCCACCCTCATTTTAAAAAAAATATTGAATCTGCACTATGTCAGAAAGCTTCCATGTAAATTTGAACTCTACTGGCTAAATGGTTCTTGAAAAGATTTTTTATTGACACTATTTTACTTTTGCATTTTTGAATGGCTCTTTATTTGAAGAACTTGAATCCCCTTCACCAATGGATGATTTGTACAAAATTTGATGGTTCTTGAGAAGATTTTCAAAATTTGTCAGTATTCTTTCACTAATTTGCTATTTACTTGGAGAAGGGCACTGCCCTTCATTTAAACAAACTTAAATCCCTTTCACCCAAGGATGCTTTTTGCCAAGTTTGAATGAAATTGGCCCTGTGCTTCTGGAAAAGAAGATGAAAATGTGAAATGGTTTTTGTTGCCTTAGGTGACCTAAACATGGAGATTAACCATTTTTCACTCAATAATATGAAGTAATTTGGATAATTAAATGGTTATTTATTTATACCAATAAGCATTTTAAAGTATGTGACATTTTAAAGTCTGATTCCAAAGAAAAGATTTTTCTATTATTATTATTATTACAAAGTATTTATATAGCACATTACCTAACATCACAACTATTACTCTAAGCGCTTTACAACATGCATAAAACATAGCATATCACATAAAACAAAGCAAAGATACACATAGAATGCTAAATGGGGTATTTTAAACAAATATTAATTTTAATATTTAAGATAAATAAGACACACATGGTTCATTTACACATTCTTTAAATTTTCACATCACATATACATCACACCTCCCCTAACCATTTGAAAGAAGCTGTAATTAAGAGCAATTAATTAATTGACACTGGTATTAAATGTAATAATTAATTACTAATGAATTTTATTTTGCACTAAAAAAAAATCTCATTAGCAAAATTGTTAAGCTTTTTAGAATATACAAGTTAAAAATGTAGGCAGGAATCCAGAGTAAAAGAGTATAGTTCATTAAGGAAGTCTTTCAAATGATAGGGACAATAATAATTTTGACCCACCTGGGAACCAAAACCCCATCCCATGGGATCATGAAATTTATAATTTTGGTACAGGACTACTTACTCCTTCTAAATATGTATTTAGTTTCAATTTAGTATCAACAGTCTTAAACAGGATATTAAATGTTTTACTCGTAGATATATATATATATATATATATATATATATATATATATATATATATATGCCCCACCCTGGAGTTAGAAGCTCTAATCTGGGGATTATGAATTTACAATTTTAGTGGAGGCCTTAATGAAGCAATGGATACTCCATATGTCCCCTTGAGAAAATGATTACACTGTATGGCATACAGTATCTTGTGTCATCATGTAACTATACAACTTTCTTTTCTTAACAGAGAAAATGTCTTTAAAATAGCAAACTTGTCAAATACATGTATATCTGACCATTTTCATCAAACAATGTGAAGACCAGCTCCACCACGTGATCTGACAGCCTGACACCAGCAACAGTTGCAGCTACATGCTTCAGTGTTTCTGTAACACAAATCAATGAAAATAAGCTCATAGATAAATGGGCAAGTCAATGAACAAATAGCAGCAATATACAGGTACTATTACAATGTACTTGTAATTAAAGTTGGACATGGAAGTTTTCTATGACTTTTATATACAAATATATGATGTGAAACCCATGGACATTCAAAAGCAGTTCAACTAAATGGAGGAACAACACACGTTTGTGGAGACGTAGTAATCATTATGTGTAGCTTATTTTGAATATTATAGCTTACTTGGTTTATCCTGCCAATATAGGGTTAACATAATATCTATTTTTATCCTTGGTACTGATTGTTATAATAACATAAGCATTTTAAGTGAGTGTTATGCTAATTAGTTGTCCGGACCAGTATCTGTTGATCTATTGGTTAACAGTCACGACCTCTCTATGATGGATCTTGGACAGAGTCTGTACCAAAGCTATCCACCACCATCCTTGCCTCATACCATTATATAATGTGTATTGCCATGGTAATGCAAAAACTGCTTAGGACATACTCCCATTCTGGACATAAATTCTCAATTTATTAATTTCCCAGTAAGTTATCATAATCAGTTCTTGATCAGTTTACAATTTTTGTTGTTACAGTACAGTCTGTACTAGGGATTTTCTACCGTGTAGATCTTCCACCTCTGTAACTGGCCTGCTGAGTTTGACAATTATTGTTGTGGCAATGTACATACATCAGCGAGCTGCTACTACCTGAATGCTTAAACTCAGCATGTTGTTTCTTGATCTAGTAGTGATCGAGCCCGTTATAACAAATGAATTCTTCTGCCACATACTTTCTCTGTTACAGTTACACACTTTAAAAGGAATTCTCATCATATTCTATCAAATGATTAGCATGACCTAGATCTTCGAATCTCAAAATCAGTACACACTTCTGCCAATTTACTATTTGTATGGCAAGTTTGAGATTAAAATGCTCATCAATTCCATTTACATTGTAATACCACCTTTATTGACAACTAGTGCCAATTGTAATGGGTACACTTTGCAGATGTTCTTCAAACTTCCTCCCTCTATCAAGTAGTACAAGAACAAGTCAATAAGTAACCAGCCTAACTTATTTCCAGTTCAGATCCACCTCTTCTTTTTCAATGTAATTGCCCTCTAGTGTGATGCACTTAGACCAATGGTGTTCAATGGTGAACTGAAAAAGTCAGGGTTCTTTCCACTGACCCTCTCTTCATCTACCGTCACAACTTCTTTGTTAGACCGTAAATGACGTCCACAAATATCCTTTTCAAGTTTTGGAATAGGAAGAAGTTACAGGAGCTAGGTCAGGCAAATAGACAGGATATGGTATTAATTCATACCTGTTTTGCTCTACAGCATCCATTGCAACTTTGCAAGTGTGGACTCTCGTGTTGTCCTGTTGCAGCAAAGCACCTGTAGAGAGTTTACCTTGGCATTTTTCACAGATGGCGGTTCTCAGCTGGTCTAGCAAGATTGCATAGTACACCCCAGTTATTGTACTTCTCTTGGGTAAAAAGTCCAACATAATAACGCCTTTTGCATCCCAAAATACTGTGGCCATCACCTTGCCAGCAGATGATTGTGGCTTGAACTTCTTTGGCCTCGGGGACCCTGGTCCTACCCACTGATAACTCTGAGCTCATAATAATGAACGAAATAATGAACCTAAGTCTCATCTACCAGATGCAAAAGAAAATCATCTTTTGACCTAAAATGCTTCAACAAGACACTGCATACTGATGCTCTAGTTGCCATTTGCTCATTGCTAAGGGATTTGGGCACCGAATAGGCTGTTAGCTTCCACATACCTAAACAATCATGTATGATTGTTGAAAAGCTACCATGTGAAATGCCTAATGCCTGCACTATTTCTTCCACCTGAATTCACCTATTAGAGTATACAAGATCCTGAACGTTAATTACACATTTTATCGTCGGTGTCTTCCAGTGGGCGCCCAGACCTGGCTTCATCTTCTATAGATGTTCTACTGTGTTTGAATTCCCCTACCCAGAATTTAACCTGAGCATAAAATGGTGCAGAAGACCCATAAATATTGGCTAACTCACTGTGTATGACCTTACCAGTTTTACCTTTTAAATATAAATACCGAATTACAACATGGTACTCAACTTTAGATGAAATGCATGCCTTTGCATCACTAGCCATATTTGGCATTCAATATCTTATTATAGAATGACTCAATATGCATGCAATTTTGTACCAAGGTATAAAACATGTATTGAAACAAGGTATGACAATTGCGACCATTTCAGTCAACCAGAAATAAGTTATGCTGGTTACTTATTGACAAGCCCTTGTATTCTTTGCACTTTTTGTTTGAGTAAATTCAATTGAATTGTTAAATCAACACATATATCATACTCCATTTCCTTCATTTGCAATTATACAAATTAAAGCATTATCTAGTCAATGGCATGTGAAAGCACTTGTCAGTAATTATAACCATGCCTATATGTCAAATAAAAAAAAATAAAAAAAAGTTATAGATGTTTAAGCATAACCCAAACAAAATTCTGCTCATGTGCATGCACATGGTGGTGAGTAATTTTGACCATGACAACCAGATGCAAGTCTTAAATACCAAAAAGGCAAATTTCAAACATTTTAATGATGAATGAAGAAGTACGTGTAAGTCCAAAATTAGCACATTCACTCACAAATTGCCACATTGATTTAATCAGAAAAAAAATCAACAATTGTTTTCCATGAATCAGTTTGAAAATCACTGTAGGCACTTAACAGATTGACAGAGTCGAATTACTGACAAGTTAGTCCAGGTACATTCAATTGATTTTAATTGGATAATGCTTTAATTTACATAGCACTCTTATAACTCTTTTATACTGTTGTTAATTACACATATATTGAACAATTCAATAGAACTTAGTCAAACAAAATGGCACCATTTTTGTAAGTGGAGATCTTCGGGGAACATAATGGTTAATGTTACAATTAGAAGTTAAAGAACAATTTACAGTTTTAATCAGAATGTAATTATGATGACATCTACTTCAAGATCATCCAGCTTAAGCCTTCTGATTTATCTGACATTGAAACTTAGTCATTTTTGTTTGGGGTCTATTTTTAACCATTTCTTTAGACATCCCATGCAGTATTTGACTTTTACTTCATACTAATACAAGAGTACCAAAAATGGTACATAATATGCCAGTGACAAGCTTATATATGGTGTTTTCCTAAGCCATGATTTGTAGACCTTTGCTTCAGGTAGCATCAGCCATCTTCAGGCTGTGACATAATTTCTTTGCATCATATGAATTTAAGGCCCTAGCTTAGAAACTGTGACAGGAGGTAGATAATCTGTGGGAAAAACATTTCCCCAATTTGACCAAAACAATTAAAAATTATAGTAAAATCAAAATCCTTGCACTATGCATACCTTCAAGTCATTCACCTAGTCTTAAAAATGTGAGAGAATTAAAAGGACAAACAATGTCCTTTATCTAATATAAGATTTTCTCAAAATGGACTAAGTTCAACAATCTGCAATTTTCTCAATAATTGAAGGAAACCAAAATCCTTGCCACATGCACACCTTCCACACCCATATAAATACTCTGTAAAATAAGAAGGTCCTCACTCAAAAAGTGTGGGAGGAGAAACAAATTATATACAATCTACGTAATATTTCCTTAAAACTGATAAAGTTCAAAAACCTGTTATTTTCTCAAAAATTGAAGGAAATCAAAATTTTTGTCAAATGCACACCTTCCATACCCATACTCTACACAACAGGCCCATGGGCCACATTGCTCATCTGACTCACCTTGGCCCATGTTAAAGATTTTGTTTTCAATATATAATCACATATAAAACTTTCATCCCCTATTGTGCTCCCACCTTACCCATGAGAATCTAACAAACTTGAATCTGCATTATGTCAGAAAGCTATCATGAAAATTTGAACTTTTCTGGCTAAGTGGTTCTTGAGAAGATTTTAAAAGATTTTTTCCTATATTTTCACAAATAAAACTTTAATCCCTTATTGTGGCCCTACTCTACCCCTGGAGGCCATGATTAAAATAAAACTTGAATCTGTGCTATGTCAGAAAGCTTCCATGTAAAGTGGAACTTTCATGGCCCAGTGGTTCATAAGAAGATATATAAATGGCCCACCCTATTTTTGCATTTTTGTGATTATCTCCCCTTTGAACAGGGCATGGCCCTTCTTTAGAACAAACTTAAATCTCCTTCACACAATGATGATTTGTACCAAGTTTGATTGAAATTGGCCCTGTGGTACTGGAGAATTTGATTTTTAAAGATTTTTTCCTTTATATTTTTGCATATAAAACTTTGATCCCCTACTATGGTCCCACCCTCCCCCAGGACTATGATTTTAACAAACTTGAATCTGCACTATGTACGAAAGCTTCCATGTAAATTTGAACTTTACTGGCCCAGTGGTTCTTGAGACGATTTTTTAATGCCCCCACCCTATTTTTGCATCTTAGTGATTATTTCCCCTTTGAAGGGGGCATGGTTCTTCTTTTGAACAAACTTGAATCCCTTTCACAAAAGGATGATTTGTACTAAGTTTGACTGAAATTGGCCCGTGAACCACGAGAGAAGATTTTAAAAAATATTTTTTCCTATATTTCTGCATATAAAATTGATTGATTAACTGATTGTTTGTTTTACATTTTGTCGAGAATTTTTCACTCATACTGAGACATCACCAGCTGTAGGTGAAGTACCACAAATTTATACCTATGCTTAGTTTTTTGTTTGTTTTAGGTCCCGTTGAGAATTTTTCACTCATATTTATTTTCATCATTACCAGTTGTAGGTAAAATTCCACAAATATAGACCTACACCTTAGTGCTCAGGGCTGTAGCAATGAGGGTTCTTTAATGTGCCAACACCTACCGTGACACAGGACCTCTGTTTTTAAGGTCATATCCAAAAGACCTGTGATTCTCACTTCTAAATGTCGAGCGTTTGGCGAAGGAGCAATCACTACCTATTTTTACATCTTAGGTTTGACGCGGCCATGGCACGAGTGGGGCTCGAACTCACAACCTCCCAGTTACGAAGTGAATGCTCTAACCACTGAGCTGCCATGACTGGACCTATGGTTAGTGCTCAGGGCCACAGCAGTAAGGGTTCTTTAATGTGCCAATGCCTGCTGTAACATGGGACCTCCGTTTTTAAGGTCATATCTGAAGGCCTGCGACTCTTCTAAATGCTGAGCGTTGGCGAAGGAGCAATCACTATCTATTTTTATGTTTTAGACTTGACATGGCCATGGCATGTGAGGGGCTTGAACTCATGACCTCCCACTTACAAAGTCAACACTCTTATCACTGAGCTACCGTGAGTGGTCACTAAAACCTTTTATCCCTATTGTGGCCCACCCTACCCCTGGGGGCCATGATTTTAACAAAATTGAATCTACACTATGTTAGGAAGCTTCCAAGTAAATTGAAACTTTTCTGGTCCAGTGGTTCTTGAGAAGATTTTTAAATTTTGCATTTTTGTGATTATCTCCCTTTGGAAGAAACTTGAACCCCTTAACTCAAGGATGATTTGTACGAAGTTTGATTGAAATTAGCCCAATGGTTCTGGAGAAGATTTTTAAAATTTATCATTGTATTTTTGTCATTATCTCCTCTTTGAAGAAGGCATGGCCCTTCATTTGAAGAAACTTGAATCCCCTTCACCCAAGGAGATTTGCACCAAGTTTGATTGATATTGGCCTGCTGGTTCTGGAGAAGATTTTCAAAATTTGTCAATATTTATTCACTATTTCGCCATTATCTCCCCTTTGAGAAAGGTGTTGTACTTCATTTGAACAAACTTGAGCCCCTTTTCACTAAGTTTGATTGAAATTGGGCCAGTGGTTCTGGAGAAGTTGAAAATGTGAGAAGTTTACAGAAAGATGGATGGACAGACAGACAATGGGTAATCAGAAAAGTTCACATAAGCTTTCAGCTCAGGTGAGCCAAAAAGTGAAATTGTTAAAGGACCACAGATGAAGACCAACAGCAATAGGTCACCTGAGTGATTCAGGTAACCTAAAAATGGTAACAATTAGCCTTGTAGTTTTCAAGAAGTTAAAAATATAAAATTGTTAACAGACGATGGATGGCAACAAAGATCAATGGCAATAGGTCACCTGAGTGACTATGTGACTTCAAAAAATATCAGGTAACAAACATGTGTAACTTCCTCTCATAATACAGGCCACTTGTTTTAAGACAAGAAAATAATAGCCAGAGAGATGATCAAAACTGGCCAGGTACGAAAATTACCAACAGGCTGGTTGAAAATGAGCAACTGGTCAGTTGTGAAAATTACCTGACCAGTGTGAAAAATGCAAGAGGCCTCCAGGATTTCTATTGTTTACCAGTGAGATCACCTGATCAGTCCAACTGACCACTCCTAATTCCATACAATTTTTAAACAGGTATTAAGCATAGTGAGTGAATAGTATATCAAACACCATATTGTTGCAAAATGCTTTTTTTTTATGGATATATGCAGCAGCAAAAACAGAACAAGCACAGGAGTATTAATGATAATTAATAAAAGATACATTAATTTTCCTTGATCTCCATGGACTGAACATTTCTAAGAAATATTCAAATTGCATTTTTATATATACATCTGTACTTTTCACAAACTTTTAAACAAATTGTCAATTACATAAGCAACTGACATACACAGAGTTGTGGAATGTCAGTAAAAAAAAAAACCTTTCTAAACATTGTTACCTCTTAAATCAAGAATAGATTATTTCAACAGAATTAACTTCTAACCCCTGGAATTAATTAGGCTTAAGCCAGTTAATTAGATGTCCACTAATAATTGTTCATGATGGCAATTGTAGGCCTCAATCTTGAGGATCATAGTGAATGATACCTACTTAAGGTATCTGATCTATTTTAACAACCTGGGGATGATTATAGCAATAATATTTCAAAACTTAAATCTTTAATGAAAACTATATTCTTCATCATTGATTATTTTATGAAGATAGGTGTTAGTTTTCTTAATAAAACTTGGTAAAGGGAAGAAATATCAAATGATAATCGAGATAAACCATTACAAAAATACTAAGTTTTCTTACACACATCTCTTCCTCTTGCTAAATCTTCTCTTTCTTGCTGACATATGCTTTTATAAACCAATGTTTTTCATTTCTTGTCATGGTAAATCTTTTGTTTAGTGGGCAGTTTCCTGGATCTGATACTCACAGAGAAATTTTAAAACAGAAAATGGTTGTGATTACAAACCCAAACTATTGTGATGTCATACGTATATAAATGGAATGTGTTGACTAACCACTCACTCAAGCCTCTGATTATTTCTAGCATTATGTAAGAAAAATAAATGAAAGTGTTTGTGTTTTCTCTGAGAAATCAGTCTGTGGTGTTTTAAAAATAAGTGAAAGGTTGTTAATCTTTAGTTTGTACCAAATCGATAGAAAATTGAGGAACTGGCGGTTTGTTTACGTTATCACCATATTCCATATATCACGTGACATTTTAGCGATACCTCGTCAGTAGGTCAACATGGTTGTCGGATGGCAGAAAATTCAAAACAAGCGAGTTTACTGGTCTATAGAGATGGCTATAAAGGGTTAGGAGGTGGATAAAATATACAGGTTAGTAATAGAATATGTCTAGAATTTGAGAATGAAAGGTATTTGATTGACATTGTGGAAAGTGGAGAAATGCATCCCCAACTGTGCGCAGAAATCTTGCGCTGTAAATTGTACCATTTTTACATTATGGGAACTGTAGTGTTATGGTCAAAGACTAAAATATAAAACCATAACACTACAGTTCTGCAGCTAATGTCATATGATCTCAACCTCAATATTTATGACGTATTCCTACCATGAAACTACGTTAAGCAAAAACAAGACATAAAGGTCTAACACTACTCTTTAATTGGCATACACACATAACCATGAGGACCAGTTACCAGTACTCAAGATCTTTTGTTGAGAGAAAATAACAATGTTCACATACCTTCATCGATGGACACACCAGCAAGGTGGTAAAAACTGAGAGCTGTATCAACATCATTGATGCTTTTCAGGAACATCCAGAAGTTTAAATACTCATCAAAAGTAATACCCTGCAAAAATTTACCCATTAAATCAACCATATGTGTAAACCACCCAACAGTAGCCAAATACCTGATTAATTGGAGCAAAAACTTAATTAATCTTCATCTGTAACTCATACTAAAAATCAGTTTAATATGTGAAGTACAGTGAAAAAAAGCCTGAAAACAGATTTCCATATTGAAAAATGAAGCCAAAGGGCCACATTGCTCATCTAAATCACCTTGGTACTGCTGTTGTCATTTTTCATAGATTTTTCTTCAATCTTTATTCCCATGAAAAATGTTGACCCACTCATGATCTCAACCTAGCCCCAAAGGGTCATGGCATAACTGAACTTGTTTTCAACATGACATTGTTGACAATTAACAATGACCTTGTTGTTCTGGAGAAGGTCAAAGTCACAAGGTCATAGATCATGGTATCAGATGAAAGGTTTTGCCTTGTCAGAATAAATATACCAAATATGAAAGCTCTATCTTAAATAGTTCAAAAGATATTGAATAGGTTAGATTTTTTTAAGTAGGTCATGGTCACTAGATCAAACAATATGCAAGGTCTTGACACAAAAAATCTATGTACAAAATATGACAGCCCTACTTTAAATAGCTCAGGGGATATTTAATAGTGTAGGTTTTCTTAATAGTAGGCCAAAATCAAAGATCAAGGTCAAAGGTCAAACAACATGGTATCACATGAAAAGCTTTGCCATAAAGAATCTATACACAAAATATGAAAGATTACCTTAAATAGTCAGGAGATATTTAATACTAAAATAAGAGGCCCAAAGGCCTTATCAGTCATCAGAGTATTAGTTAAAAGTATCTTGTCCCAAGGACTATGAAATCTAGAAAAATTCCTGTTCTGCATATCTATGCTAAATTTTGATATCCAGCAACAGTATAAAACAAGATGTGTTCTTAAATGCACCCAAAAGTGTCTATGAAAGACTTTACATAATATGATATATGTAACATTTGTATATGACTAATTCAGACCCGTCCTCAAGTTCAAATCCTGGGGTTGTAAAATTCACAATTTACATATATCATTTTCTGCTTTTCTTAAATATGTATTTAGTTTCTGAACTGTTATCAGCAAACTTAAAGTAGTCTTTCAAGTCAAAAAGATAATAATCATTGTAATAATTTTGGTCTCACCTTGGAACCCTTACCCTCTGGGATCATTAATTTACAACTTTGGTAAAAGAATACCTACTCCTTCTTAGTATGTATTTAGTTTCAACTTAGTACCAATAGCATTATCATTCAGTTAAAGTTAGGAATTACAATATTTTATTATGTACAATTGCAAGTTTAAATATTTTCCATCCACACACACACACACACATTTTATTTATTTATTTATTTTTTATGAATCTACGATTTGATAGAAATTGTTACCACAAGTATATGTTGTTATAAGGTCAGTTTTTATTCCCAAGGTGTGAATGTGATGAAGACTAGAACAGAATGCATGCACTGTATGTTTAGCTTCAATATGTATATAACCATTTTTTTTTTCACAGTTTAACTCATCTCTTTCCAATTGCTCTTTTGGAAAAGTACATGGACAAAGTTAACCGTTTCTAGATTTTTCTTTTTATGGCAAAGTCCTTGTGCCAACAAAATATTACCCACATCTTTTATTCAAACTGAAAAAAAAGTATACATACTTTCTTCTGATAGCTAGAACACCCTAAAATGGCACAAAACACCATAATGTAACGTTACCCACATGTTGTTAATGTGATAATTGGCTTTTTTGTTGATTAAATCTAATCTGTTTAAGAAATGGCTAACAATTGTTTTCAAAACTTCTCACTCAAGGTCGCATATGATGTCACACATATTGGCACATAAAATATCGAAAGTAAATATGCATATCGCAAGATTTGAATTTCACTGCTCTCAAACTCCTAAACTAAGCAAAATATTTCATTTAAAACACATTTGAAGTTATTTTGGGCATGCAAAAACATCCTAAAAACATTAAAAAGTTTTGAAATATGATATGTGTTCTTTAAAGTGAAGCACTAGAAACAGTTAACTGTGGATGGTTTTATCGGGTAAGCATAATTTGTTATCTCTAATTATTTTTTCTATATCTTTCTAACTACCAAGACTATAAATACTTTCTTAGAAGTAGCAATTCATTATGTCAAATGTGCTAATTATTAGCAGGTTCTGCTGTTCTTACAATTTCAGATTTTAAATTTGACATTAGGGATTTTAATTCAATACTCTACCTTAGGATCCTCCTTGTACTTCTTTTTGACTCTCTTTAACATGCGTGATTTCTTCTGGTCTGGATATCCTGCATAGGTCAGGAGAATGCGACCGAAGTCTTTCTCTGAAATCTTTCCTTTCTCTTCATACAATGGATCATATCGGTCAAACTGCAAGATAGATTCAAATGGAACAAGCATTCTGAGAGGGCAAAATTCAGTCAAAAGTCAGTCAAGCATAATGGAATTCAAACTTGATCTGTAACTATCCAAGACAAAGTCATACATAAAATATCAGTTAAATATCTTCATCCAATGCAGAGAAAAGTCCGAAAAACTGATTCTTGCAATTTATCAAGGGGCATAATTCACTCGAAAGCAAGTCAAGTGGAATGAAAAGCAAACTTGATCTGTAACTATTCAAGACAAAGTCATATATAAAATATCAGTTGAATATCTTCCTCCTATGTGGAGAAAAGTTCAGAAAACTGATTCATAATGACAGACAGACCAAACTGGAAAGACAGACAGACAGATCAAGGGTAAACTAATAGTCCCCTAATAGCCAGTAGGGGACTAATAAAAAATTTAAAGTGCCTTTGACTTTCATGTATATACAGATCAATAAATTCATAAATAGTATTCAAATATCACAGTATCATCGGTTATATTTGGGATCCTGTACAGAAGAATCTCCATCTTGATCACCTTCATCATCAGTCAAAATACATCATTTTGGAGATAGCTTCATATATTTTTATTGATAACCATTACACACAGCCTGTATCAATAAAACCCACTAACCTCTATATGCAGTACTTCATTTTGAAGTCTCTGTTGGAATGTAAGAAATTCTTTGACAGTAAGCTTCTTTTTACCATCTGGACCAAAGAAATAGGTCAGGAGAACGGAGCCAACCCCTTTATTGACACTTCCTGTGACAGCATGATCCTTGTGACGTTTGCCAATACTAGTCTGGTTCCTTATAATGGCATTCACCTACATATATTGTAAATAACAAAAATTAACCAACTACTCTGAATAGAGCAATAACTGCATGCCTGAAGTTTTTTTTGCCAATTTCATGTTCATCCCATTAGCATCATGAAAGGGTTAATTCAAAACAAAGGTGAATTTAATTTTAAATTTACTTATTACCCTAAAGCAGCATAAATTACTCATCATAAATAAGGACTGGAATTTATAAGACTTTTATCACATCTACACTGAAAACTCATACTCCATACTCTGACTATGCACTCAATCGAATACCATTCTCAAACTATGGTTGCAAAATTGTTCAAGCATTCTTGTCAAAATCTAATACTGTTTGGAGTACACACTCAAGCACTGGCAACATGCCAAATTGAAATTTTTATATTTTGAAGGCAAAAAAAAAAAACAAAACAAAAAAACCCCCCAAAAAACAAAAAAAACCCCAAAAAACAAAACCCACACACTTTTTTAATGAGAGGTTTTAAGAATCTATCTATGCTATGGAACTACATTCTGTTAGGTGACCTAGCTAACTTCAATAAAATTTCAGGTGTCAAAACTTTTGTTGCAATTGTGAGTATTAGCATATAAACACCAAAGAGTCATCTGGACTGATCTTTACTCTCTTCACCTGCCTTAAGCAAGAACATGAGAGGATCCAGAATTCTTTCAGTGGGGAGTGGATTCCACCACATGAAATTTTTTCCAGGAGGTCTAATCTATTCTCTGGATTAAAATTTAGTATTTTACAGCTGAAAGTGCATGGAAATAGGCTAATACAATATATTGATTTTCTTCCAAGCTAGCATGTGTGTGTGTGTGTGTGTGTGTGTGTGTGTGAGTCAGACCTTGACTTGTTTTGTACTGAAGCACATTAGGGTGAAAAATCTTCATAGATATCCTTAGATTTTATGTAATAATTTCCATGTAGCATTGATATATTTCTCAAAGACTAATCAACAGCAAATTGCAATAACATAATATTGTACAGAATCATAACCTTTAAAAGGATCAACTGAAGTATATGAACACTGATTACCTGTAAATATTTCAGTGATGACAGTTTGTAAATAAATGTACATTTAAGTTTGCTACATGTTAGATGCACCTTCCCCTTTTTTCCAAATCTAAATCAGTAACTATACACTGAGATCCATTCCAAAGCCAACGAAATGAAGTAAGCTGATAATGATCATTTGATGTAAAGTTGCATTCTTTTCTTAAGTACAATATTCCTGTCATAGTATGGATGATTTTTACCTTAGTGTGTGCATATCAATACCATTCTGAAGAGTTGTTTCAAAATTATCAGTATACAAGCATTCTGAGAAAAAAAAATTCTAAATGGGTGTGCAACTCCAGCAGTCTTTTTTATGCACTTTTGTCATTAGAGCTCCCCTACCAATGAAAAAAAAGGGGACTTCATCTGTCTGTCTGTCTGTCTGTTTAACCATCCCTCTGCCCCACTTGGTTTTCCACACTTGTTTTCATCAGCTTTGATTTAGGAAGCTGAAATTTAATATGTGGTTTACTACTGCATATTTACAGGTCAGATTTAAGTTCAGTCAAAGTTGAGTGATTTTTTGAGATTTATGGGGCTTGTTTTCCTGGGTTTTTTTTAAAGGCACTTTTTCAGAGATATTCTGAATGGTTCTCCTATGAACAAGAAGCTGTGTACAGGAAGTAGACTAATGCAACAGAAGACCTCTCATTACTAGTAATCAGAAACTATTTAAAGGACCAAGATGAAACCATTTTTGGATGATAGTATAGAATATGTAGAATATGTCATTTAGTCTGAACATGTATGTGTGTGCAATGAAAGTGTATTGGTCTTTTGGTACACTAAATTTGGAATCAGTCTAACTTTTTAGTTTTTCAATGAAATTGTTGGAGATGCTATATCTTAAGTATACCTTGAAATTCTCAACTTATTGGCATGGTCAAAAATTCCAATCTGCTTGTGCATGCACAAGTGCTTCATTTTGACTGGGTAATACAAAAACACCTGTAAGTTTCTTACAAATAATGGGAATGAGATGATATTGGTAGATAACATAAATAACTATAGATTGGTCTTAAAAAACAAGATGTGTTTATGAAACACAAATGCCCCCTGATCATGGCAAATTCCAATGATGGCCATGTCAAAGTTAAACTTTTTAAAAAGTAGGTCAAATATCATTATCATATCCAACAGGTATATAGGCGAAAACATAAGATTGATGATATATGATATTATGCATTACACGGAAGAGGAGATACCCAGTCTGTTATTACATATTGATTTTGAAAAGGCTTTTGATACTTTATCATGGAATTTTATACAAAAAACTTTAGACATTTTAACTTTGGTTCTTCCATTAAAACATGGGTTAAACTCTTCTATATAAATCAACAGTAAACCAAGGTAGCAACCTATCTGAAAGTTTTTCACATTTAAAGAGGTTGTATACAAGGGGACCTTTAAGTTCCATATACTTTTTTGATATGTGCAGAAATTTTAGCAATAAAAAAAAAGGAAAATAAAAACATCAAAGGTGTAACACTTGGTAATGTTGAGAAAAAGAGTTCTCAACTTGCTGATGACATTTTAGTTATCCTTGATGGTAGTGAACAAAGTCTTCCAGAAACTCCAAGAACTCTACAAGTTTTCTCAAAAATGTCTGGACTATGTATAAAATACAAAAAATCTAAAACAGTTTGGATTGGCTCAAAAAGATACAGCAATGTAAATTTGATTGGAGAACCTCTAAATTCACTCTACTAGGAATACATTTTGATGTTGATTTGCAGAATATTCCAAAACTGAATTATGATCCAAAGTTAGTTAAAATCAAATCCATTCTGAAACAATGGGGAAAAAGAAATTTAACTCCCATTGGTAAGATAACAGTAATTAAAACTTAAAAAAATTGTTACCATTGTTGAACCATATTATAATGTCCATTCCCAACCCAACTAATACACATTGTAAAGAATTAGAAAGACTTTTTTTCTCTTGTGTGGGGTTCCTAAACTCACAAAGTTAAGAAGGATGTACTTGAAAAAGAATATGGAGAAGGTGACCTAAAAATGATTAACCTTAAATCTTTTATAGCTTCATTGAAACTGTTTTGGGTTAGACATCTTATACCTATAGATATCTGCAGAGTCACCCTTATTTTATAATCCTATGATTCATATTAGTGGGGAAATGTTCTTCAATAAGCATTTATTTGACAATAACACTAGACATATTAATGATATAAATGAGGAAGATGGTACCTTTTTCAACTATGAGAAATTTATTGCTACTTGTCCAAATGTGAAAATTAACTTCCTGGAATATGCAAGTATTATTCATGCTATAAAGACTAGGAGGAAATGGTTAGGTACAAACACAAAATTAAAAAGGTTACCAAATCCATTTATTTTAACCATGCACTTTGGTGTAAGAAATGAAAGTTCTCTTATCAAATTTTAAACAAAAGCTCTTCAATGAATACAGGTACAATACGATGGACTGAGCTTTCAGACATAGAGAACAGAGAATATTCAACACATTACCTTTCAAAATAACTAAAAACTGTAAACACCAGTGGTTTCAATATAAAATAATCAACAGAATCTTAGCAACAAATTACTTTTTATACAAAATAAAAAAGGTAAACTCTAAAAAGTGTACAATAGAGCATGTACTGTGGAAACAATAGAGCATGTACTGTGGGAATGTAATAATGTTCAATCATTCCTAGATGAGTTTGAATTTTATGTTAAAGAGAAAACACAATTACAATTGGTTTTTACCAAACAAAAGTTTTATTCTAGGTATTCCTGACAAAAAATCCAATATTCAAAGTACTATTATCCTCTTGTTGAAGTATTTTATTTATATGGCAAGATGTACAGAGAAATCATTGAGTATTCATTTTGCAATATTCTATTCAAAGTCCTTTTATGAAACATTAAAATTCATAGTCTACAAAAATGGTGATAATAAGAAATTTGATGGCCAGTGGAACAGATGGTCTCTAATCTTTTCATAACTCTCTCTCTCTCTCTCTCTCTCTCTCCTTTTTCTTCTATATCTTAAAAATGTCTGTATCTCTATATGCATACCATGTTTTCATGCTACTTTGCTATATATATATATATATATATATATATATATATATATAAAGAGGTCACAATTCATCTTGATACCAACAGAAAAGTCTTGTCATAAGAAATACTAATGTGAAATATGAAAGCCCTAGTATTTACCATTTAGAAATTATGGCCAATGTCAAAATTTTTAAAAAGTGGGTCAAATTCCAAGTACTCAACATTTAGTATCAACAGCAAGGTCTTGTCAAAGGAATACTCATGTGAAATATCAAAGCCCTAGTACTTACAACTAAAAATTATGGCCAAAGTTAAATTTTCTAAAAAGTAGGTCAAACACCAAGGTCAAGGGGTCAAAAATTTGGGTACCAACAGAAATGTCTTGACACAAGGAATACTCTATGAAATATCAAAGTGTTAGCATTTACTGTTCAAATGTTATCAGAAAGGTCAAAGTTTCAGACAAAAATACAAACAGGATAAATACCTCCCCTCCATCTTTCAATCTCAGGGGCATAAAAATCTAACGCACATTCACATGCATCACCTTCTAAAGGCATGATGGAGACAGCAGTATCAATCATTTGCTACCATGTTGAATTTTGAGGAATGTCTATTGGAAAGTCTGTGAGATGTGCTGAATACACAAAAAAGGTACCATCTATCCACAGTATGCAGAAAATGACAAAGTTCAACTATTTGTAATTTTTCTTGCACATCTTCAATGTGTCTATAACAACTGCAAAAGGTCTGAAGGATGCCAAGTCAAAGCTGTATAGGAGTTTTTATACAAAGTAGGTACCATTTATTTAAAACATGTTAAAAAATGACAAAGTTCAACTAAATGTAAATTTTTAAAAAAAAATGTCTGAGCACTTCCAGAAAGTCACATGCACATCTTCAATGTGTCCATGATAACTGTACAAATTTTGGAGAATGTCAGCCTAAAGGTGTGAGAGGACTTGATTACACAAAGTAGGTACAATCTGTTTAAAAGATGCTGAAAAAATGATAAAAGTTCAACTACATGTAAATTTTTTGAAAAATGCCCGAGCACATCCAAAAAGTCATATGCACATCTTCAATGTGTCCATAATAACTGTACAAAGTTTGGAGAATGTCTGCCTAAAGCTGTGAGAGAAGTTGATTACAGAAAGTAGGCACCTTCTATTTAAAAGATGCTGAAAAAATGACAGAGTTCAACTCTCGTAATTTTTCAAAAATATTTGAGCACTTCCAAAAAGTCACATGTACATTTTCAATGGGTCCATAACAACTGTGCAAAGTGTGGGGAATGTGAGGCAAGAGATGAGTGAGGAGTTGATTACACAAAGTTGATACCTACCCACCTAGCATTCACCAAACTATAAGCCAGATGCATGTTGTGCAACCCGGCCAAAAAATGCAGAAAAGTAAGTGGAACAAACTGACAAAAAGACAGAGGGACAAGCAAACAGATAGACAGACAAAGAGGAAATCTATAGTTCCCACTGGTTGGGGACTAATGCCATAGGGTGAAAATTTCTCCATGTATGTTTTGTTTCCTATATAGGAGGGCTGTTCGATGTGTTTTGTGTATTGTACCACAGTGGGATAACGCTTTGCATGATTTCATGGATTATGATACTCTTGAATAGCTCTATCCAATACCTTTCCAATGGTGTAAGCACGAGCTTTCAGCTCCAAATGGTTTTAAACTTATAGTCATTTCAATAGAGCCAGTCAATAACCACTGTTATAAAAAAGGTTGGGAAATAGGTTGAGAATATTGCAGAAATTAGAGCTTATGTAAATGTTCATACAAAACTCGCTCATTCTGTGATGCAGATTTTTACTGAATTGGGGGAAGTTTATGGGTCTGATAAGGTATCTTATGAGACAGTTCGTAGGTGGAGAAAGAAATTTCTGACTGGCACAGAGTCTGTCAAAGATGCAGCAAAACCTGACTGACCTGTCACTGTAACAGGCAAGCAAATGTCTCAAAAGTCAGGAAAATAATTGATTGATTATATATCATTTAACATCCTGCTTGAGAATATTTCACTCATATGGAGATGTCACCATTACCGGGCCACAAAATTTAGGCCTATGATCGGCACTTATGGCCTTTAGGATCTTTAACGTAATTTTGAAAGATTTCTGCCAGATGGATACCGCATATATTGACAGATGACCAAAAATGGTATGATACCGCTAAGCAATTGCTCAAAATATTTCCCAAATTCAATCATAGACAATTTCCAAACATTGTTACTGGTGATGAAACATGGGTTCACTATTTCGATCCAGTAAGAAAAATTGGAAATAAAATATGGCTAACTAAACATGGTAGAAGGCCTGTAGTTGCCAAAGGAACCATTAGTATAAAGAGGTTCTTTATTGCATATTCTTCTCATGTGATGGTATAGCTGTTAAAATTCCAGTGACGAAAGGCAAAAGTGTTAAAGGTAGGTATTACCGAGATGTTATAATAAAAAGGCTCAAGAAATATTATCATAAACAATGCCCTGTGTCAGGATTTAGGCATGTTCATCTAATTCATGATAATTCTCCATCGCATTCATCTGAGCTTGTGAAGCAATTTTGAAGTTGGAGAAGGTGGCTGTCTTGCCACACCCACCATACTCTCCAGATCTAGCCCCATGCGACTTTTTCCTTTTTCCAAAACTTAAAAAGTTCTTATCTGGTCGTTGTTGCAAGTCCCGACAAGTCCTTGGTTCAGCCACGAGTCAGTGACTCAGAGGTCTACCTAAATCAGTGTACCGTGACGCATTTCAGAAATGGATTCAAAGATTGAAATTATGTATTTAAACCGTGGAGAATACTTTGAAGGAATGTAATGTTCATTTCACCAATTGAGTTGAATGCTTTTGAGGTATTGTACAATACACATTACATATCGAACAAACCTCATATATTGGCTATAACTGTGTTTACTCTCAATATCAGTTACATATGTAACTAGCCTTTTCAAATTCTTCAATGTCCACTTCACCATCTCCATTGAAGTCAAACATTTGAAACGCAATCTGGAAATTCCTGGGTGGTGCTGAAAATATAAAAGATCAAAGACTGTACTAAACCCTTTGTGGATGACCAAAAGATGATGGTGAACCTATTATCTTGTTTGTTTATGAGGAATCAGTTCACACGCCTCATTTCTTTATGGTAGACCAGTATATCTATTTTGCTTTCCTATTCTCAGTACAAAACTCAACCACTTACTAGAGAGAACTGTGAGCAGAAAGATGTAATCAGAGAAAGAAATGAGGCCACTCTCTCCCATTTGATAGAAGATACTGTCCTCTCCAAGGTTCCACTCCACTTTGCTGTTCTGAAATAGTGTAGAAGACATGATGACACAGTGATGGAAATTCAACAAGGCAAAACACGAGTAATGCAGAATTTTACTGATAAAATTTTACTACTTTCTTATTGAAATCTTTACCATATAAATTAAATTTACAAACATTAATTTTTAGTAACATATCATTAATGCAAGCATTAAAATCATATGAAAGCAAGGAGTTTTAAACCATGGCCTTATCATGAAAATAACTAAATACATGAGATACAACAGAGATACAATATATATATATATATATATATACACACATACATACATATATATATATATATATATATATATATATACACACATACATACATACATATATATATATATATATATATATATATATATATATATATATATATATATACACACACATACATACATACATATATATATATATACATACATACATACATACATATATATATATATATATATATATATATATACATACACACATACATACATATATATATATATAGTAAGAGAAAAAATTCATGCTTTCACACACATTCAGAACAGTGATGTTGCTTATAAATGGTGCATTTCATTGCGTAAATGAAAAACATGCATGCCGTTTTTGTGAAATTATTTTCATCTTCAGGACATACAACCTTACAATCAAGAATTCAATAGTCATCTTGAGTCTCCATTATATACATAAGCCTGTCTTGAAACATGTGCACTAGGTAGGAATGGCAAGAAACTTGCACACAGTGGCAATGCATATGGTTTTCCTCTTTACTCTTACTTGGAGGGGAAGATATTTTAGGTTTTGCATGTTTCATGCAAGCAATAAGGAAGTTGAGATGGTGATACAAAAGCATTTCATATGCAGCCATCAATTTTCTTTTACCTTATTTTGTCTCCACTAAAAAATCCTTTATCTTGTAACTTACATACTAGTATAAAATCTATTAAACTGTACCTCAAATTGTTTTGTTTATTTTAAAATAATTTATTACAAAAGTATTTGCAACGAACAACTCATACAATCACCATTACACCACATAGAATTAAACATTCTCTCACACTTCAAAACTTGAAATGTAGTAGCAGAACTTACATTATCAACAAGAGGCCCACAGGCCTTATCAGTCTCCTGAGTAATAGTTAAAAGCATTACTAGTCCCAAGAGCTATGAAATCTACAAAAAAATTCTGTTCTGCATATATAAGCTAAATTCTAATATTCAGCAAAATATATAAAACAAGATGTTCTTAAAATTTAAATGCTCCTGAAAGTGCCTATACTGATGAAAAATACATATTGTATGCAAAATTAACATGATATGACTAATTTGGACCTGTCATAAAATCAAAATCCTGGGGTTGCAAAATTCACAATTTTGGTACATCTTTCTCTGCTTTTCCTATATATATGCATATAATCATTTTGGCCCAATCATGGAAATTGAACCCTTACCCTTGGGATCATGAAATTTACAACTTTTAAAAGAACTTAACTGCTCTTTCTAAATATCCGTTTAGTTTCAATTTAATATCAGCTGCATTTAAGATGTTTTTTAAATGTTTAACTCATAAATACCAAGCTTGGCCCTGCCCTGGAGTTAGATCCTCTACCTCAGGGATCACGAAATTTACAATTCTGGTAAAGAACTTCCCGCTTTACATCACTATATATGCATTTAGTTTTTCTATAGATTTATGGTTGTAGAGAACATTTTGCAAATTGGTTCATTTTTGGCAATTTTTGCCCTGCCCAAAGACCTAAGGGATGAAGGAGTCCTGAAATTTACAATTTATGTCCCCCTTGTCCCAAAGATGCTTCATACCAAAAGTGAAAAGAATGCGAATGGTAGTTATCAAGAAGTTAAAAATGTTCAATTGTTAACAAACGACGACAGAAGCTGACCAATTGCAACAGGTTGCCTGAGTTTACTCAAGTGACCTAAAAAGCTGTTTAAAGTTACATGGGGTCAAACTCTGTTCTATTCTCTACAGAAACTATACAACCCAGCTATCTAAAAATTACTTTTTTCCACAGAACATGCCAAAACCAGGGTTGGAGTTGGAACTTCTTGGACCAAGTAGGCCCCTAATTTTTCCAACTTTACGGGAATACATCAAGATCTATGGGTCTACATTACATTACTTGAAAATTGACAAAATATGAAATTTTTATTTATTTTTTTTTCAATTTGTACACTCCTAGCATTTGCATTCTCTTTCTCTTCTAGCTCTACCTAGTTTAATCTTTCAGTTTTCTTGCTCTCACTTCCATATTTAGTCTCTTATTACATTCTCCTTCAATCTCTTGCAACTCTTTTTTAGGGCTTCAATAAACCACTACATTTCTTTTTAATGCATGGTCTTGGTTAATGAACTGTTTTATGAAAAGCAAACTCCTAAAAAATCATGGGAATGTACTTTGAAAAACTTTCTTTGCCATGTAGGTGACCAGGTTCTCAGTATATGTATTTGATCAAATAGGCAAGTGACTAATCCAACCTTACCAAATCGCCAGCATTTGTCTCTGATTAATGCATGATACCAACATAATTTCTGGACTAAACATAAAACAAAAGACCCACAGGTCTTATCAGTCACCTGAGTAATAGTTAAACGTATCAATAGTCCCAAGGGCAATGAATTCTAGAAAAAAATTCTGTTCTGCATATTTAGGCTAAATTCTAATATTCAGTCACAGTATAAACAAGATGTGTTCTTAAAACTTAAAAAGCCTTGAAAGTGCCTACACTAATGAAAGGCTTTACATAATACTTGTAACATTAACATGATATGACTGATTTTGACCCGTCCTAGAGTAAAAATCCTGAGGTTGCGAAATTCATGATTTTGGTACACCTTTTCTGCTTTTTCTAATTATTCATTTAGTTTTTATACTATATCAGCAAACTTAAAAGTCTTTCAAATGTTAAAGACAATAATCACTTAATAAATTTGTTCCCACCCTAGAACCAAACCCTTATCCCTGGTATCATAAAATTAAAATTTTGGTAAAGGGCTACCTACTAAATATCTATTTAGTTGCAATTTAGTATCAATAGCACTAAGAAGATAGGGCTTGACATTACCGCTTGTCCGGTACCATTTGAAAAAGAATTCAGACAAGTGAATATTACTGGGCACTTGTCTGATTGGACAAGTGCTTTTTTTATGTAAAGAAGTCTCCAAATAATAAAAAGAACAATTGGTGAAAAGTTTATCGGTAGTTCAAAGTCGAAAGCAATGCATGAAATATGATCTGAAATCCCGATATCAATCGTTATGTAAACTAATTGAGTCAAACTCGCTCGGGATCGATATTCACTTATTGCGTACTACTTTCAATTTTGTAAAGAGGCATGGATATTATGAACTTTGGATTCTCTAATTCATCATCGAGCAAACACAGTCATTGATTCAAGACAGGAAGTCTAGATAAAATTTTCTTTTATGTGTTTGTTGTTTTTATCAATTGAATACGATAGAAAAAAAAAAATCAAGCAAGCAAGCATAAACTGGACTATATTCTAAGTAATACAGTTTTCAAGTTGACAATATAATATTGCCAATACTATTGGATCTTCTTTGAAAATTTTTCGGGCCAGTGAAGTTGAAGTTTGGACAAGTAAATATCTTTGTCCCTTGTCTGATTGGACAAGTAGGAAAAAAAGTTAATGTACACCTCTGGAAGATATTACATGCATTAAATGTTTCACATGTACACTATATATTCCAAGTGCAGCCATGCCCTGGAATCAGGACTTCTACTCTGGGGATTGGGAAATTCACAATTTTGGTAGAGGCCTTCCTCCTCTACAGCAGCATTTAGTTTTTTCTTACAGATGTGCGACTGCAGAGAAGAATTTTAATACTGGGTGATGAATGGCAGTTTTTACCCTGCCTCTATAGCCCCAGGGGTACAGAAGCCCTGCAATCTACAAATTATGTCATCCTTGTCCAAAAGATGCTTCTCACTAAATTTGAAAAAAAAGGAATGGTAATTATCGAGAAGTTAAAATATTGTTAACACATTTAATCACTGACTATTTTGGCCCCACCCCGATACCAAAACCCCTACCCCTGGGATCATGAAAAGGACTACCTGCTCATTCTAAATATCCATTTAGTTACAATTCATTATCAATAGCATTAAAGGTTTTACACATATACACTATATACAAAACTGGCCCTACCCTGGAGTCAGAACCTCTACCCCAGGAATCATGAAATTTATGATTTTGGTTGAGGCTTTCCTGCTCTACATCACTATGCATTTAGTTTTTCTCAAAGATAAGATGATTTTTGAAAAGTAATCAATTTTTGGTAGTATTTGCTCTGCCTCTAAGGCCCCAGAAGTGCAAAAATCCTGAAATTTACAATTTATATCCTTCCCCCCTTCCTAAAGATGATGCTTCATACCAAATTTGAAAAGCATTGGAATGGTAGTTATCAAGAAGTTAAAAACGTTCAATGTTAACACACTTAATCACTGACCATTTTGGCCCTACCCTGATACCAAAACCCCTAGCCTTGGTATCATGAAATTTACAAGTTTAATAAATGTCAACTTGCTCTTTCTGAATATCCATTTAGTTTCTATTTAGGATCAATAGCACCAAAGATGTTATTTAAATGTTTTACACATATAAATCCCAAGTTTGACTCCAACCTGAGTTGGAACCTCTACCCCAGGGATCATAAAATTTACAGTTTTCATAGAGACCTTCCTGCGCTATATCACCATGTATTTAGTTGTTCTTTTTTTTTAACAGATGAAGATTAGAGAAGATTTTTGAAAACTGATCAATTTTTTGCCCTAACACTAAGGCTCCAGGGGTGCATGAGTCCTGAAATTTATAATTTTTATCCCCCTTGTTACAAAGATTAAAAACTTGGAATAATAAAATATTTAACTGTTAATGGACGATGGATGATGACGGACACTGACCAATTACAATAGGTCACCCATGATATGATGTTAGGCTATGGCATAATGTTTATAGTCTGTTGGAATACAGACAATGAAGTAGGTTACAGTAGGAATTTGACAGTGAAATTGATATGGTTTCCTTTCTCCTAAAACATAAATATCAATCAGTTATAAAAAATAAAATTAATACTTTTTGTATTGAGATATACATTATACATATGTTTATAACATGGCAAGACCATAACAAATTTTGATTACACACAAACATATGAATAGCTACAATCTGTTGGACATTCTGAGCTATGACAGGCTTGTTCAACCGAGTATATGATGTCATTCTATAGCAAGCCTTGCAAAACTCACCACTTTAAGCTGACACAGCCTGGGCACACTTAAGATTTTTTTCTTCTGTTGAATATGATTGGAGATAGGGTGAGACAATGACAGATGTTATTGATGTAGAAGTAAATAAGCCTACAAATCTAACAGCTATCCTGTTTTCATGTCCAAAAGTCATAAATCACCAAAATAATAATAATAATGAAATGTAACAGATACTTTAGAGAGTAAGAAAATGCACTTTAAAATTCAATGCATGCTTATAATGAACACGCTTATTATGAATTCACACTTATTGCAAAGTGATATTCATACCCCTCACAGGCAATTCTATTGCTTGGGTTCGAATTTACTATTAAAGAGCAAAGGTATAGAACTCTAAATATAGGGTACCCAAGTTTGCCAATAAAAAATCAGTAAATCAAATGGTATAAAATTCTTCTCTGTATTCAAATATAATCAAAAATAAATTTGTTCAAGAATGTTTTGTGCTTCCCCTTGCTCTGGAAGCATCCCTACAGGCCTGATATGATTAATCCTAAATAACAATAGGCCCACAGGCCTTATTGGTCGCCCGAGTATTAGTTAATCAATCATTACTAGTCCCAAGAGCTATGAAAACTAGTAAAGAAAAAAAAACAAAACAAAACAAAAAACGGTTTTTGTTTAAAACAAATGTCTCCCCAGCTCCCGAAATTAAAAGTGCTCCAAATTACACCCCTTCCCTTAATGTACTGCATGGTATGGAGAAGAAAGCATGAAAGAAGATTTGTGCATTGAGGAAAAAAGATGGAGAAGTGTTCAATATTGATGTGACCAATGTCTTGTTGCATATGATACAGAAAGTGAACACATTTTTGTACACAAGAACAAGATGTCTTTGTGAAACACAAATGCTCCTGATAATGGCAAATTCCAAAAATGACCAGGCCAACGTTAAAGTTTTAAAATGTAAGTCAGATGCCAAGGTCAAGGTCACAAGGTCAAAATTATGGTACCAACAGAAAGGTCTTATCACTATGAATACTAACATGAAATAGGAAAGCCATAGTACTTACCATTTAAAAGTTATGGCAAATGTTAAAGTTTTTGAAGTAAATTGCTAAGGTCAAGGTCAACATTTTGGTACCAATAGAAAGGTCTTGTCACATGGAATACTCATGTGAAATATGAAAGTCCTAGTACTTACTAGTTATGGCCAAGGTTAGAGATTTTAAAAAGTAGGCAAACACCAAGGTCAAGGTAATAAGGTCAAAACTTTTGGTACCAATGGAAAGGCCTTGTCACAAGAAATACTCAAGTGAAATATCAAAGCTCTAGCATTTGCTGTTCAAAATTTATTAAGAAGGTTAAAGTTTCAGACAGAATTACAAAATGATGGGACAAAAACAATATGCCCCCAATCTACGATCTTGGGAGTATAAAACGCTATAAAACACTCCTCTTTGATACACTGTAAATTGTAGGAAAATATTAGATCCCTAGGTCAGAACAACATGAACATCATTAAATGATAATGAAGTACTGTACAAAATTTCAAGGCTATCTTATAAGCCATATAGGAGAAGAGTTCACAAGCTATGGGGCAAGTCAATAAGTAACCAGCCTATTCCAATTCCGATTGACCGAGACGGTCACAATTTTTCATGCCTTGTTTCAATACATACTTTATACCTGGGTACAAAATTGCACATGTATAGAGTCATTCTTTTATAAGATATTGGATGTCAAACATAGCTAGTGATGCAAAGGCGTGCTTTTCATATAAAGTTAAATACCGTGCTGTAATTCAGTACTTGTATTTAAAAGGTAAAACAAGCACGGAAATACACGGTGAGTTAGCCAATGTTTATGGGTCTTCTGCACCATCTTATGCTCAGGTTAAATTCTGGGTAGGGGAATTAAAATGTGGAAGAATGTCTTTAGAAGATGAAACTAGGTCTGGACAACCACTGGATGCCACTGATGAAGAAATGTGAAACAAAGTTTGGGCTCTGGTATACTCTGATATGCATATTCAGGTGGGAGAAATAGTGCAGACATTAGGCATTTCACATGGTAGTGTTTCAACAATCTTACATGATCTTTTCAGTATACTGAAGCTAACAGCCTGTTGGGTCCCCAAATACCTTAGCAATGAGCAAATTTAATGGCAACCATTGCATCAGTATGCAGCACCTTGTTGAAGTGTATTAGTTCAAAAGATAATTTCCTTTTACATCTGGTGACTGTAGATGATAATTGGATTCATTATTATGAGCCAGAGAATAAAGCTAAGAGTCATCAGTGGGTAGGACTGGGGTCCCCAAGGCCACAGAAGTTCAAGACACAACCATCTGCTGGCAAGATGATGACCACAGTATTTTGGGATGCAAAAGGCGTTATTATGTTGGACTTTTACCCAAGAAAAGTACAATAAATAGAGTGTGCTATGCAAACTTACTAGAATAGCTGAGAACCTCCATCAGCGAAAAACACCAAGGTAAACTCTCTAAAGGTGTTTTGCTGCAACAGGACAACACCAGAGTCCACATTGTACAAAGTTTCAAGTCTATCGAATTAGTAATATTGAGGGGGAAGTGTTAACAAACTATTTTACATCCTCCACCGCTCTTAGATCCAGTATAATTTTTAGGAAAATAATTGGATCCTCACATCCCAATAATATGCACATCTACATGTAGCAATAAAGTATTGTACAAAGTTTCAAGTCTATTGGATATTACCCATACAGTAGGAGAAGTGTTCACAAGATTTTGTGACAAACAATCTGATGGACAGATAGACAGAAAATACATAAATAATAAGTCTCCTTCAGAAGAGTTTCCTGTTCTGCATATCTAGCTAAATTCTAATATTCAGCAACAATTAAGGCTGTCATGTGTACACGTGTAACCGGTAACGTTTCGTGTTTGGGCTGTAAACGTTTACAAAATCCCTAAACGTTTAAACTATGTCTTATATATGTGGCACAAATCTTGCAGGGTTCAAATTACAATCTAAATTATTTGAATAATTATTTCAATGAATAAACTTATTAAACAAATTGCGAGGGGAAGTAATGAATTTATAAAAGTTTGACTATAGTCTATAGGAACGGTGAACAATTTGCTATGCACACCGGCAACGTCCGTTGCCTCTGAGCGCATCTTTTCCACAGCGGGTGGAACTGTTACAAAACTGCGCTCCTCCCTTGACGCTGAGAATGTGGACAAACTGATCTTTTTGAACAAAAGATTAAAACATAAAGTGAATTGCGCTGCTCCGCCTGCACGTGAAGTCCATGTTAAAACCGAACCGACGGAAGAAGCCAGCTCTGCCCTCTCTGGACAATCTAATGTGAAATCGCTGAAATGAAAATTTGAAAAATGAAGTTTATTGTGAATTTGTGATCTGTATTGTGCAAATGTTGTACAGTGTGAATAAAATTGAATTCAATTTAAATGCTATCCGGATATTTAAGTTCGTGTATTTTATTCTGTCTTATATTTATACTCCGGAACGTCCGGTGACAATCTCTGCATCGTCCATAGAACGATGAAAACTGCAACACAAACATAATGGTCATTAATGGGTCTTAAAATTCTGTGCGTATTTTATCTTATTAAATTATACAACACTTCGTTTAATCGGTAACATTTCGTTTACAATGCCATATTTGCACTACGGAAACTGTAGCGTTATGGTCAAAGAATAAAATATAAAACCATAATGCTACAGTTCTGCAGCTACAATTTTAAGAACACAACACAATGAGCATATTCATGAGCATATTGGAGCCCAAAAGCTGAACGAAAGAACATCATCACGTGATCATACAGTTAACAGTAAATTGAAATCCACTGTTAAAAACATATTCATGGTGTAGTATGTGGTTCAGGTGTCGGATCACCTGAAGATGGGCGTGGATACTGACATAGTGCTGGTGGATCTACAGTTGTCTTAAAAATGGCATTTTAAAAATGTGACACAGATGGGTTTCATCTCAGAGGCATATTAGATGCACTGTCAGCATGATACCTAAAGTGAACTGTACTGTTTTGATAGTAATTATTCTTAATTATATTGAACTTTTTCTTTCACCTGTGTATTTTTTGTTCAAGTTGATTAACTATATATTAATATAACAAAGTGATGGTACATCTACTCATAAGGAATTTAATGGTGGTGATTACGGTACTGACAAAATATGTACATCTAAAATAGGCGACAAATAACAGCGACATAGACATTTTTGACAGTAAAGTTAATATTTTCTGAAATTAAAATTTTGTAGTGGATTTAATTTTGTTGTTTTTTCCTAGACACAAAAATAACAACATTTAATCTTATATGAAATTAAATACACCTACAGTATTTGGTCACATCATCTCAATCAAAGGTTAGTGACTTAACTTCAAAGTGCAACCCGCCCTCTGCCCAACATGTATCATCTGACCAAGTTCAATGATTCTAGGTCTCATAGTATTTAGGTTATGAGCCATAACAAAGTGGGACAGATGGACACTATTGCCAAACCATAATATGTCCCATCTTAGATGGGTGTAAAAAAGAGACATACCAAATATTAGTCCATTATCTATGAGCACAGCAAAAAAAGGATCCAGAAAAATAACTAGGACACAATGACAGACAGAAAGGGGTAACACTATATGCCCAGATCATTTCATGGCAGGCCTGGGGCATACAAACGTATTTCAGAAATCTTGAAGCTACATTTTTCATACATATGATGAAATAGTGCAAACACTGAAAAGTTGATTGTGCACGGTAGTGCAGTTCCTAGTGCTGCTTTAGCTATTTTCTTTAAACTGATAAACAGTTTTATGATGACTACTTAACTCACTGAGGGAAAAAAAAGCATTCCTTTATCCAACTTTAATAATGTTAAACTTGTGTGCACAAAATTAAGATTTCTTTCAGCAAAGGCATTCCTGTTTATAAGCAATTAAAAATATGCAAAAATTGCTAAAATAAATTTAATTAATTTAAGCAAGAAATATAGTTACGCAATTAAAGTTTAGTACACACAGGTAAAACAGTATCTTAATTTCAAACTAGAAATCTGAACTTGCAAAGCATGAAGAATTTATTAGTGGAGATAACAGTTAGTATAAAATACAGGGCAGATGTTTCTCTTTGATGATTGCGTTGAACGTAGCATATAATTTTTCTGAATGTTAAGCTCCTCTTCTCAACACTTTTACTGACTACATTTAGTATCATTAAAATTTTGAAAATTAATGATATATGGGTCATTTTCAATTTCATCTGAATTTCAGGGTAGCACTTATGAAAATCGTTTTTAGCATTTTTAAAAATGTTTTCAAAAAAAAAAAAAAAATGTTTACATATCAGCCATAAATCTTCAACAAAAAATATTGATGCATGTACCTAATCACACACCTATTTATAGGTCTGCTACAGCTTATTATATAATGACAGTTGCAAAAAAGCTCCTGATGCATATGTATTGAGTAAAAGACACATAGATATTGGGTAAATTTTTAATAATGTTGCTTTGCGATCATTAAACAAGCACAACTTGAACCATCTTTGAAACTAGGGATACATTTGCCAAATTTTATGCATCAGGGGTTTTCTTAAGTTGTATAAATTATATGTTAGGCAACACAATAAAATAACAGTTTCCAGAAACAACTTCTGACCTCAGTTTTCACTACCATACAAGTTATTTGGCCAAGTAAAGAAACAAATTTTCATTATGTGATTCATGACACAGATAAAATTTGCCACACTCAAACCTTCTGCCATCATAATCAACAATTAAACATGAAGAAAGTTAATAAAAAAAAAATTGTTTTCCACATCCAGCAAGTGTTCTTAATGACAAAAAATAAAAATAAAACACAAACCAAAAAAAAAACAAACAAAAAAAACCAAAGCAAAACAAAACAAAAAACCCCTCAATAAAATCTCAATTTAACATGAAAAAATAAAAATCATGCAATATAAGACAAATATGTTTCTCATTAGTAAGACAAGAGGCACGTGGGCCTTTATGATCACCTGAATATCAAACAACACAGAACATATATTAGAAGTGTTGTGTTGTTTGCTTGCACCAAATGCACTTTTTAAACTCTGAGAAATGGATGTCCTTGAAGTACCTAAGGTTAAGATCAAAAGATTGATGTCTGATCTAAAAAAAAAAAAAAAAAAAAAAGAAGGAAAAAAAAACAACAACAAAATACAAACAAAAAAAAACCTCCCATGAGTTCCTCTTGTCTGGAATCAATTCCACAGTTTTCTGGAACAAATTAACTACTGAATGGCATTCACAAACTGTATGTACATTTTCATTTGTGAATATTGAAATTTTTCAATGTTTTGCCTTCAATAACTTTACCAATTAAACTGATAGCCTTTTCACATGAATGTGAATGATGTATGTGTGAATCTTGATCAATATAGTATGACTATTTTAAGGATTTGGATTTCTTCGAGAGACGTGAAATTTTCATTTTGAAAATACATGAGGGTATGAATGCTTCATGCTGGCATATATTTCATGAAAACCTAATGCACTTCATGAAATATGCAAGCATAAAGCATCATAGTTCACCCAATAATTGATTTGGATTAACACTCATCATATTTAGATTTAGGGAGATTGGGAGTCTTGATAAAAACTGAATGTGAACTTAGTTTTGTGTCAGATAATGAATTTTTGATCTTGTCCCCTATTTCCAAAGGATCCAACCTTCAGAAATATATGGGTATGAAATCTATCTCGAGACTACTTCACCATCACCAATTTATGGATCAAACACTTTACAGCTGAAGAAATCAAATTCAAAATACACCTCAAATCAGCCACAAAGTGCAGCTATAGGAAGCTGGATCTTTAACCAGACGCCATCCCAGCTTTTTGACATGCCTACAAATTGGACAAAGGTGGAGAAAAAAACAGAGAACATCAACATTATATGTTGATGATATTGTTCCAAGTTGCTACCAATAGTGAACTTAACATACTCTTTATAAATTGTATTTAAAAAATTAGCATATTCATTGCTCCAACATCCAATATCCTTTGCCTAAAATTTTAAAATCAATGAAAAAAATTCAAAATTCAAACTATATCCCAGAAAAATCTGCATCCAATAAATTATTTGAAAGCAATGCCCCCCCCCCCCTTCCCTTTTCCCTGTAATTAAGTTTTAGAAAATGAAAAAATGAAATGAAAAAAAAGGATGAAACAGTGAAATAAAACATAAAGTAAGCAGAATTTTTTGTCACCATAGTTTTAATATGGCAGAAGGATTATCTCATCAAAATTGGATCTTATATAACACAAGTTCATATGAGTGAGTATGCGAGTGGTTCTAACAGCTTTTTATATTCATTTTCATTATAATCCTCATTCACAAACTTGTCCATTTGCAAAATAAGAGGCCCAAAGCAAAGGACTTATTGGTCACCTGAGTATCGGATAAAAGTATCTCTAGTCCCAAGGGCTAGAAAAATCTACACAAATTCTCTGTTCTGAATATCTAAGTAAATTCTAATATTCAGCAAAAATTACTCATATAAATCAAGATGTGTTCTTTAAAAAACTTAAATATCCTCAAAAGTGCCTGATGAAATGACCAATTTTGACATGTCGTAGAGTCAAAACCTTGGGGGTGCAAAATTCACAATTTTGCTACCACACTTTTCTGCTTTTCCTAAGTTGCATTTAGCTTTTGTACCATACCAGCAAACTTCAAGAAGTCTTCTTTTTAATAGTCACTATCATAATTCTGGCCCCACCCTAGATCCAAACTTTACCCCTAGGATCACGGAATTTACAATTTTGTTAAAGGACTACTTACTACTTCTATATATCCATTTAATTTCAATTTTGTATCAATAACATTAAAGAAGATAATATTTTAATGTTTTACACATATACACTGTATATACCAAGTTTGTCCCTGCCCTAGAGTCGGAACCTCTACCCTACAGATCATGAAATTTACAATTTTGGCAGGGGCCTTCCTGCTCTACATTACTATGCATTAAGTTGGGGGTTTTTTTAAGCCCAAGGGGTGCAGAAGTCCTGAAATTTACAATTTATGCCCCACTTGTCCCAATGATGCTTCATACCAAATCTGAAAAGAATTGAAATTATAGAAGTTAAAAGTTTTCAATTGTTAACACATTTAATCACTGACCATTTTGGCCCTTCCCTGATACCAAAACTCCTACCCCTTGCATCATGCAGTTTACAATATTGGTAAAGGGCCACCTACTCCATCTAAATATCCATTTAGTTTCAATTTAGTATCAATAGCACTCAAGAAAATATTTAAATGTTTTACACTTAAACACTATATACCAAGTTTGAAATTAAAAATTTTGGCAGAGACCTTTCTGCTCTACAACACTATGCATTTAGTTTTTCTTACAAATGTATGGTTGTAGAGAAGAAGAATTTCTAAAAAATTGGTCCATTTTTTTGACCCATCCTTAAGGCCCAAGGGTGCAGGAGTCCTGAAAGTCACAATTTATATTCCAAAGATGCTTCATACCAAATTAGAAAAGCATTGGAATGGTACTTATCAAGAAGTTTAAAATGCTCAATTTTCAATGCACAACGCATGATAGATGATGCACGACAGAAACAGACCAATTGCAATAGGTGACTTAACTGACTCACATGACCTAAAAATGTTCAATTGTTAACAGATGGCGATGGATGCTGACTAATTGCAATAGGTCAGTTACTCAGGTGACCTAAAAATGCATACAGTGCTACCTCTGTAATAATGCCACCCTCACTTATTGCCTGAAAATCTTAAAGAACAAATTTCTCTCCATGTTAACACTCCCGTTATAAATGTCAACCCTGCATAATGTCATATGCCACTGATTTTCACAAACAAATGGTCAAATTTCAAACTCTTGATAATAATGCTAATTATCCATCAGTAATCATACCTGCACTTCAAGAACGGTGAGGTGAAGTATGATGGGCTGGACTAGGTATTGAGGTCATCAGGTTAATTAAAAATAATTGCTGAATAAAAGTCAAGATTATCTAAATGTTTATAAAGAATATAGCCAAAATAAATTATGTAACTGAAATTTCACTTGACTGCTCAGTAAATTGTCAGTACCAGTGAATTCATTATATTGCCATCCCTCACTTTATCGGTCTTGAACAAAAGTTGGCAATATATAGAAGGAGCATTATATATCAACATTATCTATGCCAATCTTTTTTCAAAATATGGCCCTCGCATAAATTTTGACATTTTTGAAATTGACCCATATATGAATATGTGTGTGTGTGTGTGCATGTGTGCACACACACACACACACACACACACAAATGTAATCTATATAATGTACACATACAGATATCAAGTACAATAGAATAAAATTTAGTTAACAGTAGTTTAAATAATAAAAAAGTAATAAAAAGAGCTTAAAAGCAAGTCAAAATCGAAAACAAGCTAACACATATAAAAACAAAATTTCTGAGAAATCTACTTTATATTTTACATAAGTAATCCATAATTTCATTTAGTCATAATCATAAGTGAGTATGTAGGAGTATATTAGTGTGTAAGCGATAATTCTGTCCTAAGTGAGCTTTATTAATCATTAAACAGAAAGGAAAAGATTAAACAGCTTTTAAAATAGCAACTAATCTACACATACTCTAAAGTGAGCTACAAACATCTGCCCTCTTCTTAATAGTAGTCAATATGCAAATATAGATCAAACATTGGAAGCAACTCACCAAGATTTGTTTAAAATCTTCCAACTTAGCCAAGACAGACAGAATATAAACTTAGTACATATACTTAGTACGTTCCTATAATGATTCTTCAATCACGTTACACTACACAAGTTTCAAGATGCATCCTGGTTATTTCTTTTAGAGAACTCTGATACACTATAAGGTGTGAAACAATTTTCTTACACTCGGGGCATGAGACAAATGTTCATCATTGCATGTGTGAATATTTACATTTACTTTTTAATCCTTTCATAAAAAGCTTCAGAAAGTTTTAATGATATATGTATTTGTTTATAACTGTAAAGAACAACACATATAAATCTGTTTAAAGGTGTATGAACACTGCCGAGCATGGTGTCTGCATATTGGCCGCATGTGTGCAGAATGAAAACAAAGCTTTGATGCCCATTCCTGTCTTGAACAACATAATTATATGCACCTCATTCGATGTCTAGAGATGTTGATCTTACCTCTAATGTTGTTAATATTACCAAACAAACACAAGAAATTAATCCTAATGTGGGATTTTTCAACAGATGTGAAGTATTCAGTTTGAATTGTACAACTTTGTTAATAATTTTACATTTATGAAATTTAACTGAAAATCAATTCAAGAATTGGATTATTAATTTTTTTTCCAGCATTGTGCACTCTTTTCTTTTCTGATATGACATCATATGTTGTATGTGCTGTTCCATAGCTGTTCAGTTAGTTGCTACTTACCTAAAGGATTAGACGGGAAATTTTATATAAAAAATGCACACATTAAAAAGGTTTTAAAAATGTAAATATAAACTATGAATTATTATTTTATGAAAGATTTTGACTCATAACTGCAATGGTGTGGGCAAACAAGTTTTCATAACGCACTAATGCATATTATTCAATTTGTATGAACACACCATTTACTGCAGTTATGGAACTACAATTTTCAAAAAATAATAATTCATTGCTCAGAAGTTTTCTCCTATGCAGTTTTATTACTCAAATGTGATAGATACACAAACCAAGAAAATACTAAATATTCATGGAATATTGATTGTTTGATTATATGGTATTTATAGCCATCTGAGCAATTCTTCAGCTATCTTGCAGCTATCTCTATTTAAATCAAAAGACATGTTATAAAAGTATTAATACATTTAAAGTAAAATGCTATTTGTTTACATGTTAAAATATAGTACTAAAAATGTCACTATCATTGTGTATAGAAACCATTCGCACATATAATTTCGTACAATCAATTTCAATTTCAAATTTTTTTTCATAAAAACTGGTTTCATGTAGAAATCCTAAAATTTTATTTAAATTAACATTTGTTAAAAGTTCTTTCATAGATTGTGTATTTCTTATCAGTGCTGTATCTCCACATTCTATTAAAATATGTTTGACTGTTAAAGGACATTGGCAGAAAACACACTTGGGCAGATCTTCTCTTTGTAGGAGAAATGAGTGCGTTGTCTGCGAATGTCCTATTCTACACCTGGTAATTATTATTTCATCTCGATGTTTAAGAATGACATTTTGCATTTTACTAACTATAGGGTTGTAACTTGTTATTTACATACTCATTCCAATCAGTTTGCCACAAATGTTTTACATATTCTCGAATTCAAGAATTAAGGTCTGTGTAAGGAATTTTATAATCCGTAATTGGTAATTGTAATGCTTGTTTTGCAGCATTATTAACCTTAAGACTTCCATGTATACCAATATGACTTGGTATCCCAAAAAAAACTATGTTATACCCTCGAAGGTTTATTCATGGCATAAATAACATGAAATGCTTTACATTATATCATGTTACTTTGTTGTCTGCACAGACCATATCTGGGATATTACGTGTAAATATGACTTATTATGTTTTAGTTTTGGAAAAACAAACCTATTGACTGTATTTCATTTCTTACATTTATATCTTTAAACAGAAGCCGCTTTTCATATTTTTTATCACGTTCCGCACTCACTGTGGGTGTACTATGTACAACTTAGGCATTCAGAGTAGCACCTACACAGAAGAGCTTTTCATTTACGTATATGTACTTTCCAGTGAAATATTTGCTTTTAAATCAGTATACTATATCTTGGTAATATTTTGATATTACATTTGTCTATTTAGATACAATATATGAATTTTGAAATATATATCAGACAAGAGGCCCACAGGTCTTATTGTCACCTGAATATTAGTTTAAAGTATCAATAGCCCCATGGGCTATGAAATCTAGAAAAAAATCCTGTTCTGCATACCTAAGCTAAATTCTAATATTCAGCAACAGTACAACAAAATGTGTTCCTAAACTTAAATGCCCCTGAAAGTGCCTATACTGATGAAAGATTTGACAAAATATATGAAACATTAACATAATATGACTAATTTTGGACCCATCCTGGAGTCAAAGCCCTGAGATTACGAAATTTACAATTTTCATATATCCTTTTCTGCTTTTCCTAAATAATTATTTAGTTTTGATACTGTATCAGCAAACCTGAAGAAGCCTTTCAAATGATAAAGACAATAATCATTATAATAATTTGGCTCCACCCTGGAAACCAAACCCTTACCCTTAGGGGTATTCATGATCATGAAAATTACAGTTTTTGTAAAGGATTACCTATTCCATTTAAATATCTTTTCAGTTTCAAAATAGTATTAATAGCATTAAAAACGATATTATTTAAATGTTTTAAATATATACACTACATACACCAAGTTTGGCTCTAGTCGGTGTTGGTTCAATTCCCGCTTGATATGTGAGAAAGTTTGCCTGTTTACTTTTGGAAGGTCGATAGTTTCTTCCGGGTATATTGTATTTGGGTTCTCTCTTTCATCAATAAAAAACTGGGTGCCACCAGATAACTGAAAAATTGTTGAGTGTGGCAAAAACAACAAACAAACAAAAAACTAAGTTTGGCCCCATCCAGGAGTCAGAACCTCTACAATGGGTATCATAAAGTTGTAATTTTGGTAGAGGCTTTCCTGTTCTACATGGCTATGAATTTAGTTTTTCTAAAGATAAGCAGTTGTAGAGAAGATGTTTGAATATTGATAAATTTTTGACAATATCAATAACATGATTTTTAATGTTTTACACATAACACCATATACCAAGTTTGGTCCCACCTTGGGGTCAGAACCTCTACCCAAGGGATCATGAAATTTATACTTTTGGTAGAGGCCGTCCTGCTCTACATTACTATGCATTTAATTTTTCTTACAAATATGCAGTTCTAGAAAAAAAGATTCTTGAAAAATTGGTCACTTTCTGGTAGTTTGGCCCCTCTCCTAAAGCCCTAGGGAGACAGGAGTCCTGAAATTTACAATTTATGTCAGCCTTGGCTGAAAGATGCTTCATACCAAATTTGAAAAGAATTGAAATGGTAGTTATCATGGAGTTGAAATTGTTGAACTGGTAACGCATAACGGATGATGCACAATGGACAGCGACCAATTGTAAACTCAGGTGACCTAAAAAGCTACATTGCAAGGAGAGAATGCACATTCTACTATTACACAAAACTTTCAAGCTTACTGACAGTAGCATTTAATATTATGTAAACCATGTGCATTTAGTTGTCATTATCTGAACGTTTATACAACTGAATCTACAACGACTGAATAATTCTGAGCTTTTTGATTGGCTGAGTTCCAACAAACTAAGTAGAATCACCTCCATGTGCTTTAGGTGACTGTAATATTTGATATTTTTCAAAAATCAGACCAAAAATCAATTGGGAATTCCCAAATTGATATGACTGGTTATTTCTTGGTTTTCCAATGAAAACTAGCACCTCTTATCACTTACGCTATTGTATTCTAGCTGTAAACAAAGATGGTCAACCAGGTATCGTTTTGCAAGCTCTAGTAACCTAATCAATGTTCTGAATTATTCATGTACAATAATTATTGAGAAAATAAATTAATAATTTAAAACTTCGAATTCAAACCAATTACTAGATCATACAAAATAATACTTGGTTGGCCATCTTTCTTTACAGCTAGAGATCAATTATTAATTTTCTCTATCAGTTGCAGTAGCTGAATGGTTAGAGCATTCCTTTGTGAATAAGAGGTTATGAATTCAAGCCCCGCTCATGCCAAGGCTGTGTCAACCAAAGACATAAACTTTGGTTGTAACTGCTCCTTTGCCAAACACTGGGCATCTAGAAATGAGAGCTGCTGGTCATTCAGGTATGATCTAATACGGAGGGCTCGTCACGGCCGAGCACTAACAATAGGTCTAAATTCGTTCGTGGTACTTCACCTACAGTTGGTGATGTCTCAATATGAAAAGGTGAAAATAACGAAGTGATCAATTTGATAACTCCTCTAAAGAATACAAATTCAGAATAAGGCAAACACAGACCACTGGACATACCAGAGGTGGAATCAGGTGACTAGGAGGAGTAAGCACCCTGTTGACCAGTCACATCCACCATGAGCCCTATATCTTGATCAAGTAAACAGAGTAACCTGTAGTCATTTCAATGTGTAAAATATAGTTTAACAATTGGTATGAAACATGTCAGAGAGCATTTAATCCTAATGACAGGTTCTATTGGCAAACTAGACATTACATTGACCATAGAATTTAAGAAATGCTGACTTTATATGAGACTGTTAAAACCCCTGTAACATCAACTTTTTTATCAGTAGCCTGCCTTCATTTAAAAATTGATCATAAGAAGAACAAGCTCTTGAGTATCAAATCAGTTGAGAGATATAAACACTAAATGCAGGTGATAATGGAATACAAGTAAAAAATTCTCATATGGATGTAAAACAAAATATTTTACATTTTCTTGCTCAGTACAATGCTTAAGCTATCCTTTGTGTAAATATTCACCTCATCCTCTGAGTTTGGTGAATATTGTACTTTTTTGGTAGCTTAGGCATCATGTTGACCAATACAATGTAAAAAAATCAATGATAAAACTTTCCACATGTATCAATCATCAAACCAAAGATTTCATTTGAACAATAAAATGCTTTCTTTGTTGTTTTATCAAATGATGAAGGTAGTAAAATTCATAACCCACATTAACAGATTATGCAAATTTTTCTGTAATGATTGCTACCTTCATCATCTGACAAAACAACATAGAAACATATTTTATTGTTTATGTAATTCTCAAAAAAATATGATTGATTGTTTGTTGTTTTCTGCCACACTCAACAATTTTTCAGTTATCTGGTGGCGTCCACTTTTCATTGGTGGAGGAAAGAACCCAGATAAAATGTACCCAGGAAGAAACCACCGACCTTCTGAAAGTAAACTGGCAAACTATCTCATATATATCGGCACGAGTGAGAATCAAACCCACACTGACTAGAGGTGAGAGGCCTTTGTGATTTTGAGTGAGATACTCTAACCACCTGGCCACAGAGGCCTCCTTGAAAATATAAAACTAGATTTAAATACTAAAATATCATATTGTTTACCCATTCAGTACTTAAGCGGAATGGCCAATATACCCTTTGACAACACTCCATATTTGGTAATGATTATGCAGGTACTAAAAATCTAGATCAAACTAGTTGCAACAAACATGTTTTCATTGTCTATGATGAAAGCAATGTCAGTTTCAAAGGAAGTATGAGAAAAGATTCAGTGACTGTAAATATAATGTGTTGGTAACAACAATGAATTGTAGCTATGAAAGGGGAATGTGATAACACTGTTTTCTAGAGATAGAGTGCACATCTAAAACTGACTTCTTTTTTGTTTAAATATTTTACTGTTCAACAAAATAAATTTAGCTTCAACAAGAGGTCCATAGGCTTTAGCAGTCACCTGAGTATTAGTAAAAAGTATCACTAGACCCAAGGGCTATGATATCTGTAATTTCCTGTTTTGCATATCTAAGATAAATTCTAATATTCTGCAGCAGTATAAACCCAAGATCTATTCTTAAAACACAAATTTAACTATATGACTATTTTGGACCTCTAGATTCACAACTCTGGGCTGCGAAATTCACTATTTTCGTACATCCCTTTATACTTTTCCTAAATTTCCATTTAGCTTCTATACAATATCAGCAAAATTAAAGAAGTTTTTCAAATGTCAAAGAAACTAATCATTTAGATAATTTTGGCCCCACCATGATACCAAAACTACTAGCCCTGGAATCATGCAATTTACAATTTTGGTAAAAAAGGGCTACTTGCTCCTTATAATTAATTATCCCTTTCTTTCAATTTAGTATCTATAGCATTAAAGAAAATGTTAATTAAATATTCTACACAAAAACACTATATGCCAAGTTTGGCCCTCCCCTGGAGTCAAAACTCATCTTGGATGATCTCCAAAATTTAAAATTTTGGTAGAGGTCTTCCTGCTCTACATCACTACGCCTTTAGGTTTTCTTACAGATATGCAGTTGTAGAGAAGGTTTTTGAATATTGATCAATTTTTGACATTTTTTGTCCTCCCCTAAGGCCCTGTAGGTACAGGAGTATTGAAATTCACAATTATGTCCCCCTAGTCCCAAAAATGCTTCATACCAAACTGGAAGGGTAGTTATCAAAAAGTTAAAAAGAAATGTTTCAGAAATATGTATCCTTCCTTCCCTGTTGGTGCAAAATTGAAAAGGGTTATACACATGTCCAGTATGACCCTTGACCATGTGAACTCAAAATTAATAGGGGTCATCTACTCCTTATGATGTATTGGTGTACCAAGTTTTGATGTCTGTCAAGCAGAGCAATCTCAAGATATTTTGAGGGCAGTATCTTTCTATGTCCTGAGTGGATTTAATCACTGTGGTCATTTTGGCCCCATCCTAAGATCTAAGCTACTGATACGAATGCATGCTTGCTGTATGTTACCTGGATAAGAAAATCAATTAAATGGGTTGTGTTTTCTTGTGACACACCTGACAGCTTGGGGTGCGAGAATCAATTAAATTTTGAAATAGTTATGTTACGGTTCCCTGTAATTGGCTCCGCAACCAAACATCATAATTATGCTTATGGGTTATGGTATCAAAGACAGCTAAGATTTTGAAAAAAAAAAAAATAATAAATAAACAAAAGAGATTTAAAAATATGTTAATTTATTTTTGTTTATTCATTTTATTATACGATGATCTGAATCCAGAAAAAATAGGGTTGCATTCTATTTTCTGTTCTTACACACTGTACATCCGCTTCACAATAGTGGCTGTTTTAAGTGTTTACAGGTGTATACAAATTCCTGATTGGAAAAGTCTAATAAAAGTAAGCAAGATGACAATAAACCAATATGGACATGGAAGAAATGTACTTAAAAAAGAATCAGGAACAAAGTGTAAATATACCGATAATATTGGCTCGTTGAAATACTGCAGTGTAAACCAAACGTACCTTCAAAGAGATCGAGGTATACAACTGCAAACTGGCTATGTAAATAACCAAATATTCGGCTAATCTGATAATTTTCCACTGACAAATGGCCTATTGGATTAAACGAAACCCTCTGTACCAAGTTTGGTCACACCCTGGAGATAGAACCTCTATCTTGGGGGGAGGGGGGGGGGGGGGGCATAAAAATATACAATTTTGGTAGATGCTTTCCTGCTCTACATGACTGTGCATTTAGATTTTCCTACAGATGTGCAGTTCTAGAGAAGATTTTTGAAAATTGGCCAATTTTTTGCAGTTTTCCCCCAACCCTTTAAGCCCCGGCGGTGCAGGAGTCTTGATTTTTACTATTTATGTCCCTCTTGTCCCAGTGGTGCTTTTTACCAAATATAAAAAGAATTGGAATGGAAATTATCAAGAAATTAAAAATGTTAATTCATTAATGCACAACACAAGTCACACGATGAAAGACACAGACCAACAGCAATGTGTCACTTCAGTGACTGGTGATCTAAAAATTAGATATTTGCACTCCATGATACTAGCATAAGAATGAAATGGTACCACGACAAAATTAAATTTACTACATTTATGGAAAACTTCAGTGCCTACTGGGATACATGTTCTGGGTCATTAGTTGTTATGACAATAGGCAAATATTAAAATTTGATTTTATTCTATATGTAGTTCTTTACAGCCAGACCTCCTGAGAGTTTCATCATGAATAACTACATAATTTCAATGTTCTGAACTTAAATTATCATGTGAAATACTGAACATGGGTTCAGTATTCCAAAGGTATCAAATGTAAATATATATTTTGTCAAATACAAAATAAAAGCAGAAATAACAAGAAATGGGAATGTGTATATAACATGTCTTTACTTGTTATAAATAAACCTTGTGGAACATTGTTAAATTCCTTTGTGTTTGCAAATGTGAAAAAATGTTGTGATTAAAATTTCACCAAATTTAAAACAAGTTCATTAAAAAGTGAAAGTTAAAATATAACACCATAATCTTTTGTTTAAAAATGTAATCAAATATTAAGGTATATTTTACCTGTGGATCATACTTGATAAACCTGTCCAGATCCAGTCCTACAAAGATCAATTCATATATAAGCACAATTTTGAATGAACTAGTACTAGTCTAACTGTAATCATATCAATATATGTTCACATGTATGGTAATTTTCTTAAAAACCTCCAATGGAGAAAGAAAATTTCTGTTATTATGTACAGGAAACCCATCATCCTACAGAGTTTCTGGAGCGTCACAAAGTGCTGACGAGAAGTGTGAACAGATGGTATAAGTGGGCATCTCTAAAACTCTGAGAACTGGACATTGATCAATGATCATGGGCCATATTGCTTACCTGTGTCATTTTGGCCCTGGTGCTGTTCAGCTGTTGTGATTTTTAAAAGATTTAAAGATTTCTCTTTTTCTTATACCACCTGTATTACAGACTTGTAAGACAAAGCTCCAATTATCAAAAATTAATTAGCAAGTACTATGATTATTTTTTTTAAAAGAAAATTTTGTACTCCTCATTTCTACCAATTGGCCATCATACAAAATATGAAAACTGTAAATAGTTAAGGAGATATTGAATAGGTTAGGTGTTCTTAAAAGTAGGTCAAACTCCAAAGTTAACAAAGTCAAAAATTTTTGTAATAATGGTTTTCTCATAAAAAATGCATATAGGAACAAGAGGCCAATGGGTCATATTACTTACATGAGTCACCTTGGCCGTGCTGTTGTTCAGGTATTGTGATTTTTAAATTTTTTTCTTCCATTTTTAATTCCCATGAAAAATTTTGACCCCATATTGTGGCCCCAACCTAGCCCCATAAGGTCAAAATATAATCATAATATAATGCCACAAGATAAAAAACAATGGTATGAAATGTAAGGTCTTGCCATAAGGAATCTATATACAAACGAGTACCACAAATGGTACAGCATACGCCTGCTGGACAGTGAAATTCATTATGCACTCCAACTTGATAAAACACACATTTTAAATAGAAAAGCCTTAAAGCAGGTCATGGTGCACCAATCCATCTGATATTTAAACTAATTAAGTATAATGACAAATGTCAGTGCAATATCTGTATCCATAATAAGAAAAAGTCCAGGAAATTCTTTGACCTACTGTTAGCCCTAAAGTAGGTCACAGCACAGTTAAGTTGAAATGTGAACTGATTATGTATTTCTCTGAGAGGGAGGTTGTAACAAAATTCAGGACAATAAGTGTTAATCCATAACCAAAAAAAATCTGGAAAACTGTTTGACCTATTTTAGCCTAAAGTAGGTCATGGTGCACTAATCCAGCTGAAATGCAAATTAAACTTGTATTCCTCAGAGAGAAAGCTTGTGAGTAAATTTTGGGACAATATCTGTATTTGTAATGAAAGAGTCCAGAAAACTGTCTGACCTACTTTTACACTGTTATGCTTCTTGAGAAAGAAATTGTGACCAAATTTCAATGCTATACATGCATGCGTTACAGAAAAAAATCTGGAGAACATAACCTTGGACTAATACATGGACAAATAAATCCAACAGAAATGCAACTGAACTTGTACTCCTCTGAAAGGAAGCTTATGACTAAATTTCATGGCAATATCTGTATCCATAGCGAAAATAAGTTTGGAAAACTGTTTGACCTACTATTAACCCTGAATTAGGTAATGGTGCACCAATCCAGCTGAAATGCAAACTCATTCTTACGCTTCTTGAGGGAGAAATTGTGACCAAATTTCAAAGCTGTACATGCATCCACTACAGAAAAAAAGTTTGGAAAACATGACCTTGGAAGGACAGCTAGATGGATGGATGCACGGACAGTGCCATAACATAATACATCCCGTCTGACAATGGTCATATAAATATGAAAGTCCTATAAAAATCATTTGAAGATAATGCCTAGGTTAACTTTTCTTAAAAGTACAGGTGACTCATGATAACTCAAAGTTCAAGGAACCTTGATAAAACTTTGAGAGATCAAAGGTCAAGTCAAATCTGGAAATTAAAGGTCCCACCATTATGGCTCAGTGCATATTTACAACATCCTGGCATTGTTTTGACTCATTGTTCTTCATATTTTTAATATCCCGTTTCTCAGCAAGGTCATCGAATGTATTGTTGCTCAGCAACTCAATAACCATCTTACTAGGAATGATCTGCATGATAACCTGCAATCAGCCTACAAGTGTGGTAGCAGCACTGAGACAGCCATCCTACGAATATAACAGACATAGAAGCAGTACTGGATGAAGGTGACGCCATGCTCTTAGTCCTTCTTGATCTAAGTGCAGCATTCGACACCATCGATCATACCCTTTTGCTTGAGAGATTAAAGGGAGAAGCTGGTTTGACGGACACAGCACTTTGTTGGATACAGTCTTACATAAATGGTTGCACCCAAGTGGTAAAGATCAACACCAGTGTATCCTCAGATGTGCCATTGTCTACAGGAGTGCCACAAGGGTCTGTTCTTGGCCCTCTCCTCTTCCTGTTATACCTTCTCCCACTCAAAAGAGTCATAAACCAGTATGCCATAAGCCGCCATGGGTTTGCAGACGACACTCAACTCTACAGCCAGTTGAGCATAAAAGACACAGCCATGTGCAGCTCTCAAGTCAACACCATGGAGACGTGCATAGCAAGTTTCAGAAACTGGATGACGGTAAACAAACTTAAACTGAATGATTCCAAAACCGAGATAATAGTGATTGCTAGCACCCACAACCAGTGCCGTCTAAATGATATCCAACTTAAGATAGGTGAGGCAATAGTGGCACCTAGGTCTGATGTAAAAAACCTCGGCGCTGTCCTAGACACCACCTTATCAATGGAGAAACAAATCAGATCTGTGGTGATAAAGATGTACTACAACATCAGAAGAATCTCGAAAGTCAAACACCATCTGACTCGAAAAGCTTGCGCAAATGCCATCAATGCAACAGTCATCTCTCATCTTGACTTCCACATTGCCTTCTCTTTGACGTAACAGACCAACCCATACATCAGTTACAAGTGGCTCAGAACAACGCGGCACAATGTCTCACAGGAACAAGCTACAGACAACATATTACGCCAGTGCTTCAACAGCTGCACTGGCTGCCTGTGAGACAGCGTGTCGTGTTTAAAGTGTTGACAACCATACACAAGTCATTCCACTCTTCCTTATCACCAGCTTATATGAGAGAGTTATTTCCTTTATACCAGCCATGCAGGACATTAAGATCATCAGCGGACCAGTGGAAACTGGTTGTGGAGATATCTTTAAACAAATACGGTGCAAGAGCCATAAACTATCTAGGTGTACAATTATGGAATAATCTACCGTTGGAACTTCACAATCTTGAATCACACAGAACATTCCACAAGAAAGTCAAAACACTGCTGTTCAAACGTGAATACATTTTAGCATAAATCAATATCATATAGACTACGTATGTATTTCATGTCTCGACATCTGACTGCCATACTTTTACACAGCATTTTGGTGTCTTATTGCTATTTTATTAATAATTTGTCAAATTTATTCTTAACTGTTCTTTTATAAGTGTTTCATCTTCATTAGGACAACCTCTGTAATGTGCATAGAAACTATACGTAATTTTGCGCTATATAAGTGAATATAATAATAATAATAACTGACTTGATTTCAACACACAGAACTTTATCTTGCTTAGATAAAAAGATCTTTTAAATGTTTCTATATTTATTTCTTCATTTATTCTCATTTCAAGATAGATGTACACGTACATTTCCAGGACAAATTGCAGTCATTAATTACATGGAGCACAATAGTCACAATTTTCTTTCACTTTCTGCAGAGCACACCTTCTTGTAAATAACAATGTTTCCTTGGTATGTCTCTTAATTATATTCTAATAATTACAATCTTATTGTCAAGTCGAAACCAGTCTAAAATTTGGCTGTAGTTGAATTATGTAGGGAATACAAAGCACAGGGTATATTGATCAATTAAACAATTAATTATCTACCCACAAGGAAACACAGTTGATATATAAACACCTAATTAACACAGCTGAGCTAGTCCTTATCCAGGTAAGGTTCAGGCAGAAATAATTACATGCTTGAGTGATGGTGTGCCACCACTTTGGAGATCAAGAGTGAAAAACAATGAAAAATGCTTTATGGGACCCAATCACTTAAAGAGATCAAATGTTTGAGAGATCAAGAGTAAAATTGCTTAGTAATATAGAGGAAAAAAAATAGGGGCCATGATTTCACTTTGAGAGATCAAGAATTTTGAGAGATTAAAGTTAAAGCCATCAAGAGTCACCCGTACAAGTACAATATTAGTACCAAAGTTAGAAATTGATCGGAAGCTATTGAATGTATGCTGGACTGACCATGGAGAAAAAAAGCATGGATCAAACCACAAACTCTGTGCCAAATTTATTTTGCAACAACTTGCTGGTGTGCTAAAATTCATTTGTGCCAATGTCTTGACAATTGCGTTTGTACCAAAATACGTATGCACCAAATTGTTCTCATTTTACAGTATATTTGCATGTAAAACTTTGATCCTATGTTGTGCCCCATTCTGCTCCAGGGGGCCATGATTTGAACAATATTGAATCTGTACTTGGAAAGCTCTCAAGCAAATTTAAACTTTTCTGACTCAGTGGTTCTTCAGTAAAAAAAAATTTAAATGACCCCATACTATTTTTACCTTTTTTTTGATTATTTCCCCTTCATTTGAACAAACTTGATTCTTCTTCACTCAAGGATTATTTGTACCAAGTTGATAAAAATTGGTCCAGTTCTTCTCAAGAAGAATGTGAAGTTTACAATGACAACAATGCCAATGATAACAACAGACTTTAGCTCAGATGTGTTAAAATGACAAGATGTGTTTGTAAAATGCCGATGCCCCCATATGGCCAAATCTTAAGGTCAAGGTCATAAATTTTGGTATGAAAAGAAAGGTATTATCACAAAGAATACACAAGTGAAATATGAAAGATCTAAACTTCAAAAGTTATGACCAAGGTTTAAGTTTTTCAAAAGTAGGTCAAACTTCAAGATCAAAATCATCAACTTTGATATGAAAAGAAAGTTAATGTCACAAAGAATACAAATATGAATTATAAAAGCCATATCACTAACCACTCAAAAGTTACAGCCAAGGCTAAAGATTTTAGAAAGTGGGTCAAACTCCAAGATAAAGGTCACAACATTAAAAATTATGGTACCAAAAGAAAGGTCTTGTCACAAGGAATATACATGTGAAATATGAAAGACCTATTTCTATCCATTCACGTTATGGCCAAGATTGATTTTTTTTTTTGGACAAACTGAAAGTCACACCAAAAACTGTGTGCCTCCAAATCAATTATGGTGGCATAATAAATGTTTTCTATCATATTATCTGATTTTGACAATTTTTTAAACTCACCGTCTGGTTGCTTCATTCCTGGTGTGATAGAACGGACAAAATCTTCTGGAGTCATATATATTTCCCAACCCTTGTCCTCACCATGGTGCACTTTTAGCGTAGCAAAATATCGAAAAATCTTATCAGGAGTTGAATAGGCTCGGATTCTATTCTCATATTCTATAATCTGCAACCCAAAAGATGGTCAGTATTAGTTTTTAAATATTCCTGGTTAAATGATAGATACAGTTGGCATCAAATGGTAAATTCTAAATCTAAAACATTCAAATTTGAAAAAGTCAAGCATTCTGCATGTATTGCAGTCCTTCAGATGAGACCACAAAAACTGAAGCCTCATATCACAGCTCGCGTAACACAATAAAGATCACTCCCTACTCAACAAAGGCCGTAAGCACCAAGCATAGGCCTAAATTTTGCAGTCCTTCACCGTTAATGGTGACTTCTCCATATGAGTGAAAAATTCTCCAGTGGGACATTAAACAATATACAACCACCTCCTGAAGATGCTTGCATATTTATATGAGTATTCATGGCCCTGCTGTTATTCAAAAGAAATTTTTTCTATATATTGCAGCTAAAACTTTGATTCCCTATTGTGGTCCCAACCTACCCCAGGGGACCACAATTTGAACAAACTTACATCTGTATTACCAGGGGATGCTAGTATATCAACATGAGTAATAATGACCCTGTTGTACTTGATTAGATTTTTAATGATTTTTCCTATGTATCTCCATATAAAACTTTGATTCCCTGTTGTGGCCCCACCTACCCCTGGTGGCCATGATTTGAATAAACTTAAATCCACCCTATTTCAGGAAGCTTTCTTGTAACTTTCAACTTGTCTGGTGGTACTTGAGAAGACAATTTTCAAAAGATGTCACAAAATTTTTACTAATTCAAAGTTATCTGCACTTCAAAAGGGATGTAGCACTTTATTTGAACAAGACTGAATCATCTATATCCAAGCATGCTTTATAGCAAGTTTCACTGATATTAGCCCTGTGGTTCTGGAGAAGAAATAAAACATGGTAAAAGTTTTCAGAAGGATGGGACAGATGCTGGACAAAAGTGATCAGAAAAGCTCACTTGAACTTTCAGCTCAGGTGAGCTAAAATGCATGGGGTAATTTCTGCATAAAGAATTTAGCCTTTTATACAAAATGCCCCTTCTACCCACATAATACAAACAACCTAGGCCAGAGATTTTCTTCCATTTTCACAATGAGTCTCGAGTCTGTAGAATTAGGTAAACATTGTCACATAAAATGTTGAAATTGGGAAAATTGGAGAAATATTACTTTGTGCTTTTAAATAATCAATATAAGTGTTTGATGCATTTTGATAATCACTCAGAAAACATGGTTTTAGCTATAACTGTGTTTGGATGCCATCATAAATGTCCTAAACAGGGTATTATTGGATTCTGGAATAATTTTAATTTCTGGAATTTACAAAATTGCTGGAAAAAGTCATTAGTCACAACTAACCTAATCAATCAACTTAATTTTCATACACCAAAAGCGTTAGTCACATCTAACCTAACTAACTAATCTAAATTTTATACACAATGTGTGCGAGTTGCAACTAACCTAACTGATTAACCCAAATTTTACTGATAAATATTGTATTAGTTAAAATTTCCACAGAGTGCTTCCGCAGTGCCTATGAAAATAAAAGTAAATCTGAGTTAGCTATTTGTATTATGTTTTTTCTGTGTAAAGAGTTCCAATGCCCAACATTGTTCATTTATTTGTATTTTGGAATCTGGTAATGTTTATTGTTTGTGTTTTTGTGTGTTATAATTTTAATTTTTTATCCTCAATTTTGTTGGACTCTGATGGTTTTCTGTGCATAGTTAGTTCACACATGTGCAGACAGGGGTTAGTCCTCCAACTGGGCATACTCAGTATTTCGGGGGGGGGGGTTAGTTTAGACATGTGCAATTAGGGTTAATCCTTGTTTATTCTCAGCATGACTAACTCCTATCTGCACATGTGCAGCATTAAATAAAATGTTACTTTGAAGATAACAAAAGCTTCAATGTGAATAAAAATCTTGTTGTCAACATTTCCCCCAATAATTTATCCACACGACATCGAAATCTCGTCCCTCTGAATAAAACTTCTCAGTTCCAATGACAAAGTGCACTGAAATACCGATGATGGGTTGTTAACATGTTTCATTTTTGATGTAATTTTTGCATTAGAAACTGTGTTCGTCAAATCAACATTGCAAGAAATGATGGTGGAAGCGTAATCTGTGCAAAAAGTCCATTTAACTGTGGCGAAAATGTGATGAAATGCAAATTTGTCCTCTCCTCGATGTGATGTAAACACTGCCACAGCAGACATGACTCGGCATCACTTCTGCTTAGAGTTTTACGTCATTCACTCAGTGTGCAATGAGTGAAATGCCTAGGTGAATCTAATTGTTATTTAATTCTATGTAATCAGAACACGAACGTAGCCATCATATTGTTATGATTACTAAATTACATGTTACTTTTTCAAGGAAGTGTTTCTTCTCTTGATCTACAATGTATATTACATTTAGGTATTGTTATATTTCTTATTGTAATTGTTATCATTGTAGTGTAGGACAGATATGAATGTCTGTTTTGTTTACTTTCTGTAGTTTCTTTGTATGTTATTTTCATATTCACTTTGTGTTTCTTTGCTGATGGTGTAATATTTACTCATCAACTTGAATTAAGTCAACTTAGTAATTTAGATTTACCTTTCACCAGTATTGCAACGATAAAATTTGCGAGACGTAGTGAATCCTTCTGTATGTAAGTGCATTTAAACTACAAATGGGAATGGAAGAAAAACATTTTTTCATACTGAAAACGTGATGATGCAAAGTTGGAAGATCTTGGATCCACCAACCTGTTTCATAGTCACTTAAGAGGCACAATTTAGTGTGCACATCTTGAAGTTCTGTAACTAAAATGGTGTACTTAGTACTGTTACATCACAGGTTAATTTCTACAGCACTTTGAAGTTGTCTAGCCTTAAGCATATGGAAGAGAATTACTGCCATCATTCTATGCATCCTTTTTGTATTCTTAATTCTAACATTGGTTTTACTACATGGCATTTTTAATTACATGTTACCTTATAACTTTTCAATTTCCACTCTTAATTCTAAATTTTATTTTGCTACAGGACATCCTTAATTCCATGTCACATTATTACATTTCGAATTTCCATTTGTTTTGTCTTGCTTCATTCTTACATCTTTGATTATAACATATATGACATTCTTAATTTCATCTTACTTTATTACATTCTTGCATTTGTTTCATTTTAAATTCTAATTTAGATTTTACTATCTGACATTCTTAACTCTATCGAGATTCAATCTGTTGTTTCGCTTTCCTTGTTAATCTTATTATGCTTCATTGCATTTGTCATTTTATGTCTCATTATTACACCAAAGGGCATTGCATTCCCTACAACAACTGTTCCCCGGATAAGAAACTGAAAGCTCGACAACTTATGGGGCCTGTTTCTCAAAAAGGCGCATATCTGGGTGTAAATTAGTCTGACTAAGTTATACCAATATTTATAAGAGTTTAAATTGTACTTCTGAAAGCAACATACACCAAAAGCTGCCTACTAAGTATTTGCAGATTACTGACTAGAAACTAAGATTAAATGAAGTAGATCTATACTTTTTGTCTATATCACAGACAAAATAGATAAAAGTACATCAACCCTAATTCTGAAGCAATTGTGAATTAGAATACAGTGTACAGTCAACTCTTGATAAACTGCCACCTTTGTACTTTTCAATTTAAGGCATTATAACAAATTTGGTGATGAATTGAATTTTTGCCATCTTGAGGAAAGAGAGTTACCGTTCTTTTATGTAAGAGTTATCTTTCCGTTCTACTAGAGTTACCTTTCCTTACCTAAGATGATATTTTTTTCACACGTTAAAACAGTTTTATTAATAAAACACAATCAGTCAAATCATGTACACGACACATACACACATACAAAGTCTGTTCAGGTCATTTAAAAAACATGTCCAGCGTCGATTGCTTTGATCTACTTGCAATGGACTTAGAAATAAAATCTTGAATATAGAAACATTTTTCAATCACATCTTCATTGTTTAAACTTTCACAATATCTGATGACTGTTTCCAGGCAGATTTGGTGCCATTTGTTGTCGAAATTTTCGATACTATCAGAGCTTCATCTAAACATGTTATGGAATCTATAATCATTTCATCAGTCAGTGTGTCTCAGTTCATGGAATTTTTGTAAACACCTACAAACTCTACCACAGAAAACAGCATCTTGATCAATATCCACTTTCTGATACGCTTCCGCCAACAAATCGGGAAATTCTGCCTCCCTATCATGATTGACAGACAACGATACAGCGTGATTTACAGTCAGTCCACTGTAGCGCCAGTAGTTTTAATTATTGTTGGGGTTACTTCATTCCAACTTGTTTCACAAAACGAATTACTTTTTCAAGCAGAACACGATTGGCAGTTGCTTGTCGTCAATACAATGAATCAGATGTTTCAAATGATTTTGATGGTAGCGATTTTTGAAACATTGAATGATTCCAGCATCAAGGGGTTGGAGATGGCTTGTAGTTGTCAGAGGAAGATAGTGAATTTGGATATTGAACAACAGGGGTTCAGCGTGAGTTGGCTCATTATCCATGGTGAGAAGAACTTTTCTGTTTTCTTATTGCATCTGTGCATTCAATTTTTTCAAAAAGTCACAGAAAATACTAGATGTCATCCAGGCCTTTTTATTTGCAGTATAGTCTACATAAAGCTGAACACTGAAATCTTTAAAGCTTCGGGGATTTAGCGCCTTCCCAATTACGAATGGTTTCAACTTGTCTGACCCATCAACATTATACACAAGAGTGATTACTATGTGGTCTTTCATCTTTTTAGTATCCTTCACATGGTCGTTCGTATAAAGTGAAAGATCAGGTAACATGCGGTAAAACAACCATATTTCATCAATGTTATAAATATCTTTCAATTCATAAGTTTGTATTTAAGCTTTATTTATTAATTTTTTCCAGTTTTCTTTTTTTTTTTTACATCCGTTAAGTTCTGTATGCATGCCTGCCAATGTAGTATTTCATAATCCTGAAGTAAAGACTTGGAACTAATTCATTACAAATTGCATATTCATTACAGAATGTGGTTGAAATATTTTTCCAAATGGAACACCGCTCTAAAAAAAGGACCGGTACTTACATTCCAAAGTAATTCATCAGAAATTGTTTCCAGACCCCCTTTTTTATCTAATGTCCCGCCTTTAATTTTGTGGCAATACATTGTTGTTGATTAATGCAATTTTCAAAGTTTTAGAAAGTGTATACATATCCTGTAAGGGATCCATCGCCAAGCCTCGCCCCCCCCCCCCCCCCCACACACATATATATATATATATATATACACACACACATATATAATGTCCAGTATACATACTATTTTGTCAGAACTTCATAATTTCAGGACCATATGCCCCCAAGGCGATGCCTTTGTCCCCCTTGATGGCTTAAATACGGCACTGAGACGCACACCCACCTTTTTTTTTTATTTCAAGACTGTGATATGATTATTGTGTAAGTAAGGAATAAAATTAAGGGGACAAAATGTGCAGGAAAACCCATGTAATACATTTCGAAATACCAATAGTTTATTTTTGAGCAAGTATACATCAGGAAAATCTAAGAATGTCTGCAGGAAATTCCATGTGTACATATCAGCACCATATATGTATGCAAGTGTAATTTGTATAATCATGTGGTTTCAAAATATAATTTTCTTTGCCAAATACACAGTAGATAATGGGGTAGCTGAAAAAGAGTCTCATTTGCATCCTTGCAAAAGTGCCCACGCTTTCAAAAAGAGAAAATGCAAATATGTCTTTATGGTGTATTTTTGTCCCTCCCTACACCCCAACCCCCCCATTATTAATCTGTGAACCAGATGTCAACAATGTACGATAAAATGAAGTGGATACCACATTTATGGGATATTCCTTAAATAGAGGATTTTTTTCTATCTGGGGCTCAACCGTTTATTAGATCCTCTGCTGTATGTGTGATGTTATAGAATATTAAAAAATCACTACAGAAGTGAAGTAACTTTTGTGTTAAAAAGAAATTATGAACTCTTGGGACATATTTAATAGCCACTCTTGATCCCCAATTTTTTATTTTTTTTTTTTATTTTGGTCTGTCAAGATATGAACAAGAACATAACATATATAAATGCAGGCACTGTTTATAGCAGCATTTTTCCAGAAGTGTAGAAAATATACCAAGACCACCCTCCGCATTCAAATATTGTACATACTTGTCACGATAGCTCACTGGTAGAGCATTTGCTTTGTAACCCCAACTTTTGGTACAAGGCGGAACAAATATGATATAGATAACAATAGTGTATGACTATATGTTCCATATGCATCATCCCTTGGTACGTTTAGTTGTGGATCAACTATGTTGTACTTTAGTTCCAATGTTTATACATGTATATGTCCCCAGGGACCCATTTTTTGCATTAAACTATCTCTTCTACTCCATTCTATAATTCAATCAACAAAAAACAAATTTAAAATATAAGCACACAGACACATATTTCTATGAAATACTAAGGAGTAATAGAATTTATCATAAATATAATATTTCTATTGCGATGATCAAACATTTTATCAGGACATTAGGTGGTTCACTAGTGGCATTCAAGGTTCATTGTATAACTTGGTGTAGTTTTCTGAAGAATACCAGTATTTTATAATGTTGGACATGTAAACAAATTAAGTTCCATTATGTCTGACTCTCTATGTATGGAATTTGAAGGACATTTGACTGAGAAAAAAAGATTGAAAATAGGGAAAATATTAGTGATTTCTGGACTGGAAGCTAGGAAAACCTCTGTAATCATTTATTCCTTATTTTCTGACCAAAATAAAGTACAAATAAAAAGCCACTAATAAAAAGTGAATCTCCAATTACAGGCACATAATAATCCATTCTTACTCTTTTGTCTCTAAAGCCAATTTTCTTTTTCTTGCTCCCGTCTTCCTCCTCCTCTTCCTTTGAATCCCCCACTGCTTCAGGTTCTGCTGCATTCACACTACAACATAATAATTCTCATTTTCGGTGTTTGTCTACAGACTTTTCAACTTAAAATTACTTGTCTTTAACCATTTTACTAAATATCTCAATCTAAAATTCATTAAAGTTTTATTTCAACTACCTTTTGCCTTTTGATTTAATGGACACAAATTCACCTTGGAAACTGCAAAAGAACATTTTTTTAAATATTACAGATGTAATGAATAACACACTAGTAAAAAAATAATATAAATTTTCATCAACAAATAAGTATTCTGTACATTTATAAATTAACAAAATTAACTGTGAAATTTGCAAGTGTACAGAAGTTTATCAAAAATTTATTTCCTCCACCATATATTTTTTTCTTGTTACCAAATACATCTGATTATCTACATGAAAACTTTGTGCTAGTACCAGCAGATAAAGCAAGTAACAACATTGTCTTTGTTTGTAAAGTTACTATTATAAATGTCTTTTAAATGAACTGGGATTTACTTTAACATCTGGGAATCTTACTTATACTCGAAGCAATCTTACAAAGGATGAAATTCTTCATAATCATCTTTCAGTTTTAAATACTTTTGACATTCCTAAGAATCAGGATCAGTTTGAATTACCATATCTTTATTGGATTCCGAAATTACATAAAAATCCTTACAAAGATACTTTGCTGGTTCCAGTAAGTGCTCTACCAAGCCTTTATCTTTATTACTAACTAAACTGCTAACAGCTATTAAAGAATCACTTCAGAGATACTGTTCCACTACATATTCCAGAAGTGGTGTCAATCAGATGTGGATTCTCAAAAACTCTAAGGAACTTTCGGAAAATCTAAAGTCTCAGGATTTTTCTAAAATTGAAGTATCAAAACGTATGATTTCTCCACACTTTATACAACAATTCCTCATGATAAATTAAAATCTAGACTTTTTCAGATAATAGATAACTGCTTTTTGAACAAAAATGGCACTTGAAAATACAAATTTCTAGTGATTGGAAAACAGGTACATATATTGTTAGACACCACTCCGATAGCACGCACAAGTACTCTGAAGCAGGCATTAAGAGTATGCTTGGCTTTCTTGTAGATAACATTTACGTAGTGTTTGGAAACCAAGTCTTCCAACAATCCATTGGCATTCCCATGGGCACTAACTGTGCTCCCTTATTGGCAGACTTATTTTTATATTCTTGTGAATTGGAATTTGTTCAGAAACTGTTACAGGATAAAAACAAAAAACTTGCCATGTCCTTCAACCATACATATAGATATATTGATGATGTCTTATCAATCAAAAATCATAACTTTCATAATTATGTCCATTTGATATATCTCGATGAACTCGAAATAAAGGACACTACAGAATCTGACGTGTCTGCTTCATATTTGGATATTTTACTTAATATTGACTCTAATGGCAGACTGACAATTACATTATATGACACGCATGATGACTTCAACTTTGCAATCATCAACTTTCCATATCTATGTAGTAATATACCACTTTCGACTGCTTATGGTGTGTATATCTCCCAGTTGATTCGATACACGAGAGCATGCCATGCGTATGAGAATTTTTTAAAGCGAGGTCAACTACTGACAAAAAAGTTGACGTTGCAGGGTTATAACGAATCTCATTTAAAGTCATCATTTTGCAAATTTTACGGTCGCTGTAATGACCTTGTTTGCAATTACAAAGTGTCTCTGGGATATATGTTGAATGATTTGTTTCATACCATTTTGTTAGACTGTCATTTTTCATACTAACTTTGACTACGGGTAATCCCGTATACCTATTTTCGATTAAGGGCTCACAGCAGGTGTGACCGGTCAGCAGAGGATGCTTACTCCTCCATGGCACCTGATCCTACCTTCGCTTTGTTGGAGGTCCGTGTTGCCCTACACTCGAACTTGTATATGTCTTGGGGATTTATGATTATGATTTACACATTGTTTACTTCACCATTCGATATTCAAAGAATCATTTTGTGGTGCCATATTAAAAATACCAAAGCAGGTGTTATCCATCTGCAAAAAATCATTTCCTTATATTATTCATCATTCATTATATACCACAAATAGCATCAAAAGCCATTCTAATCCCATTTATATTCGAGATGAATACTGATTGGCAGAGAGAGGAGTGTGAAAGGTCAATATGGTTTGTGTATAGTTGCGAGTTATTTTGAGAGTTGTTTTACTTGTTTTAGTGCACTATAAGCACAATTTGCACCAATTCCACACTAACCCAACAGCACTCCTACATGTAACTGGACAGTGACCCTTTTTTGTATTCTTCACAACAGTTTCTACTTTCTCTCAGTTTACATTAAGAGTTTGAATTTACTATATTGGTATATGTTACTCTATTAACTGATACATATTTTGAAAATCATTATTTTAATTTAACTAAAATGTGTGAATGATAGAGTGAGAGAGTACTTTATGATTGCATATATTCCTCCAGAATTGGAAAGAACAAGTAAACAACCATAAAGAACCTAAATAACCTCATTGTGTTTTGTTTTTAAATACATTGAGATAGTTACACATAATTTTTTTCCCTCAAACTAACATACCTCAAAAAGGAGCCAATCGTGATTAAAGCCATGGAGGCTAGATATAGTGAAGTCTTTTTGGAGAAGCGAGGCCCTGCTGTAAAACCAGTATATCCTACTCCCCTCCTGACCAGCTGCAGAGAACTTGTTCCAAAACACCTGACAGGTTGTAGAGATGCAGTGGGAAGCAGTGGAAGACCAAACAAACATGATTTATTTTTCCTGAACTGCCCTGGTTTTATGTCTTTGGAAGGCAGTCCAACAACTTGTCTGCCTTGTCCAACAATACTTGAAAGCCTTGATGCTCTCCACATCCTAATGTGTTGTTACTGCTCTAAAAATGAAAATTAAAATGAACAAAGTTCACTAAAAGTTGAATTTGGTCTGAATTTTGGCCATATTTATCTAAACATTATAATAACAGCCATTATTAAGGATTTGATACAAAAGTTTACAATATTTCATTCACACATGCTGTCAGTGTACACATGGGACAATTTTTTTCATTAACACAAGTATCATTTTTAAATTCCACCCAAGTCAAAATGACTTGATCTCTTACTCATCCTACCCCAGTTTCCAACCTCTGCAACATGTCAGTATCATATGTTATATATAGGTACATGAATATTTGTCTTCATTTAGTGATCAGAACTGTTCATTGGCACATTTAAGAAAATCAAATCAATCGCACATTTAAGAAAATCAAATCAAAACATTGAATCGATCAAACTTCCAAGAAACAGAGAACAATTTTTTTAAATTCTTCAAGATACTAGTAATGCTTGAAATCTTTCCCTAAACATTAATGAATGGCAAACCACAATTGCACTTTTTCTAAATAAAAGGACAAATATGTTCACAGAAACAAAAATGTGATAAAAATGTGATAACTGACTTGAGACTAATGGGTATTCACAGTCCCAGCCTGAATTAGAAGTGTTGTGTGCAGATGGTGCATGTACTCTGTGAACTGTATGTTCAGTCAAAGGCCTGAAGAGCCATAATGGCTTCTGGGTTTGATATGGATGAAAGATGCAAGGAAAGACATATTGCTGCTGCATGTTAAACACCATTTTCCTGTTTTGGAATTGATTATTCACCATGATGACTTAAAATTCATTCAACAAACTTAGTAATGAATTTATTACTAAAACTGACAAACTGCAACAATCAGTAAACCACTGCCTCAGTAGTTGTTAATGAAATTCAGTCCTTAACCTCAACACGTCACAACTAAGCATTTTGGCCCCACACTCATACCAAAACCCCTACCCCAAAGATCATGAAATTTACAATTTTGGTAAAGGGCTGTCTACTAATTATAAATATCATTTTGGATGTTTTGGCCCCACTCCTAAGGCCCCAGGTGGACAGGAGTCCTGAAATTTACAAAGATATTTCATACCAAATCTGAAAAGAATTGGAATGGTATTTTAGTTATCAAGAAGAAGTTAAAAATGTTAAATTGTTAACACATTTAATCACTGACCATATTGCAGGGTTATCGCTGCCCAACATTTTGCAATTTTTCAAAAAAAATAGCTACAGAAATTTGGAAAATGTAACACAGACATTTCATGATTTAGAAATCATGATACCATCTTGAATTCAGCCTTTGCATCAAAACAGCCTTGGGGCTGATTTACTATGCAGAGTGGTCAATGTCCATACCCTGCAGCATGGGAGCAATAGACTTTGGAGCATCTTGTTTATTTAGTAGTCTACACATGACAAAGAATTGATCTGCTATGTTCAGGTAGGTGTGAATGAAATGAAATTTGCCCCTGCAAGTAGCCTACCTATCATAATTACCTGGAAGATTACCCTGACTGGCCTAAGTGATTACTGGAAAACTACCTATGTCAGACTGGGTGGAACAAAACTGTGTAATTATGCACACAAACTAGTTATTGGAACATACTTCATTGTCAATAAAAACAAAAATTGTAATATATCGGTTTATCACATTGCAAAAATGATTATATCTAGAAATTTTGTGGGTACACTTAAACTATTTGAATGTTCAAAGATTAACATTTTCAAATTTAATTGACAGTATTGAAAGAATGTTGGGAAATAGCATCATTCTTATTAGGTCTCTGGTTTGATCAATTTGGAAATGGGCTATGAAGAAATACAAAATTGTAGGTTCTGATATGCTAGACTGACATCTTTTGACTGCACATCCTCTCAAGCTATTCAAAAGTCATTTCAGACTCCTCCGATCCCTTTTCCACTACATGATTTTACTAAAGGATCACTTTGTCATTCTGCATTTCAAGTATGGACCAAGATGAAAACGGGAGGATTTTTCAGTGAATTCTAAGTGAAAATGTTATGTTGTGAAACTATGATGCTGTGTTATCAGGGGCAGATACAGGATTTGAGTTTGGGGGTGGGGGGGGGGGGGGGAGGGTGTGTGAATGAAAATGTAAAGGTACCATACTGGCCATCGTAAAGCCCAAAGTGAAGATTTAGTATGTGCCCAAGGTGTGGAGTCCTTGCAGTGTTTTTTTTAAGTATACAAGACCTCATACCTAGTGAAGTAAATCATTCTTTTTTCATATTTATGAGTGAAATATTAGTTTTAAAAACATATTCCCCTATTTCGACATTGTGAATGGGCTTTTGCACACACACACCCAATTTTTTGGATTGTCAAGATAAAATTGCCTTTTTTATGGTTTAGCCCTCTCACTTTCAATTTGTTTCCTACTGCTATACGTATTATTCCATTTGTTTTATCTCAATTATTGTTCCACTGGAACTTTTAATAATAGCTAAATGGTAGATCAAGAATCTAAACATCTAGTTTTGAAAACAGCAAAAACAGTATAATACGCACGTGAACCAGGTTCAAATAAAATAAGTGTGTGTTTCTGGTTTCCCGACCTTACCTTCGCTTTTGCTGCTACCTTAAATATTTTATTGAATATGCATTCCAAACTGAAATCCACAATTTTATTAATCTGGAAGTTTCTTCTTTTTGCATAAAGTCTCTCTAATTTTTATTTTGACCACTAATGTCCTTCAAAATGTTTAAAATATATAGACCCCGGGATCACGAACGTCTTGAGTCAAACTCAATGGTTTGGTTTTTTTTTACTCCAATCTGAGAATTGTTTTCAAATCTCAGACCTGTCAGAGTTGCACTCAAAAGAGTGTGACTAGTAAATGACACTTCAAGACATACAGATTAAATCATTCGAATAAAAAAACCAAAAAACCCAGTTTTAATTTAAAACATAAATTATTAACACCCCCTCCCCCGAATCAACGAGAATTCAAAGCGATCGTCAAACTTTTGAATTTCATGTTACAGATTGTAATGTTTACAGTATTTTAAATATCATTAATTATATCACTTTTCAAATCTAATTGAACCAAGTATTAATTGTCAGATCATTATTTCACCCCAAATTTAAAATCAGCATGTGAATTGCGCTGCACCCTCCACCCCCCACGCCTTATACATCTATTATGCAATGTTCGTGAGTATAAACCATAATGATATACATATATACTACCTAAATTTGCTTTTGATGTATGTACTGGGACATTTTTTTTTGTAAATTTAACTTTACAATTGTAAAGCGCTTTAAGAATGTGTCAGCATTGATAAAGCACTATATAAAAATTACAATTATTATTATATTATCAATTTTTTTTGGCAAATGTTCAAAATCATGACACACTTCATATACCGGTATAATTTTCTTTCGTGACACATTCAGATCGATAGTAAGTTTATTTCATCGTGTCTGTGAGTTGAAGCAACATTTTACAGATGTACATGCATTGCAACAACTCAGCTCTCTCTCTGTCACCCTACTCTTTTTGAGTTTAACTTCAAAGATCGTGATCCCAGGCCCAGTATTCATCAAGACTTGTAAATAAAATTTAGTTTTGGTAGAGGCTTTCCTGTTCTACATCAGTATGCATTATTCATTTTTTTTTTTGACACATGTACGGTTGTAGAGAAGAAGAATTTTGAAAATTGGTTAATTTTTGGCAGTTTTGGTCCCACCCTTAAGGCCCCTTATCCCATGGGTGTTGCCCTTCATATGAACAAACTTGAATCCCCTTCCCCAAGAATGCTTTTTCCCAATTTTAGTTGAAATTGGCCCAGTGGTTCTGGAGAAAAAGTTGATATTGTGAAAAGTTATCACATGAGAGACAGATGGACAATGGTTGATCAGAAAAAGAATCGTTGTGGATTTGAAAAAATTTGTTCCACACCTTACATGCTTCTGCTGTTAACAGATGCAATATGTCACCGGTCTGAACCTTGCAGCTTGGGCTTTTTCTGCCTGGCTGTCAGTAAGTACAAACAAGTTTTGTGGTATTGTAGTACACATTGGCAAGACTTCTAGTCATTACCTGTGGAACACCCCCCCCCCCACCAATGTCTTAATGTAGCATTGCCAAAGGCATAGGTGGTGCTGTGCACACATATTTCTACTTAAAATGGAATATTGACCTGCTGCACATCGTGCTCAATGACACATCTTGACACGTTTCCTACACTATCAATGTATTTGACTGGTGATTATTTTTAAAGTTGCAACCTTGAACGAAGTGTATATAAAAATTTTCTGGAAAAAAATCAAAAGTTATTCTAAGCAAGTGCAATCGAATTTTAGATACATCCCATTTTCAGCTTTAATGATCAACTACGCGAATACTGAAGTGATATAGCACAAGAGTTTAAAATGCATATATCAATAAAATCCAATGAAGTATTTCTACATAATATGATCTAAAATGTTCGTAATTCTCATGCATTCATACACTAGAAGTCTTGTGCAGAGAAAATTCCGGATCAAATCTTAACACTTAACCATTGTAAAAATAGTCTTTAAAGCCACAAATCATGTGTACAGTGAGTTGCAATTTAGATCTTCTTTATTCTAAATATTCTAAAAAGTCACAAAACATGTCTACAGTGTATTGCAATTCATATTTGCTTTACTCAAATATTCCCAACACTGAATTAGGTCTCGATTATCATCATAAACTAGAACAACTAGGCTACATGTATTCTCAAGTACAATGCATCTTCCAAGAATTGCACACTTTTACTGCGTAGATTTATACCAGAACAATTGCCAGGTGGGATTTTTGACAAATGAGATTGTTAAAATAAAAAAATTGGTGATGAAGCACAATAAATTAACAGAATTAGATGTCTTTATCAAATTAATGACTGTCCCCTAAGTGGTGACTTAGTTTTGTTATTTTACTTGTACAGATACATACCCATTCCCTAGATGTCATAAAAAATAGAAATTTGACTTTTCAATATTTAATCAGTCTTGGGATGCTTTTAGCTGGATTTTATAAATCAACAAAGTGTTTCATATTTGATATGAGTGCTATATTAAATTGTCTGTCATTTCATTAATATTGTTGTATCAAGTCAACTTTTCTTCTGTTTTGACATTTAAAAAGGATATAGAAAATACCCACAGCAAAAAACATTTTAAATTGTTATTTTAAAATTTTTGACTGGCAATGCTACTTAACTGGGAAGAGGACTACAGAAGCACAAGATTTCAGATATACAGCCGTGTTTACTTCAGTGCAGGATTGTTGTAATCCCCACTAAATATTAGAAGTCTCCCTCTAAAAATTACTTTCTTGCGGGCTTAATACTACACATTGCATTACATTGTTTTTGGGGTTCAAAATCTGGATTTGTAGTCCGCATAGATTTGAATTTTACCATGCAACAAATCCTTTGAGCACTTTATATTAAAACGGCAGGTTATAGCATTATGTAAAGATACAAATTAACAGAGACTATTGGAATCATGGAGCAGGTACTTTTTAAAAAAAAACAACAAAGTGACGAATATTAATAACACCAACATTTTTATATCAAGTGTTTTACAGGATTGATAAACTGCAAATTTTGGATGAGAGCAAATACAAGTCTTTGTTTGTTTTATTTTCTATATTTACTGCTGAGTGTCTGTAACATAACGTTATGCATAGCAAACTGCAATTACTGCATGCATTTAACTAGTCTAGAATTTCCCCAAAAATTTTAGAATCGGAATGGTGGAAAATGATACCAACATGGCAAAAAAAGAAGAAAACAGCCAAGTCAGAAAACTGGGACTTTATAAAACAAAAAGTTAACATTTGATTTATGCCTAATGATGATCGTATTCAGATTATATCAGCAGATTACCAATAATGTTAATCACTACTTCAAGTGCAGGAATAAGTAAAAACATCAATTCCTCACATGATTTTTCTGGACTACCAAATTAACGGTTTAGGTTGATCTAAAATACCAATCCCCTTCCATTTTGGTTGGGGCACTTCTGACCCTGAGGTCTCATAAATAATAAGTTTCAAAAGTTATGAAACTATCCAGAAATAATGAAACAATTAAATTATTATGTATATTAAGTCTTAGGTAGTGTTTTCTTAGTATAGTTTTTTTTTTTTATGAACCAGAATACTTTTTTTATTCTTTTAATATATAGCTTAGGTGACAAGAATGTTTGATTAACTGTAATAAAGGTAGCTTAAAGAATAATGAATGCTAAATTGGATACTACTATTTAGCATTCTCCTGCAAATTTGATATACTGGGGGAATTGCCCCTAACTTCTAAATTTCAGGAGTAAACACTGAAACAGGAGTGATATTTAATTGTATTAGATTGAAAGTATCTTGCTGTGCTTGCCTAACAATAACACCATCAACATATTACTATAAGAAATTAACTTTCATCATAGGAGTTCGAAATTTTATCAATAAATTCAATTCATTCAATTGACCAAGCCATGAGCTATGCATTAGCATAGTGAACAAAGATTAAATGCTATTTTCAAGAAATCAAGAATTTCGCTTTGACCTGCCACACAATTAATATAACTTGTCAGTATTTATCCCTAACAACATTTGCCTACTTAAATTTGCCCCCTAACCCTTCACTAGTGCTGTCAGTACCCACTTTATTTGATTCCATGTAAATGCTGATTTTACCGAGGAGCCACTGTGCAATGTTATATTCACTCCGAACCAGTATTGTGGATTGAAAAATTCCAAAATAGATCAAGAAGCTTTTTTAGAGCAGTACAGGGGAACAGTTTTTTACTGATAGCAAATGTGGCATGAGGAAAACTATTTACTGATGTAATATTGTAATGTATTTATTATAGTTATATGTTAACATATGTTTATATTGAACACGTGCTTCCTCGTGTGTTTATTTACACTGGACATAGTATATGTTAGGTGACATCTATTTAATATATTCAGATACCTGTTCGACAGGTATGTAAATTTTGGCATGTGCAAGATTTTCCCACATTTGAAGGTTTTCATTCAGTGCAGTCAGTTGTACACCCACCCGCCCAGCTATACAACAAAAAAAATTTATGATTACGATATAATTTACAATATCATCTTTTGTCATTGTAGATGACAAGATCACAGATTTACTTTAATGTATTATACTGTAATAAACTGCACTTCTGAAAGCGCTTCTATACCTACATATGTGTATTTATTTATTTCATAAATTATCTATATTCATTTGATAGAAACGAATAAGAACATAGCAGTACTGTACAGGTAGCTCTTAGAAATACTATGTAAATGTGGTATTATTTCAAATAAAAGTATAAGAGACATAATCCCAAATACTGAATATATAATTATTAGACACTCTTGATAGTGTCATATCTGTATATGAGAAGAGTGGAGACACAATATCAAATATGATTCTACAAAAATCACTTTCCCTTCAATAACAAAAACAACCAGGACCTAGGCCTATCATGTATGAATGAAATATAGACCTAGATTTTTTATTTGAAGATAGAAAATTTTTACCAATTAATAATATCAGTATCTTATTAAAGATTTCCCAAAATGCAACAGCAGATTGTTGGATATGATGAGTTTCTTTTCAGGCAACTTCAAAATATAGCACACATGCAACTATCTATATTGCCCTAGTTATCACCCTTTATTTAAAAAAAAAAAAAAAAGCAACATAATTCTGATCCCAAATATAATAAACAAGGTTTTCAAGTGTTTTATGTTTATTTCTTTTGATTAAAAAAATATGTGTAAGAATAGAATTTTATTTAATTTTTTAAACTTGAAATACTGGAATGTTGGTCTGTAGTGAATGCAGTATCACACAATGGCTCCTCAGTAAAGTCAAATGTTTACATTGAATAGAGTGGGTACTGATAGCACCAGTGAGGCTTTAGGAGGCAAATGTTGTTAGGGACAAATACTGACGAGTTAATTGCGCAGTGGGTCAAAGCGAAATTCTCGTTTTCTCCAAAATGGCGTTTCATTACAGTTCGCTATGTTGACGCATAGCTCATGGCTTAGTCAACTGAATGAATTTTATTGACTTTACTGATAAAATTTCAAACTTCTATGCTTTCCTTATATTCTCACCAAGAAATTACTTCGACTGCAAGTATTCAGTCTGCACGACTGCAGCGTCTATCATTTGAAAATCACATTGACAACATTGCAATTAAATCAATGTATGTTATCATCATTAAATACAAAGTAATTAAACCTGTAAATTGCATAAAAAGTCATGAATATGTGGTTAAGGGCCAGTTTTCTCCACCTTTTTCCTACTCGACCAACTTTTCAGTCTTCTGTTTATAAAAATGGTTGCCCGTCAATGTCAACTTAAAACTTACTACTCAAGCTTATTCCACCTCTTCGAAAGCGCAAAATTGACCAAGATCATCACGATATTGACCAATCATGATGAAGATTGCATATTTTTTCCCGCCATATTGTGCAGGAGAAGGATTTGGCGCCAGGAGGAAAGGGGATAGAAGTTGCTTGAAACGGATTAGAATATATTTAGAATATATTCAGACGTATAGAGGATTGAGGAGATTTTATATCCAAATATTATTAATTACTGACATATTGCTGAAAATTTGTGACTTAATTTACGTGAGGAATTACTGTAATTTTTCTTTCACATCATGTTTGAGGCCAGGCTTGTTCAGGGTTCTTTGTTGAAAAAGTTGATGGAGGCTATAAGAGACTTAATACCAGAAGCGATATGGGATTGCAGTGGTACTGGCATCACCCTTCAGGCTATGGACAATTCACATGTTGCTCTCGTGGCAGTAAATCTTAGGAGTGATGGGTTTGAAACGTACAGATGCGACAGAAATCTGTCCATGGGGATGAGTTTAGCCAGGTAAACGAGAATTTGTATTGCTGTATAAATATTGTGTGTAGCTCGCCTGAGCTGTGAGTTCTTTTGAATACCTGCTCTTAGTTGATGACTTGGAACACTTGGGCAAATATTTCTATCAAACTTGTCACAACTAGCGTTGTCAATGGATTTAAATTTTTTTGTGAACAAAATATATATTTCTATATTTTTTCCCGGGAATTAAACGAGTGCAGGCTGAAATGCCCGAAAAAATGATATTTCAGAAATTGGGTAGTTTCATCAAGAATCCTTATTTCTGCTTAGCAGAAACAGATAAATAACTAGAATGGTGAAGTTGCAATGGTAGATAAATTCTGCACGTCATGGTGTGGTTGCTAGTCCAAAAACATTGACTTTTTTCTGGTTTTGTTTTCTGTAATCCCAATTTTCTATTAAGGAAAACGAAAATGGCGTGTGCATTTTGATGAAAATAACTGGTCAAATTTATTGAGAAACGAAAAACGAAACGAGACATACAATGTTTTAAAAAAAACTTATGAAATTTTTTTTTTTTTCCCTATGTGTATTTTGAAATTCTTCAGTACTGACATAAATTCAGCAGGACTGACAATAAATGATTGGTGTTCAGTCCTGATGTCTTTTCACACGTCTGTCCTCCTAGTGAACAGAGAATTAGATAAACATTATACCCTTGTGCACACCTAATTGACACTAAACAAATAACCCTTGCACACTGAACTTTGTGGTATTATTTTGGTTTAGTAGAGCATAACATGTCACCTGGATTTTTTCCTACTGTCAGTTTTGATGCACAAATATCAGAGCTTTGGGGGAAATGGATTTTGGTTCATTTTTATTGAAGCCCAAGACACATCCGCGGGACTCGTCACATCAGAGATCCCTATGTCTAAAATAAATTTCCTGCGTCTAGGATGCAGTTTCTTGCCTTGGTGACAACCCTATATATAGTTGTTTATTGTTAAAATTGTGATAAAAAATTGTTTTGAATGCCATACATTAGCAGGGTTGTACTATCTCTAACTAAATTTTGTCAATGATCTGAGGCCAAATAGCAAAATATATTTAATTATGGAAATAGTGCATTGGGTAGGCAATTGCAGTTTGAGGATAAAACGGACGAATATATCAACTTGCTGGATTGGTTGAATCTTGCTTGCATTTATTCTATCGGTTTACTGTAAATTGTCAGTTACACATTCTTAACACAATCAACAAATTAGGAGGGGAAAAGGTAACTTCAGTTGGGGAAAATTGGTAGTTTTTGAGAGGGAAATGGACCTGTATTTGGACCTAAATTGACTGAACTTAGATTGTAATAGTAATGAAGTGAATATTGGTATTTGTTGATTAATTTCAGCATGTCTAAAGTCCTCAAGTGTGCAAGCAATGATGATGTCATCACATTGAAAGCTGGCGACAATGCAGACACGGTGACGTTCATGTTTGAATCCCCAAGTAAGTTTAGAGATACTGGCTTGACTTGACATATACTGTCTGCATATATAGTCTCCAAAATTAGAAGAATTGAACAGAGAATGCATTTGTGAATTTATTTGTTTAAAATAAATGCACAAGTAAATATATTTGTTTAACTAAATAAATTCATAAATACATTCTTATGATGTTTTGGTGATCTGTTCATTTCTTCTAGTTTATAACTTTAAATGCAAACCTTATTCAATACCACATGGTATACATAGAATCTTCTGGAACTTTAACCTTGATGTGTTTTGCTTTCTTTGTTTTAAAAGTTAATCAATGGTCCTGTGATTCAGGCCATATTATTGTGTGATTTGAGGGTTCTTGGTAGGTCTTAACAGTTGATTACCACTTCTTTTATTTACAGATAATGAGAAAGTTTCCGATTACTCATTAAAGTTATTGGATTTGGATTGTGAACAGCTCGGAATTCCAGTGAGTAAAGTTTAGGATTTTCCAATCTTTAGGTCGCCGGGACAAATGTCCAGAGAGCTATTGTTATGACCAAAGGCCTGCATCCTACTTAAATGGAAAAAAAACAACATCAACCTTGGCTCTATCTTTTTAATCAACGTCCTTCTCCAAGGGGAGATAATGGTTAAGTAATAAAAATGACATATTTAAAAATCTTCTCCAGAACCAGCAGGCCAATGTCGATCAAACTTGGTACAAATCTTCCTTTGGTGAAGGGAATTCAAGTTTGTTCAAATGAAGGGCCATGCCCCTTTCAAAGGGGAGATAAGTAGGTTGAGGACAGTAAAAAAAATAAAAATCTTGAAGACCACTTTGCCATAAAAGTTTAAATTTACAATGACAGCTTTCCGACATGGTGCAGATTTAATTTTGTTAAAATCGTTGAGGAGGAGGGGGGAGTCCAATTTTTACATGCAAACATGTAGGTAAAATCTTTTATAAGGCCAAAGTGATTCAGGTAAGCAGTGTGGTCTATGGGCCTCTTGTGTGCACTTGCAATGTCTATGATTGGTACTCGATTTCAAAACAAAAAAGTGCTTGAAATTATTCATCTAAATACCCAGATTTTAATGATCAGTTAATTTCATAGCTACATTTCAAAACTATTTCATACACATAACGATGATAAAGTTCTGAGTTGATCCTTTAAATATTACTGATTCAAAAAATTGTTGGGACTTTAAAAATATCTACCAGTTTTGTAGGTGGAACCACTTTTACAGTAATTCAGATAGTTGCTTTTTGGCATTGGGTATGGGGCCTTATTTTAGTCCTCCACAGATTTTTTTGTTTTTGTTTTTTTGTAAATGATTATTAACCTTTATTGTAGGCATTGACATACTTTTCAAAAGCTTTTAAACCTTGCAGTATCATATGAAAAGGGGGTGAAGACACTTGAAAAGACCTTTCTTTTGGAACCAAGACTCTTGACTATTGATCGTTGGAGTTTGATCTACTTTTGAATAAATTTGGTTATTATTAAACCTAGATGCCTCATGACAGTGCCTTTCATATGGTATTAAGACACTTGATCAAATGACCTTGAACTTTGACCTACTTTTCAAAATAAACCTATATAAATCTTTGGAACTAATGGGGATAGGTCTTTGATATATCTTTTATAGATGCCTCAAGACCAAGCCTTTCATGGTACCAAGTCTTTTGACATGATGAGTGAACTTTGACCAACTTTTCAAAACTTTCAACAAATGAATCAAAGGGGAAGTGTGTGGTAGAGTCGCATTTCCTGACAAGCTGTTTTTGTGAGAAAACTGTTGCTGATGTATATGATCCTGCTTTAGTTGTGCTTGTATGCTCCATAAAATATCATTTGTTGCTTGTGTGTTACAGGACACTGAATATAGCTGTGTTGTGAAAATGCCTGCCCATGAATTCCAGAGAATTTGCAGGGATCTAAGTCAGATTGGAGAGTCTGTGGTCATCTGTTGCACAAAAGAAGGTGTAAAATTCTCTGCTACTGGAGATTTGGGTTCAGGTCAGTGATTCCTTCATTTTGCAAATTATTTTAATGCTTTCTTTAAGTACCTAAAAATGAGGAAATGCCTCTTGCAACATTCAAATGTTTCTTCTATTAACTGCTTTAATTTCACCTGCTACCCTCTGAATTTATTGAGAACCCTGATGTATATGATATTGCATGTCACCCTTCAGGCCTTTGATCTAGAGTTTGGTTGGGGTATGAATTTTAGCTCACCTGAGTTTTAAGCTCGCGTGAGCTTTTCTGATCACCTTTTGTCTCGTCCATCTAAACTTTACACATTTTCATCTTCTTATCCAGCACCATTGGGCCAATATAAATTAGATTTGGCACTAATCATCATTAGGTTAAGGGGATTAAAGTTTGTTAAAATAAAGTGTCATGCACCTTTCAAAGGACTGATAATAAGGCAAAAATAGGGTGGCATGTATTCATTCATTGTGGCAAGGTCTTACTTATGGAATAGTGAGTGATTTTGTGACCTTGACCTGAAAGTTTGACCTCCCTGCTCCCAAATCAATGTTAAACTATACAAACAACTTTCGATAAAGCCTCACCTATTCAATATTAGCTGAAATATTTAAGTTAGGTCTTTCAAGTCTTCAGAGTTGAATATATTTATTTTTATTCATTGGTCACTTGGGCTATCAACTTGAATTTTTACTGGTCAGTTAACGTTTACTGTCCATTCAGACCAGTGGATATGAAAGTGCCACTTAGAGCCATGAAGATATCCCAAGTTTATATACTCTGTAGTATTTGGCTGCTGTAGCCCTATCTATCGCTACATAGAGCTGCTGCACTGATAACGCTCATTTCCTTAGGCATTTTCAGAAGTAAACAAATAAATGATGGTGCCGTTAGTTTTAATGTTATATCTTCATAATCATTTGATAAATGTATATGAAACTATATTTTCTTTTTCAGAATAACTTCACCTTCAAGTTGATTTTTTAGAAGTCGACTTTTCAAATTACACACAAAGATACTTTTATATAAATTTCAACAAATTTGATAAACACAGACATATTTCATAGATAAATGCCATATGAAATGAAATTCATATCTAATATTTGTATTTACATTGTCAGTTATGGTATGTAAAGTGGCATCCATATTTACCCAAATGTACACTGCATTCTTTGCATCCATCAACAGTTTCTTTTCTTTTTTTTTCTGTTGGTGTGAACAAGACAACTATGTTTTGAACCCATTTGAGTAGATTCATGTCCAGCAAAGTTTTGTGGATCAACAGTAGTATCTACACTGTAGATTTCCTTTTTCTTCCAGAAAACTCAGTTATCAGATGGTGGGCCAATTCCATTCTAAAATCCACATGAGTGTATCTTCTTTTTTAATTTCTCCTTTGGGATGAGCTGTAAGCATTCACGATTGAACATTTCGTTACATAATAAAATATATATTTCCAAGCTTTTTTACTGTCTCTTCCCAAAGGATATGTCATTCTTGGTTGATTGTGTCTGTCTAAGCCGTTCATGTATTTATTGTAAACATTTACAGCATGTGGTTGTGTTATCTGTAAAACTTGCCGCCCATGTTGTGTGACTGGCACTTCTAGATGTGGATCACCAAAGGTGCTGAGAAATGCAACTGGTTTTTTGTCTTGCCAAACAGAGGCTCTCAGGTTCCCTTTTTGATGGATTTTTGTTTCGCCTCTCTGCATATACGAATGGCCTTTAATGTCATCTGGAAAACATTGATGATTCATTCATACTGTCCCACAAGCATAAATTTTCCTAACTAGGAGGTCTTCCATCAGTTTCACGCCTGTGAAATAATTATCAAAGAATATATGATCATTTTTGTCCACTAAATCCATTGTCAGCTTCAAGACATCATATTCAAGACCATTCTCAGAAACATCAGCTGCTTTCCCTAAGTATGTATCGAACTCTGTCAAAAATGCACTCTCAAAATTGCAGCACATTCAAACTTTGGTGTCATGTTTGATTGGTTTTGCCAGGTAAGGACTGCTCGTATGACAGTCATGTTCACTTGATCATTGCTTCATCAATGGCCATATTCTTGCCCATTGTCAAAATTTCACGAACTTTATACAGTTTGTCATAATTTGGGGCATCCCTGGCTGGTTCACTGGCTCTGTCACTGACGTGAAAATATTCAGTCATTTTTTTTGTACCCGTGTACTGTCATGATTGATTTAATTCCCTTATTTGCAAGAAACGCATCCTTGGACCAGTAATCTTTGTATGATGGTAGTTTGTTTATTCCCAGTACCATAATCATGTCAAGGTATGTCTTCACTTCTTGTTCTGTAATGGGATACCAGACAGGATCGTCTTGCCCTTTCTGGTTCATTTTCCTTGCATAATTATTAGTATGTCTAACAAAACCTGTAATCATTCCAATGCTAAACATTTGATCAAAATAATCCTTGGCATTTGCATTTCCTGAATCAAAATGGTCCAGTCACTTGACTAAAACAATCAACGGTGATACAACACAGGCCATCATTCCATTCTTCATTTTCTGTCTCCCGATTTGCTAGATTCATGGGCACCATAATCACTACTAGATATATCCGGTGTATCTACATCTGAGGCACCCTCTGAAAACCCCTCAAACTCGCTGGAATTGTCATCCGAATTGAAATCTCGCAAAACATCTGCATTTGTTGGCAAGGCCACAATGTTGGATATCAACTTTCATTTTTCTTACCATGCATGGAGAGAGAAAAAAACTATTTATTATTAGGAAACACACTTTGATAACACTTTACACACTTTATTTTTACTGACCAGTCATTTTACTTCAACTTTGCATCTACCTGTAATTTGTCTACATCAAAGTCTCGATATGATTGGAGTCTAAAATAGAGAGATGTCAAAAGACACTTGTGAGGAAATACTGGCAAGACATTGAGAGGTGCTTCTGTGGTAATATTAGTGGGGTGTTGAGAGACGTGTGTAGAGATACGGTATAGACATCCAGAGGTGCTTGTGAGTGGGGAAGAATAAAAAATCTTCTCAAGAACCACTGGGCCAGAAAAGTTCAAATTTACTTGGCAGCTACCAAGGATAGGACGGGGCCACAATAGTGGATCTAAGTTTACATAAAAAAAATATAGGAAAAATCTTTGAAATCTTCTCTTAACCATTGAGTCAGAAAAGTTCAAATATTTCCCCACATATTTTGTGCAGAGATGGTAACCCAGATTTGATGCCTTTTGAACTGCATCAAAAGTAGGCAAACAGTATGATGATGGATTAGCGAATTTTCTTTGTTTTTGTAATTATAGTTAACAGACCCAAATTTACTGTGACATTCAGAATTTTTTGTATGTCTATGCATTGAAATTATAGTTCTGACTAAGACCATTTCTTCCCAGATAAAAACTATGCAAGTTGACTGTGTGAACAACGAAACATCAAACTAAATCTATACTGGTAAATGTGGTTACTTGGTACCAGTGTTTAAGGTCACAGTTCACAAAGTCAAACAATATCAAATGTGTATTATATGGAATATTACATCTGTAGATTAATGGAAGGGAACATATATTGCCTATGCAATACTCTCAGAATGCTTTTTGGCAAACTGGTATATTCTGTTTGACAATACTTTTGCCTTTGAGCAACTCGTTAGAGCAGAGAGTTGCATTCAGCATGTCTGCCATGGTAAGTCATAAAAATGCTTTGATTGCACAGATTTCAAAGCATGCAGATGGAAGGGGAGGATACATGTTTCTGAAACATTTCTTTGAAGATCTGACTTGAAAATAGTGAAGCTTTAATTAGCATAAATTTAATACACTTTTAGGGTCTGATTCAAGGAAACAACCCAATATATGGTAGTTTTGACAAACTTGTAATATTTGAGAATTCTTGTATTATTTTATTTACAGGAAATGTAAAGTTGGCACAAAATGCTAGTGCAGATAAAGAGGAAGAAGCAGTCATTGTTGAAATGAACCAGGCTGTTACGTTGACCTTTGCCCTCAGATACCTCAATTTCTTCACTAAAGCAACCCCTCTATCAGCCCAGGTCAGTCTGTCTATGTCCCAAGATGTTCCTCTTGGTAAGTATCATGGTTATGCACATGTTTTCTAAAAGTTTTAGCCATAAAGGGGGAGGGGGCATGTTTTTGTACTTCCTGTCCATGTATCTGTCACAAAATAGCTTCTCACCCCAAATGGCTTTTTGAAACAGGAAAATCCAATTATTTTCCTACAAGTTATAGTAAATCTAAAGGGGTTTAAAACACTTCTTTACAACTACACACATGTCAGAAAAGCTAAATACATAGTACTGTACAGCAAAAAGGCCTCCCAAAATCGTAAATTTCATTATTCCAGGAGTAAAGGTTCTAGACAGGGCCAAACTTGGTGTATAATGTTTATGTGTAAATTATTCATAAGTCATCTTCTTAAATGCTATTGAAACTTAGTAGATATTCAGAAATAGGTAGTCTTTCACCAAAATTTAATGTTATTGAAACTAAATGGATGTTTAAAATGAGCAGGTAGACCTTTACGTAAATTGTAATTTCATGATGCCAGGGGTAGGGTTTTGGTATTAGGGTGGGGTCAAAATGATCAGTGATTAAATATGTTGACAATTGGATATTTTTAACTTCTTGGCAACTCCCATTCTAATTCTTTCCAAATTTGGTATGAAGCATCTTTGGAACAAGGGGGCATAAATTGTAAATTTCAGAACTCCTGCACCCCCAAGGTCTTGGGAATCTGCCAAAAATTAACGTTTTAAAAAATCTCTTCAACTACACATCTGCATGAAAAACTAAATGCATAGTAATCTAGAGCAGGAAGATCTCTACCAGAATTGTAAATTTCATGATTCTTGGGGTAGAAGATCTGACTCCATTGCAGGGTCAAACTTGATGTATATTGTGTATATGTGTAAAACATTTAAGTAATGTCTTCTTTTATGCTATTAATACCAAGTTGAAAGTGAATAGGTAATCAGAAGTAGTAAGTAATACTTTACCAAAATATTAAATGTCATGATCCCAAGTTTAGTTCCAGGGTTTAGTCAAATTATAATAATGTCATTTGAAAGATTTCTTTAAGTTTGCTAATACGGTATTTTAAAAAAAAAAAAATGATGTGCATGTTTAGAAAAAGCGGGGAAAGATGTAAATTTGGCACCCCAGGTTTTGACTGCAGGATGGGTCCAAATGAGTAGTATTTGTGTTAATGTTACATATCTAGGGCATCCAAGTTTTGAGAACACATCTCGTTTTATACTTTTGCCAACTATTGGAATTTAGCTTATATATGCAGAACAGAAATTTTTTTCTAGATCCATGGCCTTTGAAACTATTGATACTTTAATTAATATAATACTCGGATGACTGATAAGGCCTATGGGCCTCTTGATTTATGTACAAGGGTATTGTTCATTTTACTACTATTACTTTAGCATAATGGTCATTATTTTTGTATCATGTACAACAATGACATAGGTCAGATGGATGTTGAATATTTTCCCAGTCAAGTGTCCATACTTTTTTTTCCTTTTTTTCTTTTTTATAGTTCATGATGTCACTCGAACTTCCTAAAGAAATTTTTTTATATATATATATGTGTGTGTGTGTGTTTTTAATTGTGATTCTGATGAATCTAATGTACCTGTGGGTGTGAGGAACTTCGAGTGGTACTTTGCAATGGCTAATGACCAGCACATGCTTCAAGAATAAAAAATCTGTGATCATAAAAATTCTGCATGTTACTTGTGACATAAATATTTTAACTCTAGTTTAATTAATTACAAATGCTTCTTAAAATAAATGTATCAATGTGGATAAAGGCAAGGGGGGGTGTTTACTATAGAATATTTCGTTAATGAGATGACACAATTCTAATTACTATGCTAAAAGGACAACTTGCAGCAACGGTACATAAAATAAAGCCATGCTTTTCTAGACAGAGAGGGGTGAGATTTTTCACTGCAGTTCACAGAGAAATTCATGGGAATGATGTGCTGAAAACATGCTTTCCTAGAGTATATTCTCTGATTCTGTATGCAACGTTAATTCCTGCTTCAACTGCAGTAGTTGAGATTGGCTTCAGTCTGATAAATGACATGCACTCCTCTTCAAAGTTTCCTCGCACAAGGAAACCTAGATGCCATTAAGTGTTTGTTCAAAGAGGGACCAAGATGATCTCAGAAATGTTGGAATAAGCTTTAGACTTTTTCAGAGACAGAAAGAAAAGAAAAATAATAATGTAATGAATTCATTAGCATGTTTTCCGGACAATTAAAATGCAACATATCAGCTTTTTCTTCACTTTTGTTTATTATTAAGCATAAATAATGAAACTAGTACTTTTTGAAATTTTCCCCAATTTGAACAGTTTGTGCGTCAATTTTCCCAATTCTACGGACCCTAGACCCAGTTTAGATATAGTAGGAAAACCCCTGTCTTCTTTTTCCATGATGCAAAAATTGCAGTTCGTTAGGTGTATGATCCTGCTAATGCTTTCTCTACCATACCATGCAGCACAATGATGGGGAGGGAGTTGTAATTTACAGCAGTTTGAATTTGGGGGAGCTGGAGAGACATTTGATAGATAAATTATATTTTAAATGCAAATTGACTGTCATCTTCAATTTGCAAGTCTGATATTTAACTTGTATTCTTTTTTTTATACAGTTGTGGAGTACAAGATTGCTGACATGGGATTTCTGAGATACTACCTAGCTCCAAAGATTGAGGACACTGATGAGTAAGGAATTGTGATATAAAATAAAAGTATTGAAGAACAAACTGGACAAACCCTGAAATATTTTTATTCATGTGGTGAAGTGACAATTAAATTTAGTGTAAAACTACTAAATTTGTTGTTATTATTATTGGGACTGTGTGTTGGACAAACAGTTGTGTGGCAATATTCCTTGGTAAAGAATTGTATGATTATTAATCCATAGAATGGCACTCTTGATTTGTCAAAACATCGATTTCTGGATTTCCTTTTTAGGCAACTTGATCTCCAATTGCCATTGGTCTGTATCAGACATCATTCATTAACATTTGAAGATTTTTAAACGCCCGTCATTAGACGGGACATATGGTATGACGATTGTGTAATTCCATCTGTCCCACTTCATTTTAGACTCGTAACTTGCATATTGCACAACCTAAAATCATCAAATCTTTTAGGTCACTTGGATGATCTATTGCCATTGATCATCTGTCGTCCATTAACAGTTTTATTTTTAACTTCTGGAAAACTACAGAGCCAATTGCTACCATTTTTGCTATGATGCATCTGTAGGATAAGAGGAATATAAATTGTGAAATTTATGACCTTGCCACTCCTGGGGACTCGGGGGGAGGGGGGGCAGATATGCTTTTTCAAAAAAGGCTGTATTTTCAATTATCTTCTCTACTCCCACATGTGTGGGAGAGAAACTAAATGCACGGTTATATGCCCTTGAAGCTCTCTTTCGATATTGTGAAATTCATGGTCCCAGGGTTGGGGGGGTGCAAGTCCTTGGGTATGGCCATATAATGAAAATATATTAAATCTTAGAAAATCATCTCTACAATCACCGGTCGCGGGAGGTCTTGAGTCGGAGTCCCGCTCGTGCCATGGCCGCATCAAACCTAAGACGTAAAAATAGGTAGTGATTGCTCCTTCGCCAAACGCTCGGTATTTAGAAGTGAGAGTGGCGGGTCTTTCGGATATGACCTTAAAAACGGAGGTCACGGTAGGCGTTGGCACGTTTAAAGAACCCTCACTGCTACGGCCCTCAGCGCTAAGCATAGGTCTAAATTTGTGGTTCACCTACAGCAGTTGACGTCTCAATATGAGTGAAAAATTCTCGACGGGACGTAAAACAATCAATCTTCTCTACAATCGGATATTTTTGAGGAAAACTATATGCATGACAATGATGTCCATGAAGTTCTCGACTTAAATTGTGAATTTTGGGGGCAGGGCGCAATATGGCTATAGTGAAAATATATATTAAATCTTGTCTGCTGCCATACGAGGGATACTTTTTGAGTTCGTAGAGTAAGCCTATAACTTTTTAACGCGAATATGAAGTTGCACGATTTTTACACAGAACTGAATCGTTCATCTCTCGAACGGTGTGCGGCGCTGGGTATTTTCAACACGTGGTTTTATACACTATAGTAAAATATGAGTGGAAAATCTCTGAACAGAGGGTATATTGTAAGATTCTAGCACACCTCGGATTTCCGTCAACCGAAATTCATGGTGATATGCAAAAGGTTTATGGGAATGGTGCTTTAAAATATGCTACAGTTTGCAAGTGGGTACGTCGTTTTAATAATGGTCGGGAGTCAATTGAAAATGACCCTCGAGTGGGTAGGCCGGTTTCCGTTTTGACGGAAAAGAACGTTGCTACTGTGAAAACGTTAATTGAGGAAGACGCACGTTATACCGTGCAAGAGATAAAAGAATTGAGTGGCATTCATTCGTCAAGTGTTTTGAAGATCTTACGTGAACGTCTTGGGCTACGTAAGATCTGCGCGCGCTGGGCGCCCCATTTGCTCACTGACGAGAAGAAACAAAGTCGGGTTAGATTTGCATCGCAAGTTATAAAAAAAATATGATAAATGTGACCCACATCGTTTGGAAGAGATAGTTACAGGTGATGAAACCTGGATCTATCATTTTCAACCCGATTCTAAGGCTAAAAATAAGGTTAGGGTTTCATCTGAGGGCGACAGACCTGTCATTGCGCGCCGTTGTAAAACATCAAATCGCATGTTGTATTCGAAAGGTCCACTCCCGAAAGGTAGTTCTGTTTCTGGAAAGTTTTACAAAGAAAATGTTCTTACTCAACTTGTTGATTTCTGTCAGAAACGCAGACCGCGCACAGGTGTCTGCGGCATCAAATTACTCCATGATAACGCACCGGCCCATAAATCCGCTACGGTACAGGAATATATCTGAAAGAATCTGGGCTCGATGTCTTAGATCATCCCCCATACACCCTGACCTGTCCCCCTGTGACTTTTGGTTGTTCCCAAGACTAAAGGAAATGCTGGCAGAGCACCGTTTTGAATCCCGTTGTCGTATAGGCAGTGCGGTCTACCAGTGTCTGCAACATATATCTAAAGGTATCACACCGGTAATTGTCCAATCAAAATGAACTTAGTCAATTGTAGTTCCGTATATTTAAAAGAATAATTTTTTTAATGCGTGATTTTTCTCATTTCCCCTTCTTCTTTTCTCTTATATTTTGTACCCCTGATTAGGAAATTTTGTGTAATTTGTAGAAATAATCAGTTGTTTACAGTGGAACTATTTGATGTTGGTAGCTGAGGCTTCTTTCCGAGGAGCACTCGGTCTGTTTACACACATGTGAAAAACACGTGGATTTGAGGGTAATCTTCTTTGCGGGTAAAATTATTTCGAAAATGCCGTGTAGGGTGTCTTTTTTCTGGTGTCAGCAGACGAGAGAGGTAACATAGAACATGTCCAAGTGCGTTATTTGGCATCAATTTTGTAAACTGATTTTTAATGATTTTTTCCCCTCTATAGTAATATATAGTGAAAATAATTACCGGTGTGATACCTTGAAGAGGAGTACCGTGCGGCATTCCGGAAATGGATAGATCGGTGTAAAATGTGTGTTGAGGCAGACTGGGCATATTTCGGAGGTCTTGGATAAATAAAATATTGATATTTCAAGCGGTTTTAAAAAGACCGCCCTACTCTACGAACTTACAACTTACAGATGTTGAAGACTGCATTTACTTCATATGCGTTTACTTACAACTCATTTCTTTGGAAATAATTCTTTAAAATGTCATTGTTATAAGAATACAAATAATGAAATTCAAGAAATTAACTGTCGTTACAGAAATCTAGTCCTACAGCTTGAAAAACATGATCGGTATTGTCTTCAAGGTATACAATTTTTATATGTAATTTTAATATATTTAGCACTACTTTGTCGTAACCTAGCGAAGGCCCTGTTCTGTTCTTTGTTTTGAGTATGAAGGGATTTCATGTCGACGAACGCTTTAAAGGTTTGGGGTCTTGCCCAATAATTGAATGACTACAATACCATGTTCGACAAGATTCATTCAAGAGTATTTGCGGCGTCTTGGATTTTTGGAAGGAATGTGTGTGAAGCTGATTATGAGCATAGCATAAATACCATAAAACAAGCAACGTGGGCACAGCACCCAACAGTTCTAGTACCTGCTTTGCAAACGCAACAATTTTTGCTCGGCATGATTTTTTTTCGTGACACTTGTATCAAGTAACACAGAGTAAATGATTCTTGTCCTCGAACAAAGTGTGCTTACACTGAGGTATAGTTCCGGTTGATGCTTTTAGTTACAGAGAATTTATGATCTGCATTCACATGTTTTGTGTCAAGAGCAAACATGCATTTAAGGAAGAAAATTGAAGTAAAATACACAAGCTTGTATACAAAAGAATTAAAATGGTAGTTGTACAGGCGAAAATTTTAAAACGTTAAAGGTGTGCCAGCAGATGGATTCGAACCTGGACACTAAAACGTTGATTTTGAGCGTCTGCGGTCTAACCATCTGAGCTGTACTAACTATATTAACGACATCATGATCATAGAAATAGGTTTTTGCATTTCCCAGGGCAGGGGCGCCCCTAAAAAATCCTATTTTAAATTATTCCTTGGATCAAAACGTATCAAAATACTATAGTTTTTATTAGGGACAAGCCTGTCCTGAATTTTTTTTTTCTGGGAAATCGTTCTCTCCTATAGGGCAATTCTTTGATATTCCGAATACATCCTTTTAGCCTTCATGCGACACATTACAAATTGGTGCGATTTTTGCAAATTATACGTGAAATGTGACAAAAAAAGCAAAATAACCATTAAAAATAATCATGTTAGCGCGTTATAGATACTCTATCAGACAAATCAAGTGGGCAAAGAGATGAAATAACCAAAAAAGACAGGTTTGAATCATCAATTTCAACGTTGTATACCTACTTGTGAAATGCGAACGGAGTGTTTGAGGTATGTACTGGTTTCTGAAATTGACAAATTTAATTGCTCAAGATAAATTATATCTACGACACTCTATGCAATATGATTTTTGCAGAAATACGGTGTATTTTATGAGAAAATCGCTTTCAGGCTAGCTGATATTGCTTTTGCCCCGCTTTATAACCGAGCCCTCCTGATCCACAGTGACGACTCCTCGATTGTGACATATACGGTATGAACCAAAAATATCCATGGGTGAAGGGGATTCAGTGTTCAAATTAAGGGTCATGCCCTTTTCAAAGGAGTAAAAATATTCACAAAATATTGGTGGGGTTATTTCAAAATATTCCCAAGAACCACTGGGCCGAAAAGAAAGCTGCCTGACAGTGCAGATTCGATAAAATCATGACTCCAGGGGACACAATAGGGGATCAAAACTTTACCATTCGAATATTTAGGGAAAATCTTTAAAAAATCTCGAGAACCACTTGGCCTAAAAAGTTCAAATTTACATGGAAGCTTACTGACATAGAGTAGATCCAAATTTGTATAAATCATGGTTCTTGCGGTGGGGCCACAACAGGAGACCAATGACATATAGAAAATTTATATATAAAAAAAAAAGTTTGGGCTTTCATATTTTGTATATACATTTTTACGGAAAGATTTTTCATGAGGAAATACTCTGATTGGCTCAATATTTGAAAAAAATGAAACACACTGGGCTTGATCTGAATTGGTGTTATCCTTCCTTTTTGACCAATTTTCCTTTGATTTCTGATGAATTCAGTCACAACCCTGTTCATGTGATATATGATCTTGTCACCTAAGTTGAAAGCTTCTTCGGAACCACTGGGCCAATTTCAGCCAAACTTAGCAAAAAGTATCCTTGGGGGAAGGGGATTCCAATTTGTTCAAATGAAGGGCAATGCCCTTCTCCAAGGGGAGGTAATAACGAAATAGCAAATATACACTGATTTTAAAAATCTTCTCCAGAACCAGCCGGCCAATTTCAATCAAACTTGGTACAAATCATCCTTGGGTGAAGAAAATTCAAGTTTGTCCAAGTGAGGGGGAATACACAAAAATAAGCTGGAGTCGTTTAAAAATCATCTCAAGAACCACTGTGCCAGAAAAGTTCAAATTGATGTGGAAGTTTCTTGATATAGTGCAGATTCAAATTTGTTAAAATCATGGGCCCCGGGAGTTGGAATGGGTCACAACAGGAATCAAAGTTTTACATGCGAAAATATAGGGAAAATCTTCTCCAGAACCACTGGGCGAAGGTGAACGAAAAAACTAATAACTAAAACACGCATAGAAAAACAGGAAGCATATCTACGTTTAAAAATCCATGTCCACATTCACATACACACTGTCTACTTCTGCTTCCTTCAGAAAAATACATTAAATCCCCAATGAATGTTAGCAGTTACACATTCTCTACAAAAATCACATTTTTTTTCTAATTCTCATGGATTTTTGTTGTCCTTTGGTCTCGCCTGAGTATCATTTAAAAGTATCACTAGTCGCAAGGGTTTGGGAATCTATTTGAACAACAATTTTCCTATTCTGCATATCTAGGCTAAATTCTAATAATAAACAGCAGTATAAAACAAAATGTTCTTTTAATAAAACAAAAGGCCCCCAAAAGTTCAATTAATGAAAGACTTTAACAGTATATTATAACACTATATGACCATTTTGGATCTGTCCTAGTTCCAGGACTCTTGGATTGCGAAATCACAACTTTAGTACAACCCTTTCTGCTATTCCTGAATATCCTTCAGTTCTAAGGAGGAATGCTACATCAGAGAAATTTGACGTGGATGAAAACTGGAGGATACGTAAAAATATTTTGAATTGAAAACTTTCAGATTTACTTTATTTAGTCAAAAATAAATAAAAATGAAAAATGCAGTTTTAGTAAAAAGTAATCTGGAAAAAAAAAATTGAAGTTCTGTTGAAGTCGACAAGCTGAAGCTAGCAGCCACTAACCAGCAGCCAATAAGACCGTATAAGCTAGCAGCCAATAAGAAAATTCATCAAAGTACTGAGAGTACTCAGAAGGAATACTAAAATGTAGCAAATAATAGATCAAAATGATAATTTTTCAAACAATTAATCAACATATTCTTAATTACCAAGTTTGATACTCGAAGGCAATTAAGTTCACCTTAAAATTCATAATGTTACATCACATGGGGCCATAATGAAGGTTAAAAACACTTTAACCTTTAAAGATTCTACAAAATGAGTATGCAGGAAAAGGAAGGTGACCACTAGCGCTATCATTTCCCGCCCTCAGTTTGAGGCTGTAGGGGTACCACTTAGGGCCTCCAGAGGGTGAGGCTACTTATCAAACCTCTCTAGCACTTGAATATAATATGACATAGGGGAACTAAAGTGATGGACATGTAGCGAACAACACACACAATCATAGAAAATCCTTAAAAGGTGTCTCATACGCATTTAAGGGACATTGTGCTCACCTGAAAGTTCCTAATTTAATATCATATAGGGCCATAATGAAGGCCAATAACAACTTAATCTTTGAAGAGTCCACAAAATGAGTATGCAGGCAGGGAAGGTGACCCCTAGGGCTATCATTTTAGGCCCTCAGTTTGAGGCTGTAGAGGTACTACTTAGGACCTCCAGAGGGTGATACCACTTTTCAAACCTCTCTAGTAATTGAATATGGGGTGATGTAAGGCAACAAAGGTGATAGACATATAGGGAACAATGAAAGCAATCATAGAAAACCATTAAAAAGTTTTCCATTCGCCTTTAAAGGCCATTGCGCTCACCTGAAATTCCTAATTTCACATCATATAGAGTTATAATGAAGGGCTATAACAACTTAATCTTTGAAGAGTCTACAAAATGAGTATGCAGGCAAGGAAGGTGCCCCCCCCCCCTCAATTTGGGGTTGTAGGGATACTACCTGGGGCCTTCATTGGGTTGGGCCACTTTTTAGCCCTCTCTATTAATTGAATATGGGAAGATGGAAGGAAAAAAAGTGATATGAGGATAGGGAACAACGAAACAAACTTACAGGGCCCTTAAAATGTGTTTCACAGGCCATTAAGGGTTATTAAACTCACCTGAAAGCTCCTAATTTTCTCAGGAAGACAGAAAATTTTCGAGGAAATAAATACTTAAGATCCCCTTTTGCAGCCCCACCCTATCCCTTGGGGCCATGATGTTTATAGAGTTGAATCTGCACTATGTCAGAAAATTTTCAGGTAAATTTAAACTTATTTCGTGGTTCTGGATCAGAAGATTTTTCCCTATGTTTTTATATATATGAAACTTTGATCCCCTATTGTGACCCCACCCTACACCCGGGGACCATATTATCAAACTTGAATCTGCATTATGTAAGAATGCTTCCTTGTAAACTTGAATTTACTGGGTCAGTGGTTCTTGAAAAGAAATTTAAATGACCCCATCCTATTTTTGTAATTCTGTGATTATCTTTCCTTTGAAGGGGACAAGACTCTTCTTTTGAACAAACTTGAATCCCCTTTACCCAGAAATGAATTGTACCAACTTCGATTGGAATTGGCCCGCTGTTCTGGAGAAGATTTTCAAAATTTGTCAGTATTTTTTCATTATTTTGCTATATCTCCCCCTTGGAGAAAGCTTTTGCCCTTCATTTGACAAAACCTAAATCCCCTTCACCCAAGGATGCTTTTTGCCATGTTTGATTGAAATTGGCCCAGTGGTTCTGGAAAGATGAAAATGTGAAAATTTTACGCAGACAACGTCGATACCGACGACAGACAACGGGAAGTTTGATCAGAAAAGCTCACTTGAGCCTTCGGCTCAGGTAAGCCAATAAAATAACAATGCATACTAGCACTAAAATTGAATTGGAAACCTGAGAAAAAAACAGAATTTCTATATACTGAAATTATCGAGTGTATTATTATAAAACATAAAATATGTGGCACAAATCAATCTTGACGCTCGTTCTGAACAGACTTTGTCATGCAGTTGAGCTAAATTCAGTTATCATTAATCTTTATTATCACTTAATTAGGAACAATTGCCTGAACGAATTAATTACATTGGATTACTTCATATTTAATAGTCATACAGATCTCCAATAGGATCTCCGTGGCCGAGTGGTTAGAGCATCGGGCTCAAAATCACAAAGCCTCTCACCTCTGTTGGCGCGTGTTCGAATCTCGGCTGCAGTGTTATGTGAGCAAGTTTGCCAGTTTACTTGTGGAAGGTCGGTGGTCTCTTCCTAGGTACATTGTATCTGGGTTCTCTCATCCATCAACAAAAACTGGACGCCACCAGATAACTGAAAAATTGTTGAGTGTGGCGGAAAGCAATAAATAATCAATCAAGTGAACGATCACACGTTTCCCTGAAAGATTCCTATGAATGGTCTCCTTATCAAACTCCAGGTGCAATCAGAACAACACTCTGTCTTTTCCATCAAGTCGAGGAGCGATTTTCCGAATGGCTTTAGTGAAATTACACATGTGCAACCCGACTTTTCCCCATAGCATCCGGTTTAATTTCACATATATATTCTGTGTGGACCTCAGAATCAACGCAAAAATAAATTTCAGTTAAATGCATGGCATCATCCGTGATGTTTTGTGTTGGAACACTTGAAGCACATTAGCCAACAGTTTTTACTGTAGTCTTTTGGAAAATTTTGAATAAAATTGACCAAACCTAAGAAGTTTATTATGAGACATTTTCAAATCTTAACGCACCACTTTTTTATGTTTTACTTTGTCAAGAACTGTGCGTCTTTATTGTAGCGAAGCATTAATTAGCCCATCAAATCAGTCCTGTAAGCTCTGTCGAAGCTTCTTCAAATCATACCCGAATTCCATCAATACATTTCTTACTGTACGTAGACAGCTTAGGGGCACGATCGAAGTCGGATAAAAATCCAAATGCAAATAGTGAGGGGGAGGGAGGATAAAAACTTTCCATAAGTTTGTCATCCTACATTTATTACAGGAATGATTTTGGTTGCAGCACTTTAGTGGAAAAAGAAAAAAAAAGACATGATACTGTTAAAAAACCACATAATAATATTACATTTTAATGAGTATTTCATGGTTTTAATATACACTTTCATTTGTGAATAAACAGTAAAAAAGGTATACAGTGTTTTGTTGTTTTTTTTGGTTCCCCCCCCCCCCCCCCCCCCCCCCCCCCTAATTGGTTTCAACATTCATCATCATAGTTTTGAGGGGTGGGGCTCTTGGTGAAAACTATGTAAATTTAGTTTTTTATCAGACATTGAACTTTTAATCTTGCCCGTTAGTTTGTAACCCTACTTCACATAGTGCAAGTTGGATGCAAACCAACAACAGGTGACCTAATCATTTATTGATAATGCATAACTATACATAAAGTAGACATATCATAGAGAAATAGTATATCAGGTGATCACTATGAATAAGTCAAACTAAAACCATGGAGTCTTAAGAAATGTTTATTTCAAAAATTACATGATTTAAGCACTACATTACAAAGTCACATTAAAGTTTATTTGAAAAAGTTAAGAATTTACAACATGACTAAGTGGAATATACATCATAGCGTTCAATTCACGATAAAATGCATTAGAATTCTGTAAATTCATAAAAAGTGATTCATAAACACACTAAATCTTGAATATGAAAAGAAAAAATATAATATATATTCTATTAAATGTGTACATGATTAAAATATAGAAAGCCCAAGGAAAAATTCAAGATGGATGTTATAAAGTATAAGAAGGTATCAGGAATGAGGAAAATTGAGGATAAAAGTGGTGAAAAACACATTTAACATAAGTTCTATATTTGAGGGATATATGGGATCTGACAACTGGATTCCCATAACCTTATCCAACAAAAAAAAAGAAGTGGGTACAAATTGTGCATGAATATTTAGAGTCTTTACAGATACACCATCAAATTTTAAATAAAATATAACTGATTTTCCCCAGACCATCTATCTTCAAAAATTGCAAGAAAATTATAGATATGATAAAACAGGAAATACAGTTCAGGAATTGATTATATATGTATATGTGAACTAAAAACTTTGCATGAAAAATGATGAGTAAATCAACTGCGAGTTGTATGGATACACCATTTTCAGTGCTGTCAAACATTATACAGACTTCAGTCTTCAGTGAATGCTGCAGAGGATACAATCATCACACATTTTCTATTAATTTCACACCAAAACATGTTAAAGATCTAAAACACTTGCACAAAAAACAAATGCTGTGGTAAAACTTCTATTACTGATCAAAATACATTTTCTTTTAGTCAAGCACACTTGGATACCATTTTAAAAGCTAGTGAATGGCTGTGTCACAAGTGTTTCTAGATGTATATTTTTACTCTGAATTGCTAATACTTATTCATTTCAAAATATCTAAAAACATGAATTTACCTACTTTGCTTTTAATGCTTTAAATGTTCCTAAAGAAAGACCCCATACAGTGAAACTCCCCAATATTAGCCAGCTGTTGGACTGAAAAAAATAGGTCAGTTTATTGAATATTGGCAAACTGATGAGGAGACAATATTGATAAATTTCACTGTAATACATTATTTTAGCCAATCATTTATGTCTCATTAACCAATTTTAATCACTTTATAAGTTGTTACAGGAAATTTTATTCATCCTTTATTTCCACAATTGTAAATCTAATAAAATTTTCTGTTTCAAGTCAAGCCTAACAACCTAAAAAATATGTGAATTATTGGTGAAGATATACAGATCTTACAAAATACTTTGCTGATGTTTAGATAGCATTCACAAGCTACTTTAACGCTTTTGTTTGCTAAGTAATTTAATAAACATCAAAAAGATATTTCATCTAAGAATTTATGGTACATTATTTTTAACTCCCTCTCTCATAGCCTTGCAAAAATTTACCTGATCTAAGATGTCTTTATGTAAATACCACTTGACAGATTCTGAACATATGTCACAGTGAAGGACAAATAATATCACTTAAAACATACTGAAATACATGAATACTTGTACAAACAATAAACTGAATATCATATTTCACATGTAACATATGAGGCCTAACATGTATATTGCACAGCTTAGTTCAACCACAAATGGGGACTTGAAACAATCTTGGTCATTATTACAACATTTCTTTTCACCAGGAAACAATACATAAAAATTCCCCAAATAATTAATCTATCATAAGATTTAATGCATTAAATAGTTAAGTCAACTCCAAATACAATGCTATCACATTCAACATCTTCTGTTCCATGGCTCATATTTCATAATCTTAAATATATGCAATAGTTAATTTGTATGTTCATTCAGTGGATGATCAATTTTTACTAGCTGGAAACTAACTAAGGAGGTGGTCAATCTTTTTAAACCTTATGACATGTCACTGTATTGTTTCTCTCTACTGTAGTACCCACATAGTACTGATGACATCACAATACATCTTTACAGCCACAGGGCACTTTCTGTTGTAACATTTTCCTTTGATATTGTAGTTTGCTAATTTTTAAAAATTATTTGAGGATTTTCAAACACACTCAAATCGCTATATGACAAATCTGATAAATTGTATGCAATGAAAATGGCACAAATTGTGAATGTTAACATCAAACACGGATTCAAAACTCTACGCCATTTATTCAACAATGCTTGATAAAGGATATTACACAAAATGCTACTAATAGGAAAAAACAATATCATATTAAACACAAAACTAAATGTAAATAAAGGTTGACACTAAGATAATGAAAAACTACTGATGCTTTCTAAACCATTTAAAACTTCCACAACAATAAAAAAAAATTTTAATTGCAAAGTGTGCAGGAAAAAGATAATTCATTTAGTAACTAACAATTTAGCTACTTGAAAGGTATTCAATACATTGCCACTACCATAAACACTATCCTTAATTATAAAAATAATATTGTGTTTTTTCTCATGCATAAATGCTAGAAAAATGTAAACCATAGTCCCCAAGTAATGTGGTGAAATGTGAACACCACATCATGGCATGCTTAAAGTTGTTGGAGTGCTTAGAGCCAAATGCATACCTCAAAGGGATATAGCCATTATCTACAGGCCAATTCCAAACAGAAGTGCAGAATGACTGTTTAATTTCATAGCAGTCCTAGTTTGCGAGATCATTACAGAAAAATAGTATAATTGGAAAAGGGAAATATCACAATGTGATTACTAGCATAATGATAGGAAACAAGACCAATCTTCATCATTGGCTCCAAAAAAAAATTAAGAGAACTTGAAAATGTCATTTAGAACTGAGCATTTGAAATTAGGCTCTCAATGCCCAAGTCAGCATTGTGTTCAATTTTGTAACCCCAACATAGAGCTTGGTTAGTCACGCTTTATGGCGATCTTGACCATGGGGAAAACAAAATGATGGACTGTTATGTCCATACACACATTCTGTCATACAATCGGAAAAATCCTTAATCATTTTGCGTTCTATTTGTTGAGGGTTGCAGGATTTCCCGAACGATGAAGATGAACATTCTGCCATTTCCCATCTTTTCTCTGCCAGACTCTTGTCTCCTCGGCTTTCTTTGCTGCAGGTAATCCAGTACTGAAACAGAGTGTTTATTAAAGAAAATATATTTATCAAGTAATTGTACCAGTGCCTGCATATAAGGTAACAAATAAAAATAATTTAAATTTGCCATATTCATAAGTAAACAAGCATTCTTAGATATTGCATAGCAATACATGTCCCCCACTGGTCCAAAGTCAACTTGTAGAGTGTGTGTATAAAATATTTAACATGTCAAAGATCATTTGCAAACACAAATGCCTTTATTGTCACATTTTGTTGTCACATCTTCATTTGAATTTATAGCCTCAAGATTTATTGCTGTGTTAGAAACACCTAAATTAGTCAACCTCCAGTAATTTGTACAATGAAGCATAAAGAGACTGGAAATTTTGTTTATACAAAGCGCCTTTAATATTCACAAATTTATCTGGCATGATTTTTTTTCTGCTTTAAAGCAAAATCCCACTTTTTGTCATGCCCAATTCCAATTTTTAATATCAATTTCCACCCTGGATTTAAAATCACTATTTACCTATATTGTTCCATTTTGATATTTACTGACATGCTTCAGGTTTGTAAAATGTAAGCAGCAATATGACTGGCTGAAATTGGAGTGCTGCCCAATGGTAAAACAGTATATTAAACGAGAATAAACAAATGTTATGATTGAGCATAACCCTAACCCTTGAGCATGGCTACAAAAATGATATTTTAAAAAACATGAAACCTAAGGCCATTCCATTTAAATCTACCTATCAGAGGGGACAATAATTTTGAATAATATGGACTTTCTTTCATTACCAACATTTGAACAACATTTCCTCTGTACTCAACTTGCACGGTTCAGGACCACCAAAGATTTGGAAGGTCTACCTGAAATTTTGGTATGATAGTCCACATGAGATTGCTAGTGCTATCAACTAAATTGTTTACTCTCTTTAAAAAATAAAAGTGATGTCCTATTTTCCATATATCTCCCCCAAATAAATCATTTAGCAGCACTACCATCATAATTCATTTTTATAAACACTCCTAAAACATAGCCAACTTTTTCACAAATTCAAATTTCCTCAATTTTTCTTTTATAATTAATATGTGTTATAATGTAGATTCACTTATTGTATCCACTTCCTTAATCAACCTGAAAATTATCAGGTAAGGATAATGACTTATTTCTTATAAACAAACTATATTTTCAGTGCCTTTTGCAAAAATAAATCTTTGAAGCTGGTCACTTTGTGTGGGGAGGGGAGTCTAATCACCAGAAATGGGGACATTGTAAACAGTCTTGTATAATGGAACAAAATAAAATCCTCCTGTTTAGATGTGGAATTTAATGAAATATCAAAGTGTCCCATGAATATCTTGTTTGGAGATTAAAACTCAAGATCAATTTCCTCAAATTAGAAAAATTCTGCATAAAAAAATCATGATTTTGAAAGTATCAAAAAGGGTCCAGGAGAGCTTGAGAAAACAAGAGTTTACCTCAAGTGACCCCCAAACCCTGGCCACAAGACCACCTCATTTTGCAAGGTGGTGAGGGTTACTTCGCAAACGCAATTATTTTTTCAGCTTTTTTTTTTTTTTTTTTTTTGCATACTAAAATTATGCTCAATTTATACCTGCTTTTTGGCTGGCAAGTGTGTTTAAATGAAAAATTGAAGAGGCCTTAGCAGTCACCTGAGTATTAGTTGAAAGTGTATAAATAGCCCCAAGGTCTGTGAAATCTATAACTATTTTCCTGGTTTGCATAGCTAAGCTCGAATACTTACCAGCAGAATAAAACAAAATGTTTCTAAAAATAACAAGAGGCCCACAAGCCTTATTGGTCACCTGAGTATTAGTCAAAAGTATCATTAGCCCTAATGGCTACAAAATATCGAAAAAATTTCCAGTTGTTTTGAATGTTAGAAATCTGAGCACTAGGGGAACATATTGTTTATCTGTTGGTCATCAAAAGCTCTTTCTGTATGGTGTTGACTTGATTCTGAATTTTGTTTGTTATTAATCTGAACTACATCTGGAATTCAACAAGATTGAGTCTAACATACTGAATAATAATAACAAGGTCTTTCTACTAAGTAATACCATGACCTTGACCCCGAGAAACAACACGCATTCTCTGCTTGGCATAAGGTGTTATATGACCTTGACCTTGAAGAAGAAAAGGCATCCTCCACATGAGGAGCATGTGTACCAAATTTGATGGTCCTAGCCCCAATAGTTCGTTCTGTATCCTGGCTACAAGATTTTCCTAAAACTGATACGATTTTGACCTTTGACCTTGAAAAACAATAGGCATCTTCCTCTCATCATGGTGATCAAATGTACCAAGTTGTAAAATCCTGAACCTTATGGTTAATTTTGCCTACAAGTTCCAGACAGACCATAGTGCATCCTGTCTTTGATGGGCATATAAAAAAAAAAGAAAGGTCAAAGTCCATAGCAAAGGTCACTAGGTCAGAAGATTTTAGAGGTCAAGGTATAAAAAGTCAAGTTAAGAATTATTAGGTGTAGTTGTCACGCTCCCATCAAGATATATGTATGACCTATGTATGAAGTTAACATACTCAACTGGCTTTTCAGAAGTTAGCTACATGCAAAAACTAGTACAGTGAGGTCAATAACATATGGAAGAAGAAGGCAAGAAAATTTTGTCATAGTTGATATACCCTTATAAAAATGTTTCTGTATATGAAATTTTATGACAGTAACTACTCCAGTTTATTCTAAAAAATGAGCTAAACAGAAAATGGGATGGAAGGATAGTATATATAGAAAATAAACACAAGTGATAACATATGCCCTGCCCATATACACACATAAAAGTGCTGGTACAAGTTGTTACTTCTAAAAGTACATACCTATCTATGTACTGGGTAAGTTTCACATAAGCTATACAGGCCGCATCATCCCCAAGCAGGTGGACATAGGGGTTCAGTATGCTGGTGTTAAATGGCTTGGTGTTCTTTGATAGATCTAAAAGTAAGGAATTCAACTATTTGTTGCATCTATGTCTGCATGACAAGCAATGGCAGATTTCATTGATTTACAGTAGTATTTCAAATGAAAGATAGGTCAGAGGCAACGTCTTTGTCCTAAGTTGCATTGCTTGATAACCATTATACTGATCTTCAAATATTACAAGATCAAAAGAAATCTTGGCATTCTGTACTACAAAATGAAGTTGGAAAGTTGTAAGATAGCCACTATAAGAAACCTGGCAAAACAGATAATAATTCAATCACATATTCTCATTTATAAATTATCATTCATTATACCATTAGGTCTTACAATGATCAAAGTAAAATTTGTGGAAATCCCATCCAACAATCAAATTTCCCATGGTTTCTGGCTCAAAGCATGTTACTGCTGGATCCACATACTTCCTACAAAACATAAAATAGCAATGGCTAAAAATACATGCAAAACATAAAACCAAATAATATACAGGTGACTCAGAGATGAATCAAAATTTAATCTCTTGAAGTTCTCAATCTAATCCAAGTCCCAATATTTTTCCCTGTACAACTAAGAAATTTACTCTCATTCTCTTGAAGCAAAATACTAGTCCTGTTATAAAATTCACTCTCAGAGTGCAATTAATTACACTAGTGAATAAATAACATCATCAATAGTCAAATGAAGCACACCATCTACTGATTATTTAAAAAACAACAACAACAACAAAATCATGATGAAATAGTAATTTGTTTCTGTTATTATCCTGTTTCTTTTCAGTAGGGCAATTACATAGGGGGTGGGGTGGGGGGTGGGGGTGGGGGTGGACTGCAAGAGGCCCACACACCTTATTAGTCATTACTAGTTAAAAGTATCACTAGCCACAAAGGTGATGAAATCTATAATCAACCCCCCCCCCCTCTTTCTGCATATCTAAGCTAAATTCTAATATTCATTAGCAACATAAAACACCAAAGTACCCGTTTATGACAGGTGTATCATAAATGTATTGAGGGTAGCAAATAAGTGACAATGCTTATAATCAATGTCTTTAGTATTTCCTTATTTCATGTAATCACAAAACAATGAAAATTCTTCCACACAAAATCATTCTCAGTGCAAAAACAATGAAAAATTCTTCCAACAAAATTAAATATGCCTACAGTACGCGAAAAAATTGTTATGACAATCACACTCCTGTGAATCCATAAATAAAAATTCATGACTATCAGTCAGCAAATAAAATTTCAATTAAATCCCAACCATATTGTATTGCTAGAAATAATTCTCACCAAAAAACCCCCCAAAAACAAAAAAAAAATCCCAAAAAACCGAAGTGAGAGATCCTTCATCATTGACACTGACTGGCTGCTATTGACCAGTGATTCAAATCCCTGTGTGCTGTTTTCCTTAGTCACCTTATTTGCCTGATGTCAGCTCAATTGCTAGTCTTTTGTCCATAGCAACCTAGTGGACTAGTTAAAAGTTTGTGACATGGCAATACCCTACTTTTGCACCAACAAAGTGCTATATGGCTAAGGAAATTATCTGGTAAAATGACATTCTTACATGTAAGTTTCGTAGTCTCCACTGGTGACGGCAGCAATCAATTGTTCTGTCAGTTTGATTATTTCCTGTTTTCTACCTAAAATAAACAAATCAGTGTCTGTAAACATTTGCTTCTGATACTACCCTAAATCCTTTGTTACACTAATTCACTACCAAAACAACTAAATACAGTCTACAAAATTAATGATTTGCGCTCCAAGCTGGAAAACTTTCCAAACAAGAAATAAAGCAATTTTTCAGATTTCATTTGCAATCAACCTAGCCAGATCATAAAGCAAGTACATGTATCAGGACATATTTTAGATTACCACAACACTTCATACTGCATGGTAAATGTTAGCTTCAGAACTATAGCTCTACAGGAAAAATTGACCTATACCAGATAGCTACAGATCCATTCCTTATCATCACCTTCTATATACAGCCCAATGTTTTCTGCACATGATTCAGGCCTTGTATCACATTTCCAAAAAGTTGCCTAAAAATTTTAGAATGAAAAATGTGAATCAAAGGCTTTTATATGGGGTGTACCTGTAGTTCTGTGGTCTATCCCAATGTTTTCCAGAGAGTTACAGTTCTGCAGCTAGTTAAATGTATCGAGAGTACATCTGAGCACCAGACCACAAAAGCTCTGCAAAGTGCAGGACATCCCCTTGCAACATAAGCATTCAGTAAATTTAAGGATTTTTTTTTTGCTATGAAGTCCCAAAGTGACCTTCACTTTGGACCCCAAAATCTTCCTCCTTTAATAACAAAGAGCTCTACAAGTAAGCAAAGAATGTGGCCTGTAGTGCCTACACACACAGTATCACACACACACATAAAGTGTCTCATTACTGCATCTCCTCTCACAATGAATTTTGAGGTGATAATGATAAAATTTGAATAGATCTTTCATTAGTAAATTGTGATGCCTGCTATAGATTTATATAAACCTCAACCTGAACTTAAATGGTTACACAAATTTTATCTATCAACATATTAAGGAAAGAAACACAAATATATAAAACTATAAGACAAATACCACAATCCATTTATATAGTAGTCCGTGTAAAACTGTAGTCGTGATACTTCAAAAAACATGTTGAAAACAGACACTCAAAGGGAATTCTAGTGACTAATATGCATTGAGTAACCATCAAACTTTGGACCCCCCTCCCCTCCCCCCCCCCCCCCCCCCCCAATTAAAACACCTTGATATTTTCTCTTTGTAAAATCAGTCAAATACCTCCCATAACTATGTTATCAAATTCTATTATATTCATAGTAACAATATTAAGATGTGAAACTTAAAATTATACCATAAAAAGAATTTTACATTAAGCAAACTTGCATCAAAAATTGTAAAATTTGATGATATCCTGAGTACAAAAATAAATCAGTCGCATGTTTGAGTCCAATTTCAAAATAAAAAAAATGTCTGGTAATAGAAAGAATTAACATCCAAATAAACCATTCTTTAGTTTTAATAAAATGTTCTTACATCATTTTTTTCAACAATGTCTCTAATATTGAAGAGTATTGTTAAACTGTTAGTTCTATAATGTCTTTGTTATATATCAGTCTGAAGTAAACTTTCAGTATAATAAAGCAAAACTTTGGAAGCAAAATTATTACTTTTTAAAATGATATGGATCTTCATATGGGAACATGTGATGAAAACTGATGATGTTTGCTCTATTAGTAGTTTTTTCCATGTATGACCTTCACCTTTGACCTTGACAATTTAAAGTCTTCCTCTCACCATGGGAAACGCACCAGGTTTGATTATCCTATTCTCTTTTTATCCTTCACAAGGTGCTGATGGATGAACAGACAGACACACAGAAACACCCATACCATAATACAACCTATCTATAATGATTGAATATGTGTATCAAATTTGATTATCTTACCCTTGTTACTACTGTTTCTATCTTGTTTTGTGCCTGTAATATTACCTATACCATTTGATCTTGAAAAACAATAGGTTCCTTCCTCTTATAATTGGGAGCATGTGTGCAAAGTTTGATGCACCTTGCTTTACAACCATGCAAGTTTTTCCATTACCTTTGATCTTTATAAACACAAGGCTACTTCCCCTAATTATTGAGAACATGCATACAAAGTTTGATGAACATCGCCTTACAAGTACATTTTTTTTTTTTATCAAACCCATGAAGTGCTAATCAGTAGAAAGACAAACAGATGAATATTAAAAGATGATATCTTTGATGCATCACCAAAAGCACACAGTTCATATAAATTTGAGAATTATCTCCAGCTTGGAACGCTACCAATAAAAAAAAAAAGGGTGTGTGTGTGTGGCTCTCAAGAAGATAAATCAACAAAGTACAGTTGTAGGTGTGCTACTTTTTAATAAAGATAGTATCTGATAAAAACCACAGTAATATTTCATAACTCTGAAAGATAAGCATATATTTCACTTTTTAAAAGTTAACAAAGGGAGAAGGGGATGGCAAAGCAACAAAACCTAGATACATATGAAGAATTCCAACATAGTGTCGGGGGGGAGGCAACTGTATGGATAGGTCATGTCATTTTAAAAACACACAATGGGAGGAAAATTATGCTCACTTCAAAATCAACCCTGTAATTTACAGTACACAAAACAAAAATTTTGGATGATGCTGGGAGTGAATACATTGGTTAATATCAGTGGCATACAAAACACAAGACTCAAAACAGGTACATTAAGGTGCTCGAGCATATCATCTTGTGATCAATTAGTTACCTCTTCTAAAGAAAATAACTTAAAAAGGGTTAAATACTTGGTGATTACCATTGTAACAGAACAACTACCTAAAGAAAAATAAATTTTAAAAAGTGCCATTAAATAAGAACATCAAACTCACTCATAAAACAAGTCTCCTGGTTTTATGTAAATAAGAGATTTTTTACAAAATTCAATCAATACAACTGTAGCAATTTTTTTTGCTCAGAGTGATCCATTATGAAATGCTATAAAACTATGGCTTGTAAAATGTTTCAAATTACATTCACTATAATATTTGTAATATATATGAAAGCCAAATTTACCAGGTTAAGGATGGATTCTTGTCATAATTCAGGTAACTTGGAAGTTAGTTAGCGACCATATCACATGTATTTTCTTCAGTTATAAAAACATGTGGGTCATAGAACCATATCACCATACATGTGATATATACAGACTGCAAACCAAATTGCACACTTTTACAGTTACAAAGTTCGAGTTATTCTTGCAAAAACCCTGAAAGTTAATTCTCTTGTAGCAGAGTGAGACCCCTTAAAATGAAAAGAAACCCTTTCAGCACTTGTGTAACAACTTCAAGTGTGCTATTAGTTAAAGAGAAACATTATACTTTACATATCAAACTAATAGGAAATTATCAGTTTCAAATTCCTATCATGAAAATTGCATCCTTTTTAAAACTTTCAAAAAATAATACATTTATCAAAATGGGTTTTAAACATTTTAATTGTATCCCCTAGGACATGTAATCATATAAAAGCATCTTCATAAACTACTGAAACAAGAGGCCCACAGGTCTAAAATGATCACTTTGAGTATTAGTTAAAAGTATCACTAGCCCAAAGTGATGTTCAATTGTTAAAGACACACGTGATGTTTCTGACATTTTCTCTAAAAATATTTTTTTATCTCCTTGTAATGAAGAGTTCATATATAATAGGTTTACATCTTGTAATGTAGTAATATTACCAAATGTTTTACATCGGCCTGGGTAGCTCAGTTGGTAGTTACCTAACTTGTAAGTGTCCCAGGTTTGATATCCCATTAAAGATTTTTCTCTCCTTTACTAAGCCCATTGATAGAGTAGCGCTGAATTTACACCTGTACTTACACAACCAGGAACTATCAAAATATGCTAACTCTACAAACATGGTAATGTACCAAAGTTTTTTCTGTAGAAACAAGATAGAATGCAGGTGAATTGTATTTGAAATTTCACGAAAAATTATATATTATTGAGAAACATCCCATATGTCCTTAACCACACAACAGATGAAACTGACCAACTGCAATAGGTCACCTGTGTTTACTCAGATGACCTAAAAATTTGAGCTGGGGTTCCCATACACATTATAAGTTTAATCCAGAAATTTTAAATGTTTTTGGTGGCAGCCATTTTCACAATCCACAGTTCATGGTTTTATTTACCATCCTCAACTATCCATATCTACCAAATTTCAATCACAACAGACAATGTAAAAGTTTGAGGCATTAAAAATTGTGTATCACAAACTTCCCCAGACTTCTACAGTTAAAATTTGATGCTCCTCATAGTCCAATAAACACCCCAACACAGAAAGACCAGATAAATTACACCATCCAGATACCACATGACAAAGGTACACAGCAATGGCAACTTATTTTCCCCGATTTCCGATTGGCTAGTCACAAGGAAATGGTGCTGGATTTCAGTTCGGGTTGGAAATCGAGGGCTTGTTGTCGTAAATCGGGGAACATTTTTACAAAATCAGGATTTTGCTTTCCCAATTGGGAAAGCGGGAATCATGCTTAAAATCGGGAAAATCCCGCCTAGATCGGGAAAGTTGGCATGTATTCAAGTTTGGTTGAAATTGGCCAAGTGGTTCTAGAGAAAAGTCGACAATGTGTACAGATGCATGGATATACAAAAGCCTCACACAAAACAAGAAATGAGAAACCCAAATTTTTGTATGTCAAAAGAAAGTATATATTCTTTCATTTCTGCATGCAAAATATTACTCCAATAAATATGAGAAGAATCCATCCTTAATTTCAAATGTGTGCAGTACGGTAATATCACACTATTCTGAAAGTGGAAAATTATTTTAACAAAATTGCAAGTCGGCATAGTTTGATAGTTGCCACGTAAAAACATAAAACAAAATCATAGAGACCATGTTGCATCTTATTGTGACCAAAAAAAAATAAAAAAATCAAAAACTCCTACATATACGACATGCACAGTGAACTGCCTCTGTTGGCATTTCATCACCCCAATTACTTACATATTGATTTGGGCGAGGAGCATCCACTCTGCTCATGAATCTGCAGCTCAGTAAGAGTTATTGCCCCTGAAGCATTTCAATGGAAGTCAAAAAGGTCATTTAAATGCTCTTGAAAAACCCCACTGAAGCAAGTATCTTGAAATTGTTTGTTTCTTTTTTATTTTTATCTTTAGAAACAGGGTGATAATTTAAAATTTATACAATATTCTTTTTTAATAACTTAAGATGAATAAGCTATATCAAAGCCATCATCCAACACAGTAATATACTTGTTCATATAAGAATGCATGGAATTGATCATTGTGTAAAAGGGTAAAACAAAAATTGGGAGAAAAACTACCTCAACCTATGGAATTAACTATTTCAACTACACATCTCACAAGACATAAAGTAACAAAAAGCAAGCATGTTAATAATAGATCAACATGGTCTGACTTTTTTGGCACAGGTTTTGAAACAAGATTCTCTAAAACTTATCAATGCCCAAATGCAAGAAATTTTTAATTTTACCCAACTGTTGGCTCAAAATCTTTTTAGAATCTCCTAGAATAGAAAATTTACAGACATCTAGGTTATGGAAATATTAACATACTTTTATAACTTTTAATTCTCTATAAATATGGTTTGGTTCATTTCATTATTACATTAAAATCATAAATTTCAGAAATTCTTTCAAAAGATATGTTTTGATTCCATTTTTATTTCATTATGATAATACATGTATTTTTTAAGGTAGCTACACTCTCATGACTTATCAATATCAGTGGTTCTAAGTAGAAAAACTGTATTAATTTCCATTAAATATAGTTTAATTTAATCAATAACCAAAGAAATGTACATGATGTTACCCTTTTAAAGATGTCAGACATACAAAAACAGAAGTGTATGTCAACATAAGGAAATTGCACAATAAAAATACATAACAAGAGGCCAACGGGCCTTATTGGTCACCTGAGTATTAGTTAAAAACACAAGTAATTATATCTCTTGGGTTCAAATTTACTATCATTAAAGAGTAAAGGTAAAGAACTTGAAATATAGGGTACTCAAGTTTGCTGATGAAAATTCAGTAAACCAAAAGGTATAAAATTCTATTCTGTATTCCAATATGATTGATTGAATGATTGTTTGTTTGTTTTACATCCCGTCGATAATTTTTCACTCATATTGAGACGTCACCAGCTGTAGGTAAAGTACCACAAACTTAGACCTATGCTTAGCACTCAGGGCTGTAGCAGTGATGGTTCTTTAACGTGCCAATGCCTGCCATGACACAGGACCTCCGTTTTTAAGGTCATATCCAAAAGATCTGCGATTCTCACTTCTAAATGCTGAACATTTGGCGAAGGAGCAATCACTACCTATGTTTACATCTTAGATTTGATGCGGCTATGGCACGAGCGGGGCTCGAACTCACGACATCCTGGTTATGAAGCGAACGCTCTAACCACTGAGCTACCACGACCGCCCAATATGATCACATATAACCAATCTACATTACTACCAAAGTTCATCCAGAAATTATGTATACTTCCCAAGATATGCTGAAATGAATTCAGAATAATGCCTTTTATTTTTTGGTAGAGTTTTTGCTGGACCCGGGCACTGTACAACTAAACAGAATGTTTGTGCATTGCAACAAGCAATTACATAGAATGTGCAACATAAGATATCTTTTTAAGTTGAATTTCTTTCCTCAATTCATAAACTGATGTCTGTAATAGCTCCAAGAGGCTAAAAATAGTAAAACCGTCTGCACTTATCACGGCCATTTTGACCAGTGTCATCGAGGTAAGAAATTCAACTTAAAAATGATATCTTATGTTGCACATTCTATGTAATTGCTTGTTGCAATGCACATTCTATTTAGTCACATAGTGCCAAGGCCCAGCTAAAATTCGACCGAAAAAATAAAAGACATTTTTCTAAATTCATTTCTGCATATCTTGGGAAGTATTCGGAATTTCGGGATGTTTTTGGTTATGTGTGATCATATGAGAATACAGAGTAGAATTTTGTACCATTTAGTTTACTGATTTTTCATTGGTAAACTTGGGTACTCTGTACTTAAGAGTTCTATACTTTTAATAGTAAATTCAAACCCAAGTGATCACTAGAGCTATGAAGTCTATAAGGCCAAATAAAAAATACCTTTGTTTCCAGTAACTGAACTGACCCTATCTTTTTTTAAGTTCAAATTTCCAAATCTACGATACACAACTAATTCAATAATCTGAGTGAAAAAATTACAAATTTAAGAATAAGAACTCTGTAAACCTAATGTTAACTAATACAAGAACTTTTCATGTGTGATACATGCTTTTCATCTCAAATGTTTCATCACAATAATTTACTTGTACACAAAACATAATGCAAGTTGTTAGTTTATTTTTTTCCCATTGTGATTTCTTTACCATGTAAATGATGTCAGATGACTTTATTGTCACAGACATCTATTAAACAATGCAATGTTTAATGTTTTTCTTCTTTTTTAATTGAATACATGATTGCAACTAGCACATGTTTTATGAAGTCATTGTTGTGTACATGTGCTTTCGTCACATAATTTTGTCAGACACCCCCTAAGGGTAACTGTTGCAATCTTTCTGTATGTGGCTTTCTGCATGTTGCACGATTTGCATGGGTCTGGAAATTTGCAATTACTTTTAACTTTTCTTTTGCAGTAAACAATTGACATATTTTATCCATCTAAATGCAGGGAAATTTCAGAAGTATGCATTCAAATTATTCATTTCACTACCGACAGGGCACCATTTATTAACTGCACAAATTAAATTATCGGTTTTGATGATTATCAGCTTTATTATACTGAGGGGTCGATATATCATACCTTTGTACATCATTTTTTGTAGCTTTGGTGGTGTTTTGGTGATTTCTAGTTATACTAACCATGATATAAAGTCAAGAATACCACTTGGTCATAACTGTTGCTACATATACATACGAATTTCATGTGTTTATTCCCTGAATACTTAAAAATGTGTTTATTCCCTGAATACTTATAATTTTGTTCATGTGTTATTCCCTAAATAGGAGGCCTCTGTGGCCGAGAGGTTAGAGCATCGGGCTCAAAATCACAAAGCCTATCACCTCTGTCGGCGCGTGTTCGAATCTCGGCCGCTGCGTTATGTTAGCAAATTTGCCAGTTTACTTGCGGAAGGTCAATGGTCTCTTCCCAGGTACATTGTATCTGGGTTCTCTCCTCCACCAACAAAAACTAGACACCACCAGATAACTGAAAAATTGTTAAGTGTGGCAGAAAGCAATAAATAATCAATCAATCATATTCCATAAATACTTATAATTTTGTTGATGTGTTTATTCCCTGAATACTTATAATTTTGTTTACGTGTTTATTCCCTGAATACTTATAATTTTGTTTGTATATTTGCCAAATTTGGGTTACAAAATTGTAAGAGTAAATTACTGTGTACATTCACTTATGCAGCAATTTGTCCCACCACCGTGTGTAAACAAATTGTTATATGACTCACTGCATATTGCAATAGGTCACCTGAGTGTCTCAGCTGACTTGAAAACTGTTTAAAATGACAAAATTTTAATTCCAACATCTTCAAGGACTACTATTTTATAAATAAATACACGTAGAAATCAGTTGTAGATATCAGGGAAATCATTGTACAAAAGACACACACCAGAGAAATACCATCACAGTAGTTATTGCCCTTGACATTTTTTTTTTTCCATTTTGAAAAAAAAAAAAATCTTTTACAGACAATATAAGTTTTTGCAGTACCAAATAGTTTACATTTCTTTAAAATTATACCCAGTGAATGAATAAAAATATATTTCTATCATGCACAAGTTTAATTAAATACAGATTTGCAAAAACCTTTGACATCACATGAGGGTGGAGCTACCTTTAATCAGATTTAGCTGTAATGTCAGACAAAAAAGTACAATTACATATCTACCAGAATACATGTACATCAAATTACAACATTGAAATGTCACACAGGAAGCCATATCTACAGGAATTCAAAACATATATCCATCCATTCCATCAACCTTTCATTTCCTATCAAGGTCACCTTTCAATTTCATGCACAAATAAAACTTGTGTTACATGATGTTAGTGATGTACATCATTTGCAGGGGGCCTCCGTGGCTGGGTGGTTAGAGCATCGTGCTCAAAATCACAAGGCCTCTCACCTCTAATCGGCATGGGTTCGAATCTCGCTCACGTCGATATATGTGAGAAAGTTTGCCAGTTTACTTTCGGAAGGTCGGTGGTCTCTTCCCGGGAACATTGTATCTAGGTTCTCTCCTCCACCAATAAAAATTGGATGCCACCAGATAACTGAAAAATTGTTGAGTGTGGCAGAAAGCAATCAATCAATCATTTGCAGCACTAAATGAATACAATAATTGTGTTTTTGTTTCTTTGTTTTACATTCCATCAACAGTTTTTACTCATATTGAGATGTCAGCAGTTCAATCTATGCTTAGCGCTTATAGTTGTAGCAATAAGGGTTATTTAATGTGCTTAACACCTGCCACAACATGGGACCTTCACTTTTAAGGTCATATCCAAAAGACCCGTGATTCTCACTTCTAAATGCTGAGCATTTGGTGAAGAAGCAATCACTACCTTTGTTTACACCTTAAGTTTGACATGGCCATGGCACAAGCAGGGCTCAAACTTGTGACCTCTCAGTTACAAAGCAAACATTCTACCACTGAACTACAATGACCAGTGTTTCCAATAATTGTATCAATGCCAAGTGATCCTGAAATTTCAGAAGAACCTACTTCCCTCTTCAACCCAGAAGACTCCTATATACAAATTCCTGAACTAATTTGTTCTACTTTATCACTTACTAAAACAAGAGGCCCACAGGCCTCATTGGTCATCTGAGTATTAGTTAAAAGTATCACTAGCCCTAAGGGCTATGAAATCTAGAAGAAAAAAATTCTTGTTCAGCATATCTAAGCTAAATTCTAATATTTAGCAACAGTATAAAACAAGATGTATTCTTAAAACTTAAATGTCCCCAAAAATCCTATACTGGTGAAAGACTTTTACAGAATATATGTAACATTAACACATTAATGACCAATTTTGGTGAAAGACTATCTGCTCCTTCTATATATCCATATAGTTCAAACTCATTATTAATACCACTAAAGATGTTATTCAAATGTTTTACACACAAGTGTGGCCCCACCCTGAAGACAGAACCTCTACCCAGAGATCATAAAATTTACAACTTTGGTAGAGACCTTCCTGCTCTACATCACCATGCATTCAGTTTTACTTACAGCTGTGCTGTTGTATAGAAGATATTTGAAAATTGGTCAATTTTTGACAGTTTTCACCCTGTCCCTAAAGCCCTGAGGGTGCAGGATTCCTGGAATTTAAAATGTATGTTTTCCTTGTCCCAAAGATGCTTTATACCAAATTTTGAAAAGAAATGGAATGGTAGTCATCAAGAAGAAGTTGTTAAAGCACAACAATGGATCTTGACCAATTGCAATAGTCCACCTGAGTTTACTAAAGTGACCTAAAAATATGTACATTAAAAACTGTACCCATTTCATTCATGGATAATTACTTTGGTAACTGCAACCATTCCTAAAGTGATATAAATATTTACTTTCACTGCAGAAAAAATAGCATTTATTAATGGGACACCCACACTTGTAAAGTAGCAAAAATATACCTGTAACTTTAGACACTTTCATAACAATTATAAACATTTTGGCTGTTAGACAATTAAAAAAAAATCTTAAATTCCATACCATTGACAACACAGGCCTCATGAAACAGAACAAAAAAAAATGCACAGCATCAGTAGTGTCAACTAGAGACTAACACAATATCACGAAGAAACTTAACTAGCACAGCAATCATCTAACAAATGGAGATGTCCTTTTTTAAAACTCCAGCATGATAGGTAAAGAGGAAAAACATGGTATGCCAGAGTTTGTTTGTTTCTATTCTGAAAGGTCACTGGTCAAGTACTACTAAATGCAGGATCACACCCAGCAGGAAGCTTTACTTTCACTTTTAGAAAATGAAAGTAACAGTTCATACTTACTGTCTATATCAGCTTTTCCTAAGAGGTCAAGCGGAGAAAAAACACACAGGGTCAGCATAATTGAAAATCTTGTTTAGAAATATTTCATTGTGCTCTCATGTTAATATCATTTATGAATCTTGTTACTCATGTCATTTTTGCTACTCTAATTATGCAATATCAACATCTGTACCAGAAAATTTACATACATCAAAAACATTATCCAATGAGCTAGAACATGTTTTGAATATTATAATGACCTAGAGTACATAATGTGTTTGTGAAACACTGATGCCCCCGTGTGGCCAAAATCAAAGGTCATGAGGTCAAAAACTTTGGTATGAAAAAAAAGGATCTTTCACAAGGAAACACATGTGTGACATTAAGGTTCTTTTGGTCTAACTCTATGGTCATGAGGTAAAACATTTTGCTTCCTAAAGAAAGGTCTTGTCAAAAGGAATACACCTATGAAATATGAAAACCTTATCACTAACTATTCCAAAGTTATGGCCAAGGTTAAAGTTTTTGCAGACAGACAGATGGAAAGACCAAAAACTATATACCCTTGAATCTATGATTATGGGGGCATAATAAATATATTTAAATTCAGAAAAACAAAGGATCATCAATACCACCTGACCGCAGGTTTACATAGTGCACACACAAATCTGATTTTTACAACTGAATATATTCCTGTATTCAACAAAATGAAGCATGCCCAGCAGGTACACAACATTCTCAACAATGAAAATGTGCTGAATTATGATTGAAATAACTATAATCTAAGAATGATTTAATGTCCAAATATCAACAAATCTTCAACATTGAAACAACATTGAGGTACAGCATTTCTTCACCACTGAACTAAATTTAATGTATTATGCTGAAACAACATTGAAAATGAAGACAAATTTACAATGTTGAAGATGTAATGTTGTTTAATGTTGAACTTTTAAATGCTGAAAGAATTACCACAATTCATCTGGAAATAGTATGACTTTGGTGTATTAAAAGTATGTCTGGATACCTACTTTTCATTTACAGATTCCATAGGAAAATGTTTAATTATCCCTCGTACAAAAATATCTCTGCATGCTGTATTATTAATGCATGATAGGTCAATATACATACTGTGTTTACTAAACAAAACAATGGTAGATGTCAGATATTTGTCTGAGGTTCATGGTGATGGTCGGAGATTACTTTCTAGAGCATTTCATTAGCAAAATATAAGGTCAAGAACTTCTGCTGTAAAAGGGAATTTGGGCAGACTTAATACATTTGGACCAATAAAAGTTTTTGTTGCATTTCACAACTGCATTGCAAACAGACTCAATTGTGTCATCACACAATGCATTACTGTATCGGCCAAAACGTTCTAATTCAAGGGTGAATTGCGGTAAGCCTACAAGTTCTACATCTTGAACACAATTTCAAAATGAAACCTATCTTCAAAATAAACTTTGCCTATTATCAACAAACATTCAACCTATTGTCAGTACTAATTCAACAATGAAATGTCATCTTTGATTAAACTTCAAAATTTCAACACCAATTCAATTTTCAAAACCTACCCACTTTTCAACAATGAAAACCTATGTTGAAACAATGTTGATGTGTTCAATATTTGGTTTTCACCTTAAAAATCAAACAAGATTTTATTTCAATGTGATAACTTCTGTGTACACTCCCCTGAAAACCTTTAAAACACACGAAATACCCTCCTTTAACACCTACCCCTTGTATCTTCATCATCAATGGTGGCTTGGCTATCTGTGGATTCCTTGATGCCATCATTTTTTTTCACTATCAGACTTCGACCTATAAAACACAATAATCATCAATAATTTTTAATGTAACATGAAAGAAGAAACCATGCCCTATAATACCTTTTCCTTTCTTTTTAAATTAACATTGTTCTCATAAATTGTCACAATGTATAATTTTTTTTTTTTTTTAAACTCATACTGCTAAGGTATGCAGGGAAAAAAATTAAGTATAAAAAATGGATTTTAATGCTTCAATACAAACAAAAGGCCCAAGAGACACATCGCTCACTTGAGCAGCAGTTCCAGCCTACCACAAAATAGCTATTAATTAAGTTTGGTATCATTTTTCCAGTCAAAGGAACCATGGTATAACAAGTCTTGCAACAAAGTGCAAATTGCTTGCTACTCATTTCACAATTTAAGGACATTTATTTAAGAACAGAACATTTACACTTGTTTTCATATAATATTATTCTAATGCAAAATGGATCCATTCTGAAACTCAACTGGTAACAAAGGGCAGCAATTTGATTGAAATCAAATTCTTTTTTTTATAAATTTATAAAATGATTATATACAATATATATCTTTGTAAACTTTGGGTTTCTACCGTGTCCCCTTCCTGGACAGTAGTAGTTAGGGTTTGAACATCTCATTAGCACTTTTCTTCACTTATAGTCACATTTAAAAAAACACCAAACAACCCAAAAAACGGCATGATTCTGTTTTCCCAACCAACCCTATATTTTGATCCCCAGCCCTAAGCTCGGGATATCTACCCTTGGTTACCCCATAAGAGTTTAAGCAAAGTTAAAAACACACAAGAGTACCTAAACCAGTAATAAATGCCTGTCACAAGCTTATTTAGGGTGTTTTTCTCCAGCCATGAGTTATAGCTTTACTTAACGTAGTATCAGCTATCATCAAGTTGTGACATACTTTCTTTCGCATATTAATTAAAGGTACTGTGACAGGAGGTAAGTAGAGAGTCCAAGAGCTCCATATGCAAAATATTTTCCCAAAAGTTCAACAACCTGTAATTTTTTTCAAACATTAAAGAAAATAAGAAATTTGTTGGGAAGTAAAATCCTTGCAATATGCACATCAGGTTGTTTACAAGGGCCTTAGCTTGAAAACTATAAGGAGTTAAATGTACAAATAAGTATTCATTTTGCAATAATTCCCCAGGAATGCACATCTTCAATATCCATACACATACACCATAAAATAAGGTCCTCACTGAAAACTGGGGGAGGAATTAGTCAGATAAATCAGGCACTCTTTATACAATATGTCCTCAAAACTGAGTTCAACAATGTAATTTTTTCAAAAATTTAAAATCAAAATCTTTGCCACATGCTCATCTTCAATACCCATGAAAACACCTTATACAATAAGGTCCTCACATAAAAATTGTGAGGAGAGTTAGCCAGACAAATAGTGTACCCTCCATATCACATTAAATCTTAAATAAAGGGGAAAATTCCTGTGAAAAGTCGAAATGGATTAAAATTGCAACATGACTTAGTGTGACCCACAAAGAAGCTATACAGGAAGTTTATTGATTGATTGATTGACTGTTGTTTTCCACCACACTCAACAATTTTTCAGTTATCTGGTGGTGTCCAGTTTTTATAGCTGGAGGAGAGAACCCAGATACAATGTACCCAGGAAGAGACCATTGACCTTCTGAAAGTAAACTGGCACACTTTCTCACATATATCAGTGTGAGCGAGAATTGAAGACAGAAGTTTAAGCTTGATATGTCAGAGAGAAATAAATATAGAAACAAACACCCCAAAAGGACACACAGAAAGATGTACATACATCACTTTACCATCCCATGTAAAGATGGGCATTAAAAAGTATGGTATCATAGTTCTGAGTGATATTCACATAATACTTTAGTATCATGCATGTTTTTCATTTATCATTTTTAAAAAAATGATATCTACCCTATTTCTGAAGAGTATGTAAAAGGAAACACAATTCTTTATTTTTATTTGGAGAGGGGGGGGGGGGGGGGGGGGGTGTGTGTTATTCCAAGGTATGGTTTGAATAATTTGAATAAACTTTAATCTACATGAAATTAGTAGGTTTCCTTATTTATTTAGAAAATTATAACCTACTTGTTCTTACATTTTTTTTTATGACTATTTCTATAAAACACCCATTGAGTCCCCTTCCTGAACACAGGAGATTATGATTTGAACAAACCTGATTCTATCAAATATAACAAAACTTAGGTAACTCTATCATTATAGGTCTTCTGCAAAATCTACAATTTAACAAACTTTGTGCCTATAAAAATACATCTTTCAAAGGAATTTTATTCACTAGGTACAATAATTTTTTTTTTTTTAGTAAACTTTGATACTGAAAAAGTTTACATTTTCTATATACAATTAATCATCTGTCATAAAAATGTTGTCAAGGGCAATAACTCATGTGCTATTTTCTCAACTGTGTGTCTTATTATACAATGATTTCCATGATATCCACAATGAATTAATGTGTGTATAGCACACTCATCTGAACAAGTTTTCATCTTGTTTACCCAAACTTTATGCCAAGTTTGGTTGAAATTTGTTCATTGCCTCTGGAAAAGAACATGTTCTTCTAAAGACACCACCAGTTTTAGTATTTTGCTATTATCTACCTTTGGAATGGGGTGTGGTCCTTCATTTGAACAAACTTGAATCTTTTTTTTTACTCAGAACCCTTTATTTCAAGTTTAGTTGAAAATGATTTAGTGGTTTTGGAGAGGACATAAAGAATCATTTTTGTTAATAGTGATATTTCTGGTTCTGTGGTTTTTAAGGAGGAGATTTTTAAAGAAACACCCAATTTTTAGGTGTTTTCATTTTTCTTTCTTTTATTCAATATTATCTATTATCAACTCTATCTTATTTATTAGGGTTTGGCCCTTCATATAAACACACTCACACCCCTTTACCTAAGGACAGTTTGGTCAGGTTTGGTTGAAATTGGGTAAATGGCTCTGGAAAAGATTTTTTGCCATATATTCCTATGTTGAATTTTGCACCCCTTCTGTGGCCCCAATATTCGTCCAAGATAACCATATGAACAAATCTTCTAAATTATATAACAAACCTTTCTTATATATATTGATATTTTTGGTGCAGAGGTTCTTGAGAAAATTGTTAAAGACATCCACCCAATGTCAATCTTTAATTCTCTGCCCCCTTCAAGAAGACATGGCCCTTCATTTGAACAAACTTGAATCCCCTTTACCAAAGGATACTTTTGCCAAATTTGATTGAAATTGGCTTGTTGGTTTTAGAGAAAGTGATGAAAATGTAACAAGTTTATGACAATGACAAATTTCAATCAGAAAAGTTTACTTGAGCCCTTAGTTCAAGTGAGCTAACAATATACATATTAAATACAGCTAATCTAGTTTTTCTGACATGCACAAAATATAGTGCATTTAGGAAATTGTGGAAGATACATGTTACACTTATATGGTTGTTACATATTGGACAATGGTAATGTCTCAAGACAACTGTGCTTTGTGAATGAAAGGTTGCTGTCTCAAACATGCAAGAAATGTCTGAAAAACAATATCCTACAATAAATTTTGAAAGTAATTTTTTTGAATTTATAAACTTTCAAACAAGCTATGAAACTGAACAATACATTTAAACACTACATGCCTCTATCCATATGTTACATTTATCAAAATGATTATCTCCTTTATCCATGTAACCTATCTGCACTGACATCTAAAATCAACCAGCATGCATCACATCCTGGTTTCCCTAAATAGTCCAATTCAGAGCACAATATTCAACTGATCAAAATACAATATTCATTTGACCACAACATAATATTCAGCTTGAGTCCCACACCGATTCTAGCCTGACATTGAAACCAACAAGTTAATTACTGGCAATTCATTCTGTATCCACCACTATATCATCTAAACCTTTGAGTCACTTCACAAATCAAAAAGCTAAGGTTTCTAATCAAGTTTTTGATGTGTAGTACAGAAGGATTAACAAACAATGACAATGTCTAAATGACATTAGTTTCTTAATAAATAGCACAAAAGACAAAATTTTGATATGATATTCAATCCAAGATATAAAAATAGAAAGAGGATGAAAGATATTTACATCTCATTATTTTGTCACAAAAAAAATGAACATCGCATTGCCCAAATTATGAAATTACCAGTATCATCTGCATCATACACTACAACTGTACCATGTTTCAAAATTCTTGAAGAAAATATATATTAATGAACATCCGACAGTCTGTCACTTGACAATGTCTTACAGCAGTCTAATTTTACATCAAGTTCTCTGTGTCTTTCCATGGTTTTTATCACACATATTCAGCATAATGCAAAATGCATGTCACATTTCCACTAAACAAAACAAAATCAAAGAAAGGGGTTTCATGCACAAGAAATCAACATATATTCAAATAAGATGAAAGTGAAGAAAATGAAAGTACGTAAATACTATGACCAGAAAAATTGAGAATCAAATTATCAATACTACTGTTAATTTACTCCATAATCAAGATGGTTTTCCTGTTTTGTTTGATCTTTTTGCAGTTGCTCAACTTTGACAAAAAATTTTAGTCTGGTGTTGTAGTTTGATCTGGAAAGTACTTGTTCCAGATTGGAAAACAAAAATCTAGACATAAATGCCATACCAGTACTCTAATTTGTTCTCTAGTATCAATTAAGATTTTTTGTTCTTGCTGACCCAAATTCCTTCCTACAAAATATAGATGAATTAGTCTTATTGCTATTATGTATAATTTTGTTAATGAAAGCTTTTATGATACCAATAACCAAAATTATATACAACAATATTGAAATGGATGCTACAGCTCAGTATATGGACTTCTTACCAAATGAATGAAATTCAAAAATTCTTTTTCCATCTTAATTAACCCCCTCCCTTTTTGCCCAATGAATTGAATAAAATAAAAAAAAAATTCCTTCCCATCTAATTCAAGTATCAAATACAGGGCATTGACCTTTAATATGCATAAAATGAAATTCAAGCCAAAGCTACCTCTCCTAAAAGTTGAATATTGTGAAAGAAAAGCCGATTACAGGAAGATTTACAAAGCTGTGAAGGGTTGAATTTGTTTTTACTTCTGAGGTACATACCAGCATTTGGTTTCCACACTGTCAGATGACATAAGTTAAGCAAATGTTAATAATAAAAAAGTTGTCAAAATTCAAGGTAATTGAAACTAATGTCAAGTCGTGGTAAAGTTTTCTGAGAGAAATTTCCTTAAATGCAGGAAAGATGAAACAATAAACAATATCAGTGGGAGTACAGGTGGGGTAGACTTTCCATTCAAACTTTCAGCAACTGGAATGGAGCATGAAACTCTTTAAAGCTATATTGTTGTCAAATTAAAAATACAAATGTAAACTAAAGATGAATACTCTATCATAATCTAATAAAATAAAATATAATAAAATAAAAAAATTAAAAAAATTGGTAAAAGCAATGAAAAGTGCACAAAAATAAAGCCAATATATTAAACTTGATAAAATCAAAACTATGTATCAAAAAGAACACAAGATAGGGGTAGTAGATGTGACAGAAAAAATTCTGGAAATGCAACAACCTGACTGGTTACCTTGGTCACACACAGACCTACCTGCCAAGATGGCGGGACTAACTGCAGGCGAAAGGGCATTACCTGAATTTGATGACAACCAGTGATATCAGAAACATATCACTCAAACTTATTACAGTATTTTATAAGATAACAGTTTATGAGAAATTATGAATCGTCATTTTCAAAAATCAATCATATAAAAATAAATAAATAAGTGACAATTGTAATAGGATGCTGTTATGAAAGTCTCCCAAACAAATAACAATTGAATCCCTACCCAAAAAAGAAACTTGCTTTAAGTCTACTTTTAGCACATTAAATAAACTGCATATTGTTTTTAGACTTAATTCCCTTGCAAAGCCCTGAAAGTTAATTCCCCTAAGATCCCATAAAATGAAAGGAAACCCTTTCAGCACATCTTATAAAGAAGAAACAAGCTTCAAGTGCACTATTAGTTAACGAAGTTATCATAGTTGTGAAACATGTGAAACCAACTGGAAATTATATGTTTCAAACACCTATTATGAAAATTGTACCTCTTTTAATGCCTTTAAAAAATGATATATTTACCTAAATGGACTTTCAAGAAATTTTAATTGCATCACTTAGGGCATATAAAATCTTGGAAACTCTTTTGAAAATATTTTCAGAGACTGCTGAAAAAAATTCGGAAGGGGTTAAACATTAAAGTTAAATTTATTGAGAAATTTGATGTTTTAGTGGATTTTCAAAATTCTAAATTCACTTTTTTATTTGCCATCCTTCACTACCACAACATATAAATTTTATTGAGATTAGACAACACTGAAAAATTGATGCATTTGATAATTTCAAGCATATTATTTTATGTGCCATTCTCATCTACCTCTATTTACTGAACTTCACCGAGATTGGAAAAGGACAGCTTTGAAATTTAATGCATATTTGGTGGCCATTTTTAAAATTTTGTCCATTTTATTCCCCATTGTTTAACTACCCTTACATACCAAATTTTGTTAAGGTCGGACAACAATGAAAAAGTGTCAAACATCATCGTAAAAGTTTTAGCAATTTGATAATTTTGAATTCATTATTTTATGCATCATTTTCACCTACTTCTACTTCTCAAATTTTGTTCAAACTGGACAACACAGGAAAGTTGATGCATTTCAGTGACCATTATGAAAATTTCAACCATTTTGAAAATTTGGAGTTCACCATTTTAATCTCAATCCTCAATTACCAATATATTCCAAGTTTTTTTGAGATCAGACAACAACGAAAAATCCATGTGTTTGTCAAGGGTTTACCCCAATAAAGCAAAGCTTTTATGTATTCTCATCGGTATGTGAAAAGCATTTTCTGAACCCCTGTAAAAAAAATTGGACAAAGCTTCCCTTGTATATTAAAAGATCTATTCAGAAATTTTAGGTGTTTTGGAGGCCATTTTGATAATGACACATTCATCATTTTATGCACCGTCCTCAACTACCCCTACATACCAAATTTTGTTGAGATCAGAGGATGCTGAAAAATTTACATATTTTCAGCTGCCATTTTGAAAATTTCTGCCATCTTGAAAATTTTTAAGCTAGTATTTCATTCATCATCTTCAACTACCCCTAAATGCCAAATTTTGTTGAGACTGGAATATGTTGAAAATTTGACCTACATTTGGCAGCCATTTTGAAAATGGTGGCCTTTTAGAAAATTTCAAGTTTATAACGTTTTATTCACCATTCTCAACTGCCCTTTTATAGCATATGTCATTGACCATGGATGATGTAAAAGTTTGAGGCATCAAAAACTGTTATACAATCTATAGTAAAATTTTTAAACCCCAACCCCTTTTGATGTTTTCCCTCCCACATATCGCAAAACTTGAATGCTTAGGATCATCTAGAAACATAGGCCTACCATACCATAAAATATTGTGAACTTTCACCTAACCATTTCTGAGATCCACTCCAGAAAACAGAGAAAGAAGGAGAAATAAGAACTGAACAAAAATGTTAAGTTTCCAAACTTAATAAATTTCCAGTCTTGTGACATGCTTTCTTTTTTTTCCCTTCTCTTTTTTTAATATAAATAAATAGGGGGGAAATCATTTTCAAATATGATGATACTTTAAAAAAAAACCAAAAAACAAAAACAAAAAAAAACTCCCAGTATTTTGAAATTTTCCTTCAAAGGCAATTAGTATAAGCATTAACAAGTTACTCATCAAAGATTAATTACATGTTGTCATAATTAGTGCATAAACATCTCAAGTGTTGATCTCTCTGAGCAAACTATATAGTGCACTAGAATCTTCCCCATAAATGGAAAATAAATTTTACTAAGGTGCTACAACAGGTGTGATGCCATATTGTTAGTTATTACATTTCAAATTCATATCAAAGAATGATCATGATACAATTGAATGACAGGGAACAAAGAGGTTGCAGTCTGCCTCTATAAAATACAATATAAATCTTAGAAAAGCTGTCATTTCTCCACCTGCATGAAGAAAAGAAAAATTAGTAAAATTTGCTTTTCATTAAAAAAAAAAAACTAAAATAAAAAAAGTCAGCATCAGAGCACATATGACTATGGAGAACTACTGTGAGTATGTATTACACAACACACACCACACATACAGCCATGGAATTAAGCTATACCTTGTGTGACACTTACCTTTGTTAACTATATAAAAGCAAGCAAAAACAGAGATGTACAAAGTTATCATGCCTGTATTAGTAAAAATAAAACCACACTGTGACCTCACATTCAAAGTACAGATGGATTCTCTCAATTCCTTTTTCATCATATTTAAAAACTCACTTCATTAATGGGAATGTTTCATTAATTACATGCAATACAAGAAACCATAGACTTGGATAATATATTCTGATGATTTGTATACTAAAATAAATTTGTTCAGTTGTGCAAAATCGCAACATATATGAAATAAAAGATTAAACAACCATTTGGGTGAAAATAAACACTTATAAAAGATCTAGAATGATTGTACTAGAAGCAAATTAGCAAAATAATAATAATAATAAAAATAAAAAAACCAAACAAACACTCCCCCCCCCCCCCCCCCCCAAAAAAAAACCCAACACACACACACACAATAACCCACTTTGAAGATTTTCATCAAACTTCATCTAAATGATTGCAAAATAATCCTTATTTGCATTTTCTTAATGGTCGTGTTGCATTGGTACTTTTGTACTTTAAAACAAAATTTGCTGTGAGGATTTGAAATATTTTTGTTAACAAATACAGTGTAAACCTGTCAAAATATAACAGGCATAGAACAGGAGAGAGTGGTTCAAAATTTATTTTTTTGGTGTGAGAAATTTTAAGAAACAATAAACAATATAGAAATTAATGAAACTGAATCATGTCAACAATTGCACTGGGAGAAAAATGTAAAAATAATAAAAGTATAAAAATGTATAAAAGAAGCAAACTTCTGGAAAATCATTGTATCTTATGAAGGGTTCAATTTACATGGATTTCATGGACAATGAAATGCACAATTTTTGTCATAGATCATGTGATAGTCCTGCCTATCAATTTATGATCAAAATGAAATATAATTTATATTATGTTGCAATGTACAGAAATTATATTTCTGAAATTGCAAAATCTAGGCCATCCAAGCAAATTGATCCCATGTATTTAAAGGATCCCACAGTACAATGGGATGGGAGTGGGGTGGATAAAATGACATAAAAGTTACACTAGTACAAAATTGTCCACAAGTCAAAAGGAACATACAATAAAGGAGACTTACTTGAAAAATTTCTTGTGGCCAACATGGTGGTGAGAATAGCTCCCTAAAAGTAAGTACAAGAAGTCAGCACGTCTGGTCATCGAATGCATATACATGTATCATGATCTGTAATTTTGTATCATATTGTTGATTTATACAAATTGGTCACCAAATATACTTTGGGAACATATTGGTTTTACTCTGCTTTTCTTATTGTTATGTTCCCCAAATGAAGTTTGAGAACACACTGGTTTTACTCTGTTTTTTCTTATCAAGGTCTTCTCTCTCCAACAGAAGATCTTGTTCTTTTCCCTGTTATTAGGGTCTTCTGTTTCCAAAAGAAAACTCTTCTGTTATTTTACTGTCTCTTAATGTTATCATGAGGGTCATTCATTTCCAAAAAAAGACCCATCTGTTATTCTACTATGATATTATTATTAAATTTTATTCTTCTAACAATTTTTTTCATGCAAATTCTCGAAAACAATAGCACGACTTTTCTTGTAATTTTCAGGTGTGATAGAACTTGAAAAGTTTCAGATAAATTTTTTGAAAGTTTGATTTTAATACTTCTGGTGCCAAGGTAAAGACCATTTCTTGAATTTTTGGTTACCCCTTTGTCCATGCTTGATCTCAGAAATGCCAACAGTTCATGAAAATAAGTAGATACTAGACACATTGTAGTTGTGCATAAATTTTTCTTCTGTGCATGCAGGCATTTTAAAAATTAGTGAATATTTGGGAAAGACTACATATTTTGGTTCCTAACACTTTACTTGTTGATAAACTAAGCACATGTGTTATAGGAAAGTTGCTCAGAAGAAAAAATTCTACAAGATGGTTAGAAGGTTTATTGCCATGATAACAAATACATTCTAATTCAATTTTTGTTAAGAAGATAATGTGTCAGAAGTGGCTTTTCAGATTGTCTTGAATCTTGAAACCTTTTTTAGCTGACCGTATACCAAGAGTCATGTATATTGCTTTGTGTGTATAAGACTTGACCCAAAAATCATTGTTTATTCTTCTAAACTCTGAATTGATATATTTTCGAAAAAGGGCATCATAGTCTTAGCTGGAGTAATGCAAGGGTGATGAAAATATTTTCTTTATGGTTGACACATTGTGTTTTAGTTTTAAAACCATACCAAATCATAGATTTTTGAATTTTTTGTTCAGGATCAGAAATACTCTAACTCTTTATATTGCAAAGGTAGAAGTGTTTATGTAACCCATTAAATCAATCAGTAGACGTTGACGTCATGAAGTTGTATGCATTTTTTGGTAAGAAACAGTGTTATGTGTAACCCACATTTACAAGAACACAATATAAAACATAAGGTATATTAACATGTTTCTGACAATGGCACATTGTGGGCATCTTGAGCATTTAATTTGATGACAGTTGATTTTGATGCTTACCAAATCAGCTCATTTCTCTGATCTGTTTTACATTCTTGATATGAACTTCTTTGTTTAAATACAACATCTGCTTTTAACAAGAATATTGGATTCTCCCTGAACTACATCTAACCAATGAACTACTTCCTATGATGAATAACTTGCACAATGATCAATAATTGTTGAAATGTCTTGAAATGATGATTTTGTCATATATAAGGTATATATTGAGTGACGTTGACTTTTACAAAATGATTTTGAGTGACCTTTGAATGAAAGTCATTGGTCTATTACTTATTTGTCTAATATATGATCATTACCTCTTCAAAAACTGTTAAAATAAGGAACTTTTTCCTTATATAAGGTATATGTTTACCTTTCTAAAATGATTTTAAGCGACCTTAATCTGAAAGCCATTTGCCTGTTCCTTCTTTGTATTATATATGACCAATACCTGTTCAAAAATTGTTGAAATAAGAAACTTTCTCTTTGTTCTGAGTGACCTTGACATTTCCAAAATGACCTTAGTCAAAATGTTTCTGTCCCTAAGAATATTTGATTAATTATGCTCAATTTCTGCAAGCATAAAAATTACACAAACAAGAGGCCCATGGGCCACATTGCTCACCTGAATCATCTTATTTAAAGATTTTCCCAATATGTTCATATGTAAAACTTTGATCCCCTATTGTGGCCCCATCCTACCCTCCTGGGGCCATGATGTTAATAAACCTGAATCTTTTCTGGCTCAGTGGTTCTTGAGAAGAAAAGTTTTAAAGATTTATTTACTATATTATTTATATAAAACTTTGATCCCCTATTATTGCCCCATGTACTACTGGGTCCAATGATTTTAACAAACTTGAATCTGCTCTATGTCAGGAAGCTTCCATGTAAATTTAAACTTTTCTGGTCCAATGGTTCCTGGAAAGAAGGTTTTTAAATGATCCCTACCCATTTTTGCATTTGTGATGATCTCCCCTTTGAAGGGACATGGCCCTTCATTTTAACAAAATTGAATCCCTTTTATCCAAATATGATTTGACTAAGTTAGATTGAAAATGGACCAGTGGTTCTGGAGAAAAGATTTTAAAATTTCTTCCTATATTTTCACTTGTGAAAATTTTATCCCCTATTGTGGCCCTACCCTACAACCGGGAGGTGGGTGGGGGTGTCACAAACTTGAATCTGCATTGTATCAGGAAGCTGCCACGTAAATTTGAACTTTTCTGGCACAGTGGTTCTTGAGAAGAAGATTTTTAATTGACTCCACCCTATTTTTGCATTTTTGTGATTATCTCCCATTTGAAAGGGGTATGATCCTTCATTTGAAGAAAACTGAACCTCCTTCACCCAAGGATGATTTGTACCAAGTTTGATTGAAATTGGCCCACTGTTTCTGGAGAAAAAGATAAATTTGTCAGTGTATTTTTGCTATTCCATTATTACCTACCCTTGGAGGAGGGTGTAGTCCTTCATTTGAACAAACATGAATTCCCTTCCCCCAAGGATGCCTTTTGCTAATTTTGGTTGAAATTGGCCCAGTGGTTCTTGAGAAGAAAATGTGAAAGTTTATGGATAGACAGATGGATGGATGGATAGACAGACAATGTACAACGGATTATCAGAAAAGCTCTCTTGAATTTTCCACTCTGTTGAGCTAAAAAAAAATTATACACCAGCAAACAAACCTTGAGTTTTCTACGAGCGTTGAATTTCTTGAGGCAGTCCACTGTCTCCTGTCTGTGCACCACTGAGGCAACTCTCTCACGTTGCTGAAAATAAACAAAAAATAATGTCATACGGTTAGTTATTAATTCATAATCTGGTACACATACAATTGTCCACCTGGTAATGAAACTTTGCACAAAAGGAATTTTTTGTGTTTTTTTTTTACCTATTTCCAAATGCCACTCTCAAAGGTGTATCCCAAAACTCAAGCAGTTTATTCCATAAAAATTGAGATTTTTTTTCACTGATAATATCAGCAACAATATTCTAAACAAGGGGGAAAAAAGGGGGAAGGGAGAAAGAAAGGGTGGAAAAAAGGAGGAAAAAAATCTAAAAGTAAACTAATTTTTCACTTTTTGCACAATGTATGTTCAATCCAACAAGTACAAAAGGTATGTTCTAGCATATTTATACCCTTGTAAGAATGAAAAGTGTTGCTTAGTAACAACACTTTACCATCAGATATAGCTACTTAATATTTTTTGAGTTTTCATACAATCTAAGACCTGACAGCAGTATAACACCATTGAAAAATTAATTCTATGAATCTAGCATCTCTGGTTTCATTTGTATATGTTATGAGATCAGGTGATTTGATAAATCAATACACAAACTGTGATTAGTGCTATTTGCATCAAGTATATTTTTACAAGTGTGGCACTTCATTTGAAGTAATTTGAATCCTTTTTATAGAAACATGCTTTGTAGCAAGTTTCATTTAAAATAACCCTGTGGTTCTGGAAAAGAAGTCAAAAATGTAATTTTATGAATGGACAGACAAAAGCTCACTTGAGCTTTCAGCTTGGGTAAGTTGAAACACATCGATAAGCATCATCCTTCAAAAAGTTCTAAGCCAGTTTCCACAGCATACAATGAAGAGACATTTGGAAAACAGAAAATTAGTAAGTGGCCAATTCCCTCAGAACTCAACAAAACCCTGAATGTGAATAATTCTCCAAAGGCTTATCTGTCACAAGAAAAGTTGGCCTGTATTTAAAAAATTATTTTTGAACTTCTAGTCAAAAGATTTTATTTTATCAAGTTTCTAGAAATGCAAGTTTTGTTTTGCATTATATGTAAAAATGAGTATGTTTATTCTTCATTTCTTACTTCTCAGTAAGTACTGTGAAATGTATTGTACCAAAAGTTCTGTGATCTGTATCGAATCAGCTAACTGCTGAACATCCCAATCTTACTGAAAACCATTTCAAATGTTTTTGAAAATAATTCATATTACAGAAATTTTCAATACTACCAGACATCAGTTTGGTGAATAAAGCACTACAGAGAGCTAACAAGCTGACAATGATTACAGATTACACTCCCAAATCAGTAACAAGACATGCTGATGTAAACTTTTATAACGACTATCATTAATTGAAAATGTACATTACATCACCTAAGTAAACATACTGAATTTTGCTTGTATGAAATTAAAGGTAAAATTGCCAGAAGTGTACTGCCTGTGCTATGACTGTCATTCTGTGGAAGCAAGAAACTGTATCACTGTCATACAATATTGGTTTGTTTAGAAACCACTATTCTTCCCATGTATTCAAGTGTGGTTCAATGGGGTCCACAGTTATATACAAATTTCGGTTTATTTCAAAGAAACAGTGACCTTGAACTTAGATGCAACAATTCCAAAACATTAGGATTCTTCTATATATCTCAAGTTTGGTTCGATATCATCTGCAATGAAGTCAAATACAGTATCTACTGAAACCTTACAGTAGATCTCAATAGCTATAAAACACTGGACTAGAGAAACTCTCACTTATTCAGAATTACTTTGCTGTAATAAAAATATTCATACTTATATCAGTTTGTTCTTAGCCAATAAAAATTGCTTATTCCAACATTTACATTACACATATTTTACTTGTTAATATGTAAATACAATACACTTTTCATGCAGAGCTCTTGGTGATTTAATAGAGGGTGTAAATGAATTTGAGAGTAAAGAAAACATATTTGACTATAGAATAAATATATTCCACTGATGGTTATCTTAGTCATATTTATGGGATTTGACATAAATTACAGCAATTTATGTCAAATCCCATAAAAATGACTAAGACAACCATCAGTGGAATATATTTATTCCACAGTCAAATATGTTTCTTTACTCTCAAATTAATTTACTTACTGTAAGCTTGCTTTACTGGTACATTGTTCTCCATAAAAGCTGTTACAGATGTACTAATATTTGTGGGTGGGTAGAGACAGTGGTACTTACACATATCCAAGGATGTTTGAGAGCTTCTGTGGCATTAATACGTTTAGCTGGATTGACTGTCAACATACTGTTGATAAGATTCTTGGCCTCAGGTGTAACTGTGTCCCATTCTGGTGAGGGATACTGAAAAATAAATATATCTCTACTGCAAATTCTTTCCAATGTTACCAGAGTGATGAACTTAAATTTGCTATTAAAGCCAGGAGAAAATCATAACCATCTACAAAGATCAGTGCTGTTTAGAGTCCAAATGTGTAACAAATTCTTCATATGTGACAAGAGGCACATGGGCCTTAACAATCACCTGAGTATCATGTGCCAATCTCCATATATTATATTATATTATATTATATATATATATATATATATAAATTGGTAGTATTTTCCTCATATTTCAATGTCAAAGATTTGTGAACAGTGATAATAATACATGATAAATAGCAAAGCATGTAAAACAAAAATAAAACCCTATATGTATCTCTTCTGATCTGTCCAATTAAACCCCTTATATATATCTACAAGATGGTGACAAAAATGTGTGAATATGCCACCATTTGAATTTTTTATTCCTCATGTTACTCTTAGAGAAATTAAAGTATTCAATACATATACAGTGACAAAGTTGTTGACATGTATTAGAATGATTTTTGGGTACGACTGTGTCAGATCTTCAATATTTATAGATACGATGGCTGTTCTTTATGTAATGTGTATTGTACCACAGCATGATAACGCTTTGCACGATTTCATGAGTGATGATACTCTTGAATAGCTTTATTCAATACCTTTTCAACAGTATAAACACGAGCCTTTAGCTCCACATAGTTTTAAACTTGTTGTTTTAATAGTCAGTCGTTGACCATTGTTGCAAAAATGCTTGGGAAACAGGTTGAGAATATTGAAGAAATTAGAGCTTATATAAAAGTTTGCATTCAGTAATGCAGATTTTTACTGAACTGGGGGAAGTTTATGGGTCTGATAAGGTATCTTATGAGACAGTTGTAGGTGGAGAAAGAAATTTCTGACGGAAACAGAGTCCATCAAAGATGCAGCAAAATCTGGCCAACCTGTGACTGTATCAGGCAAGGCAAATGTCTCAAAAGTCAGGGAAATAATTGAAAGTAATGGCAGTTACATGATACGTGATACTGCCAAAGCTGTTGGCATATCACCATTGCAGGTGCATTTCATTTAAAGCGTATTTTAAAAGTATGAAAGATTTATGACACATGGATACCGCATATATTGACAGATGACCAAAAACAGGTACGAGTACAAACTGCTAAGCAGTTGCTCAAAATATTTCCCAAATTCAATCAAAGACAATTTGCAAACATTGTTACTGGTGACAAAATATGGGCTCACTATTTTGAATCAGAAAGAAAAACTGGAAACAAAAATATGAATAACTAAAGACAGTAGAAGGCCTGTAGTTGCCAAAAGAACCATAAGCACAAAGAAGGTTCTTTATCGTTTATTCTTCTCATGTGATGATATAGTTCTACAAATTCCGGTGCCAAAAGGCAAAGTGTTACATGACAGTATTACTGAGATGTTATACTAAAAAAGCTCAAGAAATATTATCATAAATGATGCCCTGTGTCAGGAATTAGGTATGTTCGTCTAATTCTTGATAATTCTCCATCATATACATCTGAGCTTGTGAAGCAATTTATTAAGTCAGAGAAGGTTACCGTTTTGCCACTTTCACCATACTCTCCAGATCTAACCCCATGTGACTTTTTCCTTCTTCCAAAAAATTAAAAAGTTCTTATCTGGTCATTGTTACAAGTCCTGACAAGCCCTTGATTCAGCCATGAGTCAGTGCCTCAGAGGTGTACCTTAATCAGTGCACTGTGATGCATTTCAGAAATGGATTCAGAAATTGAAATTATGTATTTCAAAGCATGCAGAATACTTTGAAGGGATGTAATGTTCATTTCACTATTTGAGTCAAATGCTTTTGAGATATTGTAAAATACACTTTACATATCGAACAACCCTCATAAAATTGTCTGCTTCTGCTACAGATTGCCATTAGTTTACAATGAATACCAAATGACAGGAAATGACAAATGAAGCAAAAACTATACTTTTGGACTTGTTTAGCAGTGTATTTGAACAAAGTGAAATATTGAAAGTATTGAAAATAATTCCAGGAATCTGTAGGTTTTTGAGGATGTATCATAACACGGGCTCTACTGAAAATCAACACTGATTTGGCTGACCTAAAAAGATGGATGAATGGAGCTGTCAGACACTTAATCATATCATTTGGGAAAATCGTGCATCAATGCTACTAGATATTATTAAAGAATTTAATATCTATGTCAAGAAGCACAATCCAGCGATCTCACATATATGACCTAAGAAAGTGAGATATTGCTTGAAAAAATTGTTTATGCATGACGATGGAGAAAAACAGATAGGTAACCAACATTTGATTGGCTAACAAACTAGGATTAATTCATAACCTACCCACCCACCCCCTCCCTAATAAATTCCTGTGCATCCCTTATTAGTTATATCTTCTAATCAAGTTAATTACATCCCACAAAAACAGGGTTTTTTTAATTCTGTGCATCACATCATTTTAAACATACTTCACTCATACCGTCAGCACTTGTTACAATGGCCAAGTTTGTTTCCAAGCATTCTGCCTTTATAACGATATGCAGATATTACCAGTACAAGTTATTCCCCTTTTTATAAATTTGTTTTCTTTTTTTTTTTTTTATTTAAAATTTAATTAGGATCACCTCTTCATTAGTGCCCTTCTCGAGTTGAATATTTATTTTATAGGAAGCCATCAAACATACCCATGCAATTTTTTTTAAAACCATCCTATCAAACAGTGTATCGGTAAACCTGTCCATGTTTTATTTGATAAACAAACATCAACTTCTTTGTCAATAGCCTGCCTCAATTTAAAAACTGATCATACAAAGAACAAGCTCTTGCATATCGAATCTGTTGGGAGATACAAACACCATATGCAGGTGATGATGAATATTGCCACATAAATAAGGGAAGTTGACGATGGAGAAATTGAAATCATCCCGTTTGTCATAAAGTTGAGTTGTTAGTTTGCCGCCAGCATCTATTTTCAGTCAAATATTTAAGTACGAAGCAGAAGTTGAAGACTCTGTGGTGTCTTTTATTTCAAGTTCACTGGGATATATCGAATCGACATATGAATGAAAATGTAATATTATCTTTCTTGATGATCTTTTAGGATCTACTGTGATGATCAGGCAGATCACTGTAATAATCTAATCTAGTCAGATGGTGTTTTTGTATTGATTTCTTGTCATTAAAGGCTCATTTTTGGGGGAAAAAATGCTTTATTTAATATGACTGTATCATATTGAAATTAACCATATCATAGTGAAATATTGTGATACATATCGTATCATGAGGTAGGCATATCATTTCACCCCTACCCAAGAGCCATAATTTGAACAATTTTGATTCTCCACTCATTAAGGAAGCTTTCATACAAGTTTTGTCTTCTCTGTTCCAATGGTTCTTGAGAACAGGATTTAAAAAAAAAAAATAAAAAAATCACCATATTTTCCATATTTTTTAATTATCTCCTCTTTGAAAAGGGTATGACCCTTCCTTTGAACAAGTTGAATCCCCTTCAGGTAAGGATGCTTTATGAAAAAATTGGTTGAAATTGGCCCTTTGGTTCTGGAGAAGTTGAAAACGTGTAAAGTTTACAGACAGACAGGTGATCAGAATTGCTCACTTGAGTTACAGATCAAAGAGATTTATGAAGGGATTACAGAGAGATTGTATTGAATATGCAAAATGACATAGTAGATCTGACTAATCAACTGAATAAGATGGCACCTATTTAATTCAGTGAGTCAATAATCTGTATTATTATCCTTCAGAATAATACACTTAATTTCATTGGTCAAGGGCTGGTCATGTGAAGGGAGACAATTCATGATGTCTCTCTCACATGCAGGGTGACAACTGTGTTGTCTCCCTTTAGATGCTAAATTTAAATGGCACAAGCAAAATAATTCTATTAAAAGTTATTTAAAAATATGCGGTCTCTGTAATCAATAAATTCTGATAGTGACATCAGCATCAACATTAAGGGTCACATATTACGACAGGGAAGAAAGATATTCCAATTTTAATGCAATTTTGCATTTTGCTTGTTTTTGCGTCATTCTGTTATGACGTCACAATCGAAAGCTTTCCTTCTTGTTGATGCATGTATAACTGCTTCAAACCCAAGTCTTTTGTAGTGTTTAACTTACATATCTGATAAATGCATGACATTAAGTATAAAACAAAACAGTGCATGTAGTTGAGGGTGACATCGATTTCACTCCTCGAAAATCATTGAAAATTTATTTGAATTTTCTGCAGAAGAAAGTTGCTACAATTATGGCACAAGTCAATAAATGTTTGATAGGCTTTCAGTCTCAGATTCTTCAGGATAGTAAAACTATTGTGGACTGTTTAGCAGGGAGACATCACAAATCATCTGGTCTCAGCTGGGTTATCACCCTCGGGCGCCTATGCCCCCTCGGGAGATAACCTTACTGAGACTTGATAATTTGTGATATCTCCCTGCTAAACAGTCCATAATTATATAATAAGACAGAATGAAATGGCACCTATCTGATATAGGTGAATCAATAATCTGCCACAAGATAATGAAAGAGGCAGCACCAATTCAATACAGTGAATCAATAATCTTGGTGCTCTCAGTTTACAGATTAATGACATATCAAGCCTTCAGCAGAATTAGCTTCATTTAAAATGTGCTTCTGCATTATGTCCATCTTGTCAGTCCCACAAATACTTACATCATAAGCCCCTGCCTTGATTTGGGCATAAAGACGAGGTTGATCTTCATCCCAGAAAGGGGGATAACCCACCAATAAAATGTATAATATTACACCTGCAACACAAATCAATCATAAATATAAAGAAGACACTCAGATTTTTGAAAAAGTGTGAGGCAATGATTTTTTTATTCAATGAAAAGGTGACATGATGTCTCATTGCATGTCATTAAATCTAAATTTAATAAACTGAACAGTGTTCAGTTGTTGTAATACAACTTCACTGATATAATGGGAAAATCCCAACTTCAAGAACTGGTCCTGTTATAAATATCTTTCACTCCAATTTTTTTTGCATTAATTCTTACGTTCAGGTTGCAAACACTCTAAAGAGGAATTTTAGTGCTATTGATACTGAAATTGAAACTGAATGGATATTTCGAAGGAGCTGGTACCCCTTTACCAAAATTGTAAATTTTATAATCCCTGGGTGGAACTAAAATGGTCATACTAATTAAATGTCTTTATCATTTGAAAGAAATCTTGATTTTGCCAATACTATATAAAAACTAAATGCATATTTAAGAATGGACTGTATCAAAAATTGTGAATTTCCAAAAGGCAGGGTTCTGAATGTAGGATGGGACCAAAATACTCATGTAAAACTGTTTTTAATACACAAATGCCACCCAAAAATACTCATACTCAAGGAAGAATTTATATGCTACATTAACACTATATGACTGTTTTGGACCTGGCCTAGAGTCAGAACCCTGGGGTTGTGAAATTCACAATACTTTTGAACCCTCTAGGCCCCTTAATTAAGGAGCTGGCCCTACAATATGATATCATTGAATAGTTTCATCATTATCTACAAATTTTGTTTTATATGTCTTTACAAAATTATTTTTGCATCAAAAGATATTGACAAAAATGTGTACAAAACTTCATTAAAAAATTGTGGCACTTTATTTTGGTCTGGTCTATTTTATTTTGTGTCAAAATAGCCATTGTTAACATTAAATATATGAATTAATAATTGAAAACATTTAAGAATTGAAATAACATTTTAGATTTATCTTAATCCACAGTACTCATTATAATGCTTTTGTTTCAGTCATATCTTGAGGTCTACCACAAGTCAGCCTTCCTGTCACAATGTGCACAATGTGCCATCTGGTGGCTGATGAGATTGAAGTTATTTCCTTTCAACAATTGCTTTGTGGTATATGATTTCATTTAAAAATAAAGAGACCTAAAAGAATAAATGTGGATTGAATATTAGTTCCTTTTTTTTTTTTTTTGGATTAATTGTAAAGATATTAATAGATGATATGCCAATATAATAGTTTGCAAAAGTCAGTCTACTTTCTGCTGTTTTGTTTATATTAATGATGCATTTAATTTAGAAGAAGACCATGGTAAATACACAAACAAAAAACCAAGAGTATCATAAACAGTACACAACATATACTGAGAAAGCTATATAGAATGTGTTTATTTTAAGGTGTTTATTTTGGTATTTAATGCAAGAACAAGTTCATGAGTTTCTATAAATCAATTCAAGAGTAAAAATGGCTAGGTTGCTTTAAAAAAATGTTATCTATAGAGACAGTAGTATTACTCATTTGCTACCACGTTGAATTTTGAGGTATGTCTATTGGAAAACCTGTGAGAGGTGTTGAATGGATCTATCCACAGTATATTGGGGAAAAGACAAAGTTCAACTATTTATAATTTAAAAAAAAAAAAAAATAAAATCTGAGCAAACTCAAAGTTACTTGCACATCTTCAATGTGTCTATATCAACCGCACAAGATCTAAAGGATGCCCAGTCAAAGCTGTAAGAGGAGTTGTATACACAAAGTAGGTACAGTCTATTTAACAGATGCTGAAAAAAATCTGGAAAAAAATGAAGAAGTTCAACCACATGTAAATTTTTTGATAAATGTCTGAGCACTTCCAAAAAGTCACATGCACATATTCAATGTGTCCATAATAACTGTACAAATTTGGAGAATGTCAGCCTAAAGGTGTGAGAGGAGTTGATCACACAAAGTAGGTACCATCTGTTTAAAAAATGCTTTAAAAATTACTAAGGGCAACTACATGTAAATATTTTTAAAAAATGTCTGAGTACTTCCAAAAAGTCAGATGCACATCTTCAATGTGTCCATAACAACTGTGCAAAGTTTGGGCAATGTTAGGCAAGAGGTTAGTGAGGAGTTGATTACACAAAGTAGGTACCATATATGAGGACTTCTGCCTACCCGGCATTCACCATACTGTAAGCTGGATGCACTTTGTGCAACCCGGCAAAAAATATAAAAGACTGTGGTACTTAATCAAAAAACCCATATATAAAATTAACAAGAGACTGCAGACCTAATCGTCACCTGAGTATTACTGGCCCAAAGGACTATGGAATCTAGAGAAAATTCCCAGTTCTGCATATCTAAGCTAATTCTAGTAATATTCAGTAACAGTATAAAACAAGATGTGTTTTTAAAACTTGAATGCTTCCAAAGTGCCCACAACTGATGAAAGACTTTACATAATAATAATATATGTAACATCAACACTATGATAATTAATTTGGAACCATCCTAGAGTCAAACCCGGGAACTGCAAAATTCACAATTTTGGTACATCTTTTTCTGCTTTTCTTAAATATACAGTTAGTCTTTATACCACATCAGCAAACTTATAAAGACATCTTTTAAATGATGAAAACAATAATCACTATAATAATTTTGGCCCAATCCTGGAACCAGTATCAATAGCATTAAAGACTATGTTATTTAAATGTTTTACAAATATACATCACTGAAGAGACATTATTTGTTGAAATGTGCATCTGGTGCATCAAAATTGGTACCATTGAAGTTTTATGTACTAGCACAAATTACAGATAAAAATTTGCTGTGATCAAATTAAGAAATTCATTTCAAAATTAAGGATTGTCTCCCCCATGCATAGCCTTTGCCAGATTTGGTTCTACTACTTGGTATTTTTTGGTCTTTCAGCTCTTCCAAGTTTGTTCTTATTTTGGATTTCCAACACTTTTTACTTGAGCATCACTGGAGAGACATTATTTATCGAAATGCACATCTGGTGCATCAAATTTGGTACCATTTATGTTTTATAATACACTATATACTAAGTTTTGTCCCACCCTAGAGTCACAACCTCTACCCCAGGAATCATGTAATTAAAATTTTGGTAGAGGCCTTCCTTCTCTTTATCACTATATGCATTTAAGTTTTCCTTCCACATGTGCCATTGTAGAGAAGAATATTTTTGAAAATGGGTCAATTTTAGCCCTGCCCCTAATGCTCCTAGAGTGCAGCAGTCCTGAAATTTACAATTTATGCCTGCCTTGTTCCAAAGATGCTTCATACCAAATTTGAAAAGAATTGGAATGGTAGTTATCAAAAAGAAGTTAAAATTTTTCAATTGTTAACAAACAACAGACAATAACCAATTGCAATAAGTTACCTGAGTGACCTAAAAATATGACACTATTCCTTGTGTATCCTTGATGTAAACATTGTGTGTCGAAATATAAGAAAATACTTCAAAATATAAAAAACACTATAAAAAAGTAAAAAACATGTTCTAAAAGGAAGCAATATATCGTATATGTGTCGAAATGCAGTGTCAGTGATTAGAATGTTTTTCCCCTATGACTTATGACATGCATATATAATTAAGTAATTCAATAGAGCAATGTTGTGTGTGCAAAATATCTATTACAACATGATGTTATTCATCATATGTCCTTTTGGCTTTTGTTTTCATACAAGGAATTCATTTCATACAATTAGACCACTGATTTGTCATTCAGAGAAAAACTATGAAATATACTTACCACATGCCCATATATCCACTGGTTTTCCATAAGGATCTTTTCTTATAACCTCTGGAGATAAATAACCAGGGGTTCCAGCAAAACCTAAAATACACCAAATGATGTATCTATTACAGAATTTTCCACTTTCTGTGACTAAAAGTAAACGCATCACATTGTGAACTAGAGGGTTTGTATGCCAACTAAGTAATCAAACTTATCAGTCATACCATATAACAAGTATTTTCAGCATTTGTCCATTTTCTGCAGATGGGAAAAATCCACCAAAAATTACAATTGCAAAATATATTTACATGTTCATAGGTACATATGGGTATAATGCAATCCCAGAAATTGGAAACGCAGAATATAATTTGCTACCATTTCCAGATCAAAATGCAAAAATGTCCAAAAATGCTCACTATACAGTATTATTTTGCTTCAAAACTTCTTTTTATGGTGTCAATTTATCCAAATTGCCACTGGTGTTATCAGCAGGGTTTGAAATTAACTTTTCCAAGCACTAGTCCATACGGACTACTAACCATCAATGTTTATTAGTGTGCGAAGCATTTCACTATCATATAAAATGTTAATACAAAATCATTTCTGTTCAATAGTATTTAATCAAACCAAATACTTCATATTAGCATATAATTCAGTTTGTGACATCTACTGTAGAATCAAAGGCATAAAGGGCCTGACAGTCGACTCACACTTCATTGTCAACAATGGAATAGGTAATCTTTAAGGAGGAAGATAGTAATCAAGGCATGAAAAATATTGTGTGTGTGCTTCTTTTAGCGGGATTTATATTTTAGCGTATTATGCCTGTGAAGTGGCAACTAAGTCATGACCACTGTCAAAATGCTCAGAATTTGGAGGAATATTATGTACTCATACAATTCTTTATATCACAACAAGAAACCCTCAAATAAGTACCACAGTAGTTGTAAGAAGGTTACAGTTAGCAAATAAAAAATTTCCAAATCAATAGCTTGAGCTAAAACTTTAGTCAATGTTACAATGACTAATGCAGTTGACATCTGTAAGAAACATCACTGAAGCCCACTGCACTGTGAATTTGTAGTCTTTTTAATGTACTGGCTCTCAGCGTATATTTTAGAGTCTATTCAGCAACCAATTGTAATAAGAGGCCCATGGTCACATTGCTCACTTGAGTTACCTTGACCATACTTAAAGATTTTCCTTTTATATTTGCATATAAAACTTTGATCCCCTATTGTGAACCATGATTTTAATAAACTTGAATCTGCACTATGTCAGGAAGCTTCCATGTAAATTAAAATTTTTCAGGCCCAGTGGATCTTAAAAAAAAGATTTTTAAATGATCCCCCACCCTATTTTGCATTTTTGTGATCATCTCCACTTTGCAAGGGCCATGGCCCTTCATTTGAACAAACTTGAATCCCCCTCACCTAAATATGATTTGTACCAAGTTTGATTGAAATTGGCCTAGTGGTTCTGGAGAAGAAGATTCTTAAAATTTGTCAGTGAATATTTGCCATTTCACCATTATCTTCCCTAAGAGCAGGCATTACACTTCATTTGAACAAACCTGAAGCCCCTTTCCCCAAGGATGCTTTTTTGTCAGGTTTGGTTGAAATTGGTTCAGTAGTTCTGGAGAAGAAGCTGAAAATGTGAAAGTTTACAGATAGATGGACAACTAAGCTTTCATCTAAGGTGAGCTAAAAAGCTACAATCAAAATCCAAAAGAAAATCAATTGTTCACAGATCTCAAATATAGTAATACAAATTTATAAATGACTGAAATGGGTTTCCGTACTTCAAAAACATAAATACCAACTGTTACAATGACTCTAATTGGCTTCCATACAATACAATTAAAATGTGTTCCCCCTTAAAGAAAATCAAAGTCCTGAAGGACCACAAAGGTGTCGAGTGCAATATCATATACATTATAGGGTTCTCAATAAATTCAGTGGGCAGGTAAATTATATAAAGTAAAAGCACATAATAGTCAATTTTGACTGGGTGCCTCTACCGAGAAGAAGAAGAATTGTTTGAGTGCCACAGGAGACATTCCTTCATGTTTAAATTCATAAATAAAGCATTACAATCATTTGTAAAATGTCAGCAAATTATGTTTATTTACATAAAAAGAAATAAAGAAGAGAGCTTGGGCTGAAGTTGCTTATCCTAACAAGTTCATACATGTACCCTCCTCTTCCTAGATAATATCCCCTCAAGACTAGTTACTTTACATACGCTATAATAAATAAATTCAAATTGCAGATGAAAAATGCTGAAAAGAATATAACTGCTTCAGAGTGAGACTACTTGTTTATAGAAGTTGTATCTTCTGTTCATGTATGATGTAACAATTATACGGTTTTTAATAATGTCTAACAATTCAAAAGTTCAACATAACATGTAGAAAGGTTATTGAAATTCTGAACAAGATTCATTTCCCAATGAACGCTACCTAGCCTGGGTTTCTTCACAAAATAACCTGTAGGCTGTTATTTTCGTTGCGATGCACATGCTACTTTCGTTTTGCTTGACCGAGAATCGGGATCAGGATTACTGAAAACAAACCTGGAAATAGTCATTGTGTTTTTGGAATAGGAATCGAACTGTGACAATGTGCAATCCAAATTAATATTTATCTGTTTCTACTGATCTGAAATAAGAATTCTTGGTGAAACTATGAGGCTAAAGATATAAATGAAAATTAAATTTGAGCAGGTTATTTTTGAAGTACTTAATGATATTGTGCGACACAAATTTTGGGGGGAAATCTGTTTCGTAGTACCCGAATGTTCAGCGAATGAACTTTTCTTGCCAAACAATCGTTATTTAACTTTTGAACAAAGATACAATAGTAAACAACAACATCAACAACAGAAATGGTATTGTGCCTTTCAAATAAAAAATTAAATTCAATTTTTCAAAGTCTTGAATCGTGAGAAATGTTCAATACCAATAGGCACTATATCGGAAAGGCAGTGTAGTGGCAAAATTTTGCATGATCACTAGAAGGCTCTTGAGCAAGCTTGACGCCTTAAAAAATACAATTGGAATAATGCATAATCATATTTAACATTACACCAATACTCACTTTTTTTCAAGATTGGGGGGGGGGGGGGAGAGAGAAAGGGATGCACATTATACACCACTTGTAGGTTATTGACTTGTTTTTCTTTCAGGTGAAATTCAACAGCAAGTTCATTCAAACCCAATATATAGCCTGTGTATAGATACTGTGTGCTTTATCATGTTTACCTATTTATAAGCATAAAAGTATAGAAAATTTGATGAATATAACATGTAACTAATCAAATTATTATGAAACAGCCAATTAAAATTCATTATATCTAAATATTCATTATCGTGCAAAAGTGAAATGATATCTAAATTAAGAACGCAATTATGACCAGCATATGTTTTATGAGGCCATTATTGTGTACAAGTGCTTTTTCGCTTGATTTTGTCAGAAACTCCCTCAGGGTAGTTGTTGTAATCTTTCTGTCTGTGGCTTTCTGCATGCTGCACAATTTCCATGGGGATAGGAATATACAATTACATTTAACTTTTTCTTTTGCAGTAAATGACTGACATATTTTACATATCTAAATGTGAAATTTCGGAGGTTTATGTTTGAATTCTTCATTCTCCAAAGCATCGTTACCGCTCCAATTAAATTATTAGCTTTGATTATTATCATTTTTATAATTACTAAGGGGTCAATATATTGCATCTTTGAACATTAATTTTCACAGCTTTGGTGGTGTGTTGATTACAACACATTGAATGCTTGTTCAATATTTTGATTTCATTCTTATGTTGGCTAATTCATCAATTTGAAATTTAAACAAAGAAAATATCAAATCTATTAAAACTACAAATATTGAGATTTGCTAAAATTATTTCCCCAAAGATATTCAGTGAAGATTACCACTTTATATAATGACAAGATTACTCACATTTTCTTTTTAAAAAAAATGTTGCACTGTATGCAAATTCTTGTGCTTTGTTGAGAAATTACATTATATCCACAAAGGTTTCAAGTGAAGTTTACCAAGAAGAGTAAAGCCAAGAATTCCACTTGTTCATAATTTTTGCTGCACATTATTATATATGCAACTGCAATTTTTCCTCAATTTTCAGGCCCAAAAGGGGATGGGGGTTGCACATTAAATATCAATTAATTCTATAAGATGGCAATGCAATAATACAGCAAAATAAGGCCTCAACTGTGCACATTTTTATTCTGCACCATATATCAAAGGGTGAATCTGTAGCTCTCTGATTTGTAACAGTATTTACTCCGAGAGCTACAGATCTGCTGCTAGCCAGTTAGTAATTTTGTAAAAACATGTTCATAAAATGTGTGAAAAAGGTGATAGTTTTACAAACCCATATAAACTGCTGCCTACCTTTCAAATACATACATTATCCAGTGGACAAAACATGGTTCAATGTTAGAGCAGACAAATTTAATTAACGAATATCCAGTTATTTATCAAATAGAGAAAGCACCAGTTTCTTCTGTCTGACTGGGTTTTGGTCTGAAGAGAACAGTGGTATACACCCAAAAAATGATGGAAAAGCAATCCATGTGCATATACATGCACGTGAGTTAGACACAACATTGATGTTGATGCCATTCGATAGGCATTTGATAGGTTTACTTACAGTATAAATTTCATGTTGTTTGTGTCATTTGAAAGAAAGTTATGGCAATTTGAAAATCGGCCAATCACAGTTTAGTGCAAATGCATGCACATGCTCAAAAGTCATTTTACTACATATTTATGTTCAGAATACCAACACACATTCACAACCTAAGTTTCAAAAGATTTTAGCAAAAAAGACAAAAGCTATGGTCATTCAAAGAATTGAAACTTCAAAAGATGATGCACATGCACGCGCAGGTGTGTTCACAAATTTTATATCATCACTCTGTAGATATTTGGGATGCTTACCTATACTGTGAATATGGTTTCATTCCCATCAACAACAGAGATATATACATTTTTGTATTATCCAATAAAATTGAAGCACACATGCATGCACATGAAGAATCGTAATTTTTTATCATAGAAATCAATAAAGGGTCTCATTGTATACCTACAATCTAAATATCAAATGATTTCATTGAAAATCAAAAAGTTAGGCTGTTTCAAAAATTTGTAAACAAAACATCCAATGCACGTGCATGCAAATACAAGCATTTTCAGACAAAATGATGTTTGTGCTGCTCATCTACATATGCTACACTGTCATCCTATATTGGTTTCATATTGATCCCAGGAGTTGTTTCTGAGCATATATCACGTATGGAAGTCAAATTTGATAAAAGTATTGAACTATTCTCTATAGTTTGATAATGTCAATAATATATGTGAAAATCATCTCAAACACCTAATTTATAACCCACATATATAAGGAGAAAGAAAAACTGATCTTCTGAAGTTTTTCTTGAAAAGCCGAAAGTTCCTCTTTTAACTTCTAATTTATTCTATCAAGTTTTTGTTTCAAAATTTGAAAGTTTTATTTGTTCACTTCTGGTGACAACTGGAAGTGACAGATGATGACAGTGAACCTTATTACAAAGGAGAAAGTCATTATCTATCATTCCTGAAAGTTTCAAGACTCCATCTTTAACCAATTAGAAGAAAAATGTGGTACAAAATCTCTTTTTCTAAAACGTAAATGGACATACCTGATGAACGGAAGTGAATTTTGAAAAAGTATTTGACGATACTCTAGAGATAGGAAATGTCAATGATATATGTGAAATTCATATCAAAAACTCAATTCATAAGCGAGTTATGGGAAAATAAAGAAAAAACGATTTTCCGAAGTTTCTCTCGAAGAACCATAAGTTGCTGTATTGATTTCCGTTAAATTGTAAATATTCTGAAACTACAAAAGAGACTTACTCCATGCAAGTATTGTTGCAAATGCGAAAATTTGAAATTTGATGTTTCTGTTGTTCACTTCTGGTGACGACCAGAAGTGACGGCGGACAGTGTTTATATGTTACTGCATGCCTACTATCTGATATCTATCATCCCTGAAAAATCTCATGACTCTACCTTTTACAGTTTCTGAGAAAAAGGGCGGACAAAATCTGTTTTGAAAAACAGGCAATCGGACATATCTGACGAATGAAAGTAAATTTTTGGAAAACAAAATAACTGTACCAAGATCATTTCAGAAGACATCTTTCCTGATAGTTTCAAGAAAATCTACTCAACCATCTCTAAGAAATTGCTCCAAAAATACGATAAATTGTCAATTTTTTCCAACCACTTCCTGTATAGACTGGAAGTGTGTACAAACATGCAGACAAGCTGTGTAGTATGGAATATTGCTAATCTATCATTCCTGCAAGTTTGAAGTGTCTATCTTTATTCATTTTGGAGAAAATGAAAAAACAAGGTCTAAATTTGTCTGCCCCATATCTCACAACCGGAAGTGAATTTATAAAAACTTTTGTTGTTACTCTTGAAATTTATACTGTCCACAACATATGTGAAACACAAGTCTATCACTTGATTATTAAGTGAGATATAAGGCATTGGAAAACAAGAATTTGAGAACTTTTCTTTATATAACTGGAAGTGGACATTTCAATTTCAGGTGGGGTTAACCTTTTTTGACACTTCAAAAGAGACCTAATGAAGTGGTATACAATTGAATCTAAATACAGAGTTTGAAATTTTCTATTTCTTTTATCACTTCCAGTGATGATCCGAAATGACGACTGATTATGTACACCTACAAAGTGAGATCTCTCTTCCCTGAAAGTTTGGCGACTTTATTTTTTACTGTTTTCGAGAAAAAGGGTAGACATCAGAATCCGGAAATCAGATTTATCTGACAACCGAAAGTGAAATTTGAAGAAATGAAAAGAAAAAAAAAGCCTATGCGTTATTTGTTGGAAATGGAAGACTTCAATAATAAGAAGAAATAGAGTAAAACCAGTATGTTCCCAAACTTCATTTGGGGAATAAGGTGGAGGTTTGGTTTAATTTGGACTGCATAAGTCTATGTTGGGCAAATTATTTGACATAACTTGGTTTGGGGCAGTTTGCACTTCATAATTTAAATTGTAATGGTGCTTTTCATATTTACACGAATTTTAGAAATGAAATTTAAATCAACAGCACATAGTGATTTCTCATAGCGTCAGCCAATGAAACAAAATGGTCATGCTGGATGTTGCTGAAGGCACTTGAGCTGCATGTTGACTTTCAATTTTTTTTCTGTTGAACTGATTTTTTTTCACTGATTACATTACATCATAAATGCCTGAAGTTTAAGGATATTACTTTGAATTGGCTCTTATATAATTCCCTATTTAAGCCAACCCTAATCAAATATGAATCTGTACTAGACTGGAATGCTGGTCTTGAGAATTTTTAAAAAAAATTTCCCTATAAATTCCATGTAAAACTGTTTCCCAATTGTGCCTCGCCCTAACCTTGTTCACATGAGTTGAGCAAACTTGAATCTGCAATACCTTAGGATGCTTGCATATCAATATGACTAATCATGATCCTGCTGTTCTTAAGAAGATTTTTTCTGTATGTCTCCATGTAAAACTTTAATCCCTTATTATCCTACCCCCGGGGTCATTGATTTCAACAACACTGATTGAATCTGCACTACCTGAGGATGCTTGCCTATAAACATGACAATTCAAGGCCTACCTATTCAAAAGAAAAAAATATCTAAAGATCTTTTAACACATAATTCCATGTAAAATTTTTACCCTTATTGTGGCCCCACCCTACCCCCAGGGCCACAAAATTGAGCAAAGTTGAATGTGCACTACCCTCATGATGCTTTTATATTAAAGAGACTAATCTGGGCCTTGTTCTTGTTGAGAAGATTTTAAATATTTTTTCCTATATATCCTCATGTAAAAATGTTGATCCCCTATAGCAGACTTATCCTACCCCTTGAGGTCATAATTCAAACAATTTTGAATCTTCACTCATTAAGGAAGCTTTCACATAAACTTTATCTTTTCTGTTCCAGTGGTTCTTGTTCTGAGATTTTTAAATGATGCCACCATATTTTTATTTTTTTCTTAATTAATCTCTCTTTTGAAAAGGGTGTGATCTTTCATCTGAACAATTTTGAATTCCCTTTATCCAAGGATGATTTATGGCAAGTTAGGTTGAAATTGGCCCTGTAGTTCTAGAAAAGAATTTGAAAATATGTAAAATTAATGAACAAACAGAGACAGACACACACCAGACAACAGGTCACCAGAAAAGCTCAAATGAGCTTATAGCTTATAACTTACAGTTCAGGTGAGCTAAAACACTTATGTGACACACCCATATTTAAAGTTTCATACCATATGTGAAGCTACCAAATCAAAAGGAATTTTTCCCAAGGTATAGTGCCTACTTGGTGTGGATGAACCCTTTTTAACTTACCAAACCATGCCTGCTGGTCTCCCTGTACTTCTATTGCTAGACCAAAATCAGCAAGTTTTACAGCAGCTCCTTTGACTTTACTTGCTAACAGTAGATTTTCTGGCTACAAAAACAAACAAAACGCATATATATCTCTAGAGATAGATGCTGTTAAGGACAAAATGATATGATACCATGTCAATACTTTTGGAACGAACTAGAATTCATGTGGGGATTATTAGGACTGATAAACCACAAGCTATGAGACAAACATGCAGGGGTTTAAAATTAAATGCTATGTTCATCTGAATATGTCATGCACTTTAGTTGATCTTGTTGGGTTTTTTTTTAATCTCGTCAGTTGTCTGAAAACAAGATCAACTAAAATGCTCAAAGGCCAGAAGTGCCGAGCATAGGCCTAAATTTTGCAGCCCTTCACCGGCAGTGGTGACATATCCATATGGGTGAAAAATTCTCGAGCGGGACGTTAAACAATATTTAATCAATCAACCCAAACTTTTATCTAAACATGATGCCAATGGGTCATGACAGAAAATCAACAGACATTCTGATATCCAAAAAGAGGCCCATGGGCCATATCATTCACCTGAATCACTTTGGCTGTGTTACTCGGCTATTATGATTTTTAAGACAACACCATGATACAAGGTCACATGGTAAAAATCATGGTATGAAAAGTAAGGAATCTATATACAAAATATGAACACAGTTCAGAAGATATACCTTAACTTTTCACAAGAGTATGCTAAAAAGTACAGTCAAGACTATAAAAGGTCTAAAATGATGATACTAAAAAGAAATGTCTTATCACAAGGAATGTGTACATGCAATATCAAAGATATATCTCTCACCATTCAAAAGTTACAAGGAAGATTGAAGATTTAGTTAAGGTTTTGAAATTTGGTCAAACTCCAGGGTCAAAAGGCCAAATTACAGCATCAATTGAAATTTCTTGCTATAAGGAATCTATATATAAAATATGAAAGTCCTACCTTAAATATTTCAGAAAATATTGCCTAGGTTAGGTTTTTTAAAAGTAGATCAAACTAAAAGGTCTAGGTCACAAGATCAAAAATGAAACCAAAAGAAAAGCCTTGTTACAAGGAGTGTACAAATGAAATATAAGAGCCCTATCACTCATCATTCAAAAGTTATGAGCATGGTTCAAGTTTCAGACAGACAGAACAAAACCATATTCACCCCCACCCCAACTTTAGTGATGGGGAATAAAAAAAAACTTAAATCAGTGCAACTTAGGAATGTCGGTATTTATGATTTAATGTGGCTCTTACATTTTGAAAGAATTTGTTTTGATTAATTCCTGTATATTGCCATATACAACTTTATCTCCTATTTTCGCCCCACTTTACCCCCCAGGTCCCACTCGGCAAACCTTGGCTGATTCCAGAAAACTTAATTTAACCTTGGCTGTATGATGGTGTTTGACATGCGCACCTGCCTGTGCATTATGCGATGTGGTTGCTTCTTAACTCATCGTAAAATATAACACAATAGAAATCAAGTATGTGAATATGGTGTCCTTTGATAATATTGGCTCGTCCGATAGTAGACTTGTAAGATATGTGTTCCTAGGTATCTTTTATTTACATAATGAAACAATTCTCGAATATAGTGTGTCTACATGACAACTACAATTAACTGTTGCAATAATCGTTATTATTCTTATCTGTTATTTTATGTCATAATGCATAAGCATGTTTAATGTTGTTAACGTACCTAAATTAAGACGTGTGACATCAGTTTTTATTAGTTTTTTATATTAGTTTTTACAAACAAATAATTACAAAATGACACATAAATTGAGTTTGAATTGCATTTATAGCATATCTAAAACAGTTTGCAGTACAAAACTGCCCTATATATTACATGAGAAAACTTTCAAACTGAAAGATAAACTACAGCTGTTGTTGCCTAATAAACATAAACAATCTCATGAAAGTAGTTCCAGTGCAGGAATTAGGAAGGGGCCGTGCTGCGCCTCACACCATATGCGCATTCTGCCAAAAAATGGTGCAATGCAGTAATCATGCACCGCACCATGTGGCGCATCCTGAACGTTTTAGCAGAATGTGAGATCACATCATTTTTCCGACAACACATCGGAAGTTTAAAATAGCACAAGTGTCTGCATCATGCTGCCAGCAAAGAAGCCCAAGTTTTGCCTTCCGCAGGGTCAAACAACCTTATTGTCTATGAAATTACCCACTGGTGGCCGTCAGCAATTAGAACCAAGACCCAAGGAAGGAGATACCATGGATAACGACCCAGATGCGGCTCCCAGCAGTAATTCCGATGGCCCCAATGTACACTTATTCGGCCCAATAAATTTCAGAATGGCCCCACTTATTTATCACAAATGGGGCCATTGGCCCCAACTGTAATTTGTCCTTCCCAGGCACTGCCAATGTGGTGCAATCTATCATACAGCCAAGGTTAGATGTAATCAGTTGAGGTGTGCCGAGTGCCCCAGGTCCCTGAATTGAACAGAATTTGCACTACCTGAAGATACTAAGATAATGATATGACTAATCATGGCCCAACTGTTCTTGAGAGGAAATTTTTTTTAGATGTTTCCCTATATATTCCAATGTAAAACTTTGATCCCCTGTTGTGGTCATATCCTACCTCTGGGGCTTATGATTTGAACAAACTTCAATTTGCACTACCTGGGGATGCTTGCATATCAATATGAGTATTTACAGTCCTGCTTTAGTTATTGAGAAGATTTTCAAAAGATCATTCTATATATTCCCATTTAAAACTTTGATCCCCTATTGTGGTCCAATCTAACCCAAGGGACCATGACCTGAACAAACTTGAATCTACCTTATGTCAGGAAGTATTCATGTAAATTTCAACTATTCTGGCCCACTGATTCTTGAGATGATATTTTTGCCGTTTCTTGATTATCTCCCTTTTGGAGAAAGCATGGTCCTTCATTTGAACAAACTTGAATCCTCTTTACCCAAGAATGACTTGACCCAAGTTTGAAAGATGATACAAATTTCTTCACTAATTCTTAATTATCTCCACTTCAAAAATGGTGATGGCATTTCAATTGAATAACCTTAAGTCCTCTTTGCCCAAGCATGCTTTGTGCCAAGTTTGGTTGAAATTAACCCTGTGGTTCTTGAGAAGTCGAAAAAGTTAAGTTTATGGACACACGCTGGACAAAAAGTGATCAGGAAAGCTCACTTGAATTTTGAGTTCAAGTGAGCTAAATCCATCCAGCTGGCATTATTAATTCACTGAGGAAAAAAGCTCTCCTTCATATCTAACAAAATTCTACCAAGATGGCTTCAGACTTGTGTCGATGAATGCAAAATGTTCATTTTAGGATTCCTTCAGTTTTCCCTGGTTAAAAAAAGTCCAACATATAAAACACAATTTGACTAATATAAATAATGGTTGAAAATTTTCTGATCACCCTCCTTCCCTAAGTCAATCAATTACCTTTAAATCTCTGTGAACGATTCCATGGACATGACAGTAATTTACACTTTCTAAAATTTGCTGCATACAATGGCTGAAAAATAAAGTATACATGACATTATAAAGTATTACAACTTTTCTTGAGTGTAAAACGATCTTAGCATTTCATTATGATAAATTTCATCAGGACTTTAAGTCAAGGAACACTACAGGAGTACATCAACCAATACAGATGATATAAATCAATGCTCCTAATCAGCAAAGACGAAAAAGATCTTATTCAAACTTTGGTCAATGGTAAGACAGGAATGTAACAAAACAAAATTATTCATACTCATTCTAATAAACAGCAGGAAGAAGTATAGTATGAATTGTGACAGCAGATGATGCTCAGACAGTCAGAAAATATTGACATGGGCTTCTGTTCAACAACAGTAAAAGCCAGACTTGTTAGAGTGGAAAGATTCCCTTGATGGCTATTCAAATACAATCAAACTTGGCTACCTCTAAAATCTATGAATTTATACATGCCAACTTTCCTGACTTTGCCCATACTTCCCTATCAGGATTTTTAAAAATCCCTATTTTCCCAATTTCGAAAATTTGTTTCCCGACCACCATATGTTGTCAATTGAGAAGGGGAGTAAATTGTAACAGCTTTCTAATCAATCAATCAAATTACAAGAATTGCATGCAATGGCCTGATCAGAAGTTGGACTGTAGCAAAATAGTGTCATGATTTCACACCTGTGTTGTGGTTGATGAACACGTTAAATGGGAGACCTGGAAGAATAATTCTTTCATCTTTCAAAGATACTTCAACATCACTATGATTAACCACAAGTGTCACAACACCATGAAAGAAGAGCAAAGCACCTTCAAAGTTATCTTAAAAAGTGGTAAGATGATATCCAGTTTTTTGGTCAGTTGCTCAAATCAAAGAATGGGTTATCACATACATACTTTTGGCTGTACAACTGCTGCCGGAGTAGAGCAAATGTGAGTGTCTGCACATGCATGCACATTCACAGCTCTCTCTCTCTCTCTCTCTGTGTATGTATGTATGTGTGTGTGACATAGCACTGCAACAAAATACAATAAAGTGTAAAATTGAACACCAGCCACCTCACATCGTTGCCAGTGTTAAACTGGACCAAAATGAAGGTGAATAGTTTATGTATTTTTTCATGTATTTTTTTGTGGGCACAAGTACCTGAAGAATGACACTTGTTAGTACAAGTATACTGACAGACTTTAAAATTGCAACACTTGATAATTTTATATATTATAAATTTGTCCATATATCTAATAAACAAATTCATAGTGGTATATTATAAACCATGTTAACTAAACACTATTCTTTGATTTTGACCATCATTTTATTCACAAAGAGGCTACAGTTGAAATGAATATTAATGAGGGGTGCATCAAAAATGTGATTTTATTCAGTAGTACCAGGTATGGCCTCCATTAGCAGTGAGGATGGCACGAAGGCGATGTGACATTGATTGACAGACATTTCGCATGGAATATTCTGCCATTCCTCCAACAAGGCTGTCCCTAATTCTTGTGGATTCTGAGGCTGAGGCTTGCGGCTGCGCACACGTCTCCCCAACTTGTCCCACAAATGCTCGATTGGATTCAAGTCTGGGGACATAGCGGGCCAATCAAGGACGTCAATGGCGTTCGTTTGAAAAAAAGTTTGTGTTAATCTTGCCATATGTGTGCATGCATTATCCTGTTAGAAAATTAACCCATTTCCTTGCCTATACTGCTGCATTAATGGTGCTAAAAAAAGGCTGCAGAATTTCGTCCACATATCTCCTAGCAGTGAGGGTTCCATTTAAAACAACCAGTTGTGACCGAAAATTGTGGTTAATCACACCCAGACCATGATGCCTCCCCCTTCAAACCTGGACGCAATTGTCTGCAAAACATTCATGTACACGACGGTAAACTTGACAGCTGCTGTCTGTGTTGCTAATGTTAAATCTGGACTCATCTGAGAACACAAATATATGACGAATTTTGATTTTGAGTCAGATGCTGCCTTGCCCATTGCGATCTGTACCATCGGTGATGCAGTTTAAGCTGTAGCCTCTTGTAAGGTCTTCTGCAGCCGATCCCACGGCACTTAAAAATTCTGGAAACGGATCTAGGATGAATATGCCTTCCTTGACATCCAATGATATCTCTCACCGTGGTTGCTTTGGCAGTAAACCTATTGTGCAGATGATGTTGCTGTATGAATGCTTGTTGCCGTGGGGTTGTCACAAACAGTTGACCAGGTCTTGGGCGATCATTTAGGGATCCTGTTTGATGAAATTATGACAACAACCGTCTAAATATACAAGGATGGACATTAAAACACCTTGCAACCTCATGCTGACTAACGCCTGCTTGCAGCATACCAAGTGCCTGATTGCGCATTTCATTGCTTAAACATGGCATAGTCTTGGTTTTGAATTTTTTCTGTTAGTGGTGTCTATGCTTTCACCAACAAAGCTGTTTTATCGCAAAAAACTCCTCTATCACCTTTCAACATGTTTGAAAAAAGCCCTGAAAATTTCGTGCGATACTACTCACAATGTGCAAACAATGGACACAGGTCAATTGAGAGATGGGTTTTAAAAATCAATACGATGTATGGTGGATAAATTTTGCAATAAATGTTTTATATGTAATGTTTTCAATGAATAGATTAAACAAATATGTGTTGCATTTTTAAAGTCTGTCAGTATATAGGCATTTGTAGGAAAAGCAGAAAAGGCCCCCATGGGTGCAGGAGTCCTGATAGTCACAATTTATGTCGGCCTTGTCCCAAAGATGATTCACATCAATTTTGAAAAGAATTAGAATGGTACTATCAAAAAGTTAAAAATGTTCAATTGTTAATGCATTTAATCACTGAACATTTTGGTCCCACCCTCATACCATAACTACCCCTGGGATTATGAAAATGTTCAACTGTTAATGCAGTTTACTCAGGTGACCTCAAAACTTGAAGTCTTGAACCCCATAACGACAAAGCCAATAAACATGAAAATCTAAAATCTGCATAATCCAAGTACTATATATAAAATTTAAGAAAACCCTCCCAAGGAAATATTAAGTTATCATGTGCCAAAGAAAGTGCAGATAGATGGATGGACTGTACTTACTATAGAGCATCCACCATGGTGGGGACCAAAAAAATAGGGTAAATGTGTGTGTGTGTGTTTAATATACATGTACTACATGTAATAACTTGCTGTTTGGGGAATATTAGTTATATTTAAGTTTTTGTTAGATAATTGATGACTCTGATTTAATAACTATGTATTTCTTTGAAATTGTATTTCTGAGTTTTGTTGAAATTAAAACACTTTTTGAGGTTTTAATATATAATACAATCCCAAGTTCCACAACCAACAGGCTGGTTTTAGACACAACAGGTCATGTGCTGACAAGATAGCCAGTCTGCACATCATTATAGAACAATCACTGGAGTGGAAGTCACCTCTCTATATTAATTTTGTCAACTATGAGAAAGCGTTCAACAGCATGGACCAAGAGACACGGTGGAAGCTATCAGAAAACTATGGAGTACTCAAGAAGCTCATCTCCAGAATCTACAGCACCTACCAAGGCATGACATGCAGGGTTGCCCAAGTTGACCAGATGTCCAAGAGTTTGAGGTCAAGACAGGAGTTTAATAAGGTTGTTTGCTGTCACCATTCTTCCTCCTGGTCATTGACTGGATCATGGACACTCCTGACACAGCTTGATGATCTCGACTGCACTGATGACCTGGCTTTCCTCTTACACAATCACAGTCAAATACAAGATAAGATAACTCACCTTACAACAACATCAGCAGGAACAGGTCTCAAGATCAACTTGAAGAAAACAGAAATTGATGAAATCAATACCTCTGTTCCATCACCAATCACAGTTGGTGGATAGTCCATCTGAGAAGTCAAGTATTTCATTTTGATTTACCTGGGGAGTGTGGTACAGACCAAAGCATCAAGTTAAGAATTGGCAAGGCATAAGCCATGTTCACCATGCTCAAGAACATCTGGGCCTCTAGAAACATTTGAGTAACTACCAAACTGTGGACCCTCAACACCAATTTTAAGTCCATCTTACTATATGGAGCACAGACATAGAGAATGACTAAAACAACCCTGCAGAAGAACCAGACATACCACAGCACCTGTCTCAGGTACATCTTTAATATGATAGCCTGAAATGATCAAATACAAGGAACTGTGGAGAGCAGGACAGGAGCAGATGGACTTGCACATCAGACAGAAGAAGTGAGGATGGATTAGACACATCCTAAGGAAGCCACCATCCAGCACCACACATCAGACCCTGACTTGAAAACTGCAGGGTAAGGGAAAGAGGGGATGACCAAGAAAAACCTTCAGTTGCTTTTTAACACGATTATGAAGTTGTACAATTTTTTACACAGAACTTGTGTAATCATTCACCTCGAGAACAGTATCACGGTATGCGGCGCACGAGGTCCACATGCGCACTGCACTGGGTATTTTCAACACGTGATTTTATACACTCTAGTAAAATATAGCGTTCAATATAGATGGAAAATCTCTGAACAGAGGGTATATTGTAAGATTCAAGCACACTTCGGGTTTCCGTCAAAGGAAATTCATGCTGATTTGCAAAAGGTTCATGGGAATGGTGCTTTAAAATATCCTACAGTTTGCAAGTGGCTAAGTCGTTTTAATGATGGTCAGGAGTCAATTGAAAATGACCCTCCAGTGGGTAGGCCAGTTTCTGTTTTTACGGAAAAGAACGTTGCTACTGTGAAAACGTTAATTGAGGAAGACGCACACTATACCGTGCAAGAGATAGAAGAATTAAGTGGCATTCATTCACTTGGGCTACAAAAGATTTGCTCACTGACGAGCAGAAACAAAGTCGGGTTAGACTTGCATCGCAAGTTATAAAAAAATATGATAAATGTGACCCACGTCGTTTGGAAGAGATAGTTACAGGTGGTGAAACCTGGATCTATCATTTTCAACCCAATTCTAAGGCTAAAAATAAGGTTTGGGTTTCACCTGAGGGTGACAGACCTGTCATTGCGTGCCGTTGCAAAACATTAGATCGCATGTTGTATGCAATATTCTTTGATTCGAAAGGTCCAGTCCTTCAAATTCCAGTCCCAAAAGGTAGTTCTGTCACTGGAAAGTTTTACAGAGAAAGTGTTCTTACTCAACTTGTTGATTTCTATCAGAAACGTAGACCGCGCACCGGAGTCCGCGGCATCAAATTACTCCATGACAATGCACAGGCCCATAGATCCGCTACGGTACAGGAATATCTGAAAGAATCTGGGCTAGATGTCTTAGATCATCCCCCATACAGCCCTGTCCTGTCCCCCTGTGACTTTTTGTTGTTCCCAAGACTAAAGGAAATGCTGGCAGGGCACCGTTTTGAATCCCGTTGTCATATAGGCAGTGCGGTCTACCAGCGTCTGCAACATATACCTAAAGAGGAGTACCGTGCAGCATTCCGGAAATGGGTAGATCGGTGTAAAATGTGTGTTGAGGTAGACAGGGCATATTTCGAAGGTCTTAGATAAATAAAATTTTGATATTTCAAGCGATTTTAAAAAGACCGCCCTTCTCTACGAACTTATAAAGTATCCCTCGTACTTTGACAGAACTGAAGGTATGTGACACCAGGCAAGGCACAGATAAAGCAGCCCAGAACCACATTTGCTGGCGGACTGTAAACGATGGCCTACATTCCTCACAGAATAACAGGCCACACAATCCAATTTTGTTATCTCGTACTTGATGGGACCGAGAAAAAACTTCGATATATCCGAGTATTTGAGATATCGAGGGTAATATACTTAAAGAATAAGTCATTGAGACTTCTGAATCACTTCGACATATCCATGGTATTGGAGATACCAGTGTTCGAGATATTGAAGTTTAACTGTGTTTATGACCCAAGTGGTGGTTTTCATGTGCAACCACCAACCAGATGTTTACATTTACTTCTCCTTAAGAAATTATGAGAAACTTTCACAAACAATGCTTGCTAATGTTTCTATTTCTAACCCCTGAATTTCTGCTTTTATTTTATCATTTCTCTAATTTTCTGTAAAGATCTTAATGTAATTTTCAAAAATCAATTGAAAGCTCAAAAATTTTCTTAAAAACCCTCTGCCAAATTAAATTCATACATCTGGAGTAAATTGACTTTAAGTTAAATATTTAAAATTTTCTCTTGAAATTATAAATTCCTCCATGAAAAGGTTTATTACACCTACTACATTCCTAAAACCTCGATGGTCACTATAAAATGACACATTTTTCCCTATGAAATTTGTACACAAGAGACACTTCATAGGTTTTCCAGGTTCTTAGTTTATGAACATGGATAAAAAATTAATAATGCAAAGTAACATGAGACTGCACCAAGTCTTCAAGAAAATTATACAAGACGTCCATGGTCCTTTATGGTCACCTAAGCATAATGTGTCGATATGCATATATTTATTTATTTATTATCTATTGCTTTCCGCCACACTCAACAATTTTTCAGTTATCTGGTGGCGTCCAGTTTTTGTTGGTGGAGGAGAGAACCCAGATACAAATGTACCTGGGAAGAGACCACCGACCTTCCGCAAGTAAACTAGCAAACTTGCTCACATAACGCCGCGGCCGAGATTCGAACACGAGCCGACAGAGGTGAGAAGCTTTGTGATTTTGAGCCCAATGCTCTAACCACTCGGCCACGGAGGCATAGAGAGGAAATGGTTCAGTTTCTCCATAATTCATAGTTAAAGATTGGTGAGAAGTGATAGTACAGATGCTCTGATAAATACCGAAACAGCATCTCATACAAGCACTGTCAGAAGACAACATGGATCGCTTGAATGCATACTCTACTTCAACCTGTCTATCTCTTTGATTCCAAAGGTTAAACTTTTTGAAAAGTAGGTCAGTCAAAGGTCTGGGTCCATTTTGGCATCATCTGAAAGGCCTGGTCATGAGGCATCAAAATATGAAATATAAAAGACCTACCCACTTGGTTAAAAAAGTATAAACAAGGTTAAAGTTCAAAATCCAAGGTCACTAGGTCAAAGGTCTTGGTACCAAAGGAAATGCCTGTTCATGTGGCATCTGTAAGTGAAGTTTAAGAAAAGTAGGTCAAGTCCAAAGTTACCTTGTCAAAAGCCTTAGTGTCACATGAAAGGCCTGCTCATAAGTAATGTTTGAAGTAATCATGAGTCTGACTGCATAAATTTTGCCACAGGTGAACAAATTTCTTGGTACAGATAATAATAATAATAATGCACTTATAGCACCTTATCTAAATATACTCTAAAGCGCTTCACACTATACTAAAATGCAAATCAAAATTATACAGAATACATAAAATACTTAATAATGCCAGATATCAATATCGCACAATGAACAATCAAAACTATGAAAGAAATAAGCTAGAGAAAATTAGAAATTAATTCATATTATAAAAATCGTAAAATATGTGCTAGAAAAAACTTCTTTTTTTTTTAACCAACCAATTGCCTCACTGGATGTGTTAAAATTTCCACTAAGTAAAATTAAGATGAATCAAATCTATCATTGTACCAGTAACAAAATTGTAGCAAGCCAAGGGGGGCACATCATCAATTTCATTATCAGGATCACAATTATGAGAACCAAGTCCTAGTCACATATTCACTTTCAGGATGACAGATTTCGCACTTTTTTGCATAAAATCGTATATGTGCAATGAATCAAATTGTCATATGTATGTACCTCAAAATAAAAGAATATCTTTTGTTATCAACATGTTTACAGACAGACAGAAGAACAAACAGAGAAGAAACCTATAGTCCCCTTTAGTTTTACAAACTGGTAGGGGGAAAAAAAAAAGTACAGAAAACTAAGCATCTGTGTTAATTTTCCAGGTCAAAGGTCAATAACTCAGCAAAAAAATTAAACAGATCAAAACAGACCATAATCTGTAACTTGTCATGGTAAAGCAATGTACCAAATATCAAATGAATATCTGCAACCATGATAAAAAAAAAAAAAAATGCAGAAAAATGAGTACTGGAGTAATTTTTTAAGTCCAATGCTCATAACTCAGCACGTGGGTGCCGGTCTTTCGGATAAGACCGTATAAACCGAGGTCCTGTGTCGCAGTAGGTGTGGCACGATAAAGATCCCTCCCTGCTCAAAGGCCCTGAGTGCCGAGCATAGGCCTAAATTTGCAGCCCTGTCACCGGTAATGGTGACAGCCGCCGGATAGCTGAAAAATTGCTCAGGCGGATATAAACAAACAAACAAACAAACAAAAAAACATAACTCAGCAAAAAAATCAATGGACTGTAACAAAAATTAAACCTGATCTGTAACTCTTCATGGTAAATGAATGTACTAAATATCAAATGAATATCTGAAAGCATGACCAAAACTAGATGCAGAAAACTTATTTGCCAGACTAACAAACAAACAGACAGATGGAATGCACACCTAAAGTCCATTTTGGCTCTCCCAGTAGGGGACTAAAAACATAATGTAAGGGTGTAACAAAGTTGAGAAATGAAGATTGCTCTATATTTGTAAGAACACATTGACAGCATCACTATTAACTAGGCCTAGTTGTGAAACATGACTCTGTGTCCCATTCAAAATACCTCAACCTGTTAATCTTCAGCTGAACACCTCTTACTTCATTCCAACCAGCCATCTCAAACTATCATCTGGATACAAACACAATCTCTCAGAGTGATGGCCCAAAATAAGAAACCTCAAAACTACATATTTAATGATATTACACAAATCTGAACAATCAAGGACTTCTCACATTTGTTCTAGGTCACTGCATCGATTGTCATGGTGTAAGGTAAGTGATTAGTGTCATATTTTAAAATGGTTTGTATGTCTCAAATGCATATAAGTAATAAATAGTCATTTTAAAAACTTCCCTGGAATATTTAAAGTGTGATGATCAATCTACTGAGAAGCCCCTAGGCCTTCACAGGATTTGATCAAGTGACTGCCACACTTTATACCCCCATGAAATTCATTATTTTTTGAGTATGTTCTTTTGTGTGTATCATTAATACAACATAAATGCATTGCATGACTTCTTTACATACTTTCTTCATTGTCTTGTCTGTAACTCAACTCACCTGGCATCCGCTTCACTATAAAATTCCCTTGCGACTATGTCTTCAAATAATTCCCCCCCAGTAACCCTGTAAAGAAGAAAAAGAAGCACAAAATTATTAGTTAACCAATAAATCAAATCATTCATCTTATCTACAATGCATTGAATGGATGTTGTAATTCATTATTCATTCAGTAATTTTATTATTCAGACACTGGCTCTTCACTGAATACAACCTATCCTGATATTACATAGAGATCAGACATTAAATCATCAAAGCCCCATCATAGAGTGAAAGTAGCAGAAAAAGCCATTCAATATTTGGAGGAGGAGGAGAGAGGAATAAAAACATGAAAATCCAGCTCTATCATACTTCAGTTGTGAAAGGCAATATAGTTCAGATGATAGAAGTCCAATTAAATTAACATTCTTTTAGGCCCTGTCTCCTTCATTATAGCGCACAATGTACTATAGAATCTTATAATGATCCAATGCAGAGATCAGTATCCATACCTCAACACAGAATTAACCTTAAAACCAATTAACCTTGTAAAACAATGTTTAGTAACCTACTAAATGATTAAAGACCTATTAAGCTTTAGTTAAACAAAGCATAATGACATTCAGATGTCAGCTTAACAAGTCAATTTAGAACATAAACTGTAGTTTAAAACATAACACAACATCAAATCAAACTATTTCAACAATGCTGGCTCATCAATCAATCATCCTCAATTTCAGTCATATCTACTTGCTAATTTATTGCAACCTCTTCATCATTGTATTGTTCACTCATCTTTTTGATTGATTGATTGTTGTTTTTTGCCACACTCAACAATTTTTCAGTTATCTGGTGTCGTCCAGTTTTCAGGGATGTGGCTGAATTCCTCAGAAATCATAGGAAAATTGGTCAAAAAAGGAGGAAAACACCTTACCCTCCCGGGAAAATATCATTTTCTGTCACTTAAGATCAAATCCAGAATGTTTCATTTTTTTGAAAATTGAGCCAATCGGAGGATTTCCTCCGAAAAGAGGAAAAATCACATCCCTGAGTTTTTGTAGGTGGAGGAGAGAACCCAGATACAATGTACCCGGGAAGAGACCACCAACCTTCCGAAAGTAAACTAGCAAACTTTCTCACATATATCAGCCTAGCACTCACTAGAGGTGAGAGGCCTTGTGATTTTGAGCACAATGCTCTAACCACTCGGCCACGGAGGCCCCTCTCACCTTTTTGCAACAAGTTTAAAATTCTAAAGTTTGTAAAATAAGATCTATGATGTATATAGTGGTGCCATGAAAATTGCATTCACTAGGTACTTTCACACAACCGATCACTTACATCACCTGAATATACAATGCTAATATAAATACTGGTTTGCATTATACATCTATTTACACCTGTTTTACAGACCTACAGTTTAATCATTCATAGATTACAAATTTATGATGAATCGCCATCAAAAGAGTTAACATGGCATTCAATTATTCAAAACAAATACTTCAAACATTTGATATCTCTTAAAAGGGGTCTTTTTCAATCATAGTATGAACACCTACACACAAATCCAAATATTAATACACAATTTAAAACAAATGGTGATGCCTCAACATCAATATGACTAACGTGACCTTGCTGTTCTGGAGACCAGTTGGTTGGTTTTATATTGTTTTAACGTCCCAATGGATAGTATTTCACTCTTATGGAGACGTCACCATTGCTGGTGAAGGGCTGCAAAATTTAGACCTATGCTCAGTGCTTATAGCCTTTCAGTGGGGAGGGATCTTTAACATGCCACACATGCTTTGACAAGGGACCCTGGTTTGTGCAGTCTCATATACCCCATTTAGTCACCTTTTAGGACAAGCAAGGGGTAATGAGGATCTATTCTAACCCGGATCCTCACAGGATCTGTTCTGGAGAAGGTCAAGGCTATATATCATGGTATGAAATAAAAGGGCTTGCCAAAAGATATCTATATACTAAATAATGAAACTTCTACTTTAAAAAGTTCATGAGATTGAACAGGTTAGGTTTTCTTAAAAATCAAATTCCAAGGTCAAGGTCACAAGGTCTGGCCATTAAGAATCCATATATACATAACACTTCAGAGACAAATAGTTCTTGTAGCCAGTCAAGACTGTGGTAGTCTATTACTCTTGTGGGAGCTATAGGTGTGGATAGAGAGGTTAGTCCAACAGTAATTTTGTCAGGCCCCTGACATCCCCTCCCCCTCAATTAAGCAGCAGATGTGGTGAGTGGAAATGGTGTACATGATTGTGCATAATCAATCAAATAGGTAATAGTTCTTTAATCCTTACATTTTTTAAAAATACCTTTTTCAATCAGAACATTCTATAATAGAGACGATTTACTTCATCTTTTAAAGTTTGTGCATAAACATCAATGATGACAAATCAGTACCTCCCTATTCATGCACACTCTCATGTGCACACACACACACACACACACACACACACACACACACACACACACACACACACACACACACACACACACTGTTCTGACATTGTATCATATTCTGACATCTGTGTAAGTGCAATTGATTTTCATTTTTAAAAGGTTATGTGGTCAATAGATATCAATCAGCAAACTGTCCTCTTATTGCAATGGTTCTATCAATTTTGATATTATTCCTCTGCAGTGGGAAAATCAACCAATTGATTTTGTCTTGAATGCCACACTCTATACATGCAGTATTGAATCTAGATATAGGAATATAATGGCAATACAATCATTTGTTTTCATATTGCATACATTTTCTATACAATATTTATCAATGTATTTCCATGATAGACTGCTAAATGGTGACAAGCTGATAAATGCAGGACATCAAAGCAAACCAGAATACCTTTTTAAATCCACCTGCATACCTATGACTGACAAATTGTAACAAAACACAAATACCTGCCATAAATTTTGATATCTGGCAAAAGCAGAGGCCTTGACAGCTACAGCACAAAGTTGGGTCAAATAATGGATATTAACCAATAAAACATTACCTTCATGAAAAACCAGTTAACTAGTATGTCAATGACATATTTTCTAGCATGATATGCATGTAATTTTGGAGTCCAAAATGTGAGGACATTTTGAGCATGTCTAAGCATTTATAGTGTCTTTTATTCTTCACAATTAAGACTCTTGACAGTGAAAAGAAAATGGGATTTCATCTTCATTCAGTAAATCACTTCTAACTGCTACATACATGAGCCACTAATCAATAGAACACCAAACTGCAAGATCTCAAAGCTTGGCAAATTTCAAGTGTCAGTACAAAGTACACACTTCATCAAACCTACTTCATTCTCTTCAAAGTAACAAAATACACATTTGTTAACAATATTTTACATTCATTGCTCAACATAATTAAAGTCAAAATCTCCAATGTCTATCTGGCAATGGGAGTTATAAACCTTATTACTTTAAAAACTAGAAAATTACAAGTCATAAAGGTGCAATAAATTTTATCCATCATGTGCTCTACTGCTGAACTATGTGTATCGGGTAAAACAGTTGAATCGGCATGTTTGGTACATCCACCCTTAATTTTTTCCAGACTCCCAAGACTTCATGTGCCATAGAAAGTGCTGTCATTTAATTAATATTTTAACAAGAGGCCTACAGGCCATCTCAGTCAACTGTGTACTAGTTAAATTATTACTAGACCCAAGTCCTGTTATGAATATCTAATCTAAACTCTAATATTCAGCAACAGTATAAAACAAGATGTGTCCTTTATACTTAAATGCCCTTAAATGAGCCTATTCTGATGGAAGGCTTTATATAATATAACATGCGTAACATTAGCATGACGTGAGTAAATTGAACCTGTCCTGGAGTCAAAACTCTGAGGTTGCAAAATACACAATTTTGGTACATCTTTTCCTGCTTTTCCTAAATATGCATGCACTTAGTTTTTATACTACATCAGCAAACTTAAAGAAGTCTTTCAAATAAAGATAAAATTCCATTATAATAATTTTGACTCCACCCTGGAACCCAATCCTTACCCCATAGGATCATGAAATTGACAATTCTGGTAAAGGACTTTTTAAATATCTACACTGAACAAAAATATAAATGCACCACTGTAAATATTAGAACCATTTCAAGTACGCCATTATGAAGGACCAAATATATTTGGTTTCATGTGCAAAAGGAATGCTTCCATTGATTGATGTTTAAAGTTTGAGTTCAGCTCAGTCATTGAGTATTTTGTTCACCAGTATAATGACTGGGTTGAGTACACAAGTGCAGTGTATCCAGACACTGCTCAGGCAGAGTGAGCATTACCCAGACAAACCTTGGACCAGGGACTACAAAAGGCCAAATCAAAATGTTGAATTTTGTCAGTCGCATGCATTGCTCAGATGTCTCAAGTCATGCGGAAGCGTGCCATTGGCATGCCGAATGCTGGAATGTCCATCAGAGCGACCGTTATGCAGCTGAATGTTGATAACAGTACCATAGTTTGTTTACGAGAGCGTTTTCAACAATCTGGAAGAACTGCAAACAAGCCTCATCGGGGCTGTCCATGTGAGACCACCTCTGCTCAGGATCGTTACATCCAGCTGGTGCACTTCCGTGAATGCTTCCAACCAGTGACACGAACAATTGACAAATCTCTGCTCAAACAGTTCACATCCGTCTCAGAGAAGCAGAATTGCATGCTTTATGCCCTCAACGTGGGCGTGACCTCACAGACATACAGCGCTGGCATCGTCTTGTGTAGGCTAATGCACTCTTTCGGTGGCCCTTGGCATGATGGAGAAATATGATGTTCACAGATGAATCGCGCTGTATCATGCTGATGGGAGTTGTCATGTGTGGTGTCATATCGGTGAAAGGTTCACCAACGCAAATTCACACAGAATCGCCGTGGCATAGGTGGCTTCATAGTGTGGGCAGGAATTGCACGAAGACAGAGAATTCCTTTGCATTTCATCAATGCCAATTTGAATACCCAAAAGTACCATGATGAGATCCTCGCTCCAACTGTGTGCTGTTGTGCGACAGCATAATGTCATGTTCCAGCATGATAACCCCCTTCCTCATGTCACTTGAGTCTGCACCCAGTTCCTCTCAGATCAGAATGTTCAGGTGTTGAACTGGCCCGTGTATTCACCTGACATGTTGCCCATAGAACACATTTGGGACACTCTGGATCAACGTATCCAGGATCATATTCCAGTTATGGGTAATGTTCCGCAGCTCTGGATAGCACTCCAGCAGGAGTGGAACAACATTCCACAGGCCACCATAGGCACTTTGGTGAACTCCATGCATAGAAGATGTGTCGTGTTGAGAGATGCACGTGGTGGACATACGTGCTATTAAACTGTGAAATTTATGGTATCCACCCCTGCCCTGTTCAAACTGTTGCCAAACTTTTGATTATTCATGTATCAAGGTGAAAAGGACATCAATATGATCAGTGTAGATGTCTTTATCATGTCATAAAATTTGTTGAGGTTCACAATATCTCATTTATAATAAAATTCATAAAACATCTGGTGGTGCATTTATATATTTGTTCAGTGTATTTAGTTTCAACTTAGCATCTGAAGATACAGTATTATTGTGAAGTCTTGGGGACCTGTGGATTTACTTCATTATATCCGCAATTTGTTATATCTGTATTGCAAATTAGTAAAAAAAAATTATAGTAAATTCATAGTAAACATGCGTCCATACCACAATAGCCGGAAATCTTACTGGATTAGTAAATACAATAAACTACAAAAGATATTTAACGTTTTCGGATATTAAAAGAAAATTTTGTTTAAAAATTTTTATTAATTCTAACTCGTTTTTAAAGATTTAAGTTTACATATTTTCTATGAAATATAAAATAAAGATAAAAAACTTACGATTGAAATTGTTTTTATAAAACACTAAGATCATACTCAAATTGAAATATGCCTTAGAAGTTTAACGACACATGTACATGTATATTATTGAAACCCTACTGTTGATTACGTGTATTCATAATTTATTTCTGTGGAAAAAAAGATCTTTTCTGGGGGACAGGTGGGGGCTGCAACAATTATATCATTTCATTACTGTGATTTAATAGATGGTAGTACAGTCATGCAAAATTTTCAAAGTACCTTAGCACTAACTAGAATAACACTTACACAATATGCCTAAAATTAATACAAGCTTACATACAATTTTCATTTTTCAAAATTTTTTTCATTGTAAATGATTACAAATCCATTATTTTTAATGTCTACAGGACACAAATTTAATTCGTTATATCTGTAAATTCACTATATCAGAATTCGTTATATCCGTATTTTATGAGGAATTGTTAATAACTTTGTCAGGGATCCCAAAAATATTTGTTATATCCATAAATTTGTTATATCTGTGTTCGTTATAAACGAGTTTTACTGTATTATTTGTATTACATATATACACTATAAATTCAAAGTTTGTCCCAGCCTTGAAGTGAGAACATCTACCCCAGAGATCATGAAATTTATGATTTAGGTGGCAACCTTCTTGCTCTACATAACCATGTATTGTAGGTTTTCTAAGAGATACATGGTTGTAGAGAAGAAGAGTTTTTGAAAATTGGTCAAATTTTGGTTTGCCAATTTTCGCCCACTCCTAAGGCCCCATGGGTGCAGGCATCTTGAAATTTACAATTTATGTCCCTATTGTCCCAAAGATGCTTCATACCAAATTTGAAAAGAAATAGAATGGCAGTTTTCAAGAAGTTATAAATGTTCAGTTCTTAACAAATTTGATCACTGAATGACCTCCGTGGTCAAGTGGTTAGAGCATTGCGTTCAAAATCATAAGGCCTCTCACCTCTAGACAGCGCAGGGTTCGATTCTCGCTCGCGCCAATATATATGAGAAAGTTTGCCAGTTTACTTTCGGAAGGTCGGTGGTCTCTTCTCGGGTACATTATATCTGGGTTCTCTCCTCCACCTACAAAAACTGGACGCCACCAGATGATTGAAAAATTGTTGAGTGTGGCAGAAAACAACAATCAATCAATCATTTGATCACTGACCATTTTGGCCCACCCTCATATGAAAACCCCTTGAGATCATGAAATTTATAATTTTGGTAAAGGGCTACCTGCTCATTCTAAATATCCATTTAATTTCAATTTAGTCATCAATAACATTAAAGAAGATGACTTACACAAATGGGGTTTTTAACTTTTAAAAGGAAACAACAAAGAGTTAGAAACAAATAACAGATGTTTACAATCAGGTAAAAAAAAAATGAAATAAGACAGTTCATAATTCATTGTGGGTTATATTTATTTTACCCCTATTAGCTGAAAAATACTGAGGGGGTTTTAAATATTTTTCAGGTACAATGCTCTACTTGAATTGACTGAGCAAGTATGCTTCTTTTGTTTTTGATTGATTGATTGTATATTGTTCACTGTTTTCACTCATATGGAGAAGTCACCTTTGCCAATGAAGGGCTGCAAACTTTAGGCCTATACTCGGTGCTTATGGCCCTCAAGCAGGGAGGAATCCTTATTGTCCCACACCTGCTTTGACAAGGGGCCTCGGTTTTTGAGGTCTCATCCAGAGGTCCGCCCCAATTAGTTACCAATTACAACAAGCAAGGGGTACTGAGGACCTATTCTAACCTGGATCCCCATTGGAATTTTGTTTTGAGTCCATCAGATTTCATTTCCAGAAGCTTATGGCATAAAATCTGCATTTTGGAATCGTATGAGTAGGTGAAAAGGTGAACATTATATTCATTCCTTTCCTCCCAATATCCTTTAAGAAACATATCCCTCCCCCCTCATGTAAATATATATAATCATGCTGATGAGTGTCAGACATAAATATTAATTCTGAAGATTTTTCTTCACTCCTGGTTCCTCCATGTTGAATCAGAAGAACATTTTGATTTTATATTTAATAATTCATAATAAATGTAATGACACTAAACTTTACTCTCAGTTTTCATGTTTCTTTTTCAAGATTTACCATTCACTGTAAAATTGTTAAAATATAAGATACGGAAAACCTTAAGAGTTTTTGTTTTAGCATTCCAATATTTCAAATAAGTGCGGTAAATTAAATGTCTTAACAAAAGTAATGCTAAGTTGACATACATGTCATTAAAGTATTTAATGAATAACTGAAGCCCCCGCTTAATTACACTCAAATGCTGTTAGGCTTTTATTTTTATTATGTGAGTTTCACTTATCAGGATCCGAGGCAAAAGTGCAAATGGTGGTGTGTTTACAATTCACTTAGCAATGGCAAGGGAAGTAACTGCTCATGAACAGTCACATGCTTTTGGGAACCAGTATACTAGAAACTTCCCAAACTTTGAAAGATGATTATAGATTTGTTGATATATAAATACTGATATTGATACCAATATGAAATGAAGTTTTATTTTATCAGTAATTTTTAAATGTCCTCACTATGATATTGATACTGAGTATTGGTGTCCCAATCTATACAAAGGATGCGTGTGTAAAAAGTAAATACATATCCAAGCTATAAATCATGTAAAACTGGTCCAATGGTGTGAATGTAACAGAAACTGAACCTTTAAAAATAAATAGATCAGTTTCTGAAAGCCAAATATCTCTATTAGTCATTCAGATTGATGTGTTTTTCCAGTCTGAAGCAATTCTATCAGTCAAAAAATGTAGGTTTTCACAGTAACTAACTGTTGTACTTGTATGTGTTTGTCCTACTTCCAAACAAATGGAGCATGTCATGCCAATTCTTCATTATATTTGAACCATTCCCTCTCTTTCTGCCATTCCATTTTCAATTCACAGACACAAGATTCTTTGTGCTTTTTAAAATTTTTCTCATTACCACTATTTTTTTTTCCAGATGGGGCTATTCATTTAATATCTGGCTTTGAATCTGGTATAAACATAAATGGACAGGACATATGGCGATAGATCAGAGTACAAAAAGTGCTTGGTAGAAAATTAAAACATGTACTGCTAAAGCGTTTTTGAGATTACGACAAAAAGATAAAAACTCTCTAGTTACAAGGAAAATTCCAAATTGTTAAAGGGACATGGACATGATTTTGGTACAAAAAATTCATTTAGATATATTTAGATGATTCATTTAGTAATATGATAGTATTTAATTCGTGTTAAACATAGCAACAAATATAAATTTCAAAATGTGATGCAAAGATGTATTTGAGATATCTAAACTTTTCATTTTCAAGGCACAAGCCTTGTTTATCATGTCACATGATTCAATTATCAGTTGAAAGCGCTGATAAAAAAAAAAGGCTTTTTCAGTGAAAATTTTCTGTTCTTTCCTATCTGCGCTTGCTCCATAAATTGATTTATCATTAACATTATGTTAAAATGTTGAATGCTTTTGACATGACTTTTAGAAATCTTGATGTTCTTACCTCTACGTGTAGTTTCCTGGCTATGACAAGTGTGTTGACAAACACAATTTAAGGAGCCGTATTTTATGTAAATACAAAGTATATCCTGTGTAAAAATATTTTCTCATAAAATATCTCCATTTTTACTGTATAACAAAAAACTGTCAATTCCAATTAATCAAAAATTTATCAAAAACCATGTCCATGCCCTTTTAAGGCAGATAATAATCTGTCACTCAGAACTGTAGTATAGCAAATTTTATCAGACATTTCAATTTTCTGCAAGTTTTGCTGGTACAACCAATGGTTTTTAGAGATTCCACTGGATTAGAATAATTTCTTCTGATGAGAGCCAAATTTTCATTAGAAATGAATGAAAGGTAACACACACACACACACACACACACACATATATATACACGAAGATGAAGAAGAAGAATAAAATGTAAACAAGATATAATGGTTGTAAAGATTGTGATAGCAGGTTCAGGGCTTGAAATCTGAAATAATTATTTCTATTTACTGCTCATATTTAATAATGAGCGGTCAAACTAAAAATGTCAACAACAAGGCTTGAATCTGTTTACAAGTTTGAATAATAAAACTGAAGTAATAAAAAAAAAAACAACAACAACAACAAAAAAAACAAAAATAAAAAACATTTTTACTCTTAGTCAGCAACTTTTGTTTAAAATTTCAACATATAATTTCCTAACATTTGAAATTTGAGGGAAAAAATGTATATAAAAAAACCTAATTTTTGTGAGGGGAAACAGCTGAATATCAGTGGCATTTTGGCCCCCAAAAATCATTAAAATCAGAGAATCTCAAACATGAAAAGAACAAATTTCCTGTTTGAAAAACTGCAGGTTTTTGTTTTTATATATTTCATCAATAAAATATTTAGGGTCGGCAACAAAAATACAGGTAGGGTCAGGAAACCGGAAACACACATATATTTTAATTTGGCCTTATCATAAACACTGTCCTGTGTCAGGATTTGGGCGTGTTCATCTAATTCATGATAATGCTCTATCACATATATCTGAGCTTGTGAAGCAATTTTTGAAGTCAGAGAAGGTTACCGTCTTGCCACACCCACCATATTCTCCAGATACGAATTTTTCCTTTTTCCAAAACTTAAAAAGTTCTTATCTGGTCATCATTACAATTACCTTGGCTCAGTCATCAGTAAGTGCCCCGGAGGTCTACCTAAATCAGCATACCGTGATGCACTTCAGAAATGGATTCAGAGATTGAAATTATGTATTTCAAACCATGCAGAATACTTTGAAGAGATGTTATGTTCATTTCACTTTATGAGTCAAATGCTTTTGAGACATTGTACAATACACATTACATATTGAACAATCCTAGTAGAAACTTCTAAGTGAAAAAATGTTAACTCTTTCGCCGACAGTTCCCGGAAGACCAGGATCACATTACGCAATTCTGTCAAGACAGTTCCCAATATACCGGGATTTAGCACTGTTTGAATTTTCCCACCGATTATAAGGTAAAATCTCACTTCGAGAGAGATTTTATGTGATTTGGGAACTTGTTTACAGTAATGGCTGACCTCGGAGATAAGAATTTTAACAGTATTTCCTAGTGAAGTTGGGTATAGTCAAAATAATCACAATGATGGGAGAGTTGTTGAATTATATCATGCTGGGGATGATGAGGAACTTTATATCATTTTACAAATCCTAAATGTGAAGAAATAATGAAGAATCCATTGGCTTTTTGGCTGCATATGATCGTAATATTAAATTTCATTAAACAGATTAGTTTCAATTCAAAAACATAATACCATGCGACTTAAAATTTCACAGATAGGTCTGGACAGCGAAGAATTTTTGATTGGAGCTCTTCCCCTTTGAACTTTTTCCATGTTTTTCACAGATACTTTGAAAAAAAAGTGATTGGACAAATAAAAACACATAGAAATTATTGTTTGTTGAATAAACATTTTGCATTATTGAAGTTTTGAAAAGATTTGTTTTCAAAATTCAGATTATACCACCTGATTGCTTTGTCATATCTGATTTACCTGTAAATTAATTCGTGATGACCTTTCAAACAGTATGAACATGATGAATTAATACACCTGAACACGTTTCCTATCAATGTACCAAAATTTCAATATTATATCTTATTTCATTAAAACATGATGACACTTTAAACATAACATATACATTTTCATGACATATCTTCAGGAAATCCATCATCCTAGTGTTATTCATATGTGGGAAAGTAATTGATGAAAGGGTTAATCATCACATTAATTCGTTAGTTAAAGGAAAAAAACAAAATACTGGTTGCTCTTGCTGCTTCATGATCTAATGATGTAAATAATTATCAACTTCTTTTATTGTCAAAACATCCAACTTGGGTACAAATTCAATCAAATTCAGTTCTATCATTAAAAGTTTGATTGACAAGCAGCTCAGGAGTTGTCAGATTGCCTGAGGCAAGTGAAATCATGGGTCAAGCTAGTAGAACTCTAGACATCCTTTTTGGCACATATAGTCAAAAACATGTGCTAAATGTAGCACAAGTTACATAATAATTTGCGTCACATTTGTAACATCACAATGTAAATCAAAGGCCTGAAAGGCCTTAGAGTCGACTCACTAGATTCATTGTCAACATAGATAATCTTTAAGTAGTAAGTTAGTGAATATTGTGTGTGTGCTTCCTTTAATGGGATTTATACTGTAATACATTATACACATGTGTAAAGTGACTAAAGTCAACCAAGTCATGACCATTGCCAAAATTTAAATGGATGTAAAGCTAATTCATGATTGTGCTAAACAATCCCATGATCTATTAAGACTTTGGTAGAAAATTATTATGTAGTCATACAGTACTTTACATCACAACAGTACATCCTCAGATAAGTACCACAATTGTTGTAAGAAGATACCATCCAACAAAAACATTTCCAAATCAATGGCTGAAGCTGAAACTGTAGTCAAAGTTACAATGACTAAAACAGTAGAAATTTAACAATGTAAAATCAATAATGGACAATGAAAGACCAAGACCAATGCCATAGGTCACCTGAGTGACTCAGTTGACCTAAAACTGCAAATGTGCAGGCATGTCATCTTCCCTAGATTCTTTGAAGGACCATAACTTTTTTGTTTTTTATCAAAATCAATTAAAATGTATGTTGTAGATGCATCTTGGTACTTCTACTGTGGTCAAAATTCCTTGCCATCATGGGCATGCATTGTGCTAAATTCTGAATAAAAATAATCATAACTTTTTTATAAATGGTGGAAACAGGAAATTTATGTTGAATGCATATGATATGAATGCCTGTTACAAGACATATACAAAAGTGCTGAGTCACATGCGAGAATGTATGTATGTGCACTGTTTTCTAAATTTTGGGATGCTAAAATTACCATAACTTTCTGATAAACTACAAGTGCAATGATAAACTGTGAGAAAACAAAAATACTGCAGTAAATTTTGTGTTTACCACAGTTCGATTCATGATACACTGAAACTGTATCTCAGTTCAGTTCGATCAGTCCTTAATTATCTGCATTGTCTGTTTTAGTTCCTGATTTGTAATTTCAAAATGGCTTCAAGACAAATAAAAGTATGACAACACAGTTATACTATCCTTTATCTGCCAAATTTTGGTTTTAGGACCATTTTGGGTTCTTAAATATTGATAAAGGTGGTAAGTAAAATGTCACAACATGCTGACATTGTGTTACTGATGTTTCATACAAAACGGGCAACACCTCTAGCATGGTGATGTATATGAAATGTAGAGATTTCTGTGACTGAAAATAAACCACTGCCCCACTTGCAGATACACTTTAAAGATTCTTTATTAAAGTTAAACTTCTCTTGAATGCATCACAGTCTTAGAAACAAACAAGATATTGGAAAAAGGTATTGCCGATGAAACCTTCTTCCATTGTAGAAAATTCTGGATTCAAGCGAATGGTATCTGTTTTAGAACCTAAATTAGTGAGATCAATGCTTTGTATCCAGGCCACTTTCGCTCTTTGTGAATGTGTCTTTTCTAGTGCTGGGAATATTGTCAGGGCACAAAGACATGCTGTCCAGTACTTTTTTACAAAATATAAGGGTTAATTTTAGGGATAAAATGAAGAAACTTTAGGGCTAAAATTATGAATCTCACCAGTCACGGTACCTCAGTGGTTAGAACATACGCATTGGTAACTGGGAGGTCATGAGTTTGAGCCCTGCTTGTGCCAAGGCCACATCAAACCTAAGACATGAACTTAGGAAGTGATCGCTCCTTCGCCAAACACTTGGCATTTTAAAGTGAGAATCACAGGTCTTTCAGATATGAACTTAAAAACAGATGTCCCGAGTCACTGCAGATGTTGGCACATTAAAGATCCCTCACTGTTATGGTCCTGAGATCAAGACGCATTTTTTACCGCAAAGGAAAAACTTTATTCTGATTGCTACTTCTCCAATGCATGAGGCTGTGAAAGGAGATTTTGAGAGGGAAGTTATAATTACTCTTCCATCAACCCCATCAACACCGCAAAGTCAGTCGAGAAAAAGGAAAAAATATGGAGATTACTCAGGTGAACTTAGAGCAAAACTTGCTAGATATGCTAGAACATGGAAATACTGCAGTGGCATGACATTTTTCATCAAAACTAGACACAAAGTTAAGCGAAAGCACTTTCCATGGTATGAAGTCAGCCTATGAAAAATATAAAAAAACGTAATGAAAAATTGAAAATCTACTCTGAGATCACGATTGTGCCAAAATTGCCAAAAGAACACCCTTTGAAATTAGGTGATATGGATGCACATGTGTGCGAATATTTAAAAAATCTCCGAGTTGCAGGTGGAATTGTAAATTCAAAAATTGGGAGTTACATTTGTATCTATTTGAAACATCGATCATTGTATATATTTTGATAAAATGTTTTCAAAAAAGGATTATAGTCATATAAAAGATATATATCAATTTCAAAGAGATAGATAGAAGTGATACATACTTTTAAATTGTATATCTAGGTCTACTCAATCACGGATGATCTACCTGTGATGCTTCAATCAAGTTTTGAGCTTAATAACTCCACTGAAGCCATCAATGTCGGAGCTAATGAAAGCGATATTTTAGAATCTGCGAGTGGGTCTGCTTGCGATTTTACACGGATATTATTTCCTCGCTTTTAATTATGAATTTACAGTAATAAGGTGTTTATATAGGGGACACAAAGTCTCTCTCCCCATACATGAATATAAGTATCTATACCTCTCTATTTGATATGACTAGTGATGGGAAATCATAAAATTTTCATAATCAATATCAGAAATAATTGAAAGGTCATAACTGATGAAATAATCAAAAACTTCTAAAATCATTTCTTTTATATCAAACTCTTCATTCTCTTTACAAAATCCAATTTGGTTTCAAAAGAGTTTTTAATACAAATACACTGCACATGTAACTACATGTGTTTACTTCAACTTGCCAAATTTCAAACCGAAAAATTAAAAGAGGATGCTGAGTGGCTGGCAATGACACTCTTGTTAGTATTTGTATCATCATTCCTTGGCAATCATTTCCATTATTTTGCAGCTGTCACATTGTTTTTTACGGAAGTAAAAAATATCAAGTCATTTGTAGTTTTTCCCCTTCTGTTTTACACAATGTGTTTTCTCTTTTATTTAATTGATTATGAATACTATAACAGATAATCAAAATCAGGAGGCCTTCAGCAATTGACATTCAATTGTCAGCAATACTCTGCCCATCACTAGTTATGACAGAAGAGCAAGCACCCTTCATGAAACTAAATGAAAAAATCCCATAATTAGCATTGTTGAGGCACCATGCTTCTGTCACTGCCTTGTATCTTTAATCAATAACCTTATAAACATTCTTACTGGGGCCTGATTGCATGTCTTAATAATTAGAGTTTCTGCAAATTCTTTGATTCTGGTATCTACTTGTCAAATCTAATTACAAGAATGAAAGACAGGGCCATCATTCTTTTGGCTCTTTCACTGTTAAACAAACATACTTTTGTTTGGTAGAGATGTCATTAAAAGCTATGTGCCATTTCTGGGAGAATATGCTCCCAAATCAATTCAGGTCTTGGCACCCAAAAGATATAACAAGCCCTGGGTAGTAAAACTTCATGAATAAGCCATGTATAAAAAAAAAAAAAAAAAAAAGATCCTTGATTAATGTGAATTTGCAATATGCAACATCTGTCAAAGATCATGTAGGTCATACTTTTAAAGTAGTTCATTACACCAATATTGTACTTTTAATAACAATATACCACAAGATGGCATTCTAAATGTTCTGTGAAATTATTTGTATCAATCAATATGTTTGTCTATCATCGTTTCTCAGTGAATGAAGTATTGGGTTAGTGGCCCACAGATCCTGACTTCAAATCCACAAGTCTTTTGTTCATATTTATTACAATAAAATTCTTAAATTATTTTTGAATATCATGGGTTTTTCTTTATCCCAAGTTGCATATTTTCTGCCTTTTTGACATATGTACAATGCACATTTATGATGAAATTTGATATACTTAGTACATCTATTTTAACAGTTGGAAACCAGAACAGAAAAGAAATGAAAGTGGAAAGTGAATATAAGAAATAAATTTAAAAATACACAAAATATGAATTGCAATACTTCATGCCAACATACTATAATCTAATGTATTTCAAAACGAAATTAATTTCTTAAGGAAATGCATAATCACTGAATACAACATATATGTATATATATAAATAAAATTTTAATTTCAGCATCTTAATTTATTCTGAGTACAAGGTGTCTATATTATATATATTTATTCTGAGTAAGACAAAATCATATTTTAATTTATTCATTGGAAGATAAATTTATATAAATAATTGATTCACTGCTTCAAAACGTTTTGCTTTTTGTTTGAATGGCCTTAGATCTTACGTAGTCATTGCTTCAATATTCAGCAGATTTGCAAAATCTTCTTCTGGCCATGAGTTAAGGCATACTTTTTCATTTGTTGTAAACTGTCACAAAATTCAACTTTAGACATCAGAGCTGTTGAAAACTGTAAGTCCTGTCGGTAAGATCGGTAAAATATTTACTGGACCAAATGACTGTTTGAAAAATGTGATTATTTTAAAGCTCAGAATTGGGATGCACAGGTGAAGGTCACTCCAACATGGCCACGTGGCCAATCAAATTTGTTAAAGGTTCTCTAACCATTGAGAAAAGACCAGTCTTAACAGTTTAGTGGTAGAGTGTTAGCTTCGTAACCAGGAGGTCACAAGTTCAAACTCTGCTCATGCCTAAAATGTAACAAGAGGTACTGTTAGTACTGCTCACTAAGAATACACCCCACCCCCACCCCCAAATCTGCCAAACCTAAAGTGTGTTCCTTTGACCTTTTGACCTCAAAATCTGTAGGAATCATTTTCGTCCCATTAGTAGCACATATGATGTGCTATGGTGACTCTAGGTGAAAAAGATAACATGCAAGAGCCCAGAAACCATATTGCTATTTCAATGTCCAGTACACTTGATTTTTGGCCCCCAAAATCAATAGGGTTCATATTTATCCCATGAGGAGTGTGTATGTATGGCATGTTGACTCTCGGTGAAAAGGATAATACTTTCGATCCTGGAAACCACTGCATCTACAAACAGACAAATGGACAACCTGATTCATTGTGGGGTGGTGGGGTTATAAAAATGGGTAGTGGTTGCTCCTTCCTTGGCATTTAGAATAATCAAAGGCCACAAAGGCGTCGAGTGCAATATCATATTCATTATAGGGTTCTCAATAAATTCAGAGGGCAGGTAAATTAGAGAAAGTAAGAGAAGAAATGTTTGAGTGCCACAGGAGACATTCCCTCATGTTTAAGTTCATAAATAAAGCATTACAATCATTTGTAAAATGTCAGCAAATTATGTTTATTTACATAAAAAGAAATAAAGAAGAGAGCTTGGGCTGAAGTTGCTTATCCTAACAAGTTCATACATGTACCCTCCTCTTCCTAGATAATATCCCCTCAAGACTAGTTACTTTACAAAGGCTATAATAAATAAATTCAAATTGCAGATGAAAAATGCTGAAAAGAATATAACTGCTTCAGAGTGAGACTACCTGTTTATAGAAGTATCTTCTGTTTATGTATGATGTAACAATTATACAGTATTAACTCTGTATTCAATGTCTAACAATTCAAAAGTTCAACGTAATATGTAGAAAGGTTATTGGAATTCTGAACAAGATTCAATTCCCAATGAATGCTACCTAGCCTGGGTTTCTTTGCAAAATAACCTGTTATTTTCGTCGCAATGCACACGCTACTTTCGCTTTGCTTAATTGAGAATCGGAATCAGGATTACCAAAAACAAAACTGGAAATAGTCTTTGTGTTTTGGGAATAGGAACCAAACCATCACAATGAGCAATCCATCCAATTTAGTATTTATCTGTTTCTGCTGATCTGAAATAAGGATTCTTGGTGAAACTATGAGACTATAGATATAAATGAAAACCAAATTTGAGCAGGTTATTTTGTAAGTACTTAATGATATCGTGTGACACAAATTTCAAGGGAAAATCTGTTTTGTAGTAAATCCATCTGTGAATAATGAACTTTTCTTGCCAAACAATCATTATTTAACTATTGAACAAAGATACAATAATAAACAACGATATCAACAATGGAAATGGTAATGTGCCTTTCAAATATCAATTAAATTCAATGTTTCAAAGTCTTGAATCATAAGACCAATACTACCAATAGGCACTATTTCATTTTGCCCATTGAGATCAGAAAGGCGGGGTAAAGGCAAAATTTTGCATGATTGCTAGAAAGCTCTCGATCAAGCTCGACACCTTAAAAAACATAAATGGTACCAATTTTGATGCACTAGATGCACAATTCAACGAATAATGTCGCTTCAGTGATGCTCAGGTCAAAAATATTGGAAATTCGAAATAATAACAAACTTAGAAGAGCTGAAAGAACCAAAATACCAAATAGTGGAACCAAATCCAACAAAGGATCAGAGCTATACATGAGGGAGATAATCCTTAATTTTAAAATGAATTTCTTAATTTGATCACGGCAAATTTTTATCTGTAATTCATGCTAGTACAGAAGTACTTAGCAATTGGGCTGGTGAAAACCCTCGGGGACTAACAGTCCACCAGCAGAGGCATCGACCCAGTGGTTGTAATATAAATCATAAATGGTATCAATTTTCATACTCACAAGAAGTGAGAATCATGGGTCTTTCTGATATAATCTTAAAAATGGAGGACTCATGTCATGACAGGCCTTGGCACATAAAGAACCCTCACTACTATGGCTCTGAATGCTAAACAGGGGTCTACATTTGTTTAACTTAACCTACACTCAATATGAGTGGAAAATTCTTGATGGGACATAAAACAAACAAACAACCGTCCAAACAACTCAATAAGAAAAGAAAAATTGCTGAACCTGGACCACTTAAAAAATTACAATAGCACCCATGGTTTGTGAGTTCAAAGATGGTTGGTTGATTAATTGTTTATGGTTTTACACCATTTTGGCATTATTTCAGCCATTTTACGACGGTTAACTATATGAAATATGTTCAGTATTGAATTCTAAGAATTTTTCCAATGGTTCCCAGTGAGTCTACTCTTTTTTGAAAACTTTTGCATGCCAAGAGGGGTTTAACATCCTATCCAATGGACATAAAACTTATAAAAGTAATATAAAAGTGTTCAGATTTTTCTGTAAAAATTGCTTTCTTGTAAAAATTGTATAATTATTTGTAAAAAGTTCTTGCATTGAATGCACGTTATTAAAAAGTCTATTTCGTATAAGCAAAAAATTACAAAATTCTAAAAGAACATGATGTAAGTTAATGGACAGCCACAAGATATAAATTTAAACTGAAGTTCTTTGTTGAGTAGGTAAGAATGTGTCAATTTTGAATGAGCGATACATGTTCTTGAAATAAACACTTCATCCTGACATTTCAGTAAATTACACAGTTTGTTTATTTAGCTTTGAATAAAGTTTACTTGTGTCACAGAATTCCCAACAGACCTGCCAAAGAGAATTTACAAATAGTTTAATGAAATATTTTAGATTAGTGTAGGGAATTTTAAAGTGTACTATATCATATTGAAGTGCCATTTTTGCCACTCTTTCTGCTTTGGTGTTGCCATAGATACCAATATGACTTGGAATTCAGTAGAACTCAACTATTTTTACCTTGTTTACTTAAAAGGCAGTGCTGGTTTAATATATAACTAAAATGTATGAATGATCAATATCTATGTTGCTTATTGACTGCACAAAAGATAGGGAGTCTGAGAATATAATAAACTGTTTGTCATTTCAAATTTTAATATATATTCAAAAGCAAGTTGAATAGCCTTTGCTTCTGTGGTATAAATTGTTGCTTCATTGAAGATGGTTGGAAAACTGATTGGGTTTGGCTGGATATGAGTGTGAAATGGATTTCTTGTTATTAACAATAAAAGGCATTTTGGGTCAGTTATTTTTTTTTTCTTTCCATACAGTGTAAGGCACATGTATCTGGTCTCACAAAACTTTGTCCCTTCAACTATGTCAGATCAAATGTCTGACAGTGATTTAAAACTTTCAACAACAATGAGACATGACCTTTTCTGAAATTAACAGTGTTACTTTTGTCTGTAAAAACAACTCTGTAACATATTTAGTTCAATGGTTTATTTCTGTACCCAATCATTCAAAACAGATGCCATCGGGGCACCCCCACTGTCTCTTCCCAAATGCCAGGGACAATGTGTACGATTTACACAAAGCCTCAAAGTGTATCCTACCTAAATTCAAAACTACCCAAAATGAAAGCAGCTTTGCACCCTGGTGTATTCAAAACCAACCTTAAACATTTTAATTACTTTATTCAGTATTTTTAGGATATCACTACTTTATTTTATATAATATCATTTTTACAAAATCGGTTTTAATAACATTTACCCCAATACTTTTTAAATTAAATTTTAATTTTTAAATTAAATTTTATTATGATTTAATTTAAAAAGTATTGGGTAAAATGCATTGTATATTCATAATATAATTCCATATACTATTTATGTACATGTTTATATATAGGCGACTCTCAAGAACTCGAAGTTCAAGGGACCGTGATAAAACCTCTCGAGATCAAGAGTTCTGAATGATGGAAAGTTGACGGAAATCCAGAAATTTAAGGTCCAACATTATGGTTCACATTTTATAGCAACCAGAGTGCATATTTACAACATCCTGGCATTCTTTTGACACGTTATCCTTCATATTTTTACATATATGTATATTGACTTGAATTTTTAACATGGAAATTTATCTAAAGATTTTTTTAAATTTATGTATTTGCTTGTTCTTTTCTCCACATACATTTACAAAACAAATACTTTGTCCATAACAAAGTTTGGCAGTTACTAACTACAAGGACCACAATCTACCGCACAAACGTTACAATTTTCAGTCACTTTAAGCAAAGCACGGATTTTAACAAATAATGATGATCCTTGGCATATCTCTAAATTATATTCTCAAAATTATCATCTCATTGTTAATTCCAAACTAGTCTTTAAGTTGGACATAGTTGAATTGTAATGAAAACAAAGTAAGAGAGGGAGGGGGGGGGGGTTCTAATTAACACAGCTGAGCTAGCCCAAGGCATTAACCATTATCCAGGTAAGGTCCAAGTGGAAATAATTATAAGCTTGAGTGATGATGGGTATATGCTAACACCACTTTGAGAGATGGAGAGTGAAAAACAATGAAATATGTTATAGGATCCAAATTTCACGTTGAGAGATCAAACATTCGAGAGATCAAGAGTAAATTTGCTTAGTTATATAGAGAAAAAAATTGGGACCATGATTTCACTTTGAGAGATCAATAACTTCAAGAGATTGAAGCTTAAGCCATAGAGAGTCACCTGTTTTTACCCATTTTAATGTTTTAATGTGCATCAGTCAAGAGAATGGCAACCAATAAATATCTATTAATCTATTATCTATCATGTAATTCAATTATTTTCCCTTGATCTCTCCAAGGTTCCCAAATATTGTTTACATTAGAATAAAAAAATTCAGAAACCATCTAATAGTACATGCTACATAAACACCCCAGATGCAATCATCTGACCAGTAAGAATGGCCACTAGAAGCAGAGTAAAATGGTGGTTTGGTATGAAATTTTTGTGACCACTGACACATTACAAAGGTGGTCGCTACAAAGAGTTACATTAAATACACAGAAAGCCTCATCGAGAGGAAATAAAATAATCACAAGGGACAGGTGACCACTATGACAAGTTTGACTGTGTGTACTATGGATAGCTTTTATTTTGCTCATAGATGTTTTTGTTACTTTTATGCAAAACCTTATTTCTTCTGACACTGGAAACAATTATCAAACGTCAAAATTAAGTAATTAAGTTATGTTGTATATAGTATTAAAATACGAGTTTGTAGTAAGAGAGAGTAAGAGAAATGTGCTTTAAATCACATACAAAAAATAGACCCATGTCACTTAATGGTCACCAGAATGACCAAATGAACAAGATGTGTTTATGAAACACTGATGAACCCACATGTTAGCAAAGATGATAATGGTCAAGGTTAAAGTTTTTCAAAAGTAGGTAAACCAAGTCAAGAGGTAAAAAACTTTTGTATCCAAAGGAATACACATGTGAATTATGAAAGCCCTCCATCTTTGTATGACCTCAGTTTTAGTGCAACCCATTTATCTTTGGCAATTATCGTTTCTATGTCCCTATATATATATATATATATATGACACAATGGCAGTTCAAATGAAACACTCATGAAGCTCTCAAACAATATTTCCTTGTTTATTTTGCTGAATTTTTCTTCTGAGATTTTATAAGTTATACCAATACTTGACAATTGGTGTATACATGTACAGTTGAAAAATACCATCAGTTACAGCTTGTATTGCTTTAAAATTTTTGCACACAGACACACCAAAAGCAATACTAAACCAACTTTTCCAATGCCCCACTCAAGTTTTTGCTTTGTACTGTAATATTTTATCACTCTGAATATAACTATTTATTAGTTTTAAGTATAACCAGTTAGAAAACAATATTTTTGTCTTTAATCATATTAGTTTACTAAACTGTATCGTCAAAAAACCTAAAAATGAATGGGTACCACAAAATTTGAAAATAACAGTTAATACAATATGTATCCCCTATACTGCTGATTGTTTGTTTGTTTTACGTCCCATCGAGAATTTTCACTCATATTGAGACGTCACCAGCTGTAGGTGAAGTACCACAAATTTAAACCTATGCTTAGCACTCAGGGACGTAGCAGTGAGGGTTCTTTAATGTGCCCATGCCTACCGTGACACAGGACCTTAGCTTTTAAGTTCATATCCGAAAGACCTGTGATTCTCATTTCTAAATGCTGAGCATTTGGCGAAGGAGTAATCACTACCTATTTTTACGTCTAAGGTTTGATGCGGCCATGGCACAAGCGGGGCTTGAACTCACGACCTCCCGGTAACGAACCGAACGCTCTAACCACTGAGCTACCGCGACCGCTTTCCCCACTCTGCTGAATATTAAAGTTATGTGTAATAATTAATGTAAATAAGCTTTAATTTTTACAGTACATTTGAAAGTTGTTGGCCAAACAGGCAGCTATAGTGAATGTAAACAAATCAGTGTCCTGTTTTGACCATACCAACAGCTCTTGCATGCTCTTGTGCAGGCACGTGCCACATTTTACCCCAGTAAATTTATGCTTTTTCATAAACGATATTGTCATGGTTTTCAACATATCTGGTCATGGTCCAGAAATTACACATTGCAATCTGATTTTTTGCCAACTTGAAATGAAGGCATTTACCCTAGCAGATGATATTGCTATAGCCACTTATAATTACTGCTTTGATTAGTTTATTTTATTTTTTTTAAGTAAATATGGGGCATTTAGAAAGTTTGATTAGTATATATCTCTGATTCTCGGACACTTCTACACTACTTGCACAGAATGATACAATTCTTGCGCAGAACACTGAAAGGTTTTCATGAAACACTAAACAGTTTGCATGGAATTCTGAACAGTTTCCACATAATGAGGAATTGTTTGCATGGAACAACAGCTTGCGTGAAATGTTGCCCTTTCCACGATTGGTCTGCACAGTTTGTGCAAAACAATTGTGTAGCCTGCACACCTTGTGAATGGTTTGCATGAATCAGTAGGCATCACCTGCATGCTTTTGATTTTTTAGGCATTATTCAGCTCTTCATGGGAGTAATACAAACATTAAATAATTTCAATATATTTCTTAGACTAAAGAGAAATGTTGAGAATGAAATGATAATGTTTATATTTTAAAATGAATATTCCTCCGATGTGGTAAATTGCTCCATTTTAATTATCAATACTCAAATAAAAACAAATTATTAAATAAATAAAACTTTCATTTTTATTAATTAGTTCGGTGAGTTATGAAGACAGGTAACAAAATATGTCAGAAGAAGTCTTTTAAATGACAAAACCAATAATCACTATGATCATTTTCGAACCATACCCATCCCATGGGGATCCGGGTTGTTAGAACAGATCCTCAGTACCCCTTGCTTGTCATAAGAGGCGACTAAATGGAGCAGTCCTTTGGATGAGACCGCAAAAACCAAGGCCCATTGTGACAGCAGGTGTGGCACGTTAAAGATCCCTCCCTACTCAAAGGCCATAAGTGCCAAGCATAGGCCTAAATTTTGCAACCCTTCACCGGCAATGGTGACGTCTCTATATCAGTGAAAAATTCTTGAACGGGATGTTAAACAATATATAATCAATCGAACCAAAACCCCTACCCCTGGGATCATGAAATTTACAAATTCGGTAAAGGGCTACCTCCTCATTCTAAATATCCATTTAGTTTCAATTCAGGATCAACAGAATTAAAGCAGATGTTATTTAAATGTTTTACACATAAAAAGCATATGCCAAATTTGGCTCTGGAGTCAGAACCTCTACCCTAGAATCATTAAATTTACAATTTTGGTAAAAGCCTTCCTGTTCCTGTTCACTATGCAATTAGTTTTTTCTTACAGATGTGTAGTTGTAGAAAAGATTTTTGAAAATTGGTCATTTTCTTTAGAGAGTTTTACCCTCCCCTAAGGCCTGAGGGTACAGGAGTCCTGAAATTTACAATTCATATATCTCTTGTTCCGAATATGCTTTATACCAAATTTGAAAAGAATTGGAATAGTAGTTGTCAGGAAATTAAAAATGTTCAATTATTAACACACATTCAATCACTGTTCCATTTTGGCTCCATCCAGGATCTAAAAACCCTACCCCTGGGTTCATGAAATTCATAATTTTAATATAGTATCAATAGCATTAAAGACATTATTTGAATGTTTTACACATTCCTTGCCCTGGATTTAGAACCTTTACTCTGGGATCATGAAATTACCATTTTGTTAGAGACTTTCCTGTTCCACATGACCATATATTTATTTTTTTTTTTTTTTTTTTTTTTTCAGATGTGTGGCTGAAGAGAAAATTTTTGAAAATTCATAAATTTTTGGTAGCTTTCACCCTGCCCCCAAAGCCCCAGGGGGTGCAAGTGTCCTGAAAATTACAATTAATATCCCCCTCGTCCAAACAAAGATGCTTCATACCATCATACCGAATCAAAAAGAAATGGAATACTCAGTAGTAGTTATCAAGTATATATATATATATATATATATATATATATATATATAAAGTTGAATTGTTACCACATGATGAGTGTAGACCAATAGCAATAGTTGACCAGAGTAACCCAGGTGACCTAATAAGCCATTTATAGTCTATCAGATTAGTATTTATAAAATACAGTGATATGTCTCCTTATTAAGCTTACAATAACATATTGTACTTTTTAACATATAAAATAAGGAATTCCTCTTTAGAAGTATTTTTGTGAATTTTTTCTTGCTATTTTTTGTGTTTCCTATACAAATAGTAATGAATTGAGGAAATAATTGTACTTCATTTCCTTTTCCCCATAGCTTGAATACCACCTTTCCCTTGCACTTCAACAAAATCAAACATTAATTTTACTATACACAGTTATTACTTTTTATTTAAAACTCTGCAAATTAAATTTCACTTTTGTCTTTCTGTTGCTGTAGGAAGTTTAAACCACCACCTACATTGTAATTCAAAAACAACACATTTATGATTTAAATTAGCATTGGTTGTTCAGATTAAGTCTGCTATAAATATTCAATTCATGTACATATGCCCCCCCCCCCCCTCTCTCTCTCTCTCTACAAATATGCATGTAATAAGTTAAAATTTGCAAAATTCCATCACTCTGAATGTATATTATGACATCATAGTTGGTTGCTTATTAGTTTCAAAAGCAAAAAATTATTATGATAAATTAACATGGATTGTACCTGGCTTGCAAAAAAAACTGTCGTTTTTTTAGGCTTGATAAAGGCCAAGTGGCTGAAAATTTGCGGAATAGAGTGTTTGAGTTCTTAATTTTTAGTTATCACAACATGCAACACTTATAGTACTGTAGATTTGTTTGTATGATGTTTTACATCCCACTTACTAATTTTTCTCTCATATCCAGATGTCACTGGCTTTACATGAAGTGCCACAAATTTTGACCCATACATGGTGTTCAGGACCACAGCAGCGAGGGTTCTATATCATGCCAGCACCTACCATGACATGTGACCTCCACATCAAAAAGACCCATGCAGAGTGTTTAGCAAAGGAACAGTCACTACCTATATAAATCATCTTAGATTCAAAGCAGATCAAAAAATCAAATCCTGACCTCCCTGTTGCAAACCACTTGGCGACAATGACTGGTACACAGTAGCAACTATAGACATTTAATTTATCACTATGGACAATGTCAACAACAAAAAATCCTACTGAAAAATATCTCCAATTCTGTATAATAATATGTACTAGTGGACTTTATTGCAATTTAACCAAATACTACTTTTTCAGACTAAGTAATGATTAATCAAGAAGCCCACAGGCTTTATTAATCACCTGAATATTTGTTAAAAGTATCACTTGCCCCAAAGCTAAAAAATTTATAATAATTGTCCTGTTCTGCATATCTATGCTTAGTTTCAAGATTCAACAGCAGTATAAAACAAGATATCTTCCTTTAAAAAACACAAATGCTCCTAAAAGTGTTCATACTGACGTTATATTCACACAATATGACTATTTTGGACTTGCCCTCGAGTCAAAACCTTAGGGTTGTGAAATTCGCAATTTTAATATATCCTTTTCTACTTTTTAGTTTTATACTGTATCAGCAAACTTCAAGAAGTCTTTCAAATGATAAAGACATTTACAATTTTGGTAAAGGACTACCTGCTCTTTCTAAATATTCATTTAGTTTCAATTTAATATCAACAGCACTAAGGACAAATAAAATTGAAATAACGATTCTCAGGCCTATGCCCAAAGTTTCCAAAAAACCATCAGTCCTACCGGCAAAACTGATAGAAATTAGAAAGACCTGATAAAAATTGCTAACTTAGCGGTCCATGTGACTGATTACTAGTTGCAGTAGCAATCCATAAATTCTCAGTGTCTTCGAACATATTTTGTCTTTTGTCGTAATCATTAAAACACTTTAGCCAACGTATACTTATATTTTCTTGCAAGCGTTTATTATGCACCGATATTGTGAAGGTCATCATGGCCTCTTGGCCGATTAAGTTCATATCAAGCTCAAAGCCTGGTGTAAAACATTAACCTATGCCAGAAAAGGCTTCCAAAAGTGAGAAAAACCAAAAGTAAGAAGAAAACCGGTATTGTGAATTTAAACTGGAATGGTTAAAGGGGAGGGATTGGCTGCAATATAGTGAAGTAGAATAGTTTACCAACAAGTGTGATTGAGACTGCCTTCAATCATATGAAGCTGTTGAAAACAGATAGGAGTTACCGACTCAGTAACCAGCATCTGAATCAGCAGATATTTAGGGGTCTGATCCTCAACCAGCAATTGAGAGATCGATGGTAAATAATCAAAATATAAATAAATGTTTATTTTCATTTTTTATTTTTTTTTGAATAGATAAAAATAATATTAATATTATTTTTTTTCTTTTCTTTTCTTTATAGTTGACTGGCACTAGAAGACCTTCTTACAGAAAATCATTAGCTAAGGGGTAGCTGAACACTGTGACTGACATTGTAACATTAACTGAAAATGTTATTGATACTGAATCTGACAACACTGAGATTGAGATGCACGTACCTAGTCATAGTCAAAGAGAGAGTCATGAAAGTGAAGAGTCTGAAGAGTCGGAGTTAGAAAATGATAGCGAATTAGAGTTAGAGCAGGATGAAAGTGAAAATGAAGATAGAATAAGAGATATAGTCAGAGAAATAGAAATAGAAAGGGGATTCTGAAATAAATCATGTATAAAATGCATCTTTTTATTGTGGCTATTTTTCATATAGAACATCATTTGGACTAGTAGAATTTGATTCGGACTGATAAAATAGGCTTATGTCATCAGTCCGAATGATTGATAAAAATTTTTGGCTTTCAGAAATTCTGCGCATCCATTCTTAGGTTGCCACATTGCCGATTTTATTGAATTTTCAATAAAATGAAAAGTTGCTAATACACTTGGGTACCTGGGGAAAAATCTGCATTCATTTTGAATTTCCTGCTGATTTGCCTTTGGAATTCTTTTGCATCTTTGTGACTTCCAAATGAATCAGATTTTCAGTTTTAGTCATATAAATGTTTGTATATATTATGCATTTGTTTCTAATGTTTTCGAAGCTTTCATTAGTGTTTTTGTTTCTTAAACCTATGTGAATTGATCAAGCAAGTCAGAATGTCTGTAGTGTTGATAAGTATTTGATAAAGTTCAGCCACCATATTGCCATGGACTCATGGACTATAGTAGAAGAATATTCAGATGTGTACATTTCTTGATCTGATGAAGGTGTAAAACTTAGGAAGTTGGACATTTCCTGAAATATTACTGTAAGAAATGTGAAGGTTTCAACAAAATGGCTTCTAAAAATGTCATCTACTCAACAGGGTTTGACACTAGTGATGGACCAGAAGAAAGTCAGAGACAACCAAAAACTTGGAAGGTCCATCTAAAGTTTTGGTACCGTGAACCATCAGTCCACCTGAAGTTCAAATTGATAGTGCAATGAACTAAATTGTTCACCCTCTATGAAAAATACAATGATATAGCCCTATTGCCCCTAAATCCCCCCCCCCCCATCCCATATAAATCATTTAGCAGCACCACTTTCATAATTCAGTTTTAAAAACACTACTAAAACATCACCAACTTTTTCCAGAAATCTGAATTTCCGCCATTTTTCTTTTATAATAATACATGTTATAATGTGGATTCACTTATTATATCCACTTCCTAATCAACCTGAGAGTTATCAAGTAAGGATAAAGGGTTATTTCATATAGACAAAATATATTTTCAATGCATTTTTTGTGGAAATAAATCTTTAAAGCTGAACACTTTGTTTGGGAAGTCTACTCACCATAGATGGGTATGTTGTATACCGTATTGTATAATGAGATATAAAGATGTTTCTTAAAATAAAATCTAGTTTATTTTTATCATTAATATAAAATTATCATGTATATTTAGAGATAGTTTAAATTTCAACTTACTTCACGAAAGAATTTTATTGGATAAAAATTTAATGTAATATTCATGTAAACACAATTCCCTACTGGATCTGTGTGTCAGAAGTCTGGTGCTTTATCCACTGAGCTATAAAGTTAAATAAATAAGTCTATTGATATACCAAGATAGTATCGCAGGGAGTTAAAATTAATCACCACGTTGACTACACTATGTTTATGTTTCAGTTATAGAACTTTAATGTTTGAGGTTTATTTTCCAACATGTTTGGCATTTTAAAAGAAATGCCTTCTTCATCTATTTTATTGCTAATAAAAATGAAAAAAAAAAATGCCCCCCCCCCCATCTATTTTTGAAAAAATTGGCCTGGGAACCACAGGATTAATTTTATGTGGCCTAAAGAAGAGGTTATTTCATTATTTACATACTAAATTAGAAGAGAATTGGAATGGTACTTATGAAGATGTTAAAAATGTTCAATTGTTAACAGATGACAGACAACAACCAATTGCAATAGGTCACCTGAGTTTACTCCAATATGAAGTTTGTATTATATCAGGAGTTATGACACAGGTTCAAGTTGCAGATAAACCTACATATCAACATAGACATGCAGATGGGGAGACAGACCAAAAACAACATTCACTTCATTGGCTAATCTTCAATTTTTGGGTTATAAAATTGTCATTACATGTGTATATCAATTTCCATGTGAACATTCTAGATCTCCCATGTAGTTGTATAATCTTGATTATTTGTCTTCATAAGCTCTTGCTTCACTTTTTATCTGGTGTAAGTGTTTTACACCAGGAGATATTATTTTAAGTGATTACTTAATTCAGGCAATGATGCTTGAACATAAGATATTTAGATTATGAAATGGCTTCCATTGGTTTATTATGCTCCTCTTTATGAATTTTACTGTTACAAATATACCAAAATTTATTTAATTTTTGGTTGACAACAACTTTGATATTTTCAATATATCTGTTTAGGCTAACCCAATTAACTTGAACAGACCAGAGTGAAACATTCAGACATGGAATACTAGTGTAGAATACATCTACTTGGAACATAAACAAATTAAATCCAATTTTAGGACATTGATAGGATCAATATGAAGAAATCAAACATATTTTGAATCACAATCCAGTAATTACATTTTGTTTACATTTTTCTTCGTCATTCTTCCTCCTTGTGACACATACAAGCTCAGTGTTAGCGTTGCAGTCAGAAATGTTAACTAAATATCAACCATCACCATACAATAAACAGAAAGATGGACAACTGACAATGCATGACCTTTCACAACTATAACTGAATGAAAAGATATTTCCTTATTAAAGCAATATTAGCTCTAAATCTAAAAATTTTATTTTGTTGTAAAAATGTGTTCTTTATGATAGTTTGCATGTAACTTTAACCATAATCATTAATGAAATTAAAACTATGTTTAAGATTTTATTAAAAGTTTTCAATTCTATTGAATACCACATAAGCAGAAATTTTAGTGAAGATTTAATTTTGGCATTATCAGAGAGAGTAATAAGATCACTGAAATTGGATATTGCCAACAATTTATTCCATATGAGAGGTAATAGTTATCTTTCCTGGAAATACAAATTCGCTAAAATTAGCTCATGCTAAATACATATACCCATTTTTATGGAAAAATCACTAAATTTGTGTCTCACTGTACAGTATATAGCATTATATAGAAATCAATATTTGTATGGGAAGACAATAATAAGGTCTTCTGTTGAGATGCAAGATTTAATAAAAGCAGTATGTTCCCAGACTATGTTTGGGAGACATAATAATAAAAAACAAAGAAAAAACCAATATGTTGCCAAGCTTCATTTGGGGAACATAATAACAAAAGTTTATACACTATAATTTTTTTCTAACACTGAAATAGTAAATCACAATTTTAAAACCAAAAATTTCCCCAACACCAAATTGACAGCTAATATTGCTTTAAATAAAGACACTGGTAACAACAAACATAGCAATTCATCTCATTGTGAAAAGTCATTTTTCTTTATGGATTTAAGAGGCTGTAGATTATATTAGTAAAATTGACAGTTTCAAAACTGTAAGGAAAACACTACTACTTACAAGTCAAACACTAAATAATGGAAACCTTCATCCTGTATACTGTCATGTAACCGAACTGTAAAAGATAAAGTATAGGGAAAACTATTACTATTAATTGAGTTCAAAATGACATGGTACACTATATAACAAGAAATGGCCCATAGGCCTTAACAGTCACCCGAGTACCATAATTACAATAGAAGAAAGATGAAGTTCCACCCACCCCCTTTAATATCTGTAATTTTGGTAGACAGCTGTATGTCTCAGCCATGATGCACCTCCTGCTGGCATGGCAACAAGGAAGACACTTGACAATATAATTGTGCAAGGCACTTTCATACTTTATGCTTACTGTGTATGCAGACTTGAACATTTCTAAATTTTAAGATATGCACTGAGCATTTTCTAAAATAGAGATGGAAATACAACACATTTCATTTCCTCATCTAAATATGTAGGGAAAAGTCTCCATTTCTTTTATACATTCACAATAAAAGTAACATGTCTGTCCTCAAATTTCTTACCAATGTTTGGATGTTTTAATGCTCTACAAATTCTGGCTTCCCGTTCTAGTTTCTGGTGATCTACAAAATAATTGCATATGACTAAAGAAAATACATCACAACTTAAATCTAGTAAATGTATTGATTTTCCACCACACTCAATTTTTCAGTTATCTAGTGGCATTCAGTTTTTATAGGTGGAGGAGAGAACCCAGATACAATGTACCTGGGAAAAGACCACCGACCTTCCGAAAGTAAACTGGCAAACTTTCTCACATATATCGGCACGAGCGAGAATCGAACCTGCGCTGACTAATTTGAGAGCAATGCTCTAACCACTTGACCACGGAGGCCCCTGTTTAGTAAATGTACAATATACAACAGCTGATTAAATAACTGTGGACCAATTTAAAGATTATAGTACAGTCAAACCCGTATTAAACCATAACCCATGGGATTCCATAAAAGTGACCTTTATTGAGAGATGACCTCTTACCAAAGGTCCATATCAAACAACACTTAGACATTCTCTGATTTACAATGCATGCAAGTAATTTTTTGAATCATTTTAATCTAATGAAGAAAACCAATCCATATACAGTTGTACATGCCATTCACTGTTGAAGATCGTGATTATTGTTCAGCAGGTGCATTGTTTTACATATCACTTATCATTTCACCTTTCCTTTTAAAGATATCTTCATAACTTGAGTCTTCTCAATGCCCAATTTTGAAGCGACACAGTATGAACACTATGTAATTGTGGAAAATTTTGATTGAATTTTGTTCTGACTTATAAATTGCAAAAATTATCACTTAGCAGATATACAATATGGCCAAAATGCCAGGAGTTGCAGAACTTTACTTAAAGTAGTATCAGTCATCATCAAGCTGTGACATATTTTGTTTTGTAACATATAAATAAAAGAAGGTCAGCAATATATTACCTGGTCTCTTAATCTTTCATACCTATTCAATGTAGATTATTACATATATGGTTTAACCTATAAATCTGTGGATCATAGGTTTGAATCAAACAGAATATGAATTTTTTAGTGTAGCAATAAAATGTACTTTTGCAAGAGTACATGCAAAATCTATTAAATCAGTTCAATATCATATGAATGTAATACTTTCCTTAAGAACTTCTTGAATTCTCATACCTCCTTAAATATCACTAATATCCATGTTGAGAATCAAAATCTTTGCAATACGTACATCTTCAATTTGTTTACAAAGGCCCTACCTTTAAAACTGTGAGAGGAGATAAAAGGACAAACCAAACTACTTCATAATATTTCCTCAAAACTGACTAAGTTCTACAATGTGTAATTTTCTCAAAAATTGAAGAAAATCAAAATCCTTGCCATAAACACATCTTCAATACATCTTCAATACTCATACACTCTGTAAAATATAGACCCTGAAGCATACTACTACACCACTTGCACAAAACAAAATGAAACAATTCTTGCATGGAACACTGAACGGTTTGCACTGAACAAAACGATTCTTGCACGGAACACTGAACGGTTTGCACTGAACAAAACGATTCTTGCACGGAACACTGAACGGTTTGCACGAAACACTTTCCATTTCTTGAATGGTCTGCATGGTTTGCATGAAATAGTAGATGGGGTTTGCACGCTTTGTGAATGGTTGAGATGAAATGGCAGGCATGGCCTGCAAGCTTCGATATTCGGATTTTTATGGTGCCATTAATACATAAAAAATAAATATAATAATAAACTTGGCAAAAATGATAAAGTAAAAAAATGTCCTTTTTAAAAATGAATATTATACCTGCTCAATGTGGTATTGTTTTTGTTTTGGCATTTTTTTTTTTCAGGTGAAATTTGGCATTATAATGTTTCACTTGGAGACACAGCCTTCATTCACGCTGTTCACATCTTTAAAATCGAAAAAATCTATGTAAACAAAATTACTACAGAAACACAAAATTGTTAAACATGTGACACTTAAAATATGTACACACTGAATTATTTTGAAAGAGAAAATTAAAATTCGTACTACACCTCATATGCCACCATTCAATGCCATGTCACATGCTAAAATAAATGAAGATAGGTTAGACAATGATTTCAAACTAAAAAGTTTTCTATACTTAACGTTTATTATTATTTTTTAAATGAAAATGCTAATGTGAGATTCTGAAACAACTTTTCTTGCGTAAATGAAATAATGAGACGGGATGCGGCCACCACATGTTTTACGAAGCCATTGTTGTGTACACTGCCCTTTTACCTTGATTTTGGCAGATACCCCCTCACAGTAAAGAAATACCCTAGAGTTTTTTGAGGGTTTTTTTTTTTTTTTTTGGGGGGGGGGGGATTTTGTCTCACACATTTCAATAAGTGAAAAAAAAAAAAAAATCATGCAAAATGTCTCAGACATAAATTGACATGCTGCCCAATTTTTACTTGCTGGTATTTTTAATTTTTTTGTTGTTGTAAATAACTGCCATCCTCATGCAATTTTTCATTTCTCTAAGCATTGTTTTTACAGGTAGAGCACTCAATATTTATAGCACCTATTAATGTCTTTGATCACAATCACTTTTATAATTAACGAGGGGGTTGATAAATTGCACCTTTGTACATCACATGTGTACTTGTGTTGATTACAATATATTAAACATTAGTTAAATATTTTATTTTATTTTTATGTTGAATATTCAATTGATTTAAATTCATTTTAAAAATATTGAGTCTGTTAAAACTTTCATGCTACAAAATCTCATACTTTGCTGAAATAAACATGATGATTACCCATGTATTTCCACCAAAGGCATGCAGTGAAGATTACCACAGATGTCTCTTACCTGGTGGGTATAATACACAAGTGTGTATTATATTCGGCAAAATATGGTACTAGATTTTAGGTCATTTTTGGGATGAAGTAAATTTTGATTTCTTTAAATAATTCTTATAACATAATTGAAGAAAGAATATTTGATAAAGAAAACCATGATATGTTAGCATTTATCAGACTTGTACGCTCTGTAAGTTTGTAGGGGCATGGCTTGAAAAGTTCTACCGCACGAAATGTTTCTTGCACGGAACAATTCTTGCATGAAATGCTCTGCACGGAACGAAATGATTCTTGCATGGAATGGTGAATAGTCTGCATGAAACACCGAACGGCTTGCACAGAACGAAACGAAATGCTTTGGAGATGTAGTAGCACGTTTCAGGGTCTGTAAGATCTTCACTTGAAAACTGTGGGAGAAATTATTTACCCTCCATATAACATTAATTTTTCATATCAAGGGGCAAAACTCCTGCAAGAGAAGTCAAAATGGATAAAAATTGCAACATGATCCAAAGTCACCCACAAAGAAGCTACATAGCAAGTTTCACCTTGATATGTGACAGAGAAATGAAAATAGAAATGGGAAACCCCAAATAGACAGATGGACAAACTGTCATCACTGTACCATAATATGTCCCGTCTAAAGATGAACATATTTTTCCCCCATTAAAATATCCATGTCTACAGTAATTTCTAAATAAGTTATTAACATGTTGTTCTGCCCAGGTTATTTTTCACAGTTACAAGGAAAGAACTTCGCCCATTTTAAAATTTGCAACACCATTGTATTGCATCTTGCAGGTAAATTTTAACTCTTTCATGTACGATAAGGACAATAACTTGGCAAGAATTTCTTTGTATACAGTATTTACAGCTTCCTTACCTCTGGCTGAAAGTTTGCGGGTGTTGATTATTTTTGCAGCAAATTCTAGGCTTGTTGTTTTCTGAACACATCTTTTTACAATGGAAAACGCCCCTCTGAAATAACAGAAAATACAACTATTCAAAAATAGAAACGCATATTTTAGAGCACATATGAAACTGGATGACACAATGCAACTTACAATTGTTGCCATGTTCTTAATCTACACTATTAAGATTCATCTTCAGTATAGATTATGCTTTCTGATCGTAAACACCTTCTTGCAATGTTCACTCAAAACAGCAATAATGATGCTTTCCTGCTCCTTTCTGTTTAAATACTAAACAGATGCTGGACAACAGGTGATCATAAAAACTCAATTGATCTTATTAACTCAGCCAAGCTAATGAGTAATCAAGGCCTTGCTGTTCAGGAAGAAAAAGATTTTTATAAAGTTTTCCCTTACATATTCTAATGTAAAATAATATTCCCCTATTGTGGCCAATATCTGTTGAATGATCACACTTGCTTTGAGCCCTATATTTGATTAGGTAAGTGCCATAGCCTGTAGTCAAAATCAGCATGTAAAGAATGTCCTAACAATTGGTACAAAACATGTCAGACAGATTTTGACCTACATTATCTTGCTTTTGTTTTTGCACTCATGTTTATATAAACTTGTTGCCATTTAGTGGGCACTCAGAATCCCTCATTTGTGATAAAAAAAAAATTTTCTCAGCTTGGATTACCTCATTCATAATTCAGCAAACAAAATTTTCCCAAGAAAAATGAAGAAACAACAGAAAATTACCAACTTTCTTGAGTGTGGCTTATCTCGCCAGGAACAAAACCTAATACATTTCTGAACCTGCATCACTGTCATATATTTATTAACATACCTATTATTCAGCATCATCTTCAGATGTAGACACCTCAGATAAAAGCACACAAAGTATATCTCTTCAGATGTAGACATCTCAGATAAAAGCACACAAAGCATATCCACACTAGATTCCACACTTCATAAAAAGTTGAATATGCCAAAGAAACATACTACAGAAAATTAACTAAGTTGAACATGCTTAAAATCACAGTAAAAATTTGTCAACTTTCACCATAACATGACGTGCACATCTTTAACATATATGAACACTGTGAAAAGTTTGAATGTTATTGATTTGATACTTTTTGAGTTACATATTACACAAAGTATGCAAAAAATTTATCAAATCTCCAACCAGTATTATTCAAACTTTGCACAGTGTTTGTATACATATCAAAGGTGTGCACCTCTTATTACGAGCAAATTTGATAAATTTTTATTGTGATTTTTACCATGTTTGACTTAGCACTTTTCTTTTTTTTTGCTATGATGGAACTTTGATGATATTGCAAACAGCATGCATCAATATACACCATAACATGTTTTCTATCAGCTTACCAAATTTCAATTCCATATCTCATTTCATTAAAGGTCATCAATTTTAAAAACAACATATACATTTTTAATAAATTTCCCCATGAAATCCATTGTCCCAGTGTTATCAATATGAGGGAAAGTAATCTGTGAAAGGGCTAAATACCAGTATATCTAAATTCATATAAAATTCATTAACAAATTCCAAATTTTATAGTAATGATAAATATCATATATGCCTAAAAATGTATTTAAATGTTCCAAATCAAACTCAACTTTCAAATTTTTCCAAAGGAGCCCCCCCCCCCCCCTCCCTAGAACCTCCATTTGGAGCTTGGCTCCTCAAAGACTGTCTTTGACAGTCTTTCCTGCTACTTCAAATTATTAAAATCGCCTCTTCAAATAAAAACCATCCTTACAATCAGACAGATCTATTTTCTAAGAATAATTCATTTCAAATATAGGTATCTCACTTTTTAATGTCAATTCATCTTTTGCATTCAATCATTTGAACAATCATATTATAAGGATTTCTGACCTACAACTCCATAAAAGATGATTTGTCAAAATTTGGTTGTAATTCACAAATTGTGTAAGAACCTGGAAGGTTTTTCCTCCAGATGGCCTTACCAAGAATCAAATTTAGATGCATTTTCAATGATGATAGGGGGATAAGGCAACAAGGCAACTGCATCATCCCTCCTGTCTCTCAATCAAATCAATATAAATCGATAAAATTTAACATTTCTTATTTTAACCCTTTTTTTCTTCTTCTTTTTTGGGTATATCTAAATAATACTGTACCATATTTTCATTCAATATAAAAGTATGTCAAGGACTGGATTACACAAACTACAATGTTGTTAACTCTTCACTAGGGGCTACATTTTATTGTCAATGGCTGTAAAAGGGGCATGTACAACGGGGCCTCTGATATGACACATTAAAGTTTGCCATCTACAAATATATATATAAATACTTGCAGCTGTTGCTTGTTGTGTATGAGAACTTTATTCATAATTGCCACAGATCTGCAGACTTAAAAAAAAAGATAAAATAAAAGGTGAAAAGAAAAAAATACTATCCACAATTCTCAAAACTAGGTGTGTAGCATAAATAAATAAATAAAACCTACCAATTTCCAAGGGGCCAACATTCGTGGGTAGCAAGAATATTTACTAGTTGCTGGGGATGGAATTTTGAGGGTTAACATCAGTGTGAAAATATGCAATTTTATACTATAGAAGCCATTACAAAGAATAACTGGTTCATGGGGACGTAAATTCATTGGTGAAAGGCGTCCACAAAATCCACAAACATTGAGCCCCCATGAACAATAATAATTACACTGCATTTAAACAGAAAAATATGGAAAAATGACTGGCCCCACCCTGGAGTCAGAACCTCTACACAGGGAACATGAGATTTATGCTTTTGGTTGAGGCCTTCCTGCTCTAAACTATATCACCATGCATTTAGTTTATTTAGATTGCAGTTGTACAGAAGAAGATTTTTGAAAATTGTTCAATTTTTGGCAGTTTTTGCTGCAACCCTAAGGCCCCAGGGTGCAGGAGTCGTGAAATTTACAATTTATGTCCCCCATGTCCCAAAGATGCTTCATACCAAATTTGAAAATTGGAATGGTAGTTATCAAGAAGATAAAAATGTTCAATTGTTAATGCACAAAGACAGATGCTGATGAATTGCAATAAAAACTTAACTCATTCATATACTGTTTCGTGGAAGATTGCCATTTTTAAACTTTCCAAATACTCAGTAGTACAATGAAATACATGACATTTGATGTGATAGTGCATTTGCAGCATATGACAAATAACACTTTGCCTACTATGGTACTAAAAGAACATAAAGCAGAGAGTGCCTACTACATACTTCTTTTATGAAGCCCTTTTGACCCCAAAATAAATAGGGTTCTTCCTCTCTTAATAATAAAGCTATATGTGAAGTAACAAATCAATCAAGCAATAAAAAAAAAAGCCTGTAGAGTGTCTACAATCTGTAGTGACCTTGATATTTCACCTTTTGACCCTCAAATTAATAAGGTTTTCTCTCTCTTGATAACTAAGTAACATGTGACTTATCAAATCAATCAAGCATAAAATGTGGTCTGTAACATGTTTACCATCATTACAAGCCACAGCTGATATGTACCTCCTTCTCCCTTTTCATTCATGGCTCTCTGCAGGAAAATTTTCTTGATTCTCATAAATATGCATGGCAAGAATGAATTGACCAATATAACTCACACTTAGATCTGATTTTGCACAGTTGTGTTTAACTCAATAATAACTGTGACCATATAAGCTTGTGCTTAATGCAATGAAACTATCTTTGACAAGAAATCAAATACCCTAACATATCTGTTCATTGTTAACTGTAAAATGTCGAAATCGTCATATCAGTAGACATACAAATTCTGTTTTGGTTAGTTTAAAAAGAAGTGAAAGAACAAGAGTTCTGGTTGGTCAAGAGCACTTTGCTCATATTTTATTAACAATTTAAATCTCCGATTAACCTATGCTCAGAAGCTCAGCAATTGTCCAAATTGCATCATACATATTTATGAGAAATAGGAAACTTTTCATGTTGAGAGTCATGGGTGAAAAGGGAGAGGAGCGCACATTTCAGCTGTGGCTTGCAACAATGCATGTCTACAAGCTCAATGTTACACAAATGCACTTACACAAGCTTACCCACACACAAACGAGCCCATTACTATATGAATTGCAAGGGAATAATAACTGTTATCAATGTACATACACATTATACACATTCTTTGATAAACCCTGATAAATCCTCTTCAGAAATTAATACATTTACATATATTACAACTGTCAAATATTTAGGAATAGTATATTTGACTTCTTTATACTACATTTCTTACAACTTCCTCCTCATAAAAGAATCAAAAGCACTAGGAAGTTCTTAGTAGCCAGGATAAACAACCCTACTAGACAAGCAAGAGAGTCTTTGGAATTAACTGAACTGGTATGACTAAAAAAAAAAATTGGGAGGCATTTATCTACATGTATTCTACTGAGAAATAATCTTTACATAAGTCGATAAATGTAGGATTTTATCCAGCTTTTAAAAATTACTACCCATTTCATATCCAAGGGGAATTTTTCAGGATACTGGCGTGAGTTTTTCAGGAGGAATGTTGGTAGCAGTTCTTCTTACATCACAATATATAAATGACAGATCACCAATATCTATACAACTGGATTCTGATAATAATAGAAATTGATAATAAAATATGTAAAAAGATACTTTTCCCTGAAATTATGTACAATCTACTGTAGGAAAATTCTCCAATTTTGGGGTTTTCTAATTGATGATAAATGTTTTACCTGTAAAAGGGGAAATATTTATTCTTTGTCAATAGGGCAAAGGTACCTTCTACTAGTAATAAAAGATTCTTCACAAATCCCTCAAGCTTGCATTAAACATTACTGCAATATATCTGTTCCGTTGCTTTTTTAGTAAGGGACTGTACAGACAGTGAGGTACCTGACAATGTGGTTTGAAGTTTGCATGTTCTTGTATGTTGTATAAAATATTTCAATAATTGCAAAATTGGATTAAAGCAAAACTTCTATGTACATGTATGACAAGACAAATCAAGTACAATATACATCACCATATCAATAATGAACATGTGTGTCTGTGTGTGTGTGTGTGTTTGCATGAGTGCATGCACACACACATGCAAATATACCAAACAACTCTTTAATGAAATTCTTCTCTACTGAACCACAAAGACATAATACATTAAATGATTTATGTATTACTTCAGAAATGCAAGGTGAGTGATGTTGTCCATGGGCCACTTGTTAATGTTGTTAACACTGTCATTAGGGAGCTCTTCTTTCACTACACAAAAAATTATTCGGAAGAGATTTTTGTCACTATTGCTAATGTTTAGAAATTTATGTGCTTAAGTATCTACATTTTGCTCTTCATCTAACTTTTTTTCATTGCTTAAGAAATGAGTCAAATTTGGGTTTTTTTCCCCCCAGTATTGACATTTTCTTGATAAGTACTGTGTCTTTATACCACTTTTTGGAAAATTAGATGAACTTTGTTCTGCCCATATTGTTTGCACCTTGTTTTCAATAGAAATTTTACAAAGTGGAACTTTTGTACTGCTAACCAAAGATAGTTTTTCTTCCACCTATCATTTCTTAGATAACATTTTCTGTGGCCTTGTTTTCACAGAAATTCAGTGGTCTGAAGACTGAGTCCAGTGAATTTTAAGGTCAGGTCAGTGAAAAGGAAAAAATCAAGAAGCCCAATTGACTTGTAGAATTTTTGTAATTCACATTAAATAAAACATCATAAATGTTTTACCGGCATAGCACATATAAGTGCTTGGACAGCATGTTTGTTTACTTATTATTTAAAGTAAAAATAAAGTCTATACTTGTAACTGTCAAGGTAACTTGTACATAAAACACACAAATATTCAATAAATAACTTGTTGAAACAAAAATATGGCTACATTCTGTATCACACTGCACAGTGCACACAGAGTCCAATTAAAATTAACTTTGTCAGTTGTAGTTATGTCTGATAAGGAAATTTTGTGTAATTTGTAGAAATTTTTTTTTTTACATTTGATGTTGGTAGTTAAGACTACTAATACTTCCTAGGTGCATTCTGGTTGTTTTCATGTTTATGAAAAATAAGTGAATTTGTATCTTGTTTCCTGAAGGAAAAGGATGAGAAAATAACATGTATGGTGTTGGTTTTCTAGTATTGGCACTTTCTCATTTCACTGTGGGCCAGTAAATTTAGATAGTCTGCAGATTTGGGTTCATTATTGAGCCAGAGAATAAAGTTCAAAGTCGTCAGTGGGTAGGGCCAGGGTACCGAGGTCAAAGAAGTTTAAGATGCAAACATCTGCTGGCAAGGTGATGGTTACAGTATTTTGGGACACAAAAGGCATTATTATGCTGGACTTTTTACCCAAGAGAGGTACAATAACTGGAGTGTACTATGCAGACTTACTAGACCAGCTGAGAACTGCCATCCATGAAAAATGCTGGGGTAAATTCTATAAAGGTGAATTGCTACAACAGGACAAAGCAAAAGTCCACACTTGCAAAATTGCAAAAGATGCTATAGAGCGAAATGGGTATGGATTAATACCACATTCTGCCTATTCGCCTGACCTAGCTCCTAGCGACTTCTTCCCATTCTCAAACTTGAAAAAGGATATCCATGTATGTCATTTCTGGTCTGACGAAGAAGCTGTGACAGCAATTGAGGAGTGGGTCAATGGAAAAGACTGACATCACACTAAAGGGCAATTACATCAAAAAAGAAGAGGAGAATCTCAACTGGAAATAAGTTAGGTTGGTTACTTATTGACACACCCACATAGCATTTTGTGCATCAATCTCTTGCCACAGGCTGCACAGCAATGGAGGGGGGTATGACTCCCCCCCCCCCTTTGCTTCACATGTAACATATTTTTTCCCTTTATTATCACATACAAAACACACCACTTTTTAAATGCTAATATCACTTCACCACCCTATCCCCCTTTGCTCACATGTAACAAACTTTTTCCCTTTATTATCACATACAAAGCACACCACTTTTTAAATGCAAACATCACTTCAACCCCACCCCTCCCCCTACTTTTGCTTCATATGTAACATACTTTTCCTTTTATTATCACATACAAAGCATGAAACGTTAACACAAATATTACTTCATTAACTGGTCACTCTTTTTAGTACTGATAAATAGTAGTGTAAATGCAAGGTTGAACCAATGAATTGAACCCAAGTACTGAGTCTGGGCAAAACTACTTTTCTTGCTAACTAAAAATTTTCAGACATATATGACTTCAACTTTTATTTCCATTTGCACCCCTCCCCCTTTCTACTTTCAAAAATGACGCTTAATGCCTGAACTCATTAATGTCTTATACATGTAGTGTGCTTATTTACTGAAAATTTGACCAAGTTAACTCTGAAAATAAGACTTCGTTGGTCATACTAACCAAATATTAAAACCTCAACGGAATCAGAGACAAAATAATAGTTCCAATATTCTGTAATGGCAGGGAAAAACTCTAATTCCTGGGTCTTAGAAATTACAATGGTATGAATGGACTAAATTATTTTAGAGGGGAAAACATCCATCCCCTAACAGTAGCACTATTGCCAGTAGGATTGAGAAAGAATAGGGAGAAGTCATTAATCAGAATTCACTGACAGAATGCCTCAATGATTTCCCCCTGGACCAGCTACTTGCAAATCTTCCTTTCAGTATGCTTTTTAAATAATTAAACTATCTTTGTGACTAAATATGTGTATTGATTGTTGGATCTAACCTACATGTGTAAATGATATTGTATTATCAATATGATATCTTAGCTGTCTGAAGCATGCCAATGTGCATTTTTTTTTTTTTTTACTTTCAGTTTCAAGAAGCGTGCTTGTTTTGCAAACTTCTGAGTTGTCCCACTGGTAAAACAAAGATAATATCTGTAAAGTTATTCTTACCTAGTCATATTCATTAAGTTTTACATGTTTGCAAAAATTTATAATAATGAAGGTGATTTGTCAAAACTAATAATATACTATACCTTAGACTTGATTAATCACATCAATAATAAACTAGTTAGGTATTTTTTCAAAAGAAATGTTACACCTATAAATTAATATTTTCTCCCCTAACTATACAATATGTGTAAGCTTGAAAATAATTTAGAAAACTATATCATCACAACCTTGAAACAATACCATACCTTCAGATACATAAAACATAAACCATACAGATACTGCACAGCCTCAAACTTTATTAATATTGGCATTTCTGACAGCATCCTCTTATTTCAGTACTGCAACTTTGTAAGTATACCCCAAGGTCTGGTTTAACATTGGTACATATATATATCATTACTTTTAAGGACACTTGCTGCAAACTAGAAATTGGATGTATAGATTAAAATACATTTTTGACATCTGGTTGTAATTAGTACAACTATTAAACATCTGAAATATTAGGAATGTGTGCATTTTCTATGACATTCCTCCCTATATAACTCAGTACAAAATTTCCCCACTGTATCAGATATAATTGATAAATCATGGACAAAAATTAAATTCCATGCGATGAAACATTCATTTTCCTTACATAAATTTAGTATCCATTTTCATCATTTTTTTAAATAGTTTGTAACAAGTGACCTTTACTGGTGGCACACTTCTACAAAATCTTCAAATATTATGACAAACATTTAATAATTTACAGAATTTAGCCCATTAGATTCAATGTGCACCTGCACCTTATAGCCCTATAATGCTATCATGGGTGTTTCCTCTGCAAGTATTTGAACCGAATAAATAATAACGACCTTTGCACTCTAAAACAAGCACCTAACTCGCAACTGTGATAAGTTTCAAAGACATGAAACGCACACAATCAATTAATGTGTACGCTCGTCACAGATCGAGAAAGTATTGATTTTTTTCCTCAGTATCATAGCATCACAGTCAATATTAATCAAACTCAGTGAACAGCTTTCCGTAAAAATGGACAGTGAATTAAACATATCATCTATTACACAATGCAAATAAACATAATTCATAAACAAGTTACTTACTTTCCCAGTTCCTCTTTGAGATCGTATATATCGTTAAATTTGGCTGCTGTTGTAGCCATATTGAATCTGAAAATACACTACTGCGCGAAATCTCGTGTAATCTCGCACCAGAGCTGGTACGTCTAATGACTGTAAACGACAGAAACACCAGGTACTTATACGCACATCGTAATCACTGACAAAATTAACATATACATATGCATGAACAGATACTGTACCACTGAAATTAAATAGTTTTCCTGTAAAACTGAAGCTTTGCACGGAAAATTCTCTCTTGCTAAATCTCGATAAATATTCCGATGGACTAAATAGTAAATGTAAGTCATGAGCGCTCAGTGATAAACTTTATAACTTAATGCAATATTATTTTCCAACTAAGGCTTCTTTCATCTATTGCTATTGATTATCATAGAATTTAAAAGATATTTCAGGATAATGAAGATTTATATAGCACACCCTCCTATGCACTTTCTGTTGGTGAAAAGAAAGCAAAGCACGCCATGTTTTGTGTTTGAAAGTCGTGTACAAGCGCTCAAATGTTATTTCATACGTGTATTATGAAACCTTGTTTTGAAAACATTTTCTAAACATAATATTTTCATTTGTTTATTTGGATAATATATTGCTTGTATATTAAAGATATCTTTGATCTGGTTTCAAGGAATTCTGTAACCATGGTACAGCACCATTTCACTTCATATTATTCAGAAACTTTCCGAGCACTTTTTGAGGGGAAAATAACACCGTGCATGTATTGTTTTCCCCTTTAAAAAATGCAGCTATGCCTATTTAAAGATGCATTCTACCATATTTCTTTAACCTTGCATTTTATAACCAATTAAGTAATTTTATTACAAGTAGTACTTATATTAACAGTAAACCAGTATTATACATGTTTATCTTGCTTTCACCCAGTTGCAATAATACAAAATTGCTTAATTGGTCTCACGCTACATTTCATGACCCTGAAATCCAAGATATGTCGGTCATTGTCCTTGGCCATAGCACTTCGCTGTGCATTGCTCTTGACCATCACATTTCAACAAGAAAATTCACTGCCGCAAGCGTCAAATTTGGCACTACTTCTTGGTAACCTTTTATAGGCATGAGAAGTTTCAATTATATGTAACAAATACTATGTAGGCCTAAAGCAAACAATTTAGAAACATTCATGATTTTCTTTTCCTTGCAGTCCATCTTATGCTATGATTTATTCTGACAAATTATTTGTATTCATGCATATTTTAATAAATATATATCAAAATGCAAAAAATAAAATTCAAGAACAATTTGTGCTCTGCATTAGCCCTGTCAATTATTAATGGTTTTATGACCCTCTGAACTGTTTTTTCAAAGACATATTAAAAGCAGTAATAATATAGTGCGATAATACCCATGTTTAATAAGGACTGCACTAAAAGCAGTAATAACATAAACATATCAATAAACACAGTTATCAAAACTTGAGATAAACTTTATAATACAGTAACGTATATTACTATGTTTTGGGAGAACTGGTTCGCCCCATCACTTATTTGACAATATTCATTCTTGTAATGTAGTACGAAAGTGTATAAGGGTCTCATTATTTTTTTCTCTCTCAAAATGTCAACATTAGTCTTGTTTTTTCCAACTTCAATCTTGAATTTGGTATATCCAACTTTAATTTGGTTTTTCCAACTCTAATCCAGGAATTTCCAAATATCTTCGCTTTTCAAACTTTAATCTTGGTATTTCTGACTTTAATGTTGGCTTTTCCAATTTTAATTTTGGAATATGTCACACAGTGTAAACATACTGATAAACGTAAACATACTGATAAACGTAAACATACTGATAAACGTAAACATACTGACAAAGTAAATAAGTCATAAAGTGTAAAGATACTGACAAAGTAAATAGCTCATATCGACAGTTAAATAGTATAATCGTAATGACAAACTAAATAGGTTAAAGAGTGTAAACATACAGACAAATATAACTTAATATGATCAACTTAAAAGTTGGAAAAGCCAAGATTAAAGCTGGAAAAGCCAATATTAAAGCTGGAAATTTCAAGATTAAATTAGAAATTCCAAGATTAATTTTGGAAAAAGCCAATATTAAAGTTGATATATTGAGAGAGAGAGAGAGAGAGAGAGAGAGAGAGAGAGAGAGAGAGAGAGAGAGAGAGAGAGAGAGTTGAAGACATTTACATTTCCAATGTTTTTGCCTTCGCCTTCGATATCTTTACCAATTTTAATGATCGCCATTTCCCCATGAATGCGATGCAGTTGTGAATCGTGCGCGTATGACTAATATAATACGTTTATTTTAACGACTGGGAATTCCAGCAGAAATGAAAATAGAATGAAAATATAGGAAAGAAATTTATTCTGCTGAGCCACAGTTCATCTCGTTCGCGTGTGTTAAAAATGAAATTTATACATCATGTGCACATTTCATACGAACAAATTATTTTTGCCTTGCTTTAAGAATAATTCTTGGAATATATATATATATATATATATATATATATATATATATATATGCATGTTTTGCTTTTGGACAGTGCGTGTTGCTACTCACTCTGTATTGGACAGAGGTGGATTAATTACCATTACTAATTCTATATTATCCTCTAGCACTGTCTCTTGCTGTCCATTGCAGTCTGATGTAATTTACTCACACAGTTCCACATGTATACAAACTTCTTATTTTTCCTCATACATTTATATGTCTTTTTATTCTACGTCAGGCAGAATTGGATCAATATACATGAATCCTTACGCACCGTCTCTTGCTGCCTTTTGTTGATGTATCAGACATATGTCACGTGTAATTGCATTTAAATATGTATTCCTTTATTACATATTGATAATATATACCGTTAGTTAAACAACTTCATGGTTGCCAGGATGGACTCACTATTTCAATATTACGAATATAATATTGTGCTGTTCATTGTATGCTATCTTTAGTTATGTCACCACTTATGTATGTTATATGTATATGCCCGTTTGGACCTTAATTTGGCAATAAACTACACACACACACGTGTGTGTGTGTCCCCGTGGGGATCTGGGTTGTTTGAATAGATCGTCAGTACCCCTTGCTTGTCGTAAGAGGCGACTAAATGGGGCGGTCCTTCGGATGAGACCGCAAAAACCGAGGCCCCGTGTCACAACAGGTGTGGCACGATAAAGATCCCTTCCTGCTCAAAAGCCATAAGCGCCGAGCATAGGCCTAAATTTTGCAGCCCTTCACCGGCAATGGTGACGTCTCCATATGTGTGAAAAATTCTCGAGCGGCACGTTAAACAGTACATAATCAATCAATCACACACATGTGTGCGTGTGTGCTCAATGAATTTCAACAACACCCGATATCTATCAGTGTTGGATTCCCAACGTGGATACAAGGTCGAATACGAAAAATTTAAAAAAACAAAACAAACTAAAATGGCGAAAAACACGAATAATTAGATTGTCAAATTATTGAGATGACCTCAGGACAACCAAAACGATTTACATAAGATGGCTTAAGATATATATTTACATTTTCCAATGTTTTGCCTTATACAACACTACTAACAAAACTGACATTCAATTTTCCATAACGTGAAGTCAGTCACGTGATAATACTTTTTTCTTGCGTATGAATACAATCACCGCTTCAAAAGTATTTGAGTCAATTGTATTAGGTTCCTTCACCTGTCTTGACATCATAACGGAAACAAAATAAATAAAACGCATCAGAATATTTACAGAGAATTTATTTTATAAACAGACAAGAATTTCATTAATGAATAAAACAGAAACATTCACCATACCGTTCAGTTGTTTTATCTTTTAAAAATACCGTTCGCAACATAAACTGCAACTTTTGAAGTATGGCGAATTCATACGATGTCTTTGATATTTACATTACGGTCATCTAATATTAGATTCACTTTATGATGACAGTAACCTGTTGTTTCCGAACAATAGCCATCACCACCATGATTGAGTCTGGTTTCGAGCTCGAAACATACTGTTTAAGTCAGGGCACCGCTGCGAGTCTTTTATTTAAATCCTACAACAGAAATTTCTCGATTGAACGAAAAGCCTCTTTCAGTTTGTGTTTATCTTCTCTTACACACCCTGGAAGTAAAAAAATTAAAATACAACGTACCTGTACTTGGTCTAAATCTGTCGGTATAATGCTACAACCACGAGTCCTAACGATGAATATGCCGTTGCTCCCTTCCAAAAACCCGACGTAAATCTTAACATCAACTTGATCCAATTATCCTTCGTCATCTCTCTAAGATCCTCTGAATTTTCGTCGAAATCTATGTTGAGCAATTGCGTTTACAAATTTAAATAAGGTAGAAGACCACCACTGTTTCTCCGTGACCGATTGACCTAATGTAGTTACTCCGCGCTTTTTGTTTTCAATTGAGTTAACTTGACGCTCTTAATTATCTTTATTTTACACTTGTTTCATTTTCTTTAATCCTTCTAAGATAAATATTTATATTATCCTAGATATTGTTCCCAATTGTTTATTCGATCAAGCTTAAACGAACTATTTCTTGTATTGTACGATTGTCTGCTTAAAAAGGTATGGAAGTTTGATGATAACCACAAATCGAAACAGAAATATAAATATAAGAAATACGATATCATTTTTTGAGTGTTATTGGGATGTGACATGAAGTTGGTGCATGATCAAATCTACTATCTAGATCTAGAGCCCTTCCGGCGTTATAGGATTTGATCACGTGACAAACTTCATGTCATATCCGAATAACACTCAAAAAATGTATCTTATTTCTTAAATAAAATTCACGAGTACTAAACCTACAAATGTATTTACACTGCAAATTACAGGTTTGGTAATTAATGTTTTCTAAGGAGCGAATTAGGACACGTCCTTTTTCGTTCAATGGGCTGAATCACAATGCGCGAAGCAGTAAGGAGACTTATCTCAGATACAACGAGTTGTTTAATGCAAACGTCAACTCGTACCGGGTGAGATTCTGTTCTGTGAAGAATAAAAAAAAAAAAAAATACAGGAAGATATGCCTATATATAAAAAGTAATAAAATAATAATAAATAAGAATATTCTTAAAATAATGATAAATAAAAGAATAATAAATTAATATAATAAAAATATTCAATTAAAAAAAACCATGTGGAACTACTCCTGAAACAGAGGAAGTTAAATATAAACATCAGGTATTCCCGTACTTATTATCTCTAGGATAACAGAAACTCATAAATGAGTTTTTAGTTATGGTGGATAATTATAGCACGAGGGGTGCATGTAAGGCGGTAGAAAATTAGGCCATTAAAGTCTTGTAAACCAGTATGTAGGCTAGTAATTACCATGTGAAACTATTGTACAGGGATATACACTAGCAATAAAATGGAGAATGTGACTGCAGTGTTAGGGACATGATCAAATGAGTAGACGAAGGTCATAATCTAGCGGAGGCACGTTTAGCCCGTATTTATCCTAGTGAAGTCAATTGGTTTGTTGATACCTTGAGGTTCGAATGACTTCAATCTGTGTACGGAATATTTCCGTTTGCTTTCTCTCGGTATCTGACCAACTTGGGTTATGATCAATAACCACTATTGTCATGTCCTATCATCGGTGATTACTACCACTGAAAGGTGTAGTTACTGGCAAATCCTGTTTGGTTCTGACAGAGGACCACTACAACCACCAGTTCTGTTGAAACCCCAAAAGATTTAGTATTTAGTAGTTTTAATTACAAAGTGTAACTTAGTTACTCATTATACGAGATTCTGGAAATTTGAGATGAAAGCGCTAAAGTCTACTAAACATTTTATTATTATATATAAACTAACAAACAAAAACAAAAATCCAATAAATAAATGAGCATTAAAAAATAAATGAATAAATAAAGTATATGCTAAAGCGATAAAGAAAAAATAAAGACTTTGAAATCGAATTACTTGAAAGAAAAACACGAGGAGTTTTATCTTTCAGAACGAAAATAAAATATGATAGATTCCGTACACCTATCTAAATTACAATCACATTACATTCTCACAGGAGAGAGCGTTCTAAGTTTTAAGAACCGGTACCCAATCTATTTGTATTTATCTTGACAACAAAATATGTTCAATTCAAATACAATCACAGAAGAAGAAAAAAACTCTCATGTTATCTATCAAAATCGTGATTACATATATGTAAATACCTTAATTCAATTTAATAGAATAATCATGATAATCAAATAATAATGACGGCGTTCGATATCTTATATATATACTCTGCAAAAAAAGAAACGCATAGCCCTTTTGAAATTTTAAAAATGCAAATTATGTATTTTACCCGGTAAACTGAAATGGTCAATTGAGTAATTGATTTTTTACAGGTAAGTATGAAACTTTAAAGGTCTGTTCATTTGATTTGGCTCTCTGCCAAATTAGCTCGGCGACTCTCTAAAATTGCACATCACCTCTATCGCCATGGAATTTGGATTACGTTTTTCACGAGAACTTTGTGCTTAATTCAACCACTACATTAAAGCGTACAAAAGGACGAAGTTTGAAGCTTGAATTCATCATAACGTTAAAATGCTGCCATGCCATGGTTGGACCCTGCTACTCGAAATATCGTCATTGGCAGTCTCCAGGCCGGAGTATCCCAAAGTGAGATTGCACGAACTGAAAACGTAAATCAGAGCACAATTTCTCGGCTGTGGAACAGATTCCAGCAGACTGGCTCTACTAAAGACCGACCGAGGAGTGGGCGACCTCGCATTACGACTCCTGGACAAGATCGCTACATCCGGGTCTTTCATCTACGGAATCGAACCGTTGCTGCAACAGCTACTGCAGTCGGAATACCTGGATTGAGAAGAATCAGCTCGCAGACAGTCCGCAACCGACTTCGACAATATGGCATTAGACCCAGAAGACCGTATTTTGGAGCAGTTTTGACACCGTTACACGGACGAGAAAGAGTCCGATGGTGCAACAGATTGAGGGGCTGGACATTCCGCAACTGGCGTAGAATCTGGTTCAGCGATGAGTCCCGTTTTCTGCTACAGAAACGTGATGGACGAATCCGTGTATACCGGCGTAGGAATGAACGTTTCTCTTCCTCGTGTGTCCAAGAAGTGGATAGCTTCGGTGGAGGTAGCGTCATGATGTGGGCGGCGATCTCTAATGACCGTAAAACAGAACTGGTACATGTCCCGGGCAATTTAACGGCTCAAAGGTACAGAGACGAAATTCTCCAACCTCACCTTATGCGCGTAATTGACCGACAGAGGGAGTTATTCCAACATGACAATGCTAGGCCTCACACAGCCCGCTTAACAATTGACTACCTTCAGCAGAACAACATTAAAGTGCTACCATGGCCTTCCAAATCACCGGATTTGAATCCGATTGAACACTTATGGGACCAACTGGATAAACGTGTGCGCCTGCGCCAACCTCCGCCTCAGACCCTCGATCAGCTCCGTCAAATGTTACAACAGGAATGGCGAACAATTCCACGCAATAACGTAAGAACATTGATTGACTCTATGCCAAGGAGATGCAGAACTGTGTTGGCAGCTCGAGGTGGTCATACACGGTACTAACTTAAACGTGACAGGAAGTGTTCTTAACTGTGATGATCTGACTTTTTTTTCACCAATATCTAAGGTTTGGACTGTAATTTTTTTCAATTGAAACAATTCTAGTGAATATCTACATTTTTTATTGTAAAATCATAATCCAAAATACATCTACTAAAATCTTAAAAAATCCATTATGCGTTTCTTTTTTTGCAGAGTATATATATAATGATGCAAGCATCAAGGAACGGCTGCAAATAGTGTTTCATTTCACTGACCATAGGTATGAATACAAGTAAAGTGTATAAGAGATTAATTTCCTATATTTGATCCCCTGGTACCATGTTATCCTCCTGGGTCATGACAAACTGGGAATCTACACAACCTGGTCATTCTTACAAATTAACATAACTATTCATGGCCATGCTGGTGTCAAGAAGACGATTTGTCCCCATGTATTGGCATGTAAAACTTTGATCCCCTATTGAGGTACCATCCTACACTTCGGAGATGTGATTTTGAACAAAATTGAATCTGCACTACATGGGAATGCACTAGTACTATTGCTCTGATTTTCCTTATGTATTCAAATATAAAATTTTGTTCCCTATTTGTGTATTTACCTCCCTAGGTAAAATTCGATTTCTGCTTGTTGCATCTCCTAATATTCTGTAACTCAAGAAAATTCATTTAAACACGTTTTTAGCTCATCTGAGTTGAAAGCTCAAGTGAGCTATTCTGATCATCTTTTGTCTCTCGTCTGTCTGTCCGTTTTGTCCATAAACTTTCACATTTTTATCTTTTCCAGAACCCCTGGGCCAATATCAATCAAACTTGGTACAAACCATTCATAGGTGAGAGGGATAAGGGATTCAAGTTTATTCAAATGAAGTACCATATTCCTTCAACGGGGAGATAATCACGATTTAAATTCAAGTTTTTTTTATAATCATGGCCCCCAGGGGTACAATATAGAAGATGAAAGTTTTATATGCGAATATATAGGTAAAATCTTCTTCTGAAGAACCACTGTCCCAGAAAAGTTCAAATTTACATGGCAGCTTTCTGACATAGTGCAGATCCAAGGTTTTAAAATCACATCTCATGTGGGTACGGTGGAGTCACAATACGAGATTAAAGTTTTATATGTTGATATATATAGGGAAAATCTTTAAAAAATCCTCTTCTCAAAAACCGTTGGGTCAGAAAAATGGAATTTACAAGAAAATTCCCTGATATACAGTAGATCAAATTTGTGCAAATCATGGTCTACAAGGGTAGGGTGGGTCAAAGTGTTATAATATATGCTGACATATAAGGAAAAATCTTTAAAAATATATATTGAACTATTTTAGCTATGACTTTCATATTTTGTGTATAATTCTTTACGGCAAGACCTTTCATGTGATACAATGGTGTATGATCTCGTTACCTTGACCAGGAAGTTTGACCTGCATATGAGATAAATCTGACCTATACAATATACCCAATACTATTTAAGGATATCTTTCATATCTTGCATATATAATTCTTGTGACAAGACATATCGTGACATTTGACCTTGTAACCTTCAACTTGGAGTTTGACCTACTTTTAAGTAAACAAAATTTATTAAATTTATCCGGAACTACTTTAGGTGGGACTTTCATATTTTGTTTGTTTGTATGTTTTAGGTCCCGTTGGAAATTTTTCACTCAATAGACGTCTTCATATTTTGTATGTAGATGTTCTTTATATAGATGTTTTATGGCAAGACCTTGTACACAGTGGTATTTGATACTTTGACCTCAGAGTTTGACCTACTTTAACTAAACTCTAACCTATTTTGGACTTCCTAAACTATTTAAGGCAAGACTTCAATTTTGTATTTAGATTCTTATGGTAAGACCTTTTTATTTCGTGAAGTTTGACCTTATGGCCTAGGAGTTGTGTGTGTGTGTGTGTGTGTGTGTGTGTGTGTGTGTGTGTGTGTGTGTGTGTGTGTGTGTGTGTGTGTGTGTGTGTGTTAGGCAATGGAGGTCTGAGGTCCACAGGCATAGGTGTTCGTTGGACCAGAAATGATTTAGAGGTCACGGACAGTGAGCATTCTCTTGGTTTTGATATTTACATAGGTGGTGAGGTATGAGGTTCCGGTTGGGGCCTCCGTGGCCGAGTGGTTAGAGCATTGCGCTCAAAATCACACGTCCTCTCACACCTAGTCGGCTCGGGTTCGATTCTCGCTCGCGCCGATATATGTGAGAAAGTTTGTCAGTTTACTTTCGGAAGGTCGGTGGTCTCTTCCCGGGTACATTGTGTCTGGATTCTTTCCTCCACCAATAAAAACTGGACGCCACCAGATAACTGAAAAATTGTTGAGTGTGTCGGAAAACAATAAACAATCAAACAACAACAATCTGGATGCTGATTCTTCCACAAAGTGAATGTCTAAATATGTGAGGGTGATGCAAAGGATGAGGATGCTGGCGAAGATACCTAAGGCATTGTTTAAAATGCAGTCACTTATCAGGTTCATGGGAATCTGTCCCCAGTGCACCTGGCAAATATACTGAATGCTGGAAAGATGATGATTGTGTAGCTGCAATAATGTTGCCCTCTCCATTTTTTTTTAATCTGACGTTTTTCTGGAGAGGGCTACAATTCCACAAGATATCTGTAATGATGCAAAAGTATTTTTTTTTATTGCTGACTTCGGTCTTAAAAAATTGCATTTTAGGTTAGACTTCCTTCAAATAAAATGATTTTTTTTTATTCATGATGAACAAACTAACCCTTTATAAACTAACACCAATAAAATACACCAGCATGTTTACCAGTGGTCTTTTTCTCATTGACTGTCCCAAAATAAAATCGATCAAGGTCGGTAAATATGGCTGACAAATTAAAGTTGTGATGTTGACATACACAAAAAGTAACCGATATATGGACTGTACTTGATAGTTTGGGATTAATTTATGTCCTGCACAACTACTTTTTTTAGTCCAGGTAACAAATGCAAATGTTATTGTCATTTATGAATTGAGACAAATTCGTTGCGGGAGTGAATCACCCCCGCACTGCACCATTACAGAGATTCTTTGGAGTTGTAGCCTCTCTCTCTCTCTCTCTCTCTCTCTCTCCAAAAACGGGAGAGGGCTACATTATTGCAGCAAATGATTGTGTTGTGTGGGAGTCCTCGAGTGAAAGAGATGGCCCCGTGCGTGCAGGATTTATGTCTCTGTCTGTATAATCAAAGTCGTTGACAGTCAAGGGGATAAGAGTACTACCTCTCAGACTAAGAAGTTTCCTACTGGTGTTAGCTTTACAAGGTCACGTCAGTTTTGGGACGGCGGCTATGTATACGTCCATATGTCCCAGGTTCAATTGATAGTGAACCAGGGGCTAACCAGATTCAATCATCGGAAGATCGTACGAAAAAGATCAGTCTATTTTTAGCCGGTCCTCATGCACAGGTGAATATAAAGTCCTATTTTCCCTAGGGTGTCGATTCGGAAATGAATGAAATGAATTATTTGATCACACTATATAACGCATTAGTGTGACTTGTTTGCTTAGTAATTTTGTTTGTTTTACGTCCCGTCGAGAATTTTTCACTCATATTGAGAGGTCGCCAGTTCTAGGTAAAGTACCACAAATTTAGACCTATGCTTGGCGCTTACAGCCGTACTTAGTGAGGGTTTTTTAATGCCTGTCGCGACAAGGGACTTCAGTTTTTAAGGTCATATCCGAAAGACCCGTGATTCTCACTTCTAAAGAATTTGGCGAAGGAGCAATCACTAGAGCTCTACGTTTACGTCTTAGGTTTGACGCAGCTATGGGACGAGCGGGACTCGAGCTCACTACCCCCGATTAAGAAGCGAGCGCTCTACCACTGAGCTACCGCGACGGGTTGGTACATACGACTATTGGAGAGGATCTGCATAACTGCCTTTGAATTACGTAGTTAGGTTACACTTCGGTTGACTTATAGGATAATGTGTTGGCTTTTATCTACTTTCCTTCTAAAAGGCAGTCCCTGCTGTACTGGAACATATTTTCAATATACGTTTTGTTTGGATATTTTCCAAGATAAAATATGTTCAAATTAAATCAATCAATCACAAAATTGGTTTCAGCTTTGGAGAAACAACTTTAAGAGAAATTCGTATCCAGATCCTTGAAATACAGTCTCTCCCTCTCTCTCTCTCTCTCTCTCTCTCTCTCTCTCTCTCTCTCTCTCTCTCTCTCTCTCTCTCTCTCTGCTTACAGTACCCATCCAGCCATCCATCATCTATTCATTTGAATTTCTTTGTGCGATGTATTGATCCATAAAGCTTCTTTCAATAATCAGGTCGTTTTGTTAATTGAATTTTTTCGTTTTTGGAATGAAATTCAGACATGATCAGACGTTATCAACAAATTTTCATGAATTATTACTACGTAAAATAAGAGACCCATGGGCCACATCGCTTACATGAGTCATCTCGGCCCTGCTGTTGTTCAGCTATTGTGATTTTGAAAGAAAAAAATCACAATCTTTATTCCTATGAAAACTTTTGACCATATATTGTGGCCCCAACCTAGTCCATTGGGGTCACGATATAACTTTGATACAATGTCACAAGATAAAAATCATGGTATGATATGCAAGGTCATGCCATAAGAAACTTGTCTGCAAAATATGAAAGCCCTATCTTAAACAGTTCAAATGATATTCCCTTGGTTAACCTTTCTTAAAATAGGTCAAAATGAAAGATCAAGATTACAAAGTAAAATAATATTGGTACTAAAAGTAAAATCTTGTCACAGGGAATGCATACATGAATTATGAAGGATATATCACTCGCCATTCAAACTTCAAATGCCAAGGCCAAGGACATACGGCAAACATGATAGCATTAAATGAAATTTCTTGCCATAAGAAATCATGAATATGAAAGCCCTATCTTAAATGTTTCAGGAGATATGGCGTAGGTTAGGTTTTCTTATAAGTATGTCCAACTCAAAGGTCAAGGTCAAGATGAAAATAAAACCTTGACACCGAAAGAAAGGCCTTGTCACAAGGAATAAAATTATAAAATATGAGAACCCTGTCACTCGCCATTCAAATGTTATCGCAAGGTTCAAGTTCAGACAGGACAGAAACAATACACCACCACCACCCCGACTTTAGTCATTGGGACTTAAAAATGAATCATCACAACTTGGGAACATTTGCATTTTGATATGATTTAGTGTGGTCCTGCTAATCTTGAAAAAAATTGTTTTAATCTCCTATATATTTCCATATAAGATTTTGATCTCCCGTTATGGCCCCCACTCTACTTCTGAGGCCCCTAATTGAACAAACGTAAATTTACACTACTTGAAAATGCTTGCATATTAGTATGACTAATTACTGACTTGTACTTCTTGAGAAGATTTTAAAGATGTTTCCTTATTTATTCCCATATAAAAATTTGATCCCTTATTGTGACCACATCTTACCCCCTGGGATCATGATTTGAACAAACTTCAATCTACACTACGTAGGAATGCTTGCATATTAATATGACTAATCATGGCCCTGCTGTTATCAAGAGGAAGATTTTTAAAGATGTTTCTTTACATATTTCCATGTAAAACTTTGATCCCCATTGTGGCTTCACCTTACCCCCGGGGATTACAATTTGATTTTGCAAATTTTAGTGATTAAAGGGGGCGCCATTGATGCTGGGTGCTGACATACGAGGCTGACTTACGTCACCTCGAAAATTCAACGATATTAAAACTTTCACTATCACTGTGCCTCCTTTGTAGCTGCCATCGATGTTTCACTGCATTTCGTTAACGTGTTGGTTGTCTATCGCCATCATACTAATCGTTTGTGATTGATTGATTATATATTGTTTAACGTCCCGCTCGAGAATTTTTCACCTATATGGAGACGTCACCATTGCCGGTGAAGGGCTGCAAAATTTAGGCCTATGCTCGGCGCTTATGGCCTTTGAGCAGGGAGGGATCTTTATCGTGCCACATCTGCTGTGACACGGGGCCTGGGTTTTTGCGGTCTCATCCGAAGGTCCGCCCCATTTAGTCGCCTCTTATGACAAGAACGGGGTACTGAGGATCTATTCTAACCCGGATCCCCACGGGGCAATTGTTTGTGTATTTTTCCCATGATGCACCAGTGCTTGTGTATATTCTTAGACATTTAGTTCATTTTGGCGGAAGATTCGATTTTCATTGTTTTATTGATATATGCTGTTTTAAAAGTATAACTGACGATAATAGTGTATCTATTGCTACGTTATAAAACATCTCGTATAATTACGCATGTTCGAAATGTTACTGGACGAAGACTATGCCGGAATGGCTGGTAATGTTAAGTATGGATGGGATTGTCAATTATAATTGGTTATCAATTTATTAGTGTTTTGCAGTACCTATCAGTGGCGGATTTTAGGAGGTAAATCATGGTCTCTTGTTTCGAGAAGAAAAAAAAAAAAGAAAAAAAAAGAGTAGCAATCATTTCTTCCACTCCCAGAGAAATAATTTACAATACCTTTTGATTGTTGTTACTTTTACTGGGAGAACTTATATTTTATTCCAAACATTTCCTTAAAATTTGTGTCATTTTATTAATTTCATCTCATTACAAATGAGAGAAAATAGTAAAAATAACTAAGGCGGAGACATACTCCATGAGCTTAATGCGGCCCCCAGACTCCCTGCCTCATGACATGCCCCCTTACAACTTATGAAAATATTTCATTTTCAAAGGAAAGATAAAGGGGAGATAACTGAAAAATTACCATAAATATATATGGGCATCATCTACTCTCTCAACCATCTTATTAGGCATTTTGTTTTCACAAAAAATCTAGTGCAAGAAATACTGACTTTTTTTTGAAAATATATGCTTTTTATGGATCGGATACCTTAAATAGTATTGGGCAATCGGGGAATATTTCTACATTTTAATGGTAAAATACCGATAACCACAATGTAGCATATTTATGTCCCACTTAGTATATAGTATTAAGAGTTGTTGAGTTTTATTTCTGTTATAAATTGTCACAATCTATTCACTTCTCAGAATAAATTATAAACTTTTCATTCCGTCCACAAATATTCATTGTAGCAATGCTCGCCTTTGTCTAGTAGAACATTTTAAATATACATTTTTTTTGTATACCCCTCCCCTTGATATTCCTACAGCTCTGTCCTGAGGCTAGAACCCTTGATTTTCACACATTTGGTAGAGGCCCTCCTAATGATTATTATTTCGCACCCCAGTTTGTCTGTTCGGGAGTAAGAAAGAGTTTTAAAAATGGATTTACAATAACTCAGTTCTTTTTTTTCCATGTGGGGTAACCTCCGAGCAAAGTAATAGTTTTAGTACATTATTTTTTTTATACACGTTTCGTCTGTAAGACGATTACGAATAGAAAAGATTGTGCGTTGTTTGAAGATATTTCCTCGCCAAACCCATAAAAGACAGTGTCATCACAATGGAATTCTCAATCTTTGTTCTCCTATCCCTAAAGAACCTACCGACGTTGGTTCAAATTTGTCATACAATTTTTTACGAGGACTGATTGAAATGTTGTGAGCCCTGTATTGAAGGAGGTTATCATCGATATCCTTTTTCATCCCTACTATTTCCTGACTATTTAAGGCCATGTACCCAAAGATTGGTGTCATTTGGTCAGTTTATATCGACGAGGTAGCGGTCTAAAGTAAACAATGCAAATGACTTTTGCAAAATGAACAAAATCGGTGAAAGACCAGTGATCCAGTATTCGCATAAGAAAGTTTAACACCCAAGGATATCCATACTGACATGGTAGCAACACTAGGGAAAGATGCCCCTTCATATGCCACAGTACAAATGTGGATGGCGAAATTTAAACGCGACAGACAGAGCCTTGAGGATGACCCTCGTCCTGGAAGGCTTGTCACTGTAGGAACCCCAGAAATGGTCAATAAAGTCCATGATATTGTTATGACTGATAGACGAATTGCAGAAAGATATATAGCCAGTACAGTTGGCATTTCACAGGAAAGAGTACATTCCTTTCTGACAGAGGATCTTGCAATGAGAAAGCTTTCAGGTCGTTGGGTACCAACACTTTTGACTGTTGATCAGAAGCATACCAGGCGCACTTTGTCGCTCTTATATTATCTAAACGTTTTAGAGATAGATCCTGCTAACTTTCATCAGAGATTTGCTACTATGGATGAAACGCGGGTCCATAATTTCACCCTAGAGGCCAAACAACAGTCTAAACAATGGAAACACCCTGGTTCACCTGCGCTAAAGAAGGCAGACTGTTTCATCAACTGGAAAGGTTGTGGCCTCGGTTTTCTGGGATGCTGATGGTATTCTGATGGCAGATTATCTCCAAAAGGGACAGACAATCAATGACACATACTATGCATCACTTCTGAGGCAATTCAAGAATATTAAACTCACGCGACGCAGAAACCTCGGTAAAGGTGTGTTCCATTAGGACAATGTCTGTCATTGTCATGGCTCCTTTAACGATTGTGACTTTAAATTGGTTGAACATCCGATTTATTCGCCTGATCTGGCTCCATCAGATTTTCATCTATTTTGAAAACTGATTGGTTGTATTTACGTCCCTCTCGATAATCTTTCACTCATATGGAGACTTCACTATTGCCGGTGAAGGGCTGCAAAATTTAGGACTATGCTCGGCACTTATGGCCTTAGAACAGGGAAGAATCTTTATCGTGCTACACCTACTGTGACACGGAGCCTCGGTTTATGCGGTTCCAACCGAAGGACCGCCCCATTTAGTCGCCTCTTACCCCAAAACTGATATGGTCATTTCCAGTACCCACTTTCAGTCAGATGACGTCATACATGCAGTGTAGGACTTTCTGAACGATCAAGAAAAGAACTTATTTAAAAGTGGCATTGAGGCCCTTAAACATCGCTGGCAAAATAAGGGGATTATATTGAAAAATAATGCAATGTCTGCCAAAATTCACCCATACATATAAGGCTCACTATCAGCCCTCGTATGATGTTACAAATGCGTAAATGGTCATCCAATTTACTCAGATACGTAAAATCTAAAATTGCTTTTGATATGAAGGATAGTAAATGCAACACGAAAAAAAAAACCAAAAAAACAAAAATAAAAAAACACTGATGATGTCATGGTAACTCCTTTACCAGTTTTTAAACTGTGTTAACCGAAGCATTCCAAGAGGAAGAATTTCTCTCTCCGTTTTTTATCCCATTTTCTTCGGGTCTTATGAAGAGAATAATTTTTGGCTGACTTGAGTGTGTAACACAATGGAAAACCACTATTTAAGCACAAAATAGAGTTTATCGACAAGATTTTCATATTTTGGAAAACACATTACTATAATCATTACTTGGGAATAACGGTATCAAAACCAAATACTTAATGCCCCGAGGATGCCGACATAATGTACATAATTTTTCGCTTTATCGAACCTGCGCAGCCTCGAGTGATTTCTCGAGATAAATCAACATGCCCGGTCGTCTGGGCGGTATCACGATCTATTTCCATTTATTATTTTAAGGAATAAAATATCTGAATTGTTTGATTATATAGAGATTAATCTATGGTTTTTAGCCGGACCCATTGCTCGAAGAGCAATTTGGCGGGTATTGTCAGCGTGTTCCAGCCAGATTTTGACCACACAACCGCCAAATTAAATTTACGTGTAACAATATAGTACATAAGTCCAATCACTGTTAAAAAAAACCCACAAACTCTAAGTCGGGCACAAAAGAATAACATGCTGATAAACTTTAAAAAAACATTAAAAGCTAATCAAAATTTTTAAAAATTGTTATGATGCATTTTTTTCTTCGAAACTCCAGTTTCATAAAACTTCTAACCCTAACAAACTACCCCGCCAAAGTAATTGGGTCGTAGGAGGAACGATAACGCGTGATGGACTGTCACTCTAAAACTAAAATTAGCTGTAGCCTTGCATTTCGGCTCTCGCGTAATTAGACCCAGGGAAACTAACTGTTATAGACGTATTTGATTATCAAAACAAAGAATACTGAATCTTAAAATGTAAGACAACAGGACATTGTTATATTACTGAATGTTTTTGTCTTCGGCCATTGTTCAACCCGAGAACCGGTCACGGTAACTCAGTGGTTAGAACGATCGCTTCATAACCGGGAGGTCGTGATTTCGAGCCCCACTCGTGCCATTGCCGATTCAAACCTAAGACGTAAACATAGGTTGTAATTGCTTCTTCGCCAAACACTCGGCATATAGAAGTGAGAATCACTGGTCTTAAAATCAGAGGTCCCGTGACGCTGCAGGTGTTGACACGTTAAAGAACCCTCCCTGCTACGGCCCTGAGCGCTAATCATAGGTTTTGTGGTACTTAAACCTATAGCTGGTGACGTCTCAATATGAGTGAAAAATTCTCAACGGGACATAAAACAATCTATCAATTAAGATCAGCATGGGAACTTTATTTCACGAAGAGATCGGCATGGGGACTTCATTTCATGCAAAGGAGGATATCATATGGCAAAGCAGGGTAGTTTCAATAAGATACAAAATGACTGAAAACCTCTTTCTGGAATATTTCGTATGAAAAAAAAGAAGAAAAGAATTGACATCCATCTTTCATAAGTCTCATGATTAGTCCGTATTTCATATAATCCATTGTAGGAAATCGGTGTTTTAAAAAGATATATTGCATGTTAATTACTGTTCATAAGTTAATCGCAAACAAAGATAATGCATTATGTGTAATCCAACCTACTCAAAACAATATTTTTATTTTTCAACACCAAAGTTCAATTTGGGGCAAAAGGCCCAATTTCTTTTTTCTGGAAGGTTAACTAAAAAGTGGAGTGCTTAGGGTCTGGAGAGACGCTAATCTTTGAAATGTTAAAAAAAACTGAACTTAAACTTTGTGCAGAGTTATTGCATGTATAAAGTGTCAATAACTGAAATACACAAGGAATAGAGGGGGACCTCTAATGAGACAACCCCGCTGTGCCATGATCTATGAGTGCCGGTTCGTTTTCGTTTTTTGTTGTCAAAACTTCTAGCTCTGGTAGACGATGACCATGATCTCACTTGTCATCCAAATTGGAGCTCTATTGTTGAAAGTTTGATTGACAGGCGGCTGAACATTGATCTGGATATATGCAAGTTTTGAGGCCAGTGATTTACAATGAGGTCTTTATAAAGTGCCTCAAACTGCTTGTTTTATGTTTGGGAGAAAAAAAGATCTTGCAAGTTAGAAATTGAAATGACGCGATTTACTCACCTGTACTTGAAAACAAAAATTATGATTATTTGAAGATCAAACTCTATCAGTGATACGATATCTATACAAATTCCACAATATAACCACTTTTTCCTCGCTTTATTTTTGGATACGAGTAACAGACCAGAGGACTAACTAGGTTTTTAGTTTATTGGTTGTAGGAAACGTAAACAAATGAAACCGAATGTGTTCTTGGTTAGAAACACTTAATTTATAAGTTTAAGTTTAAAAGATCAACAGACAAAAATAATGAACAAAAATAGTTTGTGTGAGTTACTGTATCGCTTTTTGTTTTTTAGATAAATTTGGCTTATTTTAGTGGTTAGATAGCACATGTAGTCCCCTAAAATTTTAATCGATAAACTCGTACCCATAAGTATAGTACTGAACGCAAGAAATAATTTCGATCATTTGCAGTGGTTTTAATGAGGCAGGGATTACAAACGTATTGAGAAGTCATTTTGAAGATGAATTTCCCCTGTCTACACTTACTGAAAATTGATGCCACACTAACACAAAATTATGTGACCAGGCAAAACGCCAAATTTTACACTCGCTAAAAAAACGCTATTTGTGGACGTCGGAGATTTGTTGCTCTTCAAAATGCCGCATTTGCTTTTCTATACTAATTACTAATATACCGTCGGTTTTTTTGCTTTGTTTTTTGTTTGTTTGTTTTGTTTTGTTTTTTCTTCGTTTGCTTGTATGTCTTTTGTTTGCTTGTTTGGGGATTTTCAACGTCTCATTGAAAAAAAATCAGTAATATTGTGACGTTACCAGTTGTAGGTGAAGTACCACAAAGAAGATGGGTGAACAAGGCCAGAAAAGTGCCTGTAAGTGAGTGGATATGATAGACAAAAATAAAATCACTCTCAAAAAGTTAGAATTCTTCAATTAGTTTTAAAGTATGTATATTTACCATAGGCTAAAACTGAAACACAAGAGCAATCAAATCATTTGAGATATTGGAATGTGAAAATTGTCAAATTTGATAATCTTATATTCAAATTTGGTAAAATCTCAACATGTGTGGGTTGACTCCAATTTGTTGTAGTCAAATACTTATATAAAAACTAAAAACGTACGTTTTTTCACTCTTCAAAAAGACGGAGCAATGACTCGCTACAGATGAAAAATGTAAACATACAAAACAATAGGGTGTTTTGGAAAAAATATTACAAGTTCCTTACATTGAAAACGATATATCATGAATGATTTAAATCCACATGGCAATTGTAAGCAAACTGATCGAGTGGTGTAAAGGTTTAAACTACTGAACACAAAGTAGACGATTTTGATTAATGGGTTCGATATCACCAAAATTCTTTTTATTTATTATTATTTTCATAATATTTTTGTGGCTAATGTATTCTATTTTAACCCCGATTTTTTTTATACATGTTCCCAAACAATATAAATGTCAAATATAAGTTTATCACATGAAAAACTTTATGATAGAAAATATATTTTAGTATGTATGTCGATGAATAGGCATTTTTGTGATAGAAAATATGTTTTCGTTTGTATGTCGATGAATAGGCATTTTCCTCGCCATGTTGATAAGCAGCATTCACTTTTAAAGTCGTCAATTTTTCATTTTTGTATAATGAACATATTTTTCTAATAACTTCCTAAATTTTGCTTGAATTGATATTGTATTTCTCCGGCTTGTTTGGATTCACATTATATCCAATCTGATTTTGAAGTGAAATCAATCTCATTATTGATTACAGAAAATTAATTTTACTTTCATGTTTTGATTGCTATGGCAATTATGCACTGAACTCCGTTGTACAAGTCACAAAGATGCATACTTATATACATCTAAATGATTTCTAAAAAGGCTGTAAGGTGTTTCATAGCCCTTCTTATTACGTTGGTGAGTGTTTGCATGGGTAAATGTGACACGTCTACTTGGTATAAGTAAGTAATACATGTATGTGTATTTTCTGGTGTCTTCATTGTTTTATCTGTTCTTTCCTTGATTAATGTTTCAAACTATAGATTAGTTTCATGTTAGTTGTATTCTAACAATGTTTCATGCACTAAAAACTAACATTAAACTAGAACACAGTAGTAATCGGTCTATTAGATATGTAGTTGTTGTGAATGATTAAACGTTTCCATTCCTTTCTGTTGCATTTGGCCAGCGTCTGCCGTGCATTAACTGTTGAACACTTGTAACTTACGATAACTACCATTACAATTTTCAAAAAAAATTTCGAACACTACCAAAACTTCACAAATGATGAAATGAAACAATTATATGCTGACAGCCCCGAATATATCTATAAAAATAATACCACTTGCGACGTATATTCAGTACGTCATAATTAGGGTTTGAACGAAATGTCTGTTTACTGTAACAGTTGTACATTTCCGTATTTGGTTGATATAACAATTCAAATTACAATAAAACATGTATTGATTTCTTATTTCATTTTTAGTGGCGGCATCTCTATGCGATTGTATTTTTGATAACTTATAATTTAAAGCTTAAAAGTGTTTAGGTATTAGTGAATCACGGCGAATAAATAACATACATTGAAAAAAAATCATCAATTACATATGCAGCATGTGTATTCAGTGAAATCCATTAAATAAAAAAAACCCACGTGATTCTAACACAATTTACAATGACCGAATAAATAATGTCACGTGATTTGTAAACTGGGAAAGCAAGAGGTCTATAAACATTTCGACTGTCCTTTGTGTTTAGACCCGCCCACGTGTATCATTATTCATGAAGGAGTGAAAGATTACAAATCATGACGAAAACTGTTTGTAATAAGGTTTGAAAATCAGTTGATTTTTCGGCATACCTCATGACAAAAAACACCCAAAGGAACTATTAAAATTATTTAGAAACCATCGCCTGTGGTGTCTATGTATAAAATTTTGACTCTTGAACGGTAGAATTATAGCAGAATTGCCTTTATTGACCAAGAAAATAGGCGCCTTATCCAAGACCTGTTTCACCTCATTTTTAAAAAAAAATATCTTCTTTACAACTTCATATCTTTGCAAAAAGATAATTACATAGTCATGTAGAGTAGGAAGGCCTTTACACAGAATTGCAAATCTCATTATCTTTGGGATTGAGGTTCTGACTGAAGGTTGGGACCAAACTTGGTATATATTGTTTATGTGCATCTTATTTAATGTTACTGATACTAAATTCAGACTAAATAGATATTTAGAAGGAGTAGATCACTTTTTATCAAATTATAAATTTCATGATCCCAGGGGTAGTGTTTTGGTTGCCGGGTAGGACCAAAATTATCATAAGGATTTTTGTGTTTATTAACGTTATATACAGTTTATATTTCAACATGGTTAACAGTTTCAGGACACTGTTTCCCATCTGCATCTGTTATTTCCTTATAGAAAACGTATTATTTAGATGAGTGAATATGAAGAATAGTGCATGTACTTCTTCTCCTGTTGTTCCTCCTCTTTAACATCACAGAAAGAATAAGTACTTTCAATACTTCGATTTTTTTTCTTGCTACAAGAAGGCGATTTGTTGTTCAGACATGTCAGAGTTGTAATCATCATCAACAAGATTTGCCTGTTCATTTCTACCTTAAAGATCAATTAACATATTTATCAGTTTTAAATGCATTTAATATCCCAGTTCATGGAGTGGATGAATATGAATTACCGTACCTATACTGGATTCCCAAACTCCACAAAAGCCTTAAAAAGAAATTGTAGGAGCCAGTAAAAATGTTTTACCAAGCCCCTATCTTTGCTCCTCACGAAAATATCAACTGCTGTGACTTCAAATGCACTGTGCCACTAAATATGCCAAAAGTGGTGTAAATAAAGTGTGGATTCAAAAAAATTCTAAAGGACTTTCAGTAAATTTGAAATGACAAGACTTTTCTCAAATCATGAACATCAAAACGTATGACTTTACAACACTTTACACGACCATACCATACGATAAATTAAAAACTAAAATTTTGACATCATAGACAGTTGCTTCTTCAACATAAATGGTAAAGGAAATCTTCATATCAAGTGATCAGTCATCCAAAAATTAGTTTGTTTTACACCACCCTGACTCCCCAAACAAGTACTCTGAAGTTGATATTAAAAAGAGCTAGAGTTCCTCATTGACAATATTTTCGTAGTCTTTGGTGATCATGTCTTCCAACAGTCTTTTGGAATTCCCATTTGCACGAATTGTGCTCCTTTGTTAGCTGACCTGTTGTCATATTCCTTTGAAGCAGAAATCAATTAAAAGCTTCTAGATAAGAAGAAAGAATCTCTTGCTGCGACCTTCTATTCGACATTTAGATATATCGACGACGTTTTATCTTTCAACAAAGATCATTTTCATTCATATGTCGATTGATATATCCCAGTGAACTTGAAGTAAAAGACACCACACAGTCTTCCACATCTGCTTCGTACTTATATATTTTACTGAAAATAGATGCAGAAGGCAAACTAACAACTCACCTTTATGAGAAACGGCACGATTTCAATTTATACATCGTCAACTTCCCTTATCGATGTAACAATATTCCATTGTCGCCTGCATATGATATTTATATTGCTCAACTGATTCGATACACAAGAGCTTGTCCTGCATATGATAAGTTTTTAAATCGAGACAGACAAGTTCTCGTCTAAAGTCAGCATTTCACAAATTCTATGGTCGTTATAAATCTAGTTTGCCAGTACAACCTTCCAGTAAGTCAAATGCTGTCTGACGTGTTTCATACCAATTGTTAGACCGCTCTTGAAACACTGATTCTGACTGCGGATTATTCGGTTTACTTGATCAAGATATAGGGTTCGAGTGTGACCGGTCAACGGGAGATGTTTACTCCTCCAAGACACCTGATCCCTCCTCTGGCATGTCCAGGATTTGCCCATCTCTCTGATTTTTATGTTCTGTAGAAATTGCGAGATTGTGTACTTTTCGTTACCTTAGCCTTTTCATGTATCAATATCGAATGTTTATTCAGATGACATGAATGATGGTTTTGAAGACAATGGTTCTTTTCCATTTTCTTGCTTCTACCTCAAATATCAGTCAAAGGTATTTAGTGCATTTTTTACATGCAAAGGCAGTACATTTGATATATATACCGTGGGGTTTTTTCTTTATCCTCGGTCACTTGACGGTGAAGCTAAATGCTAATCCAGACTACAATTGTGTTTTATTTTCAAACGTAGAATTTAGAATTTGATTTGCTTCCTGTTGTTTTTCCTTTTTTACCTTCCAGACACCAATTCTTCCCTAACACCATTGTAATTGAACGGAATAGATTAACTTACCAAACGTATACATGATTTCGTTGTCCAAGTTGAATGCTGGTCACTGAATTCCTCTTCTCAGAAAAAATTAAACAGTAAGCCTAAATGTTTGTTTACGTGGCGCAGCTAAGCATGGTATTCGTTTACATTTCGTGTAAGTAAAAAGGTACCACACGGATGAAACAAATGACTTCATTTCTGATCTGCAGACTGTGGACAACGTAAAGTATTCGGGCGAGGATGACGGCCATTTTGTTTATACGAAGATGCTTGAGGGTAATTAAACGTAATTTTGGAACTTATAAACAACACAAACAACTTGTAAAATGCAAAAAATGTCAACAAACATTTTGAACCAATGATTAATAAACATAAAAAATTAGGTATTACTTCAGTACTTTGTGATAAACCTCTGGGCCCTTACTTTAGTTCTTTGATGTGTAACCCCCCCCCCCCCCCCCCCTGGGCCCTTTGAACTCATTGATCCCGTGGGGACCCGGATTAGAATAGGTCCTCGGTACCCCTTGCTTGTCGTATGAGATGACTAAATGGGGCAGTCCTTCGAATGAGACCACAAAAACCTAGACCCGTGTCACAGAAGGTGTGGCACTATAAAGATCCCTCCCTGCTCAAATACCGTAAGCGCCGAGCATAGGCCCAAATTTGCAGCTCTTCACCGTCAATGGTGAGTGAAAACTTCTCGAGCGCATATGGCATGTCAAACGTTGCAATATTTCATCTTTTCCATTTGTACTGTATACATATTTTTTTTTTCATTCGTATTGTATAATTGTATATTTTCATTTGTATTTTATATCTTCCATTTGTATTGTATAGTTTTTCACTTGTATTGTATAATCTTTCATTTCTATTCTATAATCTTTTATTTGCATTGTAAAAAATCATTTGTATTGTGTACTGTATCTAAGGGATTGTTTATTTTGGTTTGTTACAAAAAATTCCACTGGTTTAATCTTAAGTTATCATTCATCGAATTTGGTAATGCGCACGGTGGTCATGATGGTCTTTACAACCTGAAGTTCAGTAGCCACGTTTCACTGGAAAGTACATGTTCCGTATTTCCTAAATGCAATGCTCGAAAATTAGATTTATTGCTTTTACGTGCCTATTGCGTATACTTTACCTATCTCATCAACCGCCTGTTCAACCAGTGGCAGATATAGAAATTTCTGAACGAGAGGATGTAGTAAACGGCTGGGTGTCTGGGGGCTGTCTTGGTATCCTTAATGAGTTCAGGCAAGCCTTGATGGAGCCCTTGGGGCAAAGTCCCCTGAAACTAATGAGTTCTGACAAAATAAAACACACATACATTTTTGGACATTTCTATAAAAAAAAATATTTGTGAGGGGGTGCGCCCGGTGCTGGATCTGCATTGCTGGCTTCATATTCAATTAGTCCTACACGGAACCGGTCACGTAGCTCGTTTGATTCGTGACCGGGAGACCGTGAATTCGAACCCCTTTCGTGCAATGTCACATCAACCTAAGGTGCTCCTTTACCATACGCTCGTCATTTAATAGTGAGAATCACGGGTCTTTTAAATATGACCTTAAAAACAGAGATCCCGTGTTGCGGCAAGGCCTAAATTTGTGGTACTTCACCTGCAGCTGGTGACGTTTTAATACGAGTGAAAAATTATCGAAAGGACGTTGACTAATGAAATCCTTCGTAATAAACCAAAATAAATAATCTCGCGGATACAATAGAAATGAAAAATTATCTAATACAAATGGAAAATACAGAATACAAATGGAAAACTAAACAATATGAATAGAAAATGATAGAGTACAAATGAAAACTTATAGAATGCATATGGAAAATACAGAAAAACTATACAATGCAAATGGAAAAGATAAAATATTGCAACATTTGACATGCCATACGAGCGGGACGTTAAACTAACTTGAACTCACTGTGGTAGCGACCGGTCGCGGTAGCTCAGTGGTTAGAGCGTTCGCTTCGTAACCGGGAGGTCGTGAGTTCGAGCCCCGCTCGTGCCATGGCCGCGTCAAACCTAGGACGAAAAATAGGTAGTGGTTGCTCCTTCGCCAAACGCCGGCATTTAGAAGTGAGAATCACGGGTCTTTTGGATATGACCTTAAAAACGGAGGTCCCGTGTCACGGTAGGCGTTGGCACGTTAAAGAACCATCACTGCTACGGCCCTGAGCGCTGAGCATAGGTCTAAATTTGTGGTACTTCACCTACAGCTGGTGACGTCTCAATATGAGTGAAAAATTCTCGACGGGACGTAAAACAAACAAACAAACAAAACAAACACTGTGGTAGCGATGCATACAGGCTTTTTACATTATCTACTGTGAATGAATTTCATATAATTCAAAATTATTGTTGTACAGCTCATCAGTTGTAGTTTTATTGTGTAAAAGTGACTTTGAAGTTTATTTCTTTTAATTGTCAGCTAAATATTTTCTGTAGAATTCAGATCAAGTAATTGCGCGGGTCAATCCAGTTTGGAATGTTGTCAGGTTTGCAATTGTTGAAATACGAGTTGCTGTTGTTTAGGTGTTGTGATTTTTAAAAGATTTTTTTTCAAAACAACAACAACGACAACAGCAGCAACAACAGTCAATTTATTAAGCATTATTGAAGTATAGTTGTTTGTTGTGACGTTCTGCAGCTGCTAATATCTTTATTCCGGTGAATTTTTTTTTACCCCATATTGTGACTTAACCTAGATCTAGTTGGTCACGGCATAAACATAATCCAGTGTCATAAGGTCAAAATCATGGTATGAAATGTATGTTTTGTTTGTTTGTTTGTTTTTTATTTATAGTCGCCTGAGCAATTTTTCAGCTATCCGGCGACTGTTATAAAATGTAAGGCCTTGCCGTAGGGAATATGTACAAAATATAAACCCTTAGAGTAAATAGTTCAGGAGATATTGTGCAGGTTAACTTTTCTTAAAAGGACATCGTTACAATGTCGAAAACTTTGGTTTAAAAAGAAAACAGATTTTTTACGAGGAATATATACATCAAATATGAAAGATGTATCACTTACCATTCAAAAGTTAAAAACAGAGTTAAAGTTTCGATTAAAGTTTTAACTTTGGGTCAAACTCCCAGATCAAGGTCACAAGATCAAATATCATGATATCAAATGGCATTTATTGCCATTAGAAACCTATATACAAAATATGAATGCCCTACCTTCGATAGTTCATGTAATGTTAAGATTGATTGATTGATTATATATTGTTTAATGTCCCGCTCGAGAATCTTTCACTCATATAGAGACGTCACCATTGCCGGTGAAGGGCTGCAAAATTTAGGCCTATGCTCGGCGCTTATGGCCTTTGATCATTAACGTGCCACACCTGCTGTGACACGGGGCCTCGGTTTTTGCGGTCTCATCCGAAGGACCGCCCCATTTACTCGTCTCTTATGACGAGTTACGGAGGATCTATTCTAACAACCCGGATCCCCACTGGGTGCAATGTAAAGTAGCTTAGTTTTCTGAAAAGTAGGTCAAACTGCAAGGTAACAAGTTAAAAGAGTTTGGTGCCATAAATAAAAAAGTCTTGGCATAATCTGATTAAAATAAGATCCGCTCACTACATCGCTACACTAGGATCTCACATAACCCCAAAGAGAGTCTCGTCCGTATGACTTTTCGCTTGGAATGTTCATGAAAACTATCAGCCAATCAGATTGCGCCATACGTTTAGTCTGTTCCCGGCAATTTGTAAACAAGTTGCAATACCCCCCCCCCCCCCAAATCTATTCTACACAATAAAATAGTGTGTTCTCACATACTTATTCTCACTCCTGGGTCTTGTCACAGAAAAAAACACATTTAAAATATGAAAGCCCAATCAATCACCATTCAATATTTTTGAGCAAGGTCAAAAGACGCCAGGACAAAAACAATATGTCCAACAACACGGGGAATAAAAAACACATAAATCCATACAACGTAGGAATGTTTGCATTTTGATAAATTTTAGTGTGGTCCTGCTACTCTTGAAAAGAATTTGTTTTAAGCCACTCCCTGTGTATTCCCACATAAACCTTTGATCTGTTGTTGTGGTCCCACCCTATTTCCGGGGCCCAAGAATTGAACAAACTTGAATTTTCACTACCTGAGGATGTTGCCTAATGAAATCCTTCGTAACAAACCATAATAATCAATCCCTTGGATACAATACAAATGAAAAATTTAACAACGCAAAGGAAAATATACAATACAAACGAAAAATTATATGATACAAATGGAAAAGATAGAGAATACAATAATGAGCAACACGTCGATTGCCGAGTGTATGGCATACACTGTTGCTCATTATGAGCGCAATTGATATATAATATATTTAATGCTTAAATTTCTTCAATGATATAAACAACTTGGCTTTGAACGTTTATTTTATTACATTTTATTTTGTAAAATGAAAGTTATCATGTAGTTTTTTTTGTTTGTTTGTTTTTTGTTTTTGTTTTTTGCTTGTTTTCTGTTTTGTTTTTTGTTTTGTTTTTTGTTTTTTGTTTTGGCCCAGAATAACTTCCTATACAAAGCGAAGCACGAGTTCCTATAGGAGGAAGTAGCAACGGATTATTATAAAAATACAATGACAAAATGTAAATATTTGCAAACAAACAAACAAACATTATTAAAAGATTCGTATGCATGTAATACTTATATAGAAATTTTACTAGCCATCTACTGAAAAATATCTCACACACACACACACACACACAGAGAGAGAGAGAGAGAGAGAGAGAGAGAGAGAGAGAGAGAGAGAGAGAGAGAGAGAGAGAGATATTTTCATTCCAGCTTTTAAAAAACATTTCGCACCAGTAATTTAAATTTCTTTCATTCAGTAGTTCATGGACAATAAAACGCAAAGTAAATGTATTCAACTCTTCAATAATAAAACTCATAACTATGATAGCACAATGACAACGCAAAATATCACAAAGAACCTTGTGTTTACTTTAAATAAAGTCGAAAATCAATAGTCAAAAACAGAGATGTACAGGCCTAAACAGTAATGGCGTCGATGGAACCATGATAAAATAGCTGTACAAGGTAAGTTCAATTTCTTTAATAGATAGTTTACCCAAACATCACAAAGGAATCAGTCTGATCAACTTTCAAACTGACAGAGAATTGACCCTATCCCAACTAAAGAAAGTAAACAATTCATGGACATTGATTACGATTTGGTATTCTAGCTTTGTTTGAGTATCTTCTGTAGTAAATTTGACGTCACAAACATCCCTACAAAATGAAATTATAACAGAATTCAAGACTTAGTTTTACTCGATCACTTCACTCGTTTATAGCTCACACATACTATATAAATCAATTTACAGACACGCTCTACTCTTACAGTATGTTTGCTGATATCCAAATTGCCAGAACAAAAGAAGAAAAAGTGCCGCGTCTTGTTGAACCATTAGTTGTAAATATTATTCCGACCGGCCTGTCCTCAGTCCACCATGTCTGCTGTGTGGATTCTGAAACTGCATGTCTCAGTGGCAATGGACCACAACTTAAATTAATGGACAGGACAGGAAAGAAACTGAAGACAACCAAGACTCCAAAGCAATATGGCATTAATGGCATGTCCGTGTCAACGACAGGAGACCTGGTGTTCTGTTCCTCAGCCTACAGATCTGTATACAGAGTGAAGGACCTAAAAGAGATAGAATATCTGTTCAGTACTGGTGATTTTGAACCTTGTGGATTGCACTGCTGTAGAAATGGAGACATTTTAGTTTCTGTTTATAACAACCAAAGGGCGAAAGTTGATAGGTTTGAGAGTAATGGATCCAAAACGCAAGATTTAGAAATAAAAGAAAATGGTCGTCGTCTTTTCAAGAAGCCAACTTTCCTAACGCAAAACACAAGCGGCGACATTTGTGTTTCAGATCAGGATAGAGTCGTTGTTGCGACAGGTTGTGGGGCCTTTCGATTTAACTATTACGGCAGGAAATTCCAATCTTTCAGACCCCGTGGAATATGCTGTAATAAATTGTCTCACATCATTGTAGCAGACAACATCAACAATGTTATTCATGTGGTTAACGAAAATGGAACAATGCTGAGTGTTCTGGATACGTCTGGTCAAGGAATTCTGGGACAACTGTATTCACCATCGAGTCTCTCTTTGGATGAGAATGATAACATCTGGGTTGGAGAAATGTTTAGTGGTCTTGTCAAAGTACTGAAGTATCTGGAACTTTGTTATGTTTGATTTCTATACATAATTTACACTATACTTATAAATGAAAATACCTATTACATTTCCACCGCACATGTACAAAGCTTGGCAGCACAACAATGTTTTCGTTGAATGTAAACGATTCATCACATATTCCAATAGTTGTTTTTGTTCTAGTTCGTTTTTATGTCTTATCGAAGATGGGGGCATATTGATTTTGGTCTTTCTGTCTGCAGCTTTAATCATATCTGCTTAAAGGGGCATGAACACGATTCGAGCGAAAAAATTTCAAATTTTATTTTTCCATTTTTAATGTTTACAGTTCTTAACTAAGGTTAAGGTTATAATGGTCAGCAAAAATTTGAATATCAGTTGAGATACAAAGCTCACATTTTTTTGTTATGTAAACAAGGCTCATGTCATGTTTTTTTTTTGTTTACACCTGTTAAATATACTTGTAAAAGTTTAAAGCAGATTTTTTTTTAAATTTTACATGTTAATTCTGAACACAGATAAATAGTTTCTAGTGTTTGTTACATCTCATTTTGTTTTTAACATATTTTCTATCAAGCAATCTGTATGTAGACAAAAACATGGCACGAGCCTTGTTTACATAACAAAAAATTGTGAGTGTTGTATCTCACTTGTAACTCAACAATTTTGGTTGATCATTAGAAATACCTTAGTTAAACATTGTAAACGTTAAAAATGGCAAAATAAAATTGAAATTTTTCAGCTCAAATTGTGTTAATGATCCTTAGTTTAGTTTAAATGGAAATTTAATATTTGTAGAACTAAAAGCTCAAAACCATACGACTAATGTCTCTCTTAATTCTGCATAGGATTTTTGAGATTGATCACTATTCTTAATCAATCACTCATCTTAATATACTTGTATATCAAACAATTCAAAATTTACAATGTACAGAACTCCAATCCAAAACATTGTCGTGTGTATTAATCAATATGCTATTATTGCCTAAAAGGGACATGTATGCCAAATGGACTGGGTATTTAATTTCAAATTTCATTATAGTATATCACCATTTAAATTATAACACTGTCACAATGATAAGTATATAGATAAATTACATAATTATATTCATCCATTGCAATGATAACGAGACAAACCCTTATAAGGTATAGTAAAGAAGAGATATGAGGCAAATGATACACGAGATAGAAATATCAAACATGAACAAAACAAAAACAACAGTAATATTTGTTGTAATTAGTTAAAAGCAATAAAATACCCCTAGATTTTTTTCTGGATATGCAATAAAATTGAGTCAATTTGGCCAAAAACTGTAGAAAAAAACATTGTGCTGCAATGTCAATGACTGACTGAAAAACGGTCTGATGAAAAAACAATTTTCATAATAATGATTTATGAAAAAAGCAAAACAAAGCTATATTGTAAACATAATATAAGAATAATATACCAAATGATACAACAGACACATGTTCGAGTCGACGCAGCAGAATGCGATACAAAATTGAGGTCCAGTTTGAACTATGAGAAGAGCGTAAGTAAAGGCAAATTACTCATGTACGAAAGAGCAATAACATTGCGGTATACACAAACTAGTGGGATATACAAAATAGCAATAACAATGTAGGATTTAAGAGAATTTATCGATGTGTAAACTTTTGATATTTCGCTCACAAACTGAATAAAAGTGCAAAACACTTATAAATAAAGTTTGTAAACAAAACGTCAACAGTTTACACACCGATGAATTCTTTAAAAAGAATGTTTAATCCTTTTAATTTTAAAATATCTCATATATTTTCACCATCGGGTTTGAACTTCAAAGAGCAAACGCATAAAAATATATCGTCTAAAAATCCGTAATTACTGAAACGTTTGTGAAATTTGAACTTCTAAGTGTGTAATTTATATAGTAACTAATTTGCAATACACCAAAAAGTCACGTTCTTAGATTTTAAATACCCAGTAAACACAGGGTGTGACCTGGTTTGTTGCTTGACGCTTCATTTGAAGGATTTGGTTGTTGATGTTTTGTTTATTTACACATGTATTCATTACGTACGTTGATGTTTCACTTATAATTATTTAGCACTTTCCTTATTTCTAAACTTCAGATTGTGGTATCTCTGTTGACCATTGACTCTCGCATTTCCTGATATGATCATGTTTTGATTCTGTCAAACCTGACCATTGTCTTGGATAGATATGTGATTAGAACCAAAACAAATGAATAAATAAAATAAAATAAATAAATAAAAGATTCACCACTGAAAACAACAACACCCCCATTTTGTGATCTTTTTAGTGGCAGCAGATGCTAGGTTTTTTCTGTTCTAATTGGCTTTTAAATGTTTTCTATCAAGGGGGGGGGGGGGGGCTCCGTGCCCGAGTGGTTAGAGCATCACGCTCAAAATCACAAGGCTTCTTACCTCCAGTCGGCGCGGGTTCGAATCTCGCTCGCCCCGATATATGTTAGAAAGTTTGCCAGTTAATTTCGGAAGGTCGGTGGTCTCTTCCCGAGTACATTGTATCTGGGTTCTCTCCTCCACCAATAAAAACTGGACGCCACCAGATAACTGAAAAATTGTTGTGTGTGGCGGAAAACAATAATCAACAACAATCTATCAAGGGGTATGCGGAGATGACACCCGTTCTGGTTGTGTCGTGGTGAGAGGTTGTTTTGGGACCAGCAGGGGTATGCGGTGATGACACCCGTTCTGGTTGTGTCGTGGTGAGAGGTTGTTTTGGGACTAGTAGGAGTATGCGGTGATGACACCCGTTCTGGTTGTGTCGTGGTGAGAGGTTGTTTGGGACTAGTAGGGGTATGCGGAGATGACACCCGTTCTGGTTGTGTCGTAGTGAGAGGTTGTTTTGGGACCAGCAGGGGTATGCGGTGATGACACCCGTTCTGGTTGTGTCGTGGTGAGAGGTTGTTTGGGACTAGTAGGGGTATGCAGTGATGACACCCGTTCTGGTTGTGTCGTGGTGAGAGGTTGTTTGGGACTAGTAGGGGTATGCGGAGATGACACCCGTTCTGGTTGTGTCGTGGTGAGAGGTTGTTTGGGACTAGTAGGGGTATGCGGAGATGACACCCGTTCTGGTTGTGTCGGGTGAGAGGTTGTTTGGGACTAGTAGGGGTATGCGGAGATGACACCCGTTCTGGTTGTGTCGTGGTGAGAGGTTGTTTGGGACTAGTAGGGGTATGCGGAGATGACACCCGTTCTGGTTGTGTCGTGGTGAGAGGTTGTTTGGGACTAGTAGGGGTATGCGGAGATGACACCCGTTCTGGTTGTGTCGGGTGAGAGATTGTAGAATTGGTTCATCATTTTGATGATTCTGGTTCTTGATTTGCTGCTGATTTAATGCTCTTAGCAGCATTTATTGAAGTCCCCAACAAGGTCAGTGTTCCTATAATACCATATAATTGTCGAAATTGTCAAATATTATTAATTTTCGTGGTTTAAATTTAGTCTGGTTTTTATCATCGAAGAAAATACTGTTTAACACTGCATATATACCCTAAAGTAATATTAGCTCTAAATCTGAAAATTCTATTTTTTGGGTAAAAATTTGGCACTATGATAGTTTTGTACTAGTAACTTTAACCATTATCATATATCGAATTAAAATTAAGTTTAATATTTTATTAAAATAAAGATTTCCGTTCAGTCTGACTAAAGCCAGCCCATACTAATTCACTACGTTGTGGGGCTGGCTTTAGTCAGAATGGATTCGGTTTTATTGAGTATATCGTATTAACGTGCGTTTGTTTCAGTCAGAGCCTCTGAATAATTTTAAAAAAAAATATTGCTTTAAGTTGAAAAGGAATAATGATAAGATTACTGTACTTTCATACCCAACAACTTAGATGTACTTGTGGGTGATCAAGAAAGAAAATGACATTATTCAAATAAGTTTCAAGAGATACAATCTACAAAGCTCTGATTGATTAAGAATACTTCGAAATATACATGGGCGAATTGTCATTTGAAAACCAAAATATTTTAATAGAGTTACTTCTCTTGCACAGTCTTCCTTGTGTGCATGATGGCAAAACTAGTATTGGTAGGACCTGTGACGATCATTCAAACCCTCATTATCTTCATGCGTTCCTTTCAGTACCTACGAAAGGTTAGTGTCGCAGTATGTTTTACTGAGCTATGTCAGTTATATGTTTCACAGTTCTACAGCAGATATCTATATCAACTTTCGGTTTCATCTCAATAGTGTGATAAACTTCACTGCCTAGCACGTAGAACAGAGTTGTGTTTGGGGGATAGCCCCCTCCCCTTTTTTTTACAACGATAATTTTCCGTTATTTTTACATGCAAAGTAAGATATATTGACTGATTTCCTCCCCCCCCCCCCCCCCATTCTAGGACAGTATGGATTTTGAAACTGGTGAATTGAACCTCCTTGTAGTGAATGACGCCCAAAGTAGGATTTTGAAATTTTGAAGTTTCGGGAATGAGATACAGTTTTCATAATGCAGTACAAGTTATTTAATGTTAGCACTTCATGAAAAGGATGCTGGTATAACATTAAGTCAAATGCTGTCTGATGTGTTTTATACCAATTGTTAGGCCGTTCTTGGCACACTGATTCTGACTACGGAATCTCCGTTTGCCTGATCGGAATATTGGGCTCACGGCGGGTGTGACCGGTCGACAGGGGATGCTTACTCATCCTAGGCACCTGATCCCACCTCTGGTATGACCAGGGGTCCGTGTTTGCCCATCTCTCTGATTTGTAGATGATGGACAATGGGGCAGAGAGGGTGGGTGGGGGGACTGCCAATTAGGGCTGTCACGATTAACCGAAATATCGGTTCGATTCGGTACGTTTTTTCCGGATTGCAATTCGATTCAGGTTTATTTTATTATACTATTGTTACGCGCTTTCCGATTGATTAACTATTTAACTAAACTAGAAATGCCTTAAAATGGCCGCGAAAAAATCGGCTGTATGGGACTATTTTGATTTTCTGAAGAAAGATGACACAGAGGACAAGAATACCACAGTCTGCAACATCTGTAGAGCGCAACTGAAATATCTCACAGGCAGCACGTTCTCTATGACGGCGCATATTTTTCGAAAACACGGAATCACATTAACATATAAGGCTAAAGGTGAGAATCCCGAGAAAATTCAACTTCGTTTGCCAAAAGCACTTGGTCTTAAAAATAAGTATTCCCGATCATCAGTAAGACATGCAAATACCACACGATCCATCGGTGTTTTTATTGCAAAGGACATGAGGCCTTTCTCAGTGTTGGAAAACAAGGGGTTTATATACATGATTATTGTACTAGATTCTAAATACGACAAACCGTGTAGGTCGCACTTTTCTAATCAGGTCATTCCAAAGCTGTACGATGGAATAAAAAACAAAGTTTCTCAAGAACTGAAAAATGCTGAATTTATTGCACCCACTACAAACTCATGGACATCGCGTGCAACTCAAAGTTACAACACAGTTACAGCACACTTTATTCAACCTGAGACATGGGAAATGAAAGCTTATGTTTTACAAACAAGGGTTATGCATGTACCTCACACATCTGAAAACTTATCTGAACTTCTAAAATGTGCAGTAACAGAGTGGGATTTGAAACGACATTGACGAATGCCATCCCTTACAACAGACAATGCAAAAAACATTATGAATGCTGGAGATTTAGCTGGGATGAAGCCACACATACGTTGTGTTGCACACACACAATCAATTTAGCAACTCAGAAAGGTTTACAAGTGCCTCAAATGGAAAAGCTTTTAGCAAGGATCAGAAGAGTATTAACCTATTTCCACAAGAGCTCAATTGCCATGTCTTATTTAAATAACAAACAAACCTTGTTAGAACTTGCAAAGCATAAATTAATGATGGACGTGTCTACGGGCTAGAATTCTACATTTGACATGTTAGAAAGATTTTTGGAGCAACAACCAGCCATTGAAGCTACTCTTATGGCCAGAGATCTGGAAAAAAACTTTAAAGACACATACTCTTTGTCTGAGGATGATGTTTCAGCAGCTCAGAATATCCTGGAGGTTTTGAGGCCAATTAAAACAATCACCACCATACTCTGTCATGAATCTTTGCCAACTGTTTCATCCACTCAAAGAGATGCTGCTTGAGAAGGGTGACGGATGATTAGGACCTTCTTGTTACTGCAGTGAAAGCAGAAATTTGCAGCAACCTGGAGCCCAGGTAATTTGATATGAAGGAATTTTTCCTCAAATGACTTACCACTGAATAATTTCTTAAATGCCTAAACAAACAATGTGAACTATTATCTTATTCCATAGCAAGTAATTGAAAATTAAATGGTTTGAATTCAAATACTATTGCATGTATATCAATACAGGTATTTGTATTTTCCTTGTTTTCCAGGTATGCGGAAGATGATATCAGGCTGTTTCTTCTTGAAAGTTCATGTCTGGATCCACGATTCAAAGCAATACCCTATTTGAGTGATGATGTACAAGAGAAAGTGTATAATTCATTCGAGGAAAAAGTGATGGAGATCAACAGTGTGAAGATTGGAGCTCCTGAGGTATTTATCATTTGTGGTATTTAAAATTTTGTACATTACAATTTTCCCTTTTCATGTAATTTAAGACTATTAATAAGTTTAAATGAGTATTTGTATGTGTGTGTTATTAAATCAAGTTTTGAGTTTTAATCAAATTTAAATCAGATCAAGGTAGAGAAAGTGGATGAGCCCTCCAATCCTGCCTTGCCTTCTTTGGATCTGCCCAGTGAGACTGTTGTAAATGATGGCATCACTACAGAGGAGTTTGTTCAGGAACTTGATGTTGTCAAATGTGAATCACCAGGAAAGAAAAGGAAGAAGTCTGCAATGAATGACTTGTTTGGAGAAGTTTTTGTCACAAAAGTGAAGCTGGCTAAAAGTTTAAAATCTAAAGTAGAACATGGAATTATTAATTACAAATCTGAAGACAGTATGCCACTTGATTCTAGCCCTTTATTATGGTGGAAAATTCACCAAACACATATCCTTTTCTAGGAAATCTTGCTCAGAAGTATTTGAGCATACCACCCACATCTGTGGCAAGTGAACGGGTATTCTCCACAGCAGGAGATCTTGTAACTGCTCAACGAACTTGGGGGCCTCCGTGGCCGAGTGGTTAGAGCATCTCACTCAAAACCACAAAGCCTCTCACCTCTAGTCGGCGCGGGTTCAAATCTCGCTCGCACCGGTATATGTGAGAAAGTTTGCCAGTTTACTTTCGGAAGGTCCGTGGTCTCTTCCCAGGTACATTTTATCTGGGTTCTCTCCTCCACCAATAAAAACTGGACGCCACCATATAACTGAAAAATTATTGAGTGTGGCGGAAAACAACAATCAATCAATCAAACAATCAACGATCTTGTCTCTCGTGTGATCAAGTTGACAGGCTGATATTCTTAAAGAAGAACTTTGACACAAACAACTAAATATATGTGCATTAACGTGATATTGAGACCTGAGTCTAGTCATCTGCATGTATTTAGAACTGTACATAAGATTTGTTGTTGTTGTGATTTGTCCAAACTAGTCTAGTATTTGAGTGCCATTCATATTGTTGATTTTTCAAATATTTTCAGTATTGTTTATTAGTCCCAGAAAGGCCAAAACTTTACATTCCTTTTTATGTTGATAAATGCAATAAAAGTATGTTTCATTAATTATTTTAAATTATCAGATATCATAGATTTTAAACAAAATCGAAGAAAATGTTATATTTTTTGTAATCGAAATTATTCGAAAACCGAGGTTTTTACCTGAATCGAATAGATATTTTTCTGAATCGTGACAGCCCTACTGCCAATATTCAAAATAGATCAGTTCAAATGCTAATATTCATGAAAAAAATCCATTAGTTCCAGTATTTCATCATTATATTTGTACATACCGCATTAAGTGATTTACGAGATGAATATTGAATTGCAGTAGTACTTTCTACTATCTAATCAAAATTAATAATTTCGATTAATACCAAATTTGGGAGCGATTATATTTGCTTAAATCGCAACCTCTCCACATCTTTCGCATATATTCCTGTTTCTCCTTCCAGCTAATTTTTTTTTTTACAATTTCATACATGTACATATGAATTTCAATATTTAGTTGAAAACTATTTTGGACAGTGTAATGCCCTTATTCTTATCTTGATAAAGTTATAGCCCAGAGGTCATTCAATTCCACGGGAAGAGAGACGAAAGAAAAGTCAGAGTAAATCTTTAAGCATTTAATATCATCTCTCTCTCTCTCTCTTGAATATAAATTACATTATGTATGTAACTTTTAAGTAGCCGTTAAAATCAACTTTAACGTTGACCACTTTTCAACGACCGTTTTTGATCAAATTTTAATGTTAAATTTTTATCGAAGTTCTATTCATTATTGAACAGGGTAAAATGTTTGAATGATTCATACATTTATAATTTTAAAAAGTGTTCTTTATGATAGTATTAACACTTTAAAATTGTTTCTTCTGTTTCCACTTTTAGATAAAATGTCTATGTATTTTCTTGGAAGCTGTTTAGAATGCTTAAATTTTTTGCATGAAAAATATCTTGTTAATACTAATTAAGTACGTCTCCAGTTTCCGGTGTAAGGGGAGTAACTGCAAAAACGTAGACCATTTCTCCGACTGCTCTCTCTCTCCCCCCGTTTTTTAAAAAAAAAAAAGGATGCAACAAGCACGAGCCTGCTTTGATCAATTAATATATAAATATATCTTCAAGATTTTTCTTTACACAGCAAGCTGTCAAAATTGGAAAGAAATTCAAACAACCCCAAAATATTTCTGACTCCCAAACCAGATGTGGGTGTTGTAACCAGTGTACACTAAACCCGACAAGCACCCGCCATCGAAGGACACCGTTTGAACCTTTTATGATGTGTTTTAAACATAGACCTTATTTATATGCATACGGATGTCTCGATTGCAAAATTCCCGTCTGCTTAAAATGTACAAAGCAAGAACACAGTAAGCACACGATATGTGAATTGTTCGAGTTTTCTGAAGAATTTACAACTTTTGCAAAGGGTGAAAAGACAATGCCGCCTTTGGAAGACATTCCTTCTAACGAGTCTGTTGTTGGGTCTGAAGTCCATAAAAGTTACGAACTTGTAATTAATCAAGCCAATAAACAAGCTAGCATTCTACATTCCATGGTAGATGCAATTCTCCATGACACTCTGAATTCTGTAAGCAAGATGAAATTCAGAGACATGGAATGCGTGGAAAAAATTGAAAAAGAAATCGAACTATCAAGCACAAGAAATGATGACGATAGTTACTCAAAGAACACCAATCTAAATGCCGAAGAAATAATATATCAAAGAGACGGAAACCAAAGCACTAGCGTCTCTGAAAAAATAAAATTTAAAGCACCGAAATTCCTTGAGGGAAAACCTAATATCAAAGACATAAAGGCTCAGTTTGGGATCGTTAAGTCATCAGTTATTGAAAGTAGAAACCAAACGGCAAGAAAATTGATGCCCAAACCAATTCTGTTAATTACCATTAATTCCCGCTCGAAGTATACATTGTATATAAGGTATTATCATTCAAAGATGATCCTTCACAGCGGCACTGGTCCAGAATTGTATATATTGAACGAAGAAGGAGAATGCTTGGACACGGTTCAGACAACGACTGGACTAGATATGCCTGCGGGGCTGGCAGTCATGGAAGACGGAACCATACTGTACAGCGATTATTGTCACAAGTGTGTCAAACAAATCCGACAAATCTGATGAAACGCTTTGTAGAGTAGAAGGTAAGCCAAACGGCATTTGTTGTACTAGATCATGTGACGTCATCGTATGCCTTCAAGACTGCTCTGAATCCAAGGGTAAAGTAATTCGATATGACCATAGTGGAAACCTCAAGCAAGAGTTCACGCATCAGTATCTAAAGAGTCCAACTGCAGTTTGTGAAAACATCAACTACGACATCTGTATAACAGATGAGAGTATGTGCAAGGTTATTGTAACCGATAAGGAAATGGATATCAGATTCATATATGATGGGAATGTGAAATCCAGCGAATTCGTGAAATTCACACCCCGTGACATTTGCAGTGATAGTTTTGGCCAGATTCTTGTAGCAGATTTCAGCAACCGGGTAATCCACATGGTTGATGAGGATGGTCATTTCATACGGTACCTTCTAACAAAGGAAGACGAACTCTCATATCCTCATGGACTGTGTGTAGATAGTAAAAATAGATTGTGGGTAGCTGAAAAGTTCTCTAAAAAGATTAAAGTTTTCCAGTATTTAACTTCCTGATACGCTTTATTGCTGAAAGTAGAATTACTTTCATGCATGAACACAACGCAATGCACAGTAAATGGAAAATAGACGACATATGATATTTTAAATACACTAATAATTAAACAAAATGCCCTTCAATTACAATAGAGAACATTTTCAACACAGAAAATAGAAGAACAAAATGGATGTACATTTTATGACATTCACTAATAAACATTCTGTGTCATGTTATAAGAGACATAAAATCTTTACAAAATTTTGACTTTCTTTCTTTTTTTGTAGTTTATCTGAGATAAAGCTCAAAAGAGCTTTTCAGATCATCTGTTGTTCGGTGTCTGTCTGTGAGTAAACTGTACACACTTTCAACTTCTCCAGAACCACGCGGCCAATTTCAACCAAACTTGCTATAAAACGTCCTTGGACAAGGGAAATTCAAAATTGTACAAATGAAGGGTAACATCCTTTACAAAGGGGAGATAATAATAATAATAACAACAATAATAATAATAATTTATTTGGCAACTATACAGTTGAAAGTACACAAGCACAGTAAAATCATATATGCAGTAAATTCTAACAGACTAATAAATTTTAAAATCGAATCACAATTATTAAAAATAAGTAAATAAAGAAAAAAAATGAGGAAAACAAGTCTATAATTAAGGTATAGTGAATATATGGTGGCATCTGTTAAACAATCTTCTCAAGAATAGGGCCATGATTAGTCAAATCAACAATCATTAATATATATAAGTAATAAGTATCACTTGTGCAGATTCAAGTTTGTTCGAATCCTGATTAGGATGGAGCCACAATGGGGAAACAATTTTTTTATGGAAATATACAGAGAAAACTTTAAAAATCTTTTTCTTAGGAAAAACAGGGCCATGATTAGTCATATCAATATGCAAGCATCAACAGACAGTGCATCTTCAAGTTTGTTCAAACCGTGACCCCCAGGTGTAGAAGGGGCTACAATAGGAAGTAGAAATTTACGTGAAGTACTTTTGGGTACTGCAGATTCATTTTTCTTTTTTCAAATCATGATCCCGGAGGAAGGGGGGTAAGGATGGGGTATCAATAGGATAAGTTTTACATTTATATTTGACTAGAGTTGAATAGTAGGGAATCAAAGACTTAAATGAGAATATAAAAGAAATTTGAAAAAAAATTAAAGAGTAGTTGAGCCTCACTACTCCTATATCATACCAATATGCAAACATTCTGAATCCAATTTTCCCCATGGATCCTGGGATTAAAATGGGGCTAAATTCAGGCATCAAAATTTACATTATTTATTTTTTTTTAAAGTTGTTAAAAAATCTACAGAACAGCAAAGCCATGTCCGTCATATTGACATTTAGGCTTTTCTATGTTGTCTGGATTCAAGTTCAGTTAAGTCACAACCCCATGGATCTAGGTTCAGGTTATGATAAGGATTTAAAACTTTCTTTGGATTAAAAGGATAAAGATCTTTGAAAAAAATCTTCTGATGAAGAACAGCACTGTACAGGGTGGAAAAATGTGTGGCCCACGAGCATCTTGCTTAGGGAAAGTAATGTCATTAGTTTGCTCACAAAATACAGTTTAGGGTGTGCTTACAGGAGCAAATCATCGATCACTTTCACCAAATAACGGCATTATAGTTGTTGGAGATACTTATTAAAATTTGTGATCATAATAAATTATTGCAATTGTTCATTATCGATCAATGATATCAGATAAACTTTGAAATAATATATCAATTGATGTCAGAAGACGTGTCAGTGCTTTTGAAAAGTTGATAAGATGGAGATTCCTTCTACGAAGTGCTTAATATAGCATTATATTTGTGGAGAGTCATTTAAGCGGAGAGAAAATACCAGTTCTTTTCTGACAGTACTCGAAGATATGCATATGAGTTGATGAATATTGAAAGTGCACCACATATTCTGCCTCCACATAGTTTTGCTGATATTCATTTTTCAGTCATTTGAAACACTCTTAACGTGGCTTTCTCAAATGTTGACAAGTTCCAGAAAGGAATGTAGGACAAGACAAACGAAGTAAATATCAGAGTAATAACAATATTGGCGCACCAATTCATTCGAAACACCACTGAAGTTTTCATTTGCTTCTTTCGGAAACCTCGTTTTATTAAGTCGCTTAATACATCCGAAATTTCATTCTGTTTGACTGGCTTGTATCCAAGATCACGTGACGCTTTCTTAATGCAAAAGTAATTGGTGACGCCCATCTTGTATACCTTTAATGGAAACAGGAAGTAATAGACGTTTACAAAACAACTAAGTTCTGCACTAATATTACAACTTGATACTTTATGCCTACCTCCATTCTCGTTAAAATTGGCTGGAAGTCGTATATTCCAGACACTAAAAAGTGTATCATTTCAATCATCCATGCTGAAAGTAACAGCAGAATAAAACAACAGTCGATGTATAGTATGTTCCTAGAACAGCATGTGTCACATGCAGTATTATAGTAATCGTTAATACCAGTAACCAATAGTATTAGTATCGGTAATCAATAGTATTAGTGATCAATGATATCAGTTATCTGTAGTGTCAGTAATCAATAGTATAAGTAATCCCAGTATATAATAAATGCTCCAAACTTAAGGAACATACATGCTAAATATAGAAGTCCTATCCTTTGCAGATGTCTAGGGTACGACAGACAGAGGGACATACTAACAAAACAAACGTCACTATGCTTATCAGGCGACACAAACATTATTGTACATTGCATGGAATTGAAGTACCAGTACATTTTATAAACCATGTCTTACTTACCAATACAGCACATCAGTCGGATTGGGATTTGGAGTCTTGGTAATGAGTAACCCAAACCTTCTATCTTGGAAAAGCAATATAGTGTGAAGTCAGAAACGATTTTGAGTATTGAGATACATGTATATGTGACACATATATTTCTTGAGCTTTACTTACAAGCGGGCGGAAGAACGCGAAGGTGTTAATGGGTGCACCGTCTGATATGAAATAAACTTGTCCTGCCTGAAAAAAGATTCGTATCATGAATATAAAGATATGTTTTCTTCAGTATTTAAAAATTCAATTTGATAGTATTTGAAAGTGCTTCAATACTGCTTTATAGCTTTCTTCTTTGGTAAGCGCCTTTGCAGCCAGAATATGGGCCTGGACCATGTTGTCCACGTGTAAAAAGTCCGTCAAAGACTCGGCACCGAAGGTAGCTTGGATAACCCCTGTCTGCGCCATTTTCTGGAGAAATGTTCAAATATGTATCGTACAAAATTGCTATACACATTTGATTGATTGAATATGGTATTAAAAATCTCAATATAGAGAAAGTGAGGGTATTCTGAAAGATATAAAGATCACTACATTGTATGTAGATTATTTTCAAAAACATCTCTCACCACTACTCTTGGTATATGACGTAGCTCGCCTACTCCGTAAACTCCACCCAACCGGAGTGCGCATGTTCTGAGTACACATTCCTTGTCTGCCTCAAGGACGGTTTGTTCTGCTATTTTTTTCGTTTTCGAGTAATGATCTAAAAACTGAAAACACACATTCTCTTTACACTATGTTCTATTGTATCTTTCAGGCAAGATAAAAATATACGATACAAACATTTTTATGACACACTGGATTATGGTTAAATGTATTCATAACTGATTTCTTAAAGAAGTAAAAAATGAGTTAAAATTACAGTAACAGGAGAGAAATATATACAGAAAAATGTAACAGAATTTACAAAAACACAATTGTTACCATCTTACAAGATTACATTATCTTCCTTTTTTAAATGCTATTGTTATATTCCCTATCAAAAGATAAAAATATATTATATCAAGTCAGAATTTGTTTCTTAAACATTGATGCCCACGTATGGAGCAAAATTGATAATGGCCAAGATTGAAGTTTTTCAAAAGTAGGTAAAACTCCGAAGGCCAAGATAATGAAAAAAACAACTTCGGAGTTCAAAGAAAGGTCTAGTCACAAGGAATACACATCTGAAGTATGAATCACCACCCATTCAAATGTTATAGCTAAGGTTAAAGATTTTGCGGACAAACAGACGAATGGACAGACCCCGAATCTCTGATTAATTCTATTATGGATCAGAATAACCCTTGTCTTGAACAACAGACTCCTTCTGTGAAGTTTCATTCTCTAGCTCAAAGAGTATTTGAGGTATCATCCAGAAACCATTTTAGCTCGCCATGGCGAGTGTCCGGAGAGGTATTGCCATGGCCTCGGTGTCCGTGTCACACTTTAGGGGAAAATTTCAACCTTGGCTGTATATTTTGAACGAAAGGGAATAGAGCTTTGATATTTCACATAGATTCTTCAGGGCCATACCTACGTTGTTTGGTACCAGATTTTTGATTCAGTCGTTCAAGATTTTGTACGGTCATTAGCAACCTTTGTGCCAATTTCTACTCTTTCTCCTTTATAAGGTATATAGCCTGGAGCAGATATTTCCAACATTTTCACCTATGACCTAGGGTCCTCCGTGGCCGAGTGGTTAGAGCATTGCGCTCAAAATCACAAGGACTCTCACTTCTAGTCGGCACGGGTTCGATTCACGCTCGCGCCGACATATGTGAGAAAGTTTGCCACTTTATTTTCGGAAGGTCGGTGGTCTCTTCCCGGGTATCTGAACTCTCTCTCAGATAAAATGTACCTGGGAAGAGACCACCGACCTTCCGAAAGTAAACTGGCAAACTTTCTCATATATATCGACGCGAACGAAAATCGAACCCGCGCCGACTAAAGGTGAGAGTCCTTATGATTTTGAGCGCAATGCTCAAACCACTCGGCCACGGAGGCCCCGTGTAACATGACCTTCTAATATATTGACGAAATTACAAAACGCACCACTTGGTAATTTTATATATTGTAATTTTTTTCATATATCTAATAAACAAATCCATAGTGTCATATTATAAACCATGTTAACTGAACACTATTCTTTGATTTTGATTAGCATTTTATTCACAAAGAGGCTACTGTTGAAATGAATGTCAATGAGGGGTGCGTCAAAAATGTGATTTTGTTCACTAGTATCGGGTATGACCTCCATTAGCAGTGATGACGGCGCGAAGGCGACGTGACATTGATAGACAAACATTTCGGATGGTCCTCTGAGGAATAGTCTGCCATTCCTCCAACAAGGCTGTCCCTAAGTCTTGTGGATTCTGAGGCTGGCGGTTGTGCACACGTCTCCCCAGCTCGTCCCACAAATGCTCGATTGGATTCTAGTCTGGGAACATAGCGGGCCAATCAAGGATGGCGTTCGTTTGAAAAGAGTTTTGTGTCAATGTTGTCGTATGTGCGCGCGCATTTTCCTGTTGGAAAATTAGTCCATTTCCTTGCCTATGCTGCTGCATTAATAGTGCTAAAAGAAGCTGCAAAATTTCGTCCACATACCTCCTAGCAGTGAGGGTTCCAATTAAAACGGCTAGTTGTGACCGAAAATTGTGGTTAATCGCACCCCAGACCATGACGCCTCCCTCTCTGAACCTGTCGCCCTCGAGGACACAATTGTCTGCAAAACGTTTATGTAAACGACGGTAAACTCGACATCTGTGGATTGCGTTGCTAACATTAAATCTGGACTCATCTGGGAAGACAATATGTGACCAATTTTGACGTTGAGTCAGATGCTGCCTTGCCCATTGCAACTGTACCGTCGATGATGCGGTTTAAGCTGTAGTCCATTATAAGGTCTTGTGCAGTGGATCCCATGCTCTTCTAAATTTTGGAAACGGTTGCAGGATGAATAGGCCTTCCATGACATCCAATGATTTCTCTCGCAGCGGCCGTAAATCTATTACGCAGATGACGTTGCCGTATGAACGCTTGTTGCCGTGGCGTTGTCACAAACAGTTGACCAGGTTTTGGGCGATCATTTAGGTATCCTGTCTGATGGAATTGTGACAACAACCGACTAACTGTACAAGGATGGACATTAAAACGACTTGCAACCTCACGCTGACTAACGCCTGCTTGCAGCATACCAAGTGCCTGATTGCGCATTTCATTGCTTGAGCGCGGCATAGTCTTGGTTTTGATTTTTTTTCTGTTAGTGGTGTCTATGCTTTCACCAACAAAGTTGTTTTATCGCCAAAAACTCTATTACCTTTCTACGTGTTTGTAAAAAAAAAAAACCTGAATATTTCGCGAGATGCTACTCACAACGCGCAAACAATGAACACAGGTTAATGGAAAGATGGGTTTTAAATAGCAATACGATGTATGGTGGGTAAATTTTTCAATAAAAGTTTCACATGTAATGTTTTCAATGAATAAATTTATAATAAAATGTGTGTTGCTTTTTTAAAGTCCATCAGTATATGTCTAGTCCAGATGCTTCATAAAATTCTTAGCAATGATCTTTTCCATAGCCATATTGGTTCAGGATTGTCTGTTTGTCTATCATCTTTCCATAAACAATTCATGTTCCATGTATTAGCTTATTTTGTTCCTGCATTACTAGTGTTGGTCCATACAGATATCTTTAGTTAGTTTCATTACTGACCTTGAAAAAATGACCATTCAGGTCCTTGCACATCTGATTATAAGCAACGCTTGAGATATATTTGACCTAGACATGCCTTTCCATTACAAAGTTCTGGATTCAGATGTACAGACAGACATGGTGAATTCCATGTATCACTTCTATACAGCTAGTTTGTTTGTTTGATGTTCCTCCACATTACGAATATGATCACAGGCAGGAATCAAGTACTACCTTTCCTAAAGGCAGGTATGGTAGAGATTCATTCCCGTTACGTATTTCCTGACCACCAAATACGACGTTGTTAGAACTTGTATACACCAAACGTCTAATGCCGTGCTGTAGACATGCTGAAATAAACTCCGATGTTTCTCAAAAATGATAATCGTTAAAACGTTACAGAAACACAGTAATTGAATTGTTTGTAATTTGCACACAAAAAAAAAAAGAAAAAAAAGATTTACTTTACCACGAATGACGTTTTCAGTTCCATTTATATTGACCTCTTCAATGAGTTTAGTGTTAAACTGAAGTGAAAAGAGATAGATTCAATGTCTGATGTTCGGTCAAAGTTTACGTACATGTATATAGAAATAGACTTGTCATGAGGAAGAAATCGAACGGTCATCCACTTTCAATCTCAACAGAAATATGTATAAATAATACACAATTAACAAACAAATAATATAATGAAAACCGGTGATATGACGTCGGCCATAGGTCTCGTTAATGCAGGAGACGAGACCAAAGACCAATTTGTATAGGGGTTGATAGTACCCCAAACATTCCAAAATATACAGAACACTTTCAGTGAGATAAAAATTCTATCAAATAGCCAAAAGAACAGGTTAGAAATATTTTGAACAATAAACCAAGATAATAACTATAGATACTTAGTATTCTCTGTGTACCTGCTCCTTGCCGGACATTCCATAGGAGGCCAGGTGAAATACACAATCCACACCTCTGAATGCTGACACTACATCTAGGTCCTTTGTTAAATCACACTAAAATAAAAGTTCAATGTGTTGACATTTCTGACAGATGTCATTATTTCTTTCTGACTGTGATATACTTTCTTTTGCATGATATGAAATTAAAAGTCCTAGCTTAAAAACTGCGCTAGGAGTAGGTAGACAAGAGCTTTGTTTGAAAAACATTTCCCCATGTTTTCAAGCATCAAAATTAATCTGAGAGTAAAAATAAAACTCCAATCGGATTTTATAAAAATAATGTGAAATTTCTCCGGAATGACTTGTTTTTATCCTATCCTCAATAATATCCTCCAGCATTCAGATCACGTGAAGTTTTGGGCGTAAAAACTCCACAGATAAAAAATTACCCTGTTGATTTCACTAATTAAGTTGAATAACACCACAACCCCAATACCCAAAACCGTAATACAATTAATGCAGCAAAGGACTCTCCCTTCAAGTGTATATATGCCCGTTGTTCCCTAATCTGAACATTCATTGAGTTGAAACCATAATATAAGTCGGAACTTTTATGAAAGACATATCGTAGTAAGGTCATTCAGCAAACGAAGGATCAACACAACGTCTCGTTTCCAGATAAGCTAGGCCAAATCTGGGAAAAACATGTACAGATCGCCTCCTCGAAGACACCCACATATTGAGAATACAAACCATTTCCCGCCACCTAGGCATACTGAGCATCACTCAACACATCACCAGCTACCGGAAGTACGATACATCAAGGTATCACCAAGGTTCAGCCACCTAGGTTGATTGATTGATTATTTATTGTTTAACGTCTCGCTCGAGAATTTTTCACTCATATGGAGACGTCACCATTGCCTGTGAAGGGCTGCAAACTTTAGACCTATGCTCGGCTCTTATGGCCTTTGAGCACGGGGGCTCGGTTTTTGCGGTCTTATCCGAAGGACCATCCCATTTAGTCGCCTCCTACGACAAGCAAGGGGTACTGAAGATCTATTCTAACAATCCGGATCCAGCCACTTAGGCCATATGAAATAAATTAAAATAGCCTGTATGAAATAAATCAAAATGATATTTAGAGAACCCGTGGGGATCCGGGTTATAATAGGTCTTCAGTACCCCTTGCTTCTAGCAAGCAGCCACTAAATGAAGTGGTCCTTTGGATGAGACCGCTAAAAAGACCCCTTGAAAATTTCTCGAGCGGGACGTTAAACAATATACACCAATCCACGTATAAAGACCCGCGGAGAAAACATGTCCCTCGACTGGCATGGATGTCTAAAATATGACTAGTACGTCACATGTGCTTTCGCTCGGATATTAACCATATTATGTCAGTTGTGTTTTTATGTACTGTTGAGCTGTTGTCGTCATTTTGCTGATAATCGGCAAATATGAATTTGGCAGCTAATGCCCTTTTCCAAACTCCACAAAAACCCCTTTAAAAGATACAAAAATATTAACGCTTTGAAGGAGAAACTTCAAACGTAATGTGGCACTTCATATGCCAGAAGTGGTGTAAATCAAATGTGGAGTCTAAAATATTCTAAAGAACTTCAATACATTTGAAATCGTAAAACTTTTCTCAAATCAATAACATTAATACGTATGACATTACAACACTTTACAAGATCATACCTCACAATAGATTAAAAACTAGATTTTTTGACATAGACAATTGCTTCTTCAAAAAAAATAATGGTAAAACGAATTATTGATATCTAATAATCAGTCTTCCTAAAAATTATTTTTTTAAACACCACTCTGACTCCATACACAAGTACTCTGAAGTTGATATTAAAAAGATGCTAGAGTTCCTCATTGACAGTATCTTCATAGTCTTTGGTGATCAAGTCTTCAAACAGTCTGTTGGAATTCCCATGGGCATAAATTGTGCTCCTTTGTTAGCTGACTTGATTATATATTCTTATGAAGCAAAATTCATTCAAAAGCTTCTACATAAGAAGAAAACATCTCTTACTGCGGCCCTCAATTTGACATTTAGATCGACGACGTTTTATCAATATTGACGGACTTTAAAATCGCAACACGTGATAATTTTATATGTTATAAATTTGTTCATATATCTAATAAACAAATCCATAGTGTCATATTATAAACCATGTTAACTGAACGCTATCCGTTGATTTTGAACATCATTTTATTCACAAAGAGGCTACTGTTGAAATGAATGTCAATGAGGGGTGCGTCAAAAATGTGATTTTGTTCACTAGTATCGGGTATGACCTCCATTAGCAGTGATGACGGCGCGAAGGCGACGTGACATTGATAGACAAACATTTCGGATGGTCCTCTGAGGAATAGTCTGCCATTCCTCCAACAAGGCTGTCCCTAAGTCTTGTGGATTCTGAGGCTGGCGGTTGCGCACACGTCTCCCCAGCTCGTTCCACAAATGCTCGATTGGATTCTAGTCTGGGAACATAGCGGGCCAATCAAGAACGCCGATGGCGTTCGTTTGAAAAGAGTTTTGTGTCAATGTTGTCGTATGTGCGCGCGCATTTTCCTGTTGGAAAATTAGTCCATTTCCTTGCCTATGCTGCTGCATTAATTGTGCTAAAAGAAGCTGCAAAATTTCTTCCACATACCTCCTAGCAGTGAGGGTTCCATTTAAAACGGCTAGTTGTGACCGAAAATTGTGGTTAATCGCACCCCAGACCATGACGCCTCCCTCTCCGAACCTGTCGCGCTCGAGGACACAATTGTCTGCAAAACGTTTATGTAAACGACGGTAAACTCGACATCTGTCGTCTGCATTGCTAACGTTAAATCTGGACTCATCTGAGAACACAACTTGTGACCAATTTTGACGTTGAGTCAGATGCTGCCTTGCCCATTGCAACTGTACCGTCGATGATGCGGTTTAAGCTTTAGTCCATTATAAGGTCTTGTGCAGTGGATCCCATGGAGCTTCAAAATTCTGGAAACTGTTCTAGGATGAATAAGGCATCCATGACGTCCAATGATTTCTCTGGCCGTGGTCGTAGCGACCGTAAACCTTTTGCTCAGATGACGTTGCTGTATGAAGGCTTGTTGCCGTGGCGTTGTCAAAATTCGGTTGACCAGGTTTTGGGCGATCATTTAGGTATCCTGTCTGATGGAATCGTGACAACAAACGACTAACTGTACAAGGATGGACATTAAAACGACTTGCAACCTCACGCTGACTAACGCCTGCTTGCAGCATACCAAGTGCCTGATTGCGCATTTCATTGCTTGAGCGCGGCATAGTCTTGGTTTTGATTTTTTTTTCTGTTAGTGGTGTCTATGCTTTCAACAACAAAGTTGTTTTATCGCCAAAAACTAGATTACCTTTCCACGTGTTTGAAAACAAGCCCTGAATATTTCGCGCGATGCTACTCACAACGCGCAAACAATGAACATAGGTTAATGGAAATATGGGTTTTAAAAAGCAATACGATGTATGGTGGGTAAGTTTTGCAATAAAAGTTTTATATGTAATGTTTTCAATGATTGAATTTTAAAAAATGTGTATTGCATTTTTAAAGCCAGTCAGCATATTTTTGATATTGAGTTGTCTTTCCTACAGAATTGACGTTAAAATTATCTTTTCATGGTTAAATCACGTGTTTTTGTTGTTTATCTGTGAGTGCGTTTCCCGCCACGCATTGTCGATTGCTCCAATTGCCGAGATTGCACAGAGTGTAAGTAATCTTTTGCAATTCATTATAAGGATTCTTTAGTCTTTGCATACGTAATTAGTATGTTTTGGTTTGTTAATTTTTGCTTGTAATTTGTGGTAATATATAACTTGAGTAACTTCTATGAAACGCCGTTAGTGTTATGTTTAAATTGCATATATCTACGCCTTTAACAAACTTTTCTATGGAAACAAGTTTGTGATAAAATTAAATCCAAATTCTGAATATTTTCATTATGTGATATTTGTAATTTATCGTATATTTAGTACTTTTCTTGTGTATTTCAGTCTTTATCTCATGAAGTACGCAATAAAGATAATGTACCATCTTATTGTGACTTGGGTTAAACTATCTGCAAAAGTACCGGCAGAATAGTAAAGAACTGTACCTATCAGGATGTCTGGAGCAGGAGACAAGTCAATTCTTATGAGAACGATGTTGATATGTTGACATACCACTAAGAGTGTTGGATATAAACTGTCAATCTATAAAAACATCTGGAAAACCAGCACAGCTTTATAATATTATTAAGTCCACTCAGGCGGATATTGTACTTGGAAATGAGTCCTGGCTTAACCCATCCATCAACTCGCAAGAAGTTTTCCCATAAAACTTTAAATGTTATAGGAAGGACAGAGTAGAATGAGAAGGAGGCGGAGTGTTCATCCTTATATCAGATAAATACGACAGCTCGAAGAACTTAAAGTAGAAAATGAATGTGATAAAAGTCAATGGATCAAGAGACCTATATGTCGGATCATTTTATCGACCACCAAATAACATTAACCCCAGAATATCTAGAGAAACTACAAATGTGTCTTTCAAGAATCCCTACATATGGATCCCACTTGTGGCTTGGAGGAGACTTTAACCTCCCAGGAATTGACTGGCAGAACGAGAGTGTTCGACCTCAAACAGGTCAATCTACCATCAGCAGTCAACTTCTTACAATAAGTAAAGACTCCCTCTTAGAACAACTAGTACATGAACCGACCAGAATTACAGAGAACCAATCAAATATTCTTGACTTATGGTTCACCAATAACGAGACACTAGTTAACCAAGTTAAAGTAATCCCAGGGATAGCAGATCATGAGGCCATTTTTAAGACCAATGAGGAAGAAGAGTATCTCACGCAAAGTTTGGAAGTAGACAAAAGCAAACTATAGTAGTCTTAAATCTGAGCTACAGCAATACGAACAAGAATTTCGCGATCTATTAGAGGAAGAAGGAAACATCGATGACCTGTGGACAACATTTAAAGAAAAACTACAAACACTTATGTCGAAGTACATCCCACAAAAGTTAGTAAGAACGGATAGAAAGAACAAACAATTTATCAACAGAGATGTAAAATCAGCAATAAGAAGACAAAATAAGCTTTATGAGTGTGCAAAGTCAAGAAAGAGGTATAAAGATAGGAGGAAATACATCGAAGCTAGAGCCTATGCACAGAGAACACAGAGAAAAGCATATTGGGATTATGTTGATAACATCATAGAAGTAAGAAGCCCGGAGAGCGAGAACAACCCTGGAAAACAAAAAAGATTCTGGAACTAAGTAAAGGCCTTGCGTAAAGACAACAACGGAGTAGCACCGCTAAAGGAGAACAGGAAAATGCAGGATGACCCTAAGGATAAAGCAAACATCTTGAATAGGCAATACGAATCAGTTTTTTACTAGAGAGGACATCATTGATATACCATCCCCAGAAGGTAACCCATTTCCATCAATGAAAGACATCAAGATAGATCAGACGGGTGTAAATAAATTACTCAGAAAGATAAACTCGAATAAAGCATGCGGTCCCGATTTGATTACAGCTAGAATCCTTGAAGACCTGGCCGACAGTATCACACCATACTTAACGGTCATCTTCCAGAAAACCCTCGATCTAGGAGAGATACCTAACGACTGGAGATATGCAAATGTCACTGCCATCTTTAAGAAAGGGGATCGATTTAAAACCAACAATTACCATCCAGTTTCTTTAACATGTCTATGCTGCAAACTACAAGAACACATTATTGCAACTAATATTTCATCCCATCTAGATGAGTTCGACATACTTATTGATTGCCAACACGGATTTCGAGCGAAGAGGAGCTGTGAAACTCAACTTATAACTCTAGCACATGAGTTAGCAAATCACTAGACAAACAGGGACAACAAGATCTTATTATACTAGATTTCTCTAAAGCTTTCGATAAAGTCCCGCATCACAGATTACTGAAGTAGCTAGATTTTTATGGGAGAAGAGGAAGCTTCGGGGAAAATATGTGCATTGGTGATATTTTATGCCAAAAATGCAGGAGGAATGTTTACAGATTAGAAAAGAGTGGGGTTGGATCAGTTAAGGTTTTATGTCCCATTGCCATTATCCAGGCTTCTGTTTTATGGTATTTAGGCTATGCTCGTAATCATGCTCACACATTAGTTCATCCAAAAATCCAAACATCCAAGATGCCGCAAATACCCTTGAATGAATCTCGTCGAACATGGTATTGTATTCGTTCAATTAAGGCAAGACCCCAAACTTTTTAAGCGTTCGTCTACATGAAATCCCTTCATACTTAAAATATAAAACTGAACAGGGCCCTCGCCAGGCTACGACAAAGGAGTGCTAAATATATTAAAATTACATTTAAAAATTGTACACCTTGAGGACAATACCCTGATTAGGTTTTTAAGCTGTAGGACTACATTTCAGTAACGACAGTTAATTTCTTAAATTTCATTTTCATAGTTTGCATTTCTTACACCAATGACTTATTTACATATTATTTTCAAAGAAATGAGTTCTAAGTAAATGCATATATGAAGTAATTATATTGTTCAAACGAAACTGAGAAATACGAAAGATAAGGAACTAAAAATGCGTCCACAATTCATGCTGCTCAGATAACGACTGTGAAATGGTTTCTTTTATCTCTACAAGTTACGTGTATTGATAGAACTAAAGCGATGCATGAGAAACAAATAAATACACGCATGTGGCCTAAGATCATTAACCAGAACGGAAATCAATAAGCTTTTCGTAAAGACTGAAACCAATACCAGCCCTATAGGTCAACGATATAATTACACAGAAGTGTTCCTTTGACCACAGTCTAATTCTTGAATATGTTCTACCACAGTGAAATTTTCTTTCACAAAGTTTTTAAAACTTATGTAGCAGAATGGCGAGATTTTTGAGGGGTGGTTGGTACGTTTGGTCAATTTGAAATATTTCTTTCCATAGTATTTTTAGCTAGGATTTAATATTGGTATTATTAGTGAGAGTGATGAGATCGCTAAAATTCAATATCGCTAATAATTTATTCCACATCGGAGTTACGTAATACTTATCTTCCAGGAATTATAAAGTCGCTAAAATTAGCTCTCGCTAAATAAAGATATATTTCTATGAACAAATCGCTAAATTTGTGTCTCGCTTATACTACGTGTCTACACGGCCATACAAGGCCATATTATATTCTCTCTACAGCAGGCAGAACAAATATCATATAGAAATTTTTAATATAATCTTATTTCTTTAAAAAAAATTCTACACGTACCAATGAAAATGTTTCAATTCTTACCTGTACAAAAGACATGTTACGTGTCAATGGCCACTTAGGAGGCACTATATCGACTAAGATGACTTTCTTCCCAATTTCTGCCAGCCGTCTCCCGAGTCTGAATCCCGTGTAGCCACCACCTCCAGTCACAAGGTGGACGTCATCCAAGTCGTCACATGACATTAAATGTCTGTTTGACACAGTCCCCAATGGCATTTCAATGATCCTATTTACAAATAAGAATTTGAGAAAATTATCATAATTTACAAATCCATTAACAGTTTAATTGGTTGTTTCCATCATCGTCATACGAGAAAGAGGTGTTTTGTATGTCCAACTGTATAAAAACGTTGGGCATATTTACGACAATGTTCAATGACCCTGTGATCTTCATCCTAGATCCACTGATGGAAAACTTTTAACTTTCGAACTATGAGCGGACATTGGTGTTTACTCGATGTACACTTTGTTTAAATACTTCGTAACTTTTGACACTCTTTTCAAAAATTAACATTGCTGTCTGACGTGTTTCATACCGTTAGGCCGTTCTTTACACACTAATTTTGACTACAGATTACTCCGTTTATCTGATCAAGATATAGGGCTCAAGGAGGGTGTGACCAGTCGACAGGGACAGGGGACTCCTTGTAGACACCTGATCCCACTTCTGGTATGTCCAGGGTCCGTGTTGCTCAACTCTTAACTTTGTATATCTTATAGGAGTTTTGAGATTAATCACTGTTCGTTATCTTCAGCTTTTCTTTGCGATGCAAGTTTTTTTTAATGATTATTATTTTGAAATTGTCCTGCCATAAACACCAGCATAGGGTTACTTAACGTTTGGCGTCTGATAAGACATGTCTTACAGTTATACTGATTTCACTGGAGTCGTCCTTCCATCTTCGACAAGAGTATCGTAAACAGTACATAATACGGCCGTGAGGTTATATAGGGTATAATTATTATGTTTGTTTTGTGACATTGATTAGGAAACACGCCAACAAGGTTTTCGCACTAAGTGATACTACGACTTTGACCTTTGAGAACAAAAGGCATCAAACCGGTCGCGGTAGCTCAGCGGTTAGAGCTTTCGCTTTGTAACGGGGAGGTCGTGAGTTCGAGCCCCGCTCGTGCCATGTCCGCGTCAAACCTAAAAATAGGTAGTGATTGCTCCTTCGCCAAACGCTCGGCATTTAGAAGTGAGAATCACGGGTCTTTCGGATATGACCTTAAAAACGGAGGTCCCGTGTCACGGTAGGCGTTGGCACGTTAAAGAACCCTCACTGCTACGGCCCTGAGCGCTAATCATAGGTCTAAATTTGTGGTACTTCACCTACAACTGGTGACGTCTCAATATGAGTGAAAAATTCTCGACGGGACGTAAAACAAACAAACAAACAGCTTCCTTAAAACGGCATGAGGAGTATGTGTACCAAGTTTGACAGTCCTAGTTCCAATAGCTTGGTCTGTCTTCTGCCATCAAGGTTTTCCTGTTAACTGGTCCCGTGGGAATCCGGGTTAAAATAGATCCCCAGTACCCCTTCCTACGTAAGAGGCGATTAAATGGGGCGGTCCTTCGAATGAGACCGAAAATGTTAGGTTGAGAGTGTGTGTCAAAATCAGATTACATTAAAGAATTGTGCATGAATGCCAATGAATCTTAGAATGGTTAATTAATAATGAAATTAATCAAGTGTGATCGCAACAACGCACTACTACCATTATGCACAGATATCGGCAATCATCGGATGATTCCGTTACGCTTTGGCTACAATTCATAATGTTTGAACAATGCAAAACGTCTAGCTACAACGATCGCTGTATGTCAGAAGATTCGACATTGCAAAACTTGTCTCCAGTAGCCCAGCAAAAATTAAAATTGATGAAAACATTAAAAAAGTAGTTTTTCAGCTCACCTGAGCTGAAAGTTCAAGTGAGGTTTTCTGATCACTCGTTGTCCATCGGTCTATAAACTTTTCACATTTTCGACTTCTTCTCCAGAACCACGGGGCCAATTTCAATCAAATTTGGCAGAAAGCATCCTTGGGTAAAGGGGATTCAAGTTTGTTCAAATGAAGAGCAACATCCTTTTCCAAGGGGGGACAGTAGCGAAATAGCAAAAAAATATTTATACATTTTAAAAATCTTCTTTCAGAACCACTGACCCAATTTCAATTAAACTTAGTACAAATCATCCTTGGGTAAAGGGAATTCAAGTTTGTCCAAATGAATGGTCATGCCCCATTCAAAGGAAAGATAATCAGAAAAATGCAAAAATAGGGTGGGGTCATTTAAAAATTTTCTTCTCAAGAATCACTTTGCCATAAAAGTTCAGATTTAGTGCAGATTCAAATTTGTTAAAATCATGGTCCCTAGGAGTAGGGTGGGGCCACAACAGGGGATTAAAGTTTTACATGCGAAAATATAGGAAAAAATCTTCCCCAGAACCACCGGGCCAATTTCAATCAAACTTGGCACAAATCATCCATGGGGGAAGGGGATTCAAATTTGTTCAAATGAAAAGCCATGCTTCTTCCAAAGAAGAGGAAAAAATTGGACGGGGTCATTTAAAAACCTGTTTATAAGAACCACGAGACCAGAAAAGTTGAAATTGATATGAATGTTTTTGACGTAGTGTAGATTCAAGTTTGTTCAAATCATGGCCTCCAGGGGTAGGGTTGGGGCCACAATAGAAGATCACATTTTCCCAGTGGTTTTTGAGAGAAAGATTTTTAAAAGATGCCACCAAATTTTTACTAAATCCTCATTGAACAAACTTAAATTCTCTTTACACAAGCATTCTTTGTGGCAAGTTTAGTTGAAAGACAAGAAGTCGAACGTGTTAAAAATTTACAAACAGACGGATGGACGGACGCACAGATGACGCCGGACAAAAAGTGACCAGAATAACTCACTTGAGCTTTCGGTTCATGTGATCTAATTATGGTGATGTTTTTTTGAACAGGGTCATATATTAACAATACATAAACTTGACGCAAGCATAAAAGAATCAGGCCGCAGTAGACCTAAAAGAAATCATCCAAATTTTTTTCATTACATACTTTTTAAAAAAAAAATTTGAAAATTTTATTATTATTATTTTTAGATCAGACCACAATGTGCATTTTGTACATTCTTTCAGGATGAAAAGTAATTGTGAAGTCACATTTTGATAATTGCTATAGAAAGCAAATCAGTTTGTAGAAACAATTTTACGTAGCAGGATAACAATTTTAAAAGGTATATATGTACATGTGTGCATGTTTGGCGTTTTCACTTGTCTGGAACTCGACTCTTCATATCACCTCAAGACCACTTGAATATATTACTAGTTGTGTGGATTCACAAATATAGTCCTGAATCCACAAAACACTGTGCACCCTTTTTATATTTCATGGACGAAAAGAAATGAAATACAATGGACCCGAAACTAACACATGTTTATTACTATTTAAAGTTATTGAGGTGGCTGATTTGTGCCCGTTTACAATTTGTCATCTTTTCGTTATTTCGAGACAAAACGAAAAAACAACAATACGACAAAGAAAATCCGCAAATTATCAACCTATTTTGTCGTCTTTTCGCTTGGTGATTTGTCATCTTTTGGTCTCGAAAAGACGACAAAACGATAATTAGCGACATTTCGCCAAGAAACAACGAAAAGACGACAAAACACAATGCGGAAAAAAAAAACCAACAAAAACAACAAAATCGCAAATTTGCGGGTTTTGTTTGCCATCTTAACGCTTATATTTTGTCGCCATTTCGTTTTGTCGTCTTTCCGTTATTTCGGGGCACAAATTAGCCACCACAGATTATATAATTCGAATGCTAATATTAATAACAACTTCAATCCACAATTAAATACTTACATTACAATAATTTTGGGAAAACATCATTAAAAAATATATTAACGTTAATCCCGCAGAAACCCATGCACAGATTGAAAACCCATATCAGAGCAGACCTCGCTCTTGCGAGGCCCGTAAAAACTGCCACTAAACGAATTTTGATCGACCTTCGTACCTACATGATAATCTTTTTGAAGCATATCTTTATTACCTTATGCAGCCGATATCCCAACGTTTCGTCCGTGGAAAAAAACACTTGCAGACATATATGTATCTGTTTTGCAGGTGATGGATAACATGACAATGCTTACATCTTTAATGAAGACAAATCGTTCTCTTATTGTAACCCCTTAATCTCCTAACAAATTGTTCCTTTGATTTACAAGTTAATTAGGTCACAGTAAAGTTATTTGCACTGACTTTCAAATTTAGCGACATTCATGATCTGACAGGGTGCGAATGCCTATATATATGTATGTGAGCGTGTGTGCGTTGTTACTGAGCTGTAAAACAAACTTTCTACGTCTTCCGTCTTCATTCTACTACAGATTTTTATATTTAATTTTATTTTTAAAATATATTTTATCTTTAGTTTTTTACAGTTACCATAGGAACTTATCTTTTTCTGTTCACCCGAGTTTGAATGATTTTATTTCGTAAAATTTACCCATGAATGTATATGCTTCGAAGAATGGTTTCAATTTTCACACACACACACACACACACACACACACACACACACACACACACACACACACACACACACACACACATCAACTTGATGCAAGCGTCAAAGGTATCAGGCCTCTGAAGATAAAAAAAGAAATCATTCTATTATTATCATTTTTAGATAGGTTCACACTGATGATGTGCATTTTGTACATCACGACTAAATGGGACGGTCCCTAGTCACAGCTGGTGTGGCACGATAAAAAAAAACCCTCCCCTGCTTAAACGCCGTAAGTGCTGAGCATAGGCCTAAATTTTACAGCCCTTCATCGGCAATGGTGATGTCTCCATATGAGTGAAAAATTCATGAGCGGGACGTTAAATAGCTGCAATAATATAGCTCTCTCCGACTGTTATTTTTTATAGGAGAGGGCTACAAGTCCTTAGGATCTTCGTAATGGTGCAGATGCGGGAATGATTCACTCCCGCAACATTTTGATCATTCTAGACATTTGCTGGTTTTCTTTACGAAAACAAAATTGATATTATAGGCTTCGTTGTCAATATATAAACCTACAACTGTAACTTACGACTTGTGAGACTCTATTTACCGTTTTTAACAATTTCGATATATTCTAGTTTCTCGATTCAAGCTGAACTTCCGGTTGTCAATTTGCTTGCATATGCCAATAAAAGGTAACGTTTATATCATGTACGAGTAAGGAGGAGAAAGCAATGTCGTCGGTATTGGAAAGATTTATGATTGATTGTTTATTGTTTTCCGCCACATTCAACAATTTTTCAGTTATCTGGTGGTGTCCAGTTTTTTTATTGGTGGAGGAGAGAGCCCAGATACAATATACCCGGGAAGAGACCACCGACCTTCCGAACGTAAACTGGCAAACTTTCTCACATATATCGGCGCGAGTGAGAATCGAACCTGCGCCGACTAGAGGTGAGAGGCCTTGTGATTTTGAGCGCAGTGCTCTAACCACTCGGCCACGAGGCCCCATGGAAAAGTTTAAATTTGCTATCAAGTTAAAAAACGAACAACAGAGTGTAATTTTCTCTGCCACCATATGAATTTCCTTTCTTTGTTGGAATAGCATGAATCCATGTTTAATACATTTTCGTGCCGATTGTCAATGTTTAGATTTTTCAGTAGTTCTTTCGATAATAAGCATGGTGGTGCAGCAGAAGAATTTTGCATTATTAGACATGCCCAAACGCAAATTTGGTACTCTTTAAGTGTAAACAATATTAGAAACAAATACACGGAGCTTATTGTATGAGGGCTGATTGATATGTTGTGAGCCTCATATGTAAGGGTTGAAGTTTGGCCAATATACTACATTATTTTTCAACATAATTATCTTCAGTATCTATACACATTTGCCACCGATGTTTAAGGGCCCCAATGCCACGTTTAAAGAAGTCCTTTCCTTTTCTTGACCGTTTAGAAAGTCCTCCACTGCATGTATGACGTCATCATCTGACTGAAAGTGGCTACCGGAAATTTTCAATTTCAGATTTTCAATCTGGGAAATAGATGAAAGTCTGATGAAGCGAGATCAGGCGAATAAAGCGGATGCTCAATCAATTCAAAGCTACAATCATTAATGGCAGCCATGACAATGACAGACTTGTGAGCAGGGTATTGTCCTCGTGGAATAACACACCTTTACCGAGTTTTCAGCGACGCTTGAGTTTAACATTTTCCCGCAACTGCCTCAGAAGTGATGCATAGTATGTGCCATTGATTGTTTGTCCCTTTTGGAGATAATCTACCATCAGAATACGACCTGCATCCCAGAAAACCGTGGGCATAACCGTTCCAGCTGATGGAACAGTCTCTTCCTTCTTTGGCAGGGGTGAACCCAGAGTGCTTCCATTGATAGACTGTTGTTTGGCCTCTGGGGTGAAATGATGGACCCACATTTCATCTACAGTAACAACTCTCTGAAGAAAATTAGCAGGATCTACCTCTAAAAAGTGTACATTAGCAAGCGACAAAGTGCGCCTGATGTGCTTCTGATCAACTGTCGGAAGTCTTGGTTCCCAACGTGCTAAAAGCTTTTTCATTGCAAGATCCTCTGTCTGAATGGAATGGAATTTTTCTTTTGAAATGCCAACTATACCGGCTATATATCTTTCTGTAACTCGCCTGCCAGTCATAACAATATCGGGGCCTCCGTGGCCGAGTGGTTAGAGCATTGTACTCAAAATCACAAGATCTCTCACCTCTAGTCGGCGCGGGTTCGATTCTCGCTCGCGCCGAGATATGTGAGAAAGTTTGCCATTTACTTTCGAAAGGTCGGTGGTGTCTTTCCTGGTACATTGTATCTGGGTTCTCTCCTCCACCAAATAAAAACTGGACGGCACCAGCTAACTGAAAAATTGTTGTGTGTGGCGGAAAACAATAAATAATCATAACAGTAGCATGGACTTTATTGACCATTTCTGGGGTTGCAACAGTGACAGGCCTTCCAGGACGGAGGTCATCCTCAAGGCTCTGCCTGCCACATTTATATTCCCCCACCCACCTTTTTACTGTAGCATATGTAGGGGCATCTTTCCCTACTTCTGCTATCATATCAGTATGGATATCTTTAGGTGCTAAACCTTTCTTTGTAAATATTGGATCACTACTCTTTCACCGATTTTGTCCATTATAAAAAAGTCACTTGCCTTGTTTACTTTAGAGTGCTACCTTATCGACATAAACTGACCAAATGACACCAGTTTTCGGGTATACGGCCTTAAATAGTCAGGGAATAGTAAGGCTTCAAAAGGACATTTAAATTCCCCCACCCACCTTTTTACTGTAGCATATGTAGGGGCATCTTTCCCTACTTCTGCTATCATATCAGTATGGATATCTTTAGGTGCTAAACCTTTCTATGGAAATATTGGATCACTACTCTTTCACCGATTTTGTCCATTATAAAAAAGTCACTTGCCTTGTTTACTTTAGAGTGCTACCTTATCGACATAAACTGACCAAATGACACCAGTTTTCGGGTATACAGCCTTAAATAGTCAGGAAATAGTAAGGCTTCAAAAGGACATGGATGCTAACCTCCTTCAATACAAGGCTCTCAACAAATCACTCGGCCCTCGTAGGTTATTCCTAAAAAAAATTTGCACCATTACGAAGATCCTATGGAATTGTGTAGCCCCCCCCCCCCCCCCCCCCCCCCACCTATATACATATACATGCAGTTATGATGTCTGCCAGAAACAGTACGTTGGATAAACATCAGACCTTCGCAAACGGGGCAACAATCACCGGTCCTCTGTCAGAGCCAAGATTTGTCAGTCGCTACAACCACCCGATCCTCTGTCAGAACCAAGATTTGCCAGTAACTACACATTTCAGTGGTAGTAATCACCAATGATAGAACATGACAATAGTGGTTATTGATCATGACGCAAGTTGGTCAGATACCGAGAGAAAGCTGAAGGAAAAATTCCGCATACACCGATTGAAGTCATTCGAACTTCAAGGTATTAACAAACCTACTGATACCTTCATCTAGGCCTATTTGAGTGATCATGTCCCTAATACTACAGCCATATTTTTCAATTATTGCTAACTTGAATCTTTGTTTACAGAATCATCTATTTTTTGATAATGAACTTTATCAGATGTAACCAACTGATTAAGTATAAAACCCATTTATAAGTTTTCTGTGATACCATGTATTTTTTTTTTATTTTACACATCTACCCAAGACATGATTAGTGCGGTCCGCGTCCGAATTGACTTCCTAGACTGCTATGTCTTTTTTGTTTTTCTTTACTTTTTATTAAAGTTTTAAGTAATTACACATTTTATGTTATATTTTAAACGTTCTTTTATAATTCATTTATTAACATTTCTAATTAATATATATATATATATATATATATATATATATATATATATTATGTAACGTTTCCACCAAATTATCCGTTTCGGGTATTTTAAGTCTAGCGAAGATATCTATATTTGATATTCAACATTTTCCTTTCAATATGTTATGAAATTTTGATACAAGAAAATTTTATATGAGGAAATAACGGAAATACCTCGATAGTAACAAAAGTCACTTCTCGGAAGCGATGCAATGCACTATCACTGTTTGGCAAATATAAGCTAAACAAATAGATACACGTTACTATATAAATGAATCCCGTGGAGATCCCGGTTTAGAATAGGTCCCCCATGCATGCACAATCACTGCTGCGTAAATATAAGCTAAACATGTAGATACACGTTACTACATAAATGATCCCGTGAACATCCGGGTGAGAATTGGTCCTCAGTACTCCTTGCTTGTCGTATGAGGCGGCTGAATGGGGCGGTCCTTCGGATGATACCGCAAAAACCGTCACAGCAGTTGTGGCACGCTAAAGATTCCTCTCTACTCAAAGGCCGTAAGCGCCAAGCATAGGCTCAAATTTTACAGCCCTTCACCGGCATTGGTGACGTCTCCATACGAGTGAAAAATTCTCAAGGGGGACGTAAAAAATATACATCTAACTAACCAAATACTATATAAATGTCAGTAATGTCTTTTGTAATGATAAAATTCGAAATATTACGTCTTTTACACCGACGTTATATAGTAATCAAATTCTTATAGACGGACATATTGTGACAGTTCGTTAAAAAGTGGGTGGACATATTGCGACACTCTGGAAAAAAAATTGGGTGGACATATAGTGCAGGCGGACATATAGGAACTCAACAAGTACCGTTCCATTTATACCTATGCATTGCTCTTCGGGTATTCTTGCTAAAGATGAGGTCCCGCGACTCTCACTTTTAATGTTTAAACGGTTTCCCTGTCTGATAAGATTAGGTCAGTTTCTGTTTCCCTGTCTGATAAGATCAGGTCAGTTTCTGTTTCCCTGTCTGATAAGATCAGGTCAGTTTATGATAATGAACGAATTACCGCCAGTCCATTTTCTATCAAAGTCAATAACTTCAGGACTATGCAGTAGCATATAATACCGCCAGTCAGAGATTTACATTGTCTATAAATTTGTTATTGGCAAATTAATGAAAGATGTACAGAGTTGAATCTTTACGTAAGGTTAAACATCGAGTATTAATAAAAATGTTACATCAATCATCGGCAATTATGTAAATGAAAGAAGGACATCTAACAAATCCTTTCAGTGTACATTCCTTTGACAACACATTAATTCGTGGTGATTTTGTGATTGGGTACTATTCTCATTACTTTATGCACAAAATGTAAAAACCAATTTTTTTTTTCATCAATCATGATGATATATACATTGGAAATTCCAGGGGACACTCCCTTCTAGATCCGCGCATGTTTCAGTTGCGTGATTAAAGCGATACTTTAAGTCATTCTCCTACACAATGGTGTCGCTGTGCTACTCTCCGCATTCACCTCTGTCAACGCTTGAAAAGTAGTTCCATACCACATGACTATAATTCGATCACATGATCAAAACATGGCGACACCAGTAAAAGTTACAGCCGTGGATTGTTTTGTGTGTTCTGCTAGACAAACTCGAACCCATAAGCTAAAAGGGCAGAAACTCAAACAAGAAGACTTTTTTGGCAAGTTAATAGCGATAGTGGGGGAAGACATTACAAATGATCAAACCTGTGTAAGATTCAAATTATACAATGTATCATGTTATACTTACCACTTGTGTATTAAATGACACTCATCAATCACAACAGCAGCAACAACACTGAGGAAGGCATCACTGTCAAGAAAGTTCTGCCCTCCTTGGTGTTCAGCAAAGCCTCTGGGTGGCAAAACACAATCTCGTATTTTCCGCCCATCAACTCCTCAAAACCCACATTGGAATGTCCCTCCAAAACTCCTTCGGTCGTCTCATCGATATGGCTTTTGATGTTCATATGGCAGGCTGAAATCTTGCGCTCTCTCAAGGTGGACAGCTGATCCTTGTGTATGATGTTCAAAGGAGATACCACAATAACAACTGTTCGACTCTAACTTCATGAGCGAAGGCAACAGATGATACACCAAACTTTTACCATAACCCACAGGTACATTCATAATGACATTCTCTCCCTCCACCATCTTACAATTCGCCTCCCAACTGCTTATCCTTGATGTTAATAGACTCATCGTACTTCTTCAACGCTTCGTTCACTCTGTTCACTGTTCCCTCCATTTTCACTAACACGTGATCATTTTGATTTTTTCCTCCGCGAAATAGTTCCCTGAAAACTTTGTGGATAAAATGTGTGCAAGAGATTATTAATATCAACTAAATTATCATTTATAGTCTTTATTGATAATTACAATAATGAAGGATTTTAAATGTCCATAGATTCACTGTTTAAAACTTTGCCAAGAATCTTGGCAAAACCCATTTTCAAACGTTGACAGAGGTGAATGCGGAGAGTAGCGCAGCGACACCTATGTGTAAGAGAATGACATTAAGTATGCCGCTGATACCACCGAAAATAATTCATGTTGCAAAGTATTGTGGTTCCTTGACTCGCACGATTTAAAACTAAGAAAAAAGTACATGCGATGACTATTCTCTTTGTTTGAATTCTGTCAAGGATGGATTCAAAGAAAACTGACAAGAATGGATTCAAAGAAAACTTGCGATTGGTCCCTCAACCCAAGTTACGCCTTTGTTCACACAATGCATTATGGTCGATGAATCAACGAATACATGTAGCTACAATTTATACAAATCTATTGTAGGGTATGTATTACACAGCGAATACGCGTGTCCCATATGTTGATAATGAATTAGGGTTAGAAAATTTGTCCGACTGAAGAAATGTCATTGAATCAATTTACAACGAAAGGGGGGGGGGGTGTCATTTGCATATTTGTCTACTCCAAAAAGGTACCCGGGATGTATCGGTCTAAATACTTCCAACAGATTAATCTGCGTTGAATCGAGCCGCAAGGAATAGTTTGTAGTGCATAGGGATGGTGTTTATACAGCATCTTATTGATCTTTCTACTTGGTTATATTGTATGAGCCAACCGTTATAAAATATTTCATAGCACTAGGAATTGGTTGACTCCACAAAGGGATACAACTCAATTAACCTGACTCCATTTACTAAAGGTGAACTTTCATGAACAAGATCGTAATGGAGCAAAGCACATTATTAGCTTCCTTTTTGTGCTGGTCCTGCATTCCATCATTGAAAAGAAAAACATATATTTATGATTAACACTTAGAAGAAATTGTGTTATAAATAACGAATTATAATTATGAAAGTAGTGTAATTGTAATAATAATCATTATCCATGGAAAAAAACTGTCAATTGAAGAATAACACACACACACACACATATATATATATATATATATATGAGGAAACACGACTGATGAAGACCGGTAACACGGTCGAAGTCGAAATATTTCAGAAAATTGTTTAGAGTGTTTATATATATATATATATATATATATATATATATCGGGGGGTGGGGGTGGGGGAGGCTGCTAGCGTAGAAATTTGAATACATCTTATTCACATTTCTTAGGAAAAAGTTATTTTTAAAATCATTTTACGTTAATTTTGATGATTTTTTCCACGTATAACATATTCACTGATATTCAAACATATGTTATAATGTTGTATTTGCTAATCATGAATAGAACTATATATTTTTTTCGGAACAATTGGTGAAGAGTACTTGACTTTAGTAATACATTGAATAGATACTATGCACTGATCGAATATATTAGGATATACCGGTATTTTTTAAATGATTCAAACAAACTAATAATTGTGTGTCATGGGGATAAAAATATGCCATCTGTTGTAAATAATCGATGGTCTGATGATAATGACCGCACGAATTCTTCCAACATTACTCTTTATTTGCACATGCTGTTTGAACACATATGCTTTTATCATATGGCTCAAAACTATGTTAAAATTCAAGAAAACGACAATGTTTGAAACACACGAAACAATGAGCAATCACAGAAATGTTTGAATCCCAATATCCCTACAACTCTACCAGTTAAAAATAATTCTTCGTAAAACTTTTCAACGCTTCATACGATTTAAAAACGATCAGCAATGTCATGGATAGTAAGTATTGTTACCTCGAATAATTCCGTGCTTTCCGATTGGTTGATATCCAATAATCTCCAGAAAATAGAACGTTGCAGTAACCTGTACATGCATTGGAAGTGAATATAACACTTGGGTTTCTCCATCAAAAATAAATAGATAATTTCAAAATTGAGACAGTTATTATCATAATTTGGTGACTAAATGAAAACTAAGGTCTCTGTTATTACTTTGAACTATAAAGTGTAGATAATATAGGGTTACGTCCATCACCAAATGGAGTATGGTGAATTATAGCAACATCGATTCCAATCTTAAGATGACCGACAAGGTATAGTTAAGTTCTACATGTTTTAGTAGCCCGTTTCGATATACAAAGAACAAAAACACGCTTCTTTAATCACTTTCTACTACGTGTTGTAGTCTAGCTACATACAAAGATGACCGACCAGGTATCGTTTCGTAGGCTGTAGTAGTAAATTGTTTGTTAAATGTTTTACGTCCGGTAGAAAATTTTTCACTCATATTGAGATGTCACTATTTACTGGTGCAGTACCACATATTGAGATGTCACTATTTACTGGTGCAGTACCACATATTGAGATGTCACTATTTACTGGTGCAGTACCACATATAGAGATGTCACTATTTACTGGTGCAGTACCACATATAGAGATGTCACTATTTACTGGTGCAGTACCACATACAGAGATGTCACTATTTACTGGTGCAGTACCACAAATTTAGACGTTTGCTGCCGTATCAATGATGACTCTTTAACATTCCAACACCTGCCGCGACTTTTTATGACCCGACTCGTAATTCTCACTTCTGAAAGTCGAGCGTTTGGTGAAGGAGCAATCACTTACCCATGTTTACGTCTTTGGTTTGATTGACCGGAGCTCGAACTCACGACCTCCCAGTTGCGAAGCAAATGCTCTACCACTGAGCTAACGCAAATAGTCTGTTCCGATGTTTTGAATTATTCAATCACATTGACATTTTTAATCAGCAATATGCCTTAAGTACAATATTCATCCATCATCTTTCCAGACTTCTGATGCAGCTTAAGCATCGAATTGATCAAAAATATCAGCAATTGTATATTTGCTTTCTAAGAATTCATTTTAACTTCATTCATCATAACTACCAAAATCTTGCCCACCCCCCTTCTAATTTAAATATAAACTTTAGAAAACATAATCTCACTTTTTCTCAATTTGTCGAAAATGAAATTGAAAATACCTTTAAAATATGAAATAGCGTTGCAAGTCTTCCAACTCCAGGATGTTGTTTTACATTTCAGGCGAACATTCGTTATCAAAAATGGATCTGATGCAAGATTGGTGGTTTTTCAAACTCTTCAGGCAAGCCCAGATCATTAGAAATTTCAATATCGATTGACAGCCGTTAGATTACAATTCATTTAATAGTCGTACAAACGTTTGTCGTTAGTTATCAGGTAAGTCTGATACACTTTTAAAAGTTGAAAGGTAAAATTTACGAGAGAACAATTCCAAACGTCTACTTACTTCATGAGGCCCAATTCTGAAGTAGCACTTTAAATATGTTAAAAAGGAAAGTTACGACTTCCCGCGTAAACGGTAACTAAACAAACTGAAATTTAACATCCGATTGGCTGTTGATGCTTTAAACAGCTGGCTGATGACACTGGCTGATAAAATGTGCATCCGATCACTATGTACATGTAGGAAAGGAAATCGTCAGCTTACACACGATGTATGAAACGGACATTTAATTGCAAAGTATACTACTGTGCCATAATAAAATGTTAGTGTTCAGTACTGTATACAATACTATTACGTGTAGCCTGTTCTAAGGAGACGTGGACATGTTTATAAAAGTAGAATACTCTGTTGATGAATTTGCTTAGTATATATGGATATTAGTAATAAAAAAAAAACCAAAAAAACCCCCCAAAAAACAACAACAAAACCAAACAAACAAACAAACAAAAAAAAAAAAACCAAACAAACAAACAAAATACAAAAACTTTAAATACATGATACAATATCGCAAGGTAAACAAGAGCCCCATGGGCCACATCACTAACCTGAGTCATCTTGGTGCTGCCGTTGTTCAACTGTTGTAATTTTAAAAAAAAAAAAAAAAAAAAAAAAAAAAAAATCAATATTTAATTCCCATGAAAATTTTTGACTCCATATTATGGCCCCAGAGGATCACAACATAAATGAAAATGAATTCACATAACACATAGATACCTCAATACCAGTATGACTTACATAACCTTGCAGTTCTAGATAACACCAAGGTCACAAGGTCATAGATCATGGCATGCTATGAAAGACCTTGCCATAAAAAAAATCATATACAAAATATGAAAACTCTATCTTAAATAGTTCAGGAGATACCGAATAGGTAAGATACTTATTAAAAGTAGTTCAAACTTCCAGGTTAAGTTCACAAGATCAATCTCCAAAATATATCAAGGTCTTGCCATAAAGAATCTATATACAAAAATATTAAAAGCTGTACCTTAAATAGTTCAGGAGAGGGAGAGATACGTTAGGTCTGGGGGTTTTTTTAAAGAAAGTAGGATAAGGTAACAAGATCAAATACATTTTACTCACAAGGTATCTATATTCAAAATATGAAAGTCCCACTTTGAATAGTTCTGAATATATTTAACAGGTTACACTTTCTTAAATGTAGGTAAAATTTCAAGGGCACAAGGTTAAAGTATGAAATAAAAGGTCTTGCCATAAAAAAATCTATATACAAAATATGAATACCTTGAATAGTTCAGGCAATATTGAAAAGGTCAGCAATTTAAAAAAGTAAGTCTAACTCCAAAGTCAAGGTCACTGGGTCAAACTTCATGAAATAATAATGTTTTGCCATAAACAACCTATATACAAAATATGAAAGCCATACCTTAAATAGTTCAAGGGATATTGAATAGGTCAAGGATTTTTTAAAAAGTAGGTCAAACTCCAAAGTCAAACATCATTGCATACAAGGTTTCGTCATAAACAATATATATATATAAACAAGAGGCCCATAGGTCTTAATGGTCACCTGAGTATCACAGCCTATACATATACCTGCTGGGGAGTCTCATATTTGCATTTAAGCCTCATTCTGGAGTCTTTTGTTCACAGCTTTATGATCTTTTTAAATATGCATACAAGTCCTATTCAATTACAATACAAGGGAAGATGAAGTTTGATGCATTTAAATCAGCCAATATTTTCCAGACCAAGGTACAATGGATTTCATAATTTTGGTAAAGGGCTTCATTGGACACAATAACCATGCCTTTGGTTTTTCTCCCACATGTGTAGGAGTAGAAAAGATTTTAAAAACTTTCACTGTTTTTGCTCCAACCATGACATCCTTGGGGAGCTATGATCAGAAATTTCATAATATACATTCCTCTTATTGTAAGAGATCTTGCCCCGCCCCTAGGGTACCAGGAGTCGTAAATTTAAAATGTGTGAAGATTTTTGAAAATTGGTCACTTTTTGGCTGTTTTGGCCCCACCCCTAGGGCTCCATAAGTGCAGGAATCCTGAAATTCACAATTTATGCCTGCCTTGTCCCAGAGATGCTTCATACCAAATTTGAAAAGAATTGGATTGGTAGTTCTCAAGAAATTAAAAATGTCCAATCCTTAACAAATGACAACAAAGACCCAAGTTTACTCAGGTGACCTAAAAATATGAAACCCCCACCTAAAATAGCTCTGGATATATTCATTAGGTAATGTTTTCTTAAAAGTAAGTCAAAATCCCAAGTTCAAGGTCACAATCTCATGGTCTTGCCATAAGAAATACACATACACATAAGATTTTTATTAGAAGTAGGTAAAACTTCTAGGACAAGATCACACACCATTGCATCACATGATGGGTCTTTCCATAAAGACTGTATATGCAAAATATGAAAGCCCTAACTTAAATAGTTCAAAACATATTTTTAAAGATTTTTCCTATATATATATCTGTATATAACACTTTAATGCCCTCTTGTGGCCCCATCCTACCCATGTGGACCACAAATTACACAATCGTATAATTTTCCAATTTTCTGGCCCAGTGGTTCTTGAGAAGAATTTTAAAGATTTTCCTATATATTCACAAACTTGGATCTACTCTATGTCAGGAAGCTTTCGTGCAAATTTCCAATTTTCTGGCCCAGTGGTTCTTGAGAATCTATTCACATTTAAAACTTTAATCCCCTATTGTGGCCCAACCCTACCCCAAGTTACATGATTTTAACAAACCTGCATCTGCATTATGTCAGGGAGCTTTCATGTAAAGCTCAAGTGAGTGATTCTGATCACTTTATTTCATCTTTTCTGCCCTAGTGAGAAGATTTTCCCCTATATATTTGCATATAAAAATTTGATCCTTTATTGTGGCCTCACCTTACCCCAAGTGGACTATGGTTTTAACAAATTTAAATCTGCACTATGTCACAATGCTTTCATGTAAATTTGAACATTTCTGGCCCAGTGGTTCTCAAGAAGAAGAATTTATATAACCCCACCCTATTTTTGCATTTATATACACAACAAAACAAAGTGGTGTGTGTGTTATATTGGAATCAGATTGTCCATCCATATGTCTGTACAAGCAATGATTTCTGGGCTCTGAAGTTTTATCTTTTTCACACAGGGTCACCATGGGACAAAGATGATCCCTGTCGATTTTGGGGTCAAAAGGTCAAGTGTATTGGACATCGAAATAGTGCAATGGTTTTCGGGCTCTTACATGTTTTCACATAGAATTTCCTTCACTCATGGATGATTTGTAACAAGTTTGATTGAAATTGGTCCAGTGGTTCTGGAGAAGATGAAAATGTGAAAAGTTATTTGCCAGACAGACAAAAGCTGATCAATAGCTCAGTTGAGCTTTCAGCTAAGGTCAGCTAAAAATCATGGTATGAAATTGCAAAGATGTTTTCCTATGCATTCCCATATAAAACTCTGATCCCCTATTATGCCCCTGCCCCTAAATGTTGTAATTTGAACATACTTCAATTTGCAATACTGGAAATGCTTGCATTTTAATGTGAATATACATGGCCCTGTTGTTATTGAGAAGATTTCCCTATATATTCCCTTGTAAAACTTTGATCCCTAATGTGGCCTCATTGTACCCCCAGAGACCATGATTTGAATGAATTTTAATCTGCACTACCTGGGAATGCTTGCATATTAATAAGAGTGACATCACCCTGTTGTTCTTGAGATAAAGATTTTTAAAGATTTATGTTATATATTCCCACTTAAAATTTTGATCCCCTATTATGGCCCCATCCTACCCACTGGGGTCATGATTTGAACAAACTTGGATCTACATTATGTCAGGAACCATTCATATCAATTTTTCTGCCCTAGTGGTTCTTGGAAGATTTTTAAATGACACCACCCTATTTTCACCTTTTCTTGATTATCTCCCTTAGGAGGAAACAAGACCCTTCATTTGAATAAACTTGAATCCCTTTCACCCAAGGATGATTTGTATCATGTATGATTGAAAGTGGTCCAGTGGTTCTTGAGAAGATTTCTAAAAGATGCCACAAATTTTTTACTAATTTTACATTATCTCCACTTCAAAAAAGGGTGTGGCACTTCATTTGAACACAATCCTCTTTACCCAAGCATGCTTTGGAACAAGTTTGGTTGAAATTAGCCCTGCAGTTCAAAATGTTAAAAATTTAAGTACAGATTGACAGACTGATGCCAAATAAAAATTGATCAGAATAGACACTTGAGCTTTCAGTTCATGTGAGCTAAAAATGAAGCGCAAGTAAAATTTATATTAGCAGAACATGGCTTGTATGAATCAAAAATTGCCAAAATCATTACCAAAAATTTCATAACACTGGCATATTAAAATTTATACATCTTGCAAACTTTAATTGTGATTTTAACAAAATTTTTCTTTTTTGATTAAAATTTCTAAATAATTTATTGCAGAGAAATTTTCACAAAATTCAATCAAATGTCAAATTTTCTTTGAATTCTGAGACTTCTTTTCATTATCAACATATTGCAGCTTATATCCATGCATAGTTCAGAATTTTCAAGTTTTTATTGTACTCTGTTGACTCTCCATGCTCCTTTTAAATAAAGTCAAGATCAGCTATACAAGACCCACAATACAACTCTCTCTAAAGATAAATTACATCATAAAGCCTCCTGGGACGTATCAAAGACGCAAAATGTGCTAACTATGTTCTTGACATGACTGTATTTATTTTATATTATATATTCTTGTATGAGGTCATCACCAACTTTGGGGTTCAATAGCTTCTCAAAGATGCATCTGTGGAAGAGAATTTATGATCCTTTTTTTTTCTTTCTTTTTTCTTTTGTTTTCTAAAAATTTTTCAGTTATCTGGTGGTGTCCAGTTTTTGTAGGTGGAGGAGAGAACCCAGATACAATATACCTGGGAAGAGACCACCGACCTTCCAAAAGTAAACTGGCAAACTTTCTCACATATATTGGCGCGAATGAGAATCGAACCCACGCTGACTAGAGGCCTTGTGATTTTGAGCGCAATGCTCTAACTACTCGGCCATGGAGGACCCTTGATGATCCTAGCCTTTACAATATGTGAGATATAATCTGAATCAAAAAATATCACAGACAGATAAATAGTCCAATCTGCCAAGATTAACTAACACTATATAACTAACACTCAAGGTGTGTTCAAATTCTTCAACAATTACCCTTCCTTTCTCCTAATAAATCAAATTCATATAACAACTGTAATCTCATTGACAAGCTTAGTATCGCTATTTATTTGTGGGAAATAAAACCAACTGCAGTATTCTACTTCTTATAAATGATTTACAATTTTCAGTTCATTCAATAACCAAGGAAAATTCTAGCTTACATCCTATCACTGAACAGCAAGTTCAATCGACTTCCTTGATGAAGTGTGATAAGAAAAAAACTTACTCCGGCCTTGTCCATAGGTAATAGACAAATAAACCATGCATACATCTTCAAATATAACTGCATGTTGTAAAGTTAAAACATTTATTACATATGGTATACTGTAAAATCATTAATTTTCATGGGGTTTGATTTCCATGTTTTTTGTAGTGTGGACGTGTCCTCTACAAAAAACCAAACTTATCAACATTACATGTTATAATAAAACAGGATGTTCATAAACCAAAATAATAATCTTTTCATCTTCATTTTCATCTTTTATTTAACTCCTGGCAACCAAGATAAAATAAATGATGTAAATATCACAGCTATGATAACATTTACAAGATAGTACAAAAATGCTGACTGTTTTCTCTTTTTTTTCTGAAATCCTTTCTGAATATACTCTTTCAGAACATCTGATATTTCATTCTGTACCATTGGCTTGTATCCTAAATCCCTGGTAGCTTTCCTAATGCTGAAGTAGTGAGTGACACCAGATTTGTACACCTATATAGAAAATGAAAATCATTCATGTACTCACTTGATTTAATAAAAAAATAGTCACTTTGCTCACCTGAGTCACATTGGCCCTCTATTCTTCATAATCAAATTTTTAAATAAAACTTTTATGATCTTTATTCCCACAAAAATTTGACCCCATATTATGACCCATCCTAGACCCACTAACATGGTCTTGCTGTTATGTCCTGGAGAATATTTATAATTGTCTTTTTGTGTATATTTTGTTTGATCCCTGATTCCAGTCCCAGTTAAAAAGAAACAACAAAAAAGAAAAAAGAAAAAACCAAGAGGCCCATGGGCCACATTGCTTACTTGTGCCACCTTGGCCCTGCATTGTTCAGCTTTTGTGATTTTTAAATGATTTTTTTATTATCAATCTTTATTCCTAAGAAAAATTTTGACCCTATATTGTGGCCCAAAACTAGACCCAAAGGATAGCAAATAATTGCTTGTTTGTTGTTTTTCGCCACACTCAACAATATTTCAATTATCTGGTGGCGTCCAGTTTTTGTTGGTGGAGGAGAGAACCCAGATACAATGTACCCAGGAAGAGACCACCGACCTTCTGAAAGTAAACTGGCAAACTTTCTCACATAGATCGGTGCGAGCAAGAATCAAACCCGCGCCGACTAGAGGTAAGAGGCCTTGTGATTTTGAGCGCAATGCTCTAACTACTTGGCCACAGAGGCCCCACAAATAAATGAAAATGAATTCACATAACACAGAGATGCCTCAACACCATTGTGACTAACATGATCTTGCTGTTCTGGATAAAACCAAGTTCACAGATTTTAGTTAATATGAAAGACCTTGCAATAAGAAATCTATATACAAAATTTAAAAGCTCTATCTTAAATAGTTCAGGAGATATTTAACAGGTCAGATTTTTATCAAAAGTAGGTCAAACTTCCAGGTCAAGCTCACAAGATTAAATACCAAAGTATATCAAGGACTTCCTATAAAGAATCTATATACAAAATATAAAAGCTTTACCTTAGATAGTTTATAAGATATTGATTATATCAGGATTTTTTAGAAAGTAGATCAAGGTTACAAGATCAAATGCCATTGTATCACATCGTCTTGTCATTAATGAACCTATATACAAAATAAGAAAGATCTACTACAAATAGTTTAGGAGATATTGAATAGATTAGAGATTTAAAAAGAAAGTCCAACACTAAGGTGAAGGTCACAAGGTCAAACTTCAAGAAATACTAAGGTCTTCCCATAAGGAATCTTTATACATTTTATGAAAGCCCTATCTTAAATAGTTCTGGATATATTTAATAAGTTATGTTTTCTTAAAAGTTGGTCAAATTCCAAGTTCAAGTTCACAAGGTCAATGGTCATATTATGAAATGGAAGGTCTTGCCATAAGAAATATATATACAAAATATAGAAGATCTACCTTTAATAGTTCAAAACATATTGCGTAGATCAAATTGTCAATTAAAGTAGGTCAAACTTTCAGGTCAAGGTCATAAGATCACACACCATTGTATCACATGAAAGGTCTTTTCATAAGAATGTATCTATAAAATATGAAAGCCTTAGCATAAATAGTTCAAAAGATATTTTTAAAGATTTTTTCCCTATAAATCAGCATATGACACTTTGATCCCTTTTCCCTGTAAATCAGCATATGACACTTTGATCCCTTATGGGGTCCTTTGTAGCCGAGTGGTTAGAGCACTGCGCTCAAAATCACACGGCCTCTCACCTCTAGTTGGCGTGAGTATATGTGAGTTCTCACTCGCACCGATATATGTGAGAAAGTTTGCTAGTTTACTTTCGGAAGGTCGGTGGTCTCTTCCCGGGTACATCGTATCTGGGTTCTCACCTCCACCATTAAAAACTGGACGCCACCAGATAACTGAAAAATTGTTGAGTGTGGCATAAATCAATAAACAAACAATCAAATGATCCCTTATTGTGGCCTCACCTTATCCCCCCCCCCCCCCCCCCCCCCCCCCCCCGACCATCAATTGCACAAAATTGGATCTACTCTACATCAAGAAGCTTTCATGTAATATTCCATTTTTCTGCTCCAGTGATTCTTGAGAAGATTTTCCCAATTTTCCCAACATATTCCCATGTAAAACTTTGATCCCCTATTGTGGCCCCATCTTACCTATGGGAGACCATGATTTTAACAAACTTGAATCTGCACTACGTCAGGAAACTGTCATGCAAATTTAAGCTTTTTTGGCTCAATGGTTCTTGAGAAGAAGACTTTTAAACATTTTTCCCTATATATTTGCATGTAAAACTTTGATCCCCAGTTGTGACCTCATCCTATCACTTAGGGCCATGATTTTAACAAACTTGAATCTGCACTATGTCAGGAAGCTGCTATGTAAATTTCAACTTTTCTGGTCCAATGGGTTTTTCCTATATAATCCCATATTAAAATTTGATCCCCTACTGTGCCACCATTCCTATCCCTGGGGCCCTGATTTTTAAATACTTGACTCTGTACTATGTCAGGAAGCTTTCATGTAAACTTCAACCTTTCTGGCCCAGTGATTCTTGAGAAAAATATTTTTAAATGACCCCACCCTATTTTTGCAGTTTTTTGATTATCTCCCCTTTGAAGAGGGCATGACACTTCATTTATACAAACTTGAATTCCCTTCACCCAAGGATGATTTTTGCCAAGTTTGGTTGAAATTGGCCCAGTGTCCCTGGAGAAGTTAAAAATGTGAAAAGTTTACAGACAGACAGATAGATGACAATGGGTGATCAGAAAGTTCACTCAAGATTTCAGCTCAGGTGAGTTAAAAACAGGGGAATAAACAAAAAATAAAGTCTTTTAATTCTCACAATATGACAATTCAGTTTCCATACTTTAAATGTCTTTTCAACTTTTCAACTTTCTTTATTTCTCTTTACCAATAGTACAATAGTATTGAGAAAGAGTAGCCTCCACCAAGCTTGATTCTAACCTCACAGTCACAACACATTATTTAAACAGCATACCTCTGTTCTTGTTAGTATAGGTTGAAAGTTGTAAATTCTTCCAATAAAAAAGTGGATCCACTCTATAATAAAAGCTGGAACAAAAAGGTGATAATATAATCAAATTGTCCTAATCATTTACTAAGACTGACATATCTTTTAAAATACTTTCATTATTGTGTACTAAATGTATTATTGAGTTTTTATTATGTATATGGAATAAAGGACATAACAAAAGATCTGTGACCTACACACAATAGTATATCAGCAATGAACATCACATTACAAGTCACTGACATTGATATCTCGGTCAAATGAATGTATTTGTGTTATGTTAACTGTAAAAATGAATTTTCATAAATAATTAGACCTGTCATAATGGGATTAATACTGTACTACCCATCCCCCTTGTAGGACTCATCCATATTTGGGCATATTTGAAATAATGTATGGTTGAAAAATGGAAAGACACAAGTTTCAACATTATTCATGTTTCACCTGAATACATGTTACAAGTGACATTAAATTCATTTTTCCCTTCAGGCTTCACAGGATTTGCCCAATTCATATCTCATGAACTATTTATTACTTATGTCATTGATATCTTGACTTCAAAAATTTTTACTATCTACAAGGTCTCTAAATATTCACAAAGTTCATGTATATAAATTCTAGAGTACTCACTTCATGATATGAAGATTGTGGATTTGAAACCAGACCTTCAGCACTAACAAGAAGGTTTTATAGGGTGTTTTTATTATAAAATGGTTGTTTTGTGACATTGATTAGCAAATATGGCGAAAGTGCAGGAGCTGTAGAACTTTACTTAAGATAGTATCAGTCATCATCCAGCTGTGATACATTTTGTTTTATAACATATAAATAAAAGAAATATATTACCTGATCTTTTAAATTTTCATATATATACATTGTATCTATTCAAGACTGTGGACAAAAGTATTCGCACAGTCGTGTCATTTTTCAATGGTGTTTATTGAGTATCGTAGATTGTGGGTTACCTCTCTTTGCACAGACATGAGTTATCCTTTCACTGATGATAAATTTAAAAAGTCAAGGTCATTGATGTGACTTAAAGATGTTTAATTGTCGTCTGCAACTCTAGTTAGAAAACATGGGTTGTAATCATCCAAACATGGTAAGGGCTTCAAAGAAAACATCATATCCTTTGTTCAGGGTGGTAAAAGTTTTGGAGTAGTCGGTAAATTATTAAAAATTCCCAAATCGACTATGAATAGTGCTTGATAGTTTTGAGTGCGAGGTATAACAGAAAATAAACAAGACGTGGACAAAAGAAATTAGTGGCTGAACGTGCAGAACAGAGACTTGTTGGATGGACATGGGTGGATGGAAAAAGACCACTGTCGGACGTTACAAGAAAGTATAATAAAAATAACAATACAAATATTTTATAGAAAGCTATTTGGTGATGTTTAAGATGAAATAGATACTAAATATGTGTTTGTATAGAGAAAATAAGTTTGAGTTTTCAGTTGTGTTAAACATGTGCAACAGTGTGTGGATAAAAGAAGCTAGACTGTGGAAAATGTATGGAATAAAGGGCAACTTTTTTCGGACGAGAGCATTGGAAATGACTGTTGAGTATATGTACTGAGAAAAAGTGTTGGATCTTAGCTGCTGGACTGTATTTCCCCCTGAAACTGATTAAATATTCGGGGGTGTAAGTGGTAAAACATTTGGGAGTGCATTACGTGTCATGGTGTTGGTACTCTTTGTAGTGTAAATGACAACATTAATTATGAAAAATACATAGATAACATGTGGCCTGTTATAGTAAAACACTTTCAAGATGACAATTATCTGTTAAATGGATGACATTACACCTGTTCATCGATCTGGTCTTTCAAACAATTACAAAACTAACAACCTATTTCCAGCACTGAGGTGGCCCGCACATCCACCTGATTTAGGCCCCATATAAACACATGACTGGCAATGAAAAGAAAACTTCAAAATTGCATTTGCACATTAAACATTGTGGTGATGAACTGTATGAAAAATTCTGGAAATCTGGACATCATTTACAGTATATTATACAAAACTGTATGCACCCCTTTAACAAGGAGTGCACTGATCGCCCATGTGAATACTTTTGTCCACAGTCTGTAGCTTACTCAATATATGGGTTTACCTATAAATCTGTAGATTATAGAATTGAATCTCACAATATAGCAATAAAATTTACTTTGCAAGAGTTTATGTAAAATCTATAAAAATCAATGCAATATCATATGAATGTAATATTTTCTTTAATATGAATTTCCTGGGGTTCTTATATCTCCTCAAACCTCTCTCAAAAAGACATCCCTATGCTGATAATCAAAATCCTTGCAATACACACATCTGTAAGTTATTTACAAAGGCCCTAGCTTTAAAATTGTGAGAGGAGCTAAAAGGGAAAAGCATGCACTCATTTTATAATGTTTCCACAAAACTATACTAAGTTCAACAATGTGCAGTTTTCTTAGAAATTAAAGAAAATTTAAAATCCTTGTCACATGCACACCTTCAATACTCATACACTCTGTCATGTTTGCAAGATAAATTATGTACTTCCATATAACATTAAATTTCAAATGAAGGGGCAAAACTCCTGCAAAAGAAGCTGAAATGGATCAAAATTGCAACATGATCTCAAGTGACCCACAAAGAAGCTACACAGTAAGTCTCAGCATGATATGTGACTGAGAAATAAAAATAGAAACAGAAAACCATGAATGGACAGACATCGATGTACCATAATACATCCCATCTAAAGATGGGCAAATAAAAATGGCAGTGATAGTTTCTTTCCTATATATAAGTGAAAATCACATTTTTCAAATAAGGCCTTAAAAACAAAGGTCATGTTTGCTATTGGCATGATAAAGAAACCTCACTTTTTAAATGGTAAAATGGCCATGAACATCTAGTATAAGGGTATCCTATATAGGTCAAAATTTATGGCATTTCACCTAAAGCTGGTGACATCTACATAAGACAAGGATTCTCAATGGACCACAAAACTAAAAAAAAGTCATTTTTAATGAAAACTACAAAGGTAATCCAAAGCAAGTACAATAAAGGGTGCACACAAAAGTAGTACTCTTACGTATCACATATTGTGCAGTCCCCCCCCCCCCCCCCCTCAAATTCCCATAAAGTGTGTGTGTGTGTGTGTGTGTGTGTGTGTGGAGAGGAGGGATACAATGGATCACCTCTCTTTCAGGTCCAAGTGTAGTGACCATTTTCCTTGTCACAGTTCTTGTGACTCTCATGCAGTGGGTTTTTTTTTTTTACCTACTGGTACTGGTATCCATTCAGTTGAGCAAAACAACATCAAAATTGAGCAAATTGTGAATTTCTACCAATGTATTGGCAAATGATTTTAACTAAAAGAAAACAAAACAAGAAGTAATTTTTCTGCAGGAATCATCTTTCTTCAATTTTTACGGTAATATTTTAAGTTGCAAGAGATCAGAAATCATCGTAGGCTTGTTCTAGAATCATAATATCTCTAAAACACATGCACTGCCATGATCTGTACTTTTGATTTAATACCAGAAGTGAACATTTTAGTTAACTCGTACAACGTTTCAGACTAAATAAATCACAATATCAGCGATCTGTTTTTTGGCAAGTGAATTGGAAATATTTAGTCTCAAAATTAGGAAAAATCAACATGTTTGGCATTGGGAATGGTATAATTTATCAGTACCAGTTATATAATGGGGGGGGGATCTACTGTTATGTAAATATCGTAAGATTTTTAATAATATCAGTTGTGTGCCAAATAAACAGCAATTGCGTGCAAATGAAAATTTCTTTGATAAATGATTTTTAAAAATGTAATTGAAAAACAAACTTGGTATTTCCACATCATGGTTGCATGGCCTGACAAAAATATTCTAGACTAGTGCCCAAATGACAGTTCTGCAGTAAACTGAAAGTTATGCAAGTAAAGTCAGCAAGAAAAAAAAAATCCTATTCTTCAGTATTTGTTATTAATTTATCATGTATTCCCCAACAGCTGAATCATGGAAATTATTTGAAATTATTTTAATATTTTATTATATCTTTCCTTGGTTTTTATTATGTATTCCTAAACAACAATTCAATATAGAAGCTTATTTCTTTTAAGTCAATTAACTTGGTAGTGCTGATATGTCTAGCTGTTGGAGATATATGTATTAAAACCTGATGCTATTAAAGTCAATGGTTTTCACATGTCTGTCTGTCACGGTCATATCAAAACAAAAGCTATGTACTTTTGATTTGATTTTTAAGGTAATATACTCATATCACATTTTAACATTGAAAACCCTACAGATTTTTATAAAAATTTGCGAGTATTTTGTCAAGGATATATACTGACCAAATTCATATCAAAGTTTAAACCCGGTGGCCCTTTCCAGGGTACAGCTGTTTCTAAAAATATAACACATCACTTTAAAATGCAGTGTTATTATACACAGGTTTGAGTCATTGATTTATATGAACAGTGGAAATGCATTTCTTTTATATGAATTTTAATAATTTTTCATTTAGTGAACCATACTGTTAGTGGTGAATATGCTCATAGAGTAGTTGAAAGTTTGACTGTATAACCTAATCATATCCTAATCATATCCAGAAAATTGACTTCTAAAAGCTAGAGATTTTTTATGCTTAACTTTATACCCCAGTAATCATTAGATAAAAAAAAGTGTGTGATAATGGATGACTTGAAAAACAAATGACCTTCAACTGCACTAAAAGCCTTGAAAAAATGCATACTGAAAAACAGTGACTAAAGTTCTGATCTCTGCAAACTTGTTTTATTCATTATGTACATCCCTAAATTACTGTTTTGCACTCTGTAATAATTAATCAATAGACTAATAAATTTAAAGATGACAGCTGGTTTTTACATCACATGAATACTGGCGTCACAACAGATGAAATATCTATACGTATAGAATTTTATCAAATGGTTGGATTAATGTTATAGTTGAAGCATACTGATAAAGTTATTGGAATGTAATTCAGGATGGTTTTTACACTTGTTAATGCTTAGTTAGACAATGCTAACCTAGGCTGCTACAGATAATGGGGAAATTTTAATGTTTTGAATCACCATTCTTGTCCCTTTGGTAGTTTTCAATACTTGATAGTTTTTTGACCATGCATTTGTCATCCCACACATGCAGTGTGAGTGTTAACTACATGTAGTAATGAGCTGTTTATGTCTCAGGTGTAAAAACTTTTACAAACATCTGTGAAGGTCATGTCCAGCCAAATAAGTTATCTAAAATCAATGAAAACCACATGTAACGTAAACCCATTTGTACAAAAACACAAACAACACTTCACTAATCTGAGTAAATGTTACATTACAACTATCAGTTGAATGCCTTGAAAATTATAGTTATTAAATCGACACAAAAATTAAAAATATACATACTTATTCAGAAATATATACACATTATTTTGATTCAGAGTGCCTCAAAAGCAAAATATCTTTCTTCAATGTAAATGAATAAGCAAAAATACTATTTTGTGACAAAAACTACTAAAGAATGAAAGTAGTTCTAGTTTGTTCATATATTCTAAGGCTATGGCAACATCATATTCTTTCCGGTTTTTTTCTACATAAATAAATCATTAGGAAAATATGACCAATATGTGACTGTCGGCAGATATACATGTACCACACAGGAATGTGAATTTTGTTGTAGGAAGTGTAGTATTACCCATCACGTCATCAGTGACTCACAATACTCATTTTCTCTCTCAATAGTTCTTTTTGAGATAACCAGAGAATTAAAGACTTGTGTGTAATATTGAGATTCATAATTTAGTTGTTTGCTTTCAAACAATCATTCCCATTGCATGTCATGGAGGACTTGAATATTGTCTACAATATTCACTAAAATGTCATCAGGTTCTTTGAATGTGTAACAGATGAATAATTATCAAGATCTGCTACATAATCAGAATATGGCTTGGGTTCAGAGTCTATATATGCAATTGATTTGGTAATTTAATCAGTTAATATTGCTAAAGGGGGAAAAAGATCTATGTATATATGCTTGCAATAATTATACAACACTGGTTAAATGCAGTAATTAATAGTAGTATGAAAACACAAAGAAGGTGTGTCATTATTATCAATGAAACTGTTAATTATTCACTACCTTAGATCACAGGTGAATTGCCATCTGTAGGCCTTAGAGTGTAGGTAATTTCAAAGACTCAAAATAAAATCGAAGGCCTAAGGGCCTCAAGAGTTGACTCGTCCATGATTTCCAACAGGGAAAGGTATGTACAGTATCATCTTATGAGCCTTAATTCTGAATTGTTAAAAAAATAGTCAAACAAAATCTACATGCATGAACTTCAAGGTCATAACCTTGGAACATGACATATCTACCCACAAAAGCTAACATCATAAGACAAAAAATGATGGTCAATGGTCACTCAACAGATCTGCATAAGATGATGATTTATCATCAAAAGCCTACCACAACCAAAAAGTAACAGCCCAGACACAATTTGTAGCAGGTATCGATACAAATTATTCACTTAGTCTTTAAGTATCTTGAACATGTCTTTCTTCGTCTTGTTTACATGAATATTCCTGCAAGACGTCAACTCGTTCACTGTTTATGTATTTACACAAAGCAAATTTAGAATTCATTTCAGATATATTTTTGTTATAATCCTGTTAGAATATTAGTTAAAGAATCACCATATTATTTATTATTTTCATGGAAAGTTATGCAATATATCAAATATTCTCCTAACCCACTTCCTTACGAGGGTTGTTTGTAATGTGTATTATACAATATCTCAAAAGTGATATCTTAAAAGCATTCAACTCAAATAGTGAAATGAACATTACATCCCTTCAAAGTTTTCTCTGTGGTTTGAAATGCATAATTTCAATCTCTGAATCCATTTCTGAAATGCTGATTTAGGTAGACCTCTGAGGCACTGACTGATGGTTGAGCCAAGGGCTTGCCGGGACTTGTAACGACGACCAGATAAGAACTTTTTAAGTTTTGGAAAAAGGGAAAAGTCGTATGGGGCTAGATCTGGAGAGTGTGGTGGGTGTGGCAAGACGGCAACCTTCTCCGACTTCAAAAATTGCTTCACAAGCTCAGATGTATGTGATGGAGCATTATCATGAATTAGATGAACATGCCTAAATCCTGACACAGGGCATTGTTTATGATTATATTTCTTGAGATTTTTTAGTATAACATCTCAGTAATACCGACCTGAAATACTTTTGCCCTTTGGCACTGGAATTTGTACAGCTATACCATCACATGAGAAGAATATGCAATAAAGAACCTTCTTTGTGCTTATGGTTTTTTGTTTCCAATTTTTCTTACTGGTTCGAAATAGTGAATCCATGTTTCATCACCAGTAACAATGTTTGCAAATTGTCTTTGATTGAATTTGGGACACATTTTGAGCAATTGCTTAGCAGTTTGTACTTGTAATCTTTTTTGGTCATCTGTCAAAATATGTGGTATCTATCTGGCAGAAATCTTTCGTGCTTCAAAATGAAATGCACCCATGATAGCAATATCCCAACAGCTTTGGCTATATGATATATCGTGTACCTGCCATAACTTTCAATTATTTCCCTGACTTTTGAGACATTTGCCTTGCCTGTTACAGTCACAGGTCGGCCAGATTTTGCTGAATCTTTGATGGACTCTGTTCCAGTCAGAAATTTCTTTCTCCACCTACGAACTGCCTCATAAGATACCTTATCAGACCCATAAACTTCCCCTAATTCAGTAAAAATCTGCATTACTGAATGACCGAGTTTTGTGCAAACTTTTATATAAGCTCTAATTTCTTCAATATTCTCAACCTGTCTTCCAACCATTTTTACAACAGTGGTCAATGACTGGCTCTATTGAAACGACTACAAGTTTAAAACTATGTGGAGCTGAAGGCTTGTGTTTATAAGATTGGAAAGGTATTGAATAGAGCTATTCAAGAGTATAATCATCCATGAAATCATGCAGCGTGTTATCACGCTGTGGTACATACACATTACATATCGAACAGCCCTCATATACATGTATTCATGGGTGATTAATAATATTATTTTAATAGATTTCATGTCTTTCAACATTTTTAATTGATTAAAAATTGAATATATCATACATAAATTTAACAAATCTTAAACTAAACAATTGAATGCAGTGTCTGCTTTCATATCCACAGTGTATTATCTTCTCCTCACTGTATTCAGATTCAGACCTGGTATCGATGCCTGATTCTAAATATTTTCATGTTCTTTCACAAACAATGTGCACAGCAATGATTTCATTTAAAAAAACAATAAACATACACTGCCAGTCAAACTATATTCAGTTTCATATTCATGACGATGGTGGTGAAGAGGACAATGCACTAGATGGACACGAAGCCAAGGAGTAGCTTGCTACACAATTCATCTAAAAAAAACCATGATTAATTGGGATTGGTATTGTTTTCTGTATGTAAGAAATCTTAAAGTCCAGTTATCATCACAAAAGCTGGTTTTTTGAATTTCACATGAAACAACTGAACGTGTGCATATCCAATCCCAATCCTACAAAAAATGCTTTAAAAGTGGATTGACTGCTGTGATGAGAGGCTCCTGAAGTAACTATAATTCCATTCACTTTATAATTTCAGTATCGCTATGAGAAACAACGAAAGTCAAAGTAATCTTACTAGTAATATTTTTTTATTTAAAAGCAGACACATTTATTTTGTAGAAGAAAATACTTTACCTATAATGAATATAAGTACATGAATGCATTTCAAGGTGTTCAATATATGAATGGAAAATAAATAATGACCATGTATGGACAGACTATCCAGTTGATAGAGTCATTGCCAAATTAGTTTTAACTGCCACATTTTTAAAATTACAGAAGTGGTGCCAAGTCAGAAGTATCTTGTTGTGAAGCTCTAGCATGCTGGAGTAGGTGGCAGTTTAACAAGAATTCTAAATTTACTTACCCACAGCATAGACTAGAGAGATGGGTACATAAATCTTTGGTAGTGGGTAACCCAATCCATCCAGCTAAAATATTCAAATGTTGTGCAGGTCAGCTACAGTATGGAGTCAATTATGTGTAAACAATTCAGCTGAAATACATATTCAGTATCCCATTTTCCAGTTTCTCTAATTACATTTACCTTTGTTTAACCTTTACATGTGATGACAGACAAATAAATGGTTTCTGTGTACCCACATTTACCTTTGTTGAACCTTCACTTGTGACGATAAATAAATGATTTCTGTGTACACACACATTTCATCCTGGATTTTTGGGTATCAGTGCCATCTTGGGTTATTTTCTGATGGACATGCATATCTAGTTTCAGAAAATGTATGATAGCATTGTATTCATTGTGACTTTAGTGGTGTATTTGCAGTTTATATACACCCATCTGAAAAGATTTTTGTTTTCATTGTTGGTGTTATAAGAATAGGTGTATTGATTCAGTGCATGTTTCCTGTCTCAATTTGATTTATATCTTCAAGACAAAAGATCAAAATACTGTTCATGCTTTATTCTACCTATTTATATATTCAGGATTTGTTCTGAAAGGTGTCATCTCAATTCAATATGATAAAATATTAATAAAGTACACACTTTGTTTCCATTTATCATAAATTGAAAGAAATTCATTTCTTACAAGAAACATTGCATGATATTTGCTTCATTTCTCTTGATTGACTACTGGTGATCATCTTAAACATTTAACATAGTTTTCTATGAAGTGTTTATGGGAGCAGGGTGTACAAAACATCCCAATTGCATTGTTTCTTTATCAAAACAAAGTTGGAAAGTCAGAATTCAAGGTAAATACACAGCAATGATGGTATTGTTTTAGAATAATTTGTGTATTTAAGAAATTAGATATCATTTTTTGATTGTTATTGGGATATGACATGAAGTTGGTCAAGTGATCAAATCCTATAATGCCCGAAGGGTGTTATAGTAGATTTGATCACGTACCAACTTCATGTCATATCCCAATAACACTCAAAAAATGATATCTTATATTTCTATTTCGATTTGTGTTCTCATCAAGCTTCCATACTTGTGTAGGCAGACGATAGTACAACACAAGATATAGTTCGTAAGAGTTTGATCAAATAAATAATTGGGAACAATATTTAGGAGAATATTAAATATATATATTTATGTTAGAAGGATTAAAAAAGATGAAACAAGTGTAAAATAAAGATAATTAAGAGCGTCAAGTTAACTCAATTGAAAACAAGAAGTGCGGAGTAAACTACATCTGGTCAATCGGTGATGGAGAAACGGTGGCAGTCTCCTACCTTGTTTAAATTTGTAAACACAATTGCTGAACATAGATTTTGACAAAATTCAGAGGATCTAAGAGAGATGACAAAGAATAATTGGATCAAGTTGACGTTAAGTTCTACGTCAGGTTTTTGGAAGGGAGCAAATCTCTGGCAGTAACCCTTCTGAATGTATTCCTGTTGATCACATCTCCAAGATAACTAGGTGGAACAGCTCGATTCAGTTTAAAAGCTACAGCAATTAAACATTACAACATAACTGCAGAGTATCGTTGTTCATTTCTTGGATTATTAAGGGACATAGTGGGAGTAAAGTCATCTAAGCTGTCTCATACAGAACTACAAAGTCCACGAATTCAAAAGGATGAATAGGCTGTGTCAGTAGTTGTTGGACTAATAAAGGAATGGATCAACCCTTTTGCAGAGAAGCAGAATCTTGTGAGCATATCTACTACCAGAATTGCACCATGGGATATATCCTTTGACTTGCTGAATGCTCAACAGGTTGGCAAGCATGCTTTTGTTACCTTTAGAAATGACAGACTAGAGGCAGATGCACCAAAGGTAAAGTTTCATGACCCAATGAAGACTCAGCAGCTCAAAACATTCAGCAATTTCAGCAAAAAGAAAGAAGTGGATGAGTAGCCAACTTGAAAGCTGATAGAACTGGTGGAATTAAAATATGGTGGAAGGGCTTAATTTGCAAATGGAGGAAATTCTGTCACATCCATTAGGACCATTACCATGGTCTTTATCAACATTGGATGGTATGTTGCAAAAAACAAACAAGACAGCATTAGCAGCAGCATTACAAAAGAATGTTTCGGTAGCAGAGCAACTTCCAGATAACTCAGCTTCAGTGATTGCTTGTATGAGTCTCATTCAGAAGTTAACAGGTGATCAAGTTACATTTGGAGATGTTGCAAATACAGTGTTTTCTATGGCTCTTAGAGATGGGAAACACAGTAACAGAATAGATGTTGTATTTGATACTTACATGGAAAACTCAGTAAGAACAGTGAGGGTGCTCAGAGGAGGAGAAGATTGTCATAAACTCCAAATTATTACCGGCTCTCAAATTGTCAGACAGTGAAAGGATTTTCTATGATCAGTCAACAACAAAAACAGTCTCATTAACGTTTTGGTGACTGAATGGATGAAGCCTGAATTTACTGAAAAACTGCATGGATAAGTTCTCTATTCGAATGTGGAAGAGAAATGTTATAGAATAACATCTCAAGATAATAAAGAAATATTAGATCTCCAGAGTAATCAAGAAGCAGATGGGCACATTCTTCTTCATGCAGCAAATCAAGGCTACAATGCCATACAAATTTGCTATGAGGACAGTGAAGTAGTCATCTTGGCAATGGCTTTCAGTAACAAGATAGTTGCCCCAATGTTTATGAGATGTGGGACTAACACTAGGGCAAAACATAAGGAGGGTTGCTGCAAGTGTTGGTACTTTTGAATGCCATGTACTCATTGGGCTGCACTCATTCAACTGATGTGATACAGTCAGTGCATTTGTGGGTAAAGGTAAAGCAAGTGAACTGACACTTATGACTGGTAGTGCAGATCTACAAGAATTGTTCACCATGCTTGGACAGGAATGGGAAGTAATTGAGGATTTGTTGGCAAAATTAGAAGTATTTACATGCCATCTCTATGCTTCAAAAGCATCATCAGCTAAGGTTAATAGCCTCAGATATGACTTGTTTTGTGCCAAAATGGGTGAAATTGACAGCCATCAGCTTCCTCCTTGCTCAGACTGTTTGAAGAAGCATTGCCTATGAGCAAATTATCAGGCAGCAATATGGCAGCGGTGTCTAGAGAAATATTCTGGTGTACCAAGTCCTGGTGTACCAAGTCCGGTTGGAAGAGGATGGAAAATGGAAAGAGAAGAGGGTTCACAGTATTTAGTGGTACATTGGATGGATGTTCAGCCAACACCTGCGGCAGTTTTTGATCTATTAGCTTGTAACTGCCCAAAAAAATGTTGAATACCGAAATGTGTATGTGTAATGAATGGACTTTACTGTATTGACATGTGTAAACTTGCTGAGTGTGAAAAGAGGGAATCTCAAAATGAATCAGACAATCAACAAATGCATTATGAGACTGAAGAGGATGTTGATAATGAATTTGATTGTTAACAATGATAATATGTATATTCAGGTCTCCAGAAAACACTTCATATATTCTATAATCAAGTCTAACCACGTTGATACAGTGTGTTTTAATGTTATTATAAAAGAACAATGATTTCTTCACAATTAACGTAATGGTATAAAAGTCTGCCTGTTGCATGAATCAAGAGCAGTATGTCATTTTACTGGATTCTATTGAATGTTGAACAATGATCATTTTGATATTCATGAACAATTGTGACATAAATGAACAATGACTCTTGTTAAACTTTCAGGATTTTAGCATTGTGTAAAAAGTTAAAATATGCATTTTTGTAACAATCAGGGGCAATAATTCATGTTGTGAATTTCAATTTGATCCTAATTATGTTCATGTACAATTCCTAGTGCTTGGTAAACTTTCCATCAAGTTTAGAGAGTGTTAATTAAGTATTTTTGATGTAACATACACATTTAGCTGAAAACATAAGAGTTAAACACTTCAAGGACAATAACTCTGTCTCCAGCATGGAAACCACAATGCTATCATACATTTTCTGTCTAGTTAGGGGTATAGCTCATGAAATATGACTATTATGTTTATTCACCCCAGATGGTATCAACCCACCCCAGTGGCTCATGGACCTTTCTTGAACCTTAACATGTGATGACGGACAAATAAATGATTTCTGTGTACACACACCTTTGTTAAACCTTCACATGTGATGACAGAAAAATAAATGATTTTTGTGTACACACATGGTGGATACAGACATTAATCACAACATTCATATATAGTCTGAAGGAAGAGGAACGGAAGCTGTGCAACCACCTGAACTGTGGGGATACACAAATAGGTTGAGTTCATAAATATTTGAGGATGATGTATCTTTGACAAATGCCAAAAAGCGCTGTCTTTCTTTGTTAAAATTATTTTATCTCTATGAGGGTGAGTCAATAAGTAACCAGCCTAACGTATTTCCGGTTGAGATCCACTTCTTATTTTTCAATGTAATTGCCCTCTAGTGTGATGCACTTAGACCAATGGTGTTCAAGTGCCATCAGTCCAGAACTGAAAAAGTCAGGGTCCTTTCCATTGACCCACTCCTCAACTGCCGTCACGACTTCTTCGTTAGACCGGAAATGACATCCACGGATATCCTTTCTCAAGTTTGGGAATAGGAAGAAGTCACTAGGAGGTAGGTCAGGTGAATAGGCAGGATGTGGTATTAATTCATACCTGTTTCGCTCTACAGCATCCATTGCAACTTTGCAAGTGTGGACTCTCGTGTTGTCCTGTTGCAGCAAAACACCTTTAGAGAGTTTACCTTGGTGTTTTTCACGGATGGTGGTTCTCAGCTGGTCTAACAAGTTTGTATAGTACACTCCAGTTATTGTACTTCTCTTGGGTAAAATGTCCAACATAATAACGCCTCTTGCATTCCAAAATACTGTGGCCATCACATTGCCAGAAGATGGTTGCATCTTGAACTTCTTTGGCCTCAGGAACCCCAGCGCTACCCACTGACAACTCTTGAGCTTTATTCTCTGGCTCATAATAATGAACTTAAGTCTCATCTACAGTCATAAGATGCAAAAGAAAGTCATCTTTCAACCTAATTCGCTTCAACAATGCACTGCATACTGATGCTGTGGTTGCCATTTGCTTATCGCTAAGGGATTTGAGGACCCAAAAGGTTGTTAGCTTCTGCACATCTAAACGCTCATGTAAGATTGTTGAAACGCTACCATATGAAATGCCTAATGCCTGTACTATTTCTTTCATCTGAATTCACCTATCAGGGTGTACCAGATTCCGAACTTTGTCACACATTTCTTCGTTGGTGGGATCCAGATCTGGCTTCATCTTCTAAAGTTGTTCTACGGCGTTTGAATTCCCCTATCCAGAATTTAACCTTAGCATAAGATGGTGAAGAAAACTCATAAACATTGGCTAACTCGCCATGTATTTCCTTGCCTGTTTTACCTTTTAAATGCAAATACTGAATTACAGCACAGCACTCAGCTTTAGATGAAAAGTATGCCTTTGCATCACTAGCCATGTTTGACATTCAACATCTTATTAAAGAATGACTCGTGCAATTTTGTACCCAGGCATGTATTGAAACAAGTCATGAAAATCGTGAGTGTCTCAGTCAACCGAAAATAAGTTAGGCTGCTTACTTATTGACTCGCCCTCACATTTTCCTTGCATTAATTTTTAAAATGTATCTCACCAGTGGCCTGAAAAACTCAAATGTGTTGATTGGAGCACCATCTGATACAAAGTATGCTTGACCAGCCTGAAATGCAACAACAAAGATTACTGAAAAGATGCTTTTTCAAATCATACAGACTTCTTTTTAGACATTTTTCCTGAGATACAAATATTTACATTCATTGTGCATTTTCTGCTTAATTTCAATTGAAATCCATTGCTTGTCATTTGCAATAATGAAAACACATTTTGTTTCCTAGTTCCTAGTTAGATACATTTTTAGTGCCATCTGTCTGAATATGAATATATATATTCCATAACTAATTTTTGAACTACCAACAAATAAAGAAACAAATGTGTTAAAGCAGTGTGCAGTGACAGGTAAGATCAACTTGCAATTCAATACAGAAAAGTAAATATTCTTGCTATGATGGTTTATTTTATGTGTTTAGAATTCGCCCTTCTTGGACTCTTTCCTTTTACAATCATTCAGGAAGAATGTTCATACATAACACCACTTGCTGAATAGGTTTACAGCTGCTGCATTAATGGCGAGGTAAACAATGGATGATTCACCGTAGAACAGTTTCTCAAATATTGTTTACATTGTTTCATAGATTATGCTGTATTGTAATCCCATTTCCATTTTGATATAACCAAAAATGAAGTTGTTCCAATATATTCATGTAGGAGTAGGGTACCCTAAATGTGGCAACTGTATCATCATAAATCTGTCTGTTGTTCTGACACATGGTTCTCCATAATCAGCTGGGATTTACTTGTGTGCTTCAAAAGTCTAAAATTCACAAATCATTGTTTATTTGTTTGTTTGGGGTTTGTGTGTGTGTGTGGGGTGGGGGGGTGGGGAGGGGGGTGAGAATGGAAGTTCTATATACCAGTTGTACTTCGTTATCTCGAACACTGATATCTCGAATACCATGGATATGCCAAAGTGATTCAGAAGTCCCAACAACTTATTCTTTTAAGTATTTTACCCTCAATATCTCGAATCCTTGAATATCTCGAAGTGTTTTCTCGGTCCCATTGAGTTCGAGATAATGAGATTTGATTGTAGTATGTATTTTTCTAAAAACTGCTTACATTAAATTCTATAGCATGTATTCTTTTTACTTTATTATTTTATGTACCTGCTGTCATATGATCAAATATTATTTTGATAAAAATTTAATGATTATGCATTTTTTTGTTTGATTCAAACATTCAGTATATGGAATATAGGTAATAATTTCTGAATGATATGTCATGATTTTCATTTTAAATTTGAAAATGAAAGGTTTATCTATGATTCTAATTTAATTAATAATAAGAAAATAATTATATACTTTTGGGTCACAAGTGTTGCTTTATTACATGTATTAATAAATATGAAACATTATGAATATTGTTGTCTGATAGAGTATGTAATGTAGATCAAATATGAAAATAAATTATAATTTTGTGTAAATTTATTCAAAGTTCACATGCATTGATGGGTACGTTTTTGTTATTTCAATAATCTTGTGTACTTCCCAGTACTCTTCACATGTTCAAAGCTGTGGACTTTCTAAGTTATTTTATTTCAGCCTTTGGAAAATAAAAAAATAGAGTACCAGTAAACTGGTACATGATAAGCCCACATATGTCATTGACCCAAAAAATCTAAGTCTAAGTGTCATAATTCCTTTAAAAATATTGGGACAGCATTCCCCTTGTAATATGCACATCTATACATTGTGATCTTTCTTTGTACCATTTTCAGGTTTCATTAAAATCCCTCTGGGTTTAGGGGGAGTTGTGAAGACAAAGTGAAGGGGGCAGATGGATAGCTGGACAGACGGACAACAGCAGTATAGCATAAGACCCCACATTTTATGCGGTCATATAAAAAATGATTGGCACAGTGTCTGATTTTGAATTGACCTTTTTGTAATCACATTGTTTGGCTACCAACAGATGTACTGAAAACTGGTCTTCTGCATGAAATGTTGCACACATAACCTTGAAGTGTTTGTGGCAACAAATCCATCGCTTCCGAGACTTTGTAACTGTATTTTTTTTTTTAAGTTTGGCATCCCTTAGGAAGAGGTACATGGCTATCCCCTTCTGCAACTTAATTCTGCAATAAATGCAGCACTCTGTGGCATTTTTCAAAGCTATGCAGTAAATACTTCATTATACAAACTCTTTTGTTTACATCACAGTAAACAATTGTTGCACATCATCAGCAAAGGGAGATAAGCTGTGATCATCAAAGATCATTTTCGTGATCGAGTACATTTGATCAGCTGTATTGATGTTATATTGCAATGAAAAAAATTTAAAAAATGAATTCTTGTTTAATAAACCTTGATTAATGAATTTCCAAAAATAACTAAATTTTTCGGAATATCGTTTCATGCCATGCAGTATATAGACGATATTCTACTACCATTGACACAACAGCACAGACAAAGCAACATATTAATTTTTCAGCAAGCCAATGCACATTCACACACACTGCAAAACTGACACGAAGTTTTCTTCAAAGAAATGGCATGAATGTCCTTGATTGGCCCACCATGTTCCCAGACCTTAATCTAGTTGAACAGGTCTGATTCAAGCTTGGTAGATGTGTGGGCAACCACCAGCCTAAGCATCCAGAACTAGGAAGGGCATTGTTGGAAGAGTGGCAGAATATTCCTAAACAAACTATTCATATGATTTGTCAGTCAATGGAATATCCCCTACATGCTGTCATAAATGCTAATGGTGGACATACTCAGTAATTGTGAACCAATCCAGAATTTCTGCCCACCCCTAATGCCTTTGAACTCATTTGTAGCTTCTTGGGAAATACCAATTAAACTGATGCATGTAAGATTTTATTTATCAAAGATAATATAACGAAATATAAAATTCAAAGTAATGAAATAAAAAAATAAGACAAAAAAATTACCCAGTGTTGAAATTTTAAAGTCACTCAGATAATTATATGTTTCTTTAAAAACTTACAGCCACACATTTCTTTGATTCCATTAATGCCTGTCCTGCCAGGATATGAGCCTGAACTAAGTTCTTGATGTGTAGAAAATCTTGTAGAGAGTCTTTTCCAAACAGGGCCTGCATGACTCCTGACTGTACTGTGTTCTGTAAATTCAGGATATACAAGTCTCAACCCACACAAACCTTGGGTAAAGTTGATATGATAGAAAATGACAATGAATTCATTGATTTAATAGTCATGTACAAAATTTAATATATGTGGTTCATATATTTAGGTGTTTGAGGATAAGAATTAGAGAATTTATACACTGAAAAGAAAATTTCTATTTGAAACTTTAAACTAGAGGCCCCTGGGCCACTATGCTCACCTGAGTCACCCAGATTCTACTATTCTTCAGAAGATTTTTGAAAAATTGTTTACCCTCTTTATTCCCATGAAAAATTTCGAACCCATATCATAACCCCAACCAAACAGGGTCGTATGATTTAACCAAACTTAAATTTACATAATATAGGAATGCATCATTATAAATATTACCAACTTGAGAAGAGTTTTTTTAAGAAAAGATTTTCCCCCTATATTAATGTACCATGATTCTAACCTCTGAAAGGGCAAATTAATTTTTACAGTTTCCAAATTGTAAAAACTCATGCCCTTTTAGATCTCAAATGAATTGATCATTATAGGTAATCATTCAAGCAGTTTGCCTGTTTGATGCCATGGAGTAAAGATTTTCTAAATCATATTGCATTTTCAACAAATGATCAACTAAGCCCCACCCTGGGACTCGAACCCAGGGGTCATAGATTTCATATTGCTAATTATAATCATTACAGTTTGTCTGCAGAACAGAAGACTTTCTATTGTACTTTCAATACATACTGTATAAGGTTAACCTAGCACCACCTGGTACCTTATTCCTGGGGTTGTGAATTTCATAATTTTGGTAGAGAGGTCAACACCCATTATATTCATGCAAACATTTTACCTCCTTGATGTCCAGAAGGAAAGAAGATTTTCTAACATATAACATATTTTAATATATGACCATCTTGGATCTTCCCTGAGGCATAAGCCCCGATGTCATGATATTCAATTTTAGTATAGGGTTCACTTCTCATTATTATCATGCCAACAGTTTGACTGCTTGATATCCAAAAGTAAAGAAGAAAACTTTCTAATCTAAGATGTGATGCATTTTCAATATATGAAAAACTTATATCTATTCATGGGTCTGAACCCAGGGGTCATGAATTCTACAGTTTTGGTAGAGGACTCGATGCTCATTTATAATCATATCAAGAGTTCAACTGCTTGATGTCCAGAAGAATAAAATTTCTAAAATATAATGCATTTTTGATGTACTACCAACTTAGATCAACTTGGGAACCCTGAACCCAGGGGTCATGAATTGAATTTCATAGTTTTGGTACTGAGAGTTCATTGCTTATTTTAATCACACCAACAATCTGACTGGTTGATGTCTAGAAGAAATGAAGATTTTCTAAGATTCCTTTTCAATATATAACCAACTTAGTCCCTGAACCCTAGTTATGAATTTCACAATTTTGGTTAGGGGCTCATTGCTCACTATAATCATGCCAATAATTTTACTGCTTGATGTCCAGGAGTGAAGTAGGTTTTTGAAGGTTACAATAACTTTCATGGTTTTGGCCACAGCCCTCAGGCCCCATGGAGGCACGGTCCACGAAATTCACAACTTTTATTCCCCTTTACCCATACATGTTATGTACTAAAAGTGGTTGAAATTGGTTCAGTACGATGACAGACAAAAACAGAGCAGTAGGTCACCTGAGTGATTCAGGCCTAAAAGAACAAATCTAAAGACTTCAGGCATATAAAATTGTGTAAAGTTTATAGGCACATGGTCAGACAATGATGGACAACACATGATCAGAAAAGCTCAGGTGAGCTAAAAATATTATTAAAGACAATAATGCCTATGTTGGTATTTTTCCCAGATACCCATAATTATTTCACACACACACGCACACATAATTCAATTTTTTCTGTAACACACAATTTAACTGGATGACAACATTGAAAATATTTAATTTAAATTGTATAATGTAACTTGGTATAGGGACACACCACCTTGACAACCAAGACAAGACAGCACTATTTTTTTTTATACATTGCAGCACTGTTAAGTTAGGCTTCTACGAAATTGAAAATCAATGGAATTACACATACACAATAAAATACTCAATTTTTTCATGATGCCAAACAAGATGTATATTTTCTTACAAGTAACATTACACAATACACAACAATATCATATGTGAAAAAATGGTATTTGCATTTGCAAATTTGCTGTATGCCATTGGTATAGAGCATCATGTTTACATCATAACATAAAATCAACTTGTAGTTTCAGAGGATTTTTGGTGTCAAAAGATATATTTTAAATCTAGTTTATCTACATGGAAGTAAAGTATAAGAAAGTATGGTTTATGATATAGCTCATATTATGAAAGGGAAATAACTCAACCTTAGAATAATTCCTACTAATGAAGCAGGTAAGGAGATAGTATAAAATCTTTGTTTACAATTTTCAAAATTTTCAGATATTTTAAATGTCCACATTCCATGAAATATAACTAAGAATACCTGTATATCTCAATACCAGTACATGTGCCAAACTATACACGAGATAAACTGGTTCCAGTACACATTTGGCCATCTTTGCTACCCAAGGGTTTACGACTGCTCCACTTCTTTCTTGTAGAGAAGCGGAGTGGTTCGTAAACCCTTGGCTAGTGAAGATGACATTTGTCATCACCCCAGTGCCATTCATTACCAATGTTATATCAGTAATATTGTAAAATTTCTTCTGTTTCAGTCTCACTTACAACAGTCCTTGGTATATGACGAAGTTCCCCCACACCATATACTCCAGCCAATCTGAGGGCACAGGTGTGGAGTTTACCAGGGTCATTGGCAGCTAATACTTCCTGTTCTGCAATACTTTTGGTACGTGAGTAGTGGTCAGGATGCTGAAGTTGAAACAAGAAATATATGTATGTACTATTAAAAGATTACATTAATATATGTAAATTTACATTTCTTCAACTTATCATATGTACAAGTATCTTAAAATAAATTTGTCTTAAGTCTTCTGGAAAATATACTCAGAATCCACATATTCAGTGCCATAACTGGCACTAATATAACACATTGTAATGTCATAGCCTATGTACAATTACAATTTAACATCTACTTGGATACAAGTCACAAACTGCAACAATGCTTTAAAAACATATACGAGGGCTGTTCGATATGTAATGTGTATTGTACTACAGCGCAATAATGTTTTGCACGATTTTGTGGATAATGATATTCTTGAATAGCTCTATTCAATACCTTTCCAGTGGTATAAACACAAGCCTTCAGCTCCACATAGTTTTAAACTTATAGTCATTTCAATAGAGCCAGTCATTGACCACTGTTGTAAAAATGGTTGGGAGACGGGTTGAGAATATTGAAGAAATTAGAGCTTATATAAAAGTTTGCACAAAACTCGGTCATTCAGTAATGCAGATTTTTACTGAATTAGGAGAAGTTTATGGGTCTGATAAAGTATCTTCTGAGGCAGTTCATAGGTGGAGAAAGAAATTTCTGACTGGAACAGAGTCCATCAAAGATTCAACAAAATCTGGCCGACCTGTGACTGTAACAGGCAAGGCAAAGGTCTCAAAAGTCAGGGAAATAAATGAAAGTGTGAAAGTGATGGCAGGTACATGATTTGTGATATTGCCAAAGCTGTTGGCATATCGTTATAGAGGGTGCATTTCATTTTGAAGCGTAAGTACGAAAGATTTCTGTCAGATGGATACTGAATAAATTGACAGATGACCAAAAATGTGTACGAGTACAAACTGCTAAGCAAGTGCTAAAAAATGTTTTCCAAATTCAATCAAAGACAATTTGCAATCATTATTACTGGTGTTGAAACATAGATTCACTATTTCGAACCAGTAAGAAAATTTGGAAACAAAATATGGTTAACTAAACACAGTAGAAGGCCTGCAGTTGCCAAAAGAACCACAAGCACAAAGAAGGTTCTTTATTACATACTCTTCTCATGTGATGGTATAACCATACAAATTCCGGTGCCGAAGGGCAAATGTGTTACAGGTCAGTATTACCGAGATGCCATACTAAAAAAGCTCAAGAAATATTTTCATGACACCCTGAGTCAGGATTTTGGCATGTTTGTCTAATTCATGATAATGCTCCATCACATACATCTGAGCTTGTGAAGCAATTTTTTGCCTGTTACACCCATCATACTTTCCAGATCTAGCCCCATGTGACCTTTTCCTTTTTCCTAAACTTAAAAAGTTTTTATCTGGTCATCATTACAATCCCAACAAGCCCTTGGCTCAGCCATCAGTCAGTGCCTCTAAGAAACTTGAAACTTGTTAATTTGATTAAACGCCAAAACTATATATGAAATACATATTCTATGGCATTGTACATGAATAATAAAATCTATTGCAACACAATAAAATACAAGGGTATAAGAAGTAAAAAACAACTATACGTATGATGTACAGTATTTACACTAAGATATACACAGAAATTAAGAATCAACGCTAAGAAATTACAAAATAATATATATATGGGAGTAGAGAAGGTTTTCAAAGATTTATTACATTTTCAAAATATGGCCATATCGGTTCTTTTTTTTTTTCTTTTTTTTTAATAAATTTTTTTTTTTTTTTTTTTAATGCCAAGAAAGTAAAATACTCCTTTTAAGAAAGTTGTGGAACTCTCTGCCAACCAATATCAGGCACTCCAATTCATTGGAAAAATTTAAGAACAGATGTTCTGCAACTTTTATGACTATTTTTTTTTTTTTTTTTTTTTTTTAAAGTGCCTCTAAGGTCTACCTAAATCAACATAACGTGACACATTTCAGAAATGGATTCAAGATTGAAATCATGTATTTCAAACCGCTGAGAATACTTTGAAGGGATGTAATGTTCATTTCACTATTTGAGTCAAATGCTTTTGAGATATCGTACAATACACATTACATATCAAACAACCCTCGTATGTCCTATATATGTAGCAATATTGAAAAAGATCAACTTTAAATACAGAATGTTTATATTAATAGAGAACAATTTTGGTTGACCTTCTAGTTTATATGACTGTGAAGATCAATTCCACCCAAACCCAATAGTCATTTTGTAACTCTAGTATATAAAGGGATAATTAATTTAAAGGATAACCACAGACAAACATACAGGATTCCAGTACAGGAAATAGTGGAAGAAGAAGTGTAGCTAGCTTGACCAGCTGTCCAGCTTTGCCAAGATATCTGCTGCATGGCTTTATATAGCATCTAGGACAATAGGAACTGTCATTAAAGTTATTGGATGAAAAATAAAGTGGGAGTTCCCAAATGGTATAAGTTATCAAAATCAGGCTCAGAATACATTAAATAAAGAGAGGTAAAACTGGATCTGCCACAGTTGAAATGAAATGTGTAATTCACTGCGGATCAGTGTATATTGTAAAGCAGTACAAATTATATGACCTATAATAGCAGAGGGAACCTATATATTTTTTTGTGGTGTACCAAGTTTCATGTCTGTCAAGCGAAGGTTTCTTACAATATACCAACTGACCAACCAAATGACTGACAGGTGCAGATCAATATAGCCCCTTTTTTCAAGGAAGACATGATTAAATAAAAAGGTATACTAAGAAACTTATTGACTAACTTTATCCAAAGGTAGATAGCACAGGGACTCATTCCCATCACAAATTTCCTGGCCTCCAAAGATGACATTGTATGTACTGGTGTAAACAAGTCTCCGAATCTTGTGCTTCAAACAAGCTGAAAAGTAGATAGAACATTACTAAGGGTATGATTAAGTTAATCAAATTACCACACACTCTAGCATACTGGTCCAGTACCTAATTTCCTCATTCTGTACTCTTCAATTGGTGATTTTAATACCTATATCTAAGAAAATTTTACCATAATGAAGCACTGTCTTCTTTCAAAACACTCGAGTTTTGTATGGTATATATAGATCAGGGTTCAACACTAACAGTATACCAGCAGCCCAACTGCAAATCAACCAAAATATGGGAAGTCCACCTATTCAATTTTTATATATCAATGAAAATAAATCTTCAAATCAGATTACATATAGGGTTTGTTTATACTAGAAATCAAATGACAATGCATAGTTCACCAAAAATAATATGTTGCAACTTAATAAAAAGTTTATCACAAGAAAAAACAAAGTTGAGCATCCAACTTTCACCAGCCAAGAAAACTGAGACTAATAGAAAACAAGGAGTCACAGAAAAGTTAAGAAGAAGAAAAGAATTGTAGATCATATCAGGAGCTGTGGCTATCTGCATTTCTATGACTGATTAACAAGGCTGCCATAAGAGTAATGAACCACAGCAATCAATGGAATAAATCATAAATACAAATTAATTATTCATTTTTTTATTCAGTCAAAGCTATGACTGCTGTTAATGAGAGTTTGATAAGGAAAAGATCCTCTTAAAATTTTTGAACAGTGGATCTGTGGTCCACCAAGGTAAAACAGTTAGTGATGAATCCTGTTATATGAGGTATTTTGTACATACCGAATGATGGGTATTTTCCGTGGTTGTCCATTTTTTCCAGAATTTTGTGGATTGGAAAATTCCACAAAAATTACAATCACAAATTTTATATACATACATATGGATACACATAGGTATAATGCAACTGCAGAAATTGGAATTGCAGAATATAATTTTCTACCATTTCCATATCAAATATCACAGCAATCTTCAACTGCAGAAAATACCTGTATTTGGTATATTCAATTTCTGAATCAGTCAGTGATTTTTCTACTTTTTTCATAAGTGGCCTGGGCCTTTATGATTGGGAACACATTTTTATCAAATTGGAAAAAAATCATTAACATTGTAATTAACATTAATTTATGTGAAAAGTACGATATATACATAATTTTAACTGATATGAAAATTACAGTCACAGTTCTATATTTGTAACTTTCTCTTTCTTAACACTTTGAAGTGGTTAGTTATTTTCACTAGATTTTCATATGATAGGATTTTATTTAAGTGACAAATGCACATTAAAGAATGCTGTATGTGAAAAATAAATCAAATTGGTGGAAAGGCAACTTCATTTGTGAAAAAATTGGTAGTTTTTATGAGGGGCCTTTAATAAGACCTAAATTGAGTGTAGAAAAATCACTGTCAATAGTCCTTGCAGGACATTACCTCTGATAACGTTTCGTGTTCCTCCTACATTTACTGCTTCTATCACCTTGGTGTTTAGCTGAAAACAGGAAATTCCATAATCATTATATAAATACAGTTTTGAGATATTCATCCACTTTACTTTCAAGACTACTTCATACTATCATACAGGGTACATGTCTACAAAATAATTATTTACGAAACAAGAGTCCCATGGGCCACATCACTCACCTGAGCTACTACATTTTCCCTACATAAAATATTACATCCTAATTATAACCCATCCTGGCCTTAAGGGCTATGGTGTGAACCAACTTGGATCTACATAACACAATATGAATACTAGCATTTCTAACTCATGTTGATAGCCCTCAGGAATCAAAGTTTGGACAAACTACTTGAGAATGCTAGCATATTTCAAATTTAATATATTGTATTCTTGTGGTTTTATAGTAGAAGATTTTCTATGAATTTATTATATATTCATATCAGTATGTTAAAAGTGTGAACTTGAATCTATACTACATGTGGATACTAGCATATCAATATGGCATACTATACTATTGTGGTTCTTGAGAAGATTATTGAAGAATTTTACAATGCAGTCCTATCTAAAAGGGAAGATAATGAACAGAGATTAATCTCAAAAATACCATTAAAAATACAAAACAGAGCAGTGCAAACATGGACTCAAGGAAACAAAAGAGGTGGGATCAGGCACCCTGGAGGAGTAAGCATTCCCTGTTTACCAGTCAAACCCACCATGAGTCCTTTATTTTGTTCAAGTAAACAGAATAATCCATAGTCAAAATCAGTATATGTATAGAACAGCCTAACAACTGGTATGAATATGTCAGACAACATTTGACCTAAAACATTTAATCCCTACTGTGGTCCCACCATGGCCCAATGGCTCATGGTTTAGATAAACTTGACTCTTAATTATATAAGGAAGCTTTCAGAGAGGTTTTTGCTGATTATCCAGGAGAAAATCTATTAAACACTCCACCTTATTTTCACTTTTTCTTAAATCTCTCCCCTTGCATAGGGCATGACCCTTTACAAATTTTAAGTGATAAAAGCTACATGTAGCTATAAGTACTAATAGTCAGCTATTTCAAGGAAAAAAGACTATGACTACTGATAACAATCTAAAAGAAACATGTTACTGGGTTTAAATATAATGATCTACTGATGGTGAGGAGTCAATTTCACTACTACTAGCCAATTTTTCTGAGTTATTTGTCTCATTTGATTAACAAGCAGTATGTTTTTGATCGCTGTGCAGGTAAATTCTAAGGGAGGTGATGTAAAATTGGGTCTTTAAGTAACCAGTTACTACCGTCCGGTTACTACATGTACATGCAGTAGCAATCTTGTAAAACATTTATCAATTTATTGTGCATATAATAACATTTATTTCATGGGGGGGGGGGGGGGGGGGGGGGGGGATGGGGGCACTCAAATTGACTGAATTAACATTTAGTACTTTTGGTGGCATATTTTTATAATCATTGCATTTTGTTCTTTGGTTGATGGTTCTTGAGAAGAAAAAAATTAAAAGTTTGCATACAGGTAGACAAACAAACTTTGATCAGAATTAAAAGCTCATTAGATATTTTGGCTAAGATGAAGCTATTGATAGCTGCACAGGAGGAATTTGTCTGAAAATAACCCCTCATGTCTTGAGAAGTGAACCCACATCTCAACACTGAGGGGGTCATTATTCAACAAGAAGCCCACAGGCCTTATTGGTCATCTATTGGTTAGTTAAAAGTATCCTCACCCCCAAGAGCTATGAAATTTCTATCTATGAAATCTAAAATATATATGTACATAATTTTCCAATTCTGTTTATCTAAGTTAAATTCTAATATTCAGTAGCAGTATAAAACAAGATGTGTTCTTAAAACACAAATGCCCCCAAAAGTACCAATACTGACGAAAGATTTTACATAATATATGTTATATTAACGCTATATAATAATAATAACATTTATATAGCGCTTTATCTTAAAAGAAACTCTAAAGCGCTTTACAAGGTATGGCAAATCACATGATAAAACAAGACAAATTAACATTGGACATTTTAATATTCAAAAAAAAAAAAAAAAATCTTAAAATTATAACTCCAACTATAAAAATGTGAGAAACTTAAAAGCACTATAAATCCTGTTGATATTAATACACTTAAAGAAAGGCCTTTCTAAAAAGATGAGTTTTTAGTTGTGATTTAAAAATGTTTAGACTGGCGGCTGTTCGAAGCTCTACGGGAAGCTGATTCCAAAGTTAAATTCTAATATGACTACTGGTATTTTTGACCCATCCTACAGTCAGAACCCTGGAATTGCTAAATTCACAGTTTTGCTACACCCCTTTCTGCTTTTCCTAAATATGCATTTAGTTTTTATACTTTATCAGCAAAATTAAACAGAAGTCCTTTAAATGATAAAGACAATAATCACTGTAATTTTCACCCCACTAAGAAATCAAAATCCTTACCCCTTGGATCATGAAATTTACAGGCTACCAGTCCTTCTAAATATCTCTTTAGTTTCAATTTAATATCAATAACATTAAAGACAATGTATATTTATGGGACACTGTGCCAAATACAGTTTTCCAGACTTTTCTCTACAATGCTTTTAACTTAGGAAACTGAAATTTGATGTGTGGTTATCTAACGAGTAGATGCAGATTAATTATCAATTGTCACAGTGGAATTTTTCATCATGCAAGATCCTTATAATAATTACTGAAAAAATAAAAAGAAATAAGGCCATCACTTTACCTAGTTTCAAGATATCAAAACAATTAATGTCACTAAACAATAATATCTGCCTGCTCATCCAAAAATATCCAATTATAACTTTTTTATAAGTGACAGAAATATCAGTAGAATAAAGTTGTATAAGACCCTAGATAGAAGCGAAAATGACGTTGTTCTTAACACAGCAGTAGAACTCGATCTTTATATGCTTGATTGTTCAGAATACTGGTGGTGAGGTTGTTCGAATGAGGAGTTGTTGATGATAATACATTTTGTTGGCAAATGAAAAATTTAATGAGTGTTAGTGACAATCAATGACATATTTTCAACTAAAATTAAGAAAATGCAAAAAGTAATGTAATTTCAAAACTGGACAATGGCAATATTTATAGACATATTAAATTTTACTTTCCTATTCTTCTATTATATGATATTCATAATATTACATGAAAAACTTGACTTGGGGCTTGTAGGGTACATGTAGCAATACTGCTACTTACAGAATTCTTGCTTCTATTCACTCTACCTCAATTATTTTTGTAACATGTACAAAGTACACTTTTTAAGAGATGTACAGCCATTGTACATGACATCAAGGTAAAAAGTCTGCTGTAAACCCCTTTATGCAACAATGGTATTTTTTTGTCTTCAAAGGTTTATTTGGAAATTTAATAACACTTGCAAGTAGTGTTAGAATTATCAATAACTTAATTCAAATCTCATACAAAACAAATAAAATACCTTACTTGTTCCCTTCCAGACATTCCATAAGATGCCATATGATACACACAGTCTGCTCCTTGTAATGCTGCCTCTACCTCATAATTTTGAGCAATATTGCACTGTCAAATATCAAACACCATGAATATGTTGTGCAAGCCTTTGTCACAAAGTTTGAAAAATTCATTCACATGCGCACAATGAAGTTAGTTACTTTGTGTTGTAAAATAATTAAGCAACAAATTATTATTTTTTGAAAGATGAAGTTTCATAACTGCAATGGTGTGTGCATACAAATTGAATAATGCACATTACTGCATTATGAAAATTTGTTTACGCACACCTTTGCAATTATGAGACTACATCTTTCAAAAAAAAAAGAATTATGGTTTATATTTTATTACTTTTTAAAACTTTTTCTAATATATGCATTTATTATCTACATTTTAAAATTCCTGCCTAATCGCCTAATCCTCTGCATAAGTACTGATGAACGAAACAGTCATAGAACAGCTCCTATGATGTCATATCATAAAAGAAAAAAAAGTGCACACTGCTGAAAAAATATAATAATCCAAGTCTTTTAAATTGATTTTCAATTAAATATTATAAACATTAAATTATTAACAAAGTTGTACAATTTGTGTAAACTTTAAACAGTTCATATCTTTTTCAAATTTATCTAACTGTAAACAGCGTAGGTATAATCATTATAAGGTAGTAAACTGGTTCAGTCGATCATGTTGTCACTTCAAGAAATCGAACATACAATTAATGAGTGAAGAATTTTGAAAAATCCCACATTTGGATTAATTTCTTGTATGTGGTTAGATCAGAGGTAAGACCAAATTCTCTAGACATTGACCGAGGTGCTTTTACACTGTGTGAGATGGCAATCGGCAACACTGGAGATGCAAACACAATGCTCAGTAGTGTTCATACATCTAACAGATTTTAGTGATTTGGTCTTTACATAAATTTATAAGCAGATGTCATTAAAACTTTCTAATGACTTTTATAATTAAAGGACTAAAAAGTAAATGTAGATATTGAATATTAATTTTACTTAAATCACCATATAATAACTCAGTCATACCTCTATGTATCTTAAATTTTCTTTTATCTTTATGTAGTGCTCTCCCAAATCTGAGAGTTGCCTTGTGTATCACATAGTATCAGATTAGGAGCATTATCACTCTATTATTTAATGGTGTGTACCTTAATAAATGACATGCTTTCATGCAATGGCCATCTTGGTTCTATGATGTCCACTAGAATAACAGTCTTTCCAGTCTCAGCTAGTTTCTTCCCAAGATTGAATCCAGGATAGCCTCCACCTCCTGTGATTACATGCACCCTGTCTGCCATAACTGATAAATCTAAAAGAAAATCTTGAGTTTAGGCCAAAAATGTAAGTTCAATTGTAGCATTTCTGCTAACATCCGTGTCAAATTACAGTAGTTAATAGAAAATTAATTATATATTTTCTCAAACAAGTAGTAGCCAGTACAATAATCTTGAATTTGAACAAACTGAACATGCTTGCATATTAATATGAATAAAGTGCACCACTACAACACATGATACGCACATCAGATGTTTATTCATTATAAACAGATAAAAGTGCAAAACACAAAATCATGTCAACCTTAACTGGTCCAAAGATTGCACCAATATCTTTAATTTTAAGTCTTAAGTAAAATGAAGATTGTTCCTTGTAATGTAATTGCACATTGCAATTGACTTGTCAATATATCTCATGAATTATTCTGTAACCACAGAGATATTCAAAAAAATATTTTCATTTTATTACACATATTTAGATAATTTCTTTCACATGGTATAAATTACTTATTTTGGGTTGTACAAAGAAATGCCCCTGAAAGCCTTCTTACATTATACTCATTAATTAATCTTTAACAGGACAGATGTAATTTAGTTCTTATCAAAGTGATCTTTAAATCTCCAGCTTAACTCTGAAATACCATGGTTTACTTCCAAGGGGCTAATGAAATCTTAACTGAACATACAGATTAAACTGCTGAAACACAGGTTAAATGATCATTCCCAACAGACAATTCCTCCATTCTATGATGTGCGTGTTATCATTTTTGGTTTTTTGAGAAGAAGATTTAAATGAAGGGGGCATGGCTCTTCAAATGAACAAACATATATTCCCTTCACTCAAGGATGATATGTACCAAGTTCGATTGAAATTGGCCTGCTGGTTCTGGAGAAGAAGGCTAATGAAATTTAAATTGCACATACAGATTAATTGCTGAAACACAGCTCAAATGATCATTCCCACGAGACAATTCCTCTGTTCTGTGATATGCTTGCTAATTCTTTCCAATTTTTGTAGTACAATACTACACATATTTATATCATTAATGTTAGAAACAAAAGTATTCAAGGCTCTTGTAGAATTGAGAACCAAAATTTTAATATCAGTTGTTGAATTACAAGTGAGATACATATGGAACACCAAATTAACATAAACTCAAATAATAAAGAGATCTTTAATTATTTCAAGATATCAACAATTCATTTGATGCACACAACAATTCATTTAAAGATCTCTTCAAATAATTAATGATCTCTTCAATTCTGAATTATTACATGCATTAATTGAACTGACGATAGCATTAATTATTCTGCTGAATTGATGTGCACTACAATTGAATTGTTGCTCTCTTCAAATGAATTGATGATACTAACAATTGAATTTATGCACGTTATAATTCAAATGAAGAGGGCAATAATTATTCAATTAATGCGAGCATCAATTTAATTAGTGTGCACAATAAATAAATTATTGCTTTCTTCAGTTGAATTAATGATGCCATTTATTCATTTGATGCACACAGTAATTTAATTGTTACTCTCTTTAAATGAATTAATGATATCATTGATTCATTTGAAGCATGCAATAATTCTCTTAGAGAGAGCATCAATATTATTAGAGAAATCTTCAATTCAACACAACCACAATTGAATTAACAATCTCTTGAATTGTTGCTCTCTTTAAAACAATTGATGCGCGCATTAATTCCCTATACAAAAGCATTTTAAATTAATTAAAGATATCTTCAATTGAATTAAACAGATCATCAAATCATTTATACCGAGCTCTAAATTAATTTTTGCAAGCACTATTTCCACCACATTGATGATCTCGTCAATTGAATTAAATGCTTATCAAATCAATTATTGCTCTCATTAATTGAATTAATGCACACACCAATTCAATTGATGAAAGCATTAATTGAATTACTGTGCACATTAAATTAATTATTGCTCTCATCAATTCAATTGATGTGTGCATTAATTCAATTAATGGGAGCAATAACTGAATTGAAGCATGTATTAATTCGAAAGATGAGAGCAATAATTGATTTGATGCATGCATTAATTCAATTATTGCTCTCATTAATTGAATTGATGATATCTTCATATAATTAAAGATATCTTTAATTATTTAAGTTTATGTTAATTTGGCACTCCATCGATATATATATAGATATAGATATATATATACAGCACTCACAATTCTTCATTATATAAACAAGGCTAGTGCCATATTTTTGTTTACGTATAGATTGCTTGATAAAAAAATCATGTTTAAAACAAAATGTGATGTGATAAATACTAGAAACTATTTAATCACGTTCAAAATTAACTTGTAAATTAAAAAAAATTTGCTTTAAAGCAATATAAGCTGCCAAAATTGCAATTTTTTATAGTGGCATTAAAAGATGTTAAATGAACGTTGATATGATTGAAAAAAAGAACTGCATCGAATTTCCTCTCTTATGCATCGTTTACACACCTTTACGTGATCAAAAATATATTCCTCGACATTCCGTTTGACTCTAACAATGGCAGCTGATTAATCGTCGGCGACAATCCCGAAGATAACCGATGTCGACACGAATGATTCTGATGCTGATCGGGGTGGATCGGGTTGTATCCGGGTCATTAAAATATGGACGGCGAGGTGAGATAAAATTCTAGTTACCATCATTATTTTGGCATTGTTAACGATGTTGTATGTTTTTATATCTTTTTCGTCCCGAATTAGTCAAAGTCGGCTTTCTCCCTCACTTCGAACCTTTCGTGTCGGACATCTTTCGAGCTTACCGGAAATATTGCGCTTGCGCATTTGATTTTGCCGAATGAGTTCAACTTTAGGTCATTGCATACGGAAATAATGTCGGAAAAATTAAGGTACAGGAAGACTTAATTTCAACTGTCGAACAATTTTTACATTTAATGCAAAAAATACAACATGTCAAAAGTTTAATCGATAAAATAAGGTATTAGAAGGTAGATGTTACAAAATTTCGATTAAATTTTAGGGACCCCAAAATAACAATTTTGACAGCTTATATTGCTTTAAATGAAACTTTTACTGGTACATTTAATCTATGTAAACAAAAACATGGCATGAACCTTGTTTACAATACAAAGAATTGTGAGCTCTGTATCTCTCATGTAACTCAACAACTGACATTCAAATTTTTGCTGATCATTAGAAATGCCTTTGTTATGCATTTCAAACATTAAAAGTGGGAAATAACATTTGAAAATTTTCAGTTCAAATTGTGGCCCCTTTATGCTGTTATCGTGCGATTTTCAGTACACTGGTAACACATGAATCAAAGAAATATTTGTCAAAATAAGCAATGAAAGGTGACGTACAATCACGAAAAGTTTATCAGTATACTATCACAAGGGTTCATACTTAAAACACATGTATATAGTGTCATTTACATTTGATTTTTGTTTTAACGGGAGCATGCCCTGCCATGTGGCTGCACTCCGTCAATTTATAATGAGAAAATAAAAAACACGACTTTCACTTCAAACTCTGGCAAATGAAAGTTAAAGTATTTCCATGTCGAATCAAGTTTTGTTATTAAAGAATATACATACATGAATGGTTGAACCGAAGTCAAAGGTTAGCTACCGAAATCGCAAACGTAAAATTTTACGACAATTTTAATTAGTATGGAGGCCTTAATAATTGTTAGTATATCAAGATTTTTCAAGTATCAACTAAGATAACTTGACTTTTTATTATTGTTATACAATGACGACTTAAAATAGCATATCATTTATTTTACCGTGCGATTGTTGCAATGAACTTGCCGCCATATTGTTCCATAGCAACACAGAAATAAATGGTGGACCTCTCAATTATTTTGGTAAATATTGACAATTTTATGCTGTTTAGCAAAACTTGTACATCAACAGTAATTCATGCAAAGGCTGCTATGATTATTTCAAAAGTTTACAGTGTTTTAATTCAGCAATTGTATTATGTATCAACATTTTAAACCACTATTACCTTGACAAATACAGTATATGATACCCTTCTAGTTCTTTTAGTATCTAGACACTTTATCCCCCACCCCACCCCGAAGTGATATCATAGCGATGATATCTACATAACATTACCAAACGAATCTTTGAGTATTACACAGACTTGTGCGCAAGGTATGTTTTGAAATATTTCTTAATTTTCGGTGTGTGTAGTTTTACAGCTGAGGAAGTGAATCACGATGTATGACAGAGCTCCAAGAGATCTGGTGAAGACTTATGGGTCCACTTCAGGAAATGTTGGTCCAGGATCATATGATGCCTCTGCAGTGGCAAGATCTAAAGTCAAAGCTGGTATGTGCACATTCTGATTGATTTATTCAGTGCAGGGAAAACATTAGACAAATCCAGTACAATTACTAGATTTAGCTATATAGTAAAACTTACCTAACTAGGTAATATGTTGATGGTGCCACTGTTAGAGTAAGCACATGTACATGTGTGGAATCGCAAAATTACTTTTTGCAGGGGTTCCTTCACATGCAAATTTTTCCAGGGGGTATAGTAACATATTTGACGTAGATGTTAACACCTACCAGGGTTCGTACCTTGACATTTCAAAGGTTTGGAGGGATGACTTTTAAGATACAATTTTCCTTAATAATTGATTAGCAAAATGATTGAAAACAAAGGCCTGGAAATATATACAAATAGTATGGCCTTACCTCATCTAGGTTAATAATCACAACAACAATATGGAATAGAGAATCAAATAGTTACTAATGATTGGGTAATTGGCAGTGGGTAGAATTGTCGGCCTTAAACTGGCCAACCTCGGAGATAACTGTCAGCCTTACACTGCCCAACATCGGAGACCTTACACTGGCCAACCTCAGACTACCACTTATACTGTAGCCTTATTCAGGACAAACAGTACAAGTGACAGCCCTTCAACTGCTGTATACACTGTAAGCCTTATTCAGGAAGACACACTGTACACAACAGCCTGGTCACCAGACAGGTCATGAAGATTATTCCTGGTGCTTAATCTCTGCAGCTGGCTAGCCCATGAATGGCATGCCACTCCATCACATAACAACGTTTTAAAATCCTTTAGACCTTACTTGTACCATAAGTCCAGCCACTTCTGTAAGCTGACTATTACTTTACTGTCTCACTTACTGCCGTGTTTATAAACACATCTTCGCTGTGCAACAACCTGCACTGAACTGCATCTCAACACTGGAATACAGCTTTTATATACCTTTTTGTCACATGACCACACCACATCATTGATGTTTACATCTGAAACATTATGGCAGAACTTGAATGATCACACTATAAATTTCTGAAATACTACAATACAAACTATACTAAGGGCTAACACTTAGTATCTTACAACTGGAAGTGTATAAAAATAGGCAATACATATTGTACATACATACTGTACGTAAGTAAATACATACCATACATACATAATATATATGTACAACCAGTCATAAGGTCAAATGTTGTCAGATATGTTTCATACCAATTGTTAGACTCTTTACATACTAATTTTGACTGGATTACTCAGACTAGTCAACAGGAGGTGTTTACGCCTCCGAGGCACCTGATCCCACCTCTGGCATTGTTCAAGTGTCTGCGTTTGTCATACTCTTTATCTTGTATTTTTTAAGAGAATTTTGAGATTGATCACTATTTGTTATCTTCATTTTTCATTCCGTACAAGAGATCTGCCTTTCAAGTGAGTTAGTTGCCAGATTTGAAAATGATAGCATATTATATAACTGCAGGTGCTCATGACTAGCTGTGACATTATTTATTTAACAGATGGATATGCTCCATTTCTGTCCATGACAAGCCGAGAAACATTTCTAAATGTTAGTGATCAGGTTGTGGCAGCTCCAGGTCCAGGTCACTATGACCCTCAGGGTGCTCAAGATTTCATACAAGTAAGTACTTTGGGTATGTACTTATATTTAGCAGGATTAATATTTAGAGCCTATCACATATACAGGATCTACAATTTAGAGGCTTTTGCACTAATAATTCAAGAGCACTAATTTGTGTTGAAACTTGTATTAAAAAGTTTTTCATTATGCAGAGTAAACATCTCATCTTTAAACAGAAACTTAATTTGACTCATTAAATATCTTTACATACCAATTTTAGATCCATTAGTTAAAAGATGTCTTTATAAACAGACTACAAGAACAATATAAAATTATTCAAGGAACTTGCTCCATAGTACATTTTGATGTATTATTTATATTATCTATGACAAAATTCCTTACATTAATGCTCATTTATTATCCTCTCACTATTCATTGCGAGAGATTATCCTCTTGTAATGCAGTATGAGAGGGGATATATTAATGGTACTGTATGTGTGTTAGTATGTGTAACACTGAGTTTGTAGACACTCTACCAGCCACATTCTTTTTTCGATTTGATACTAAAATGATTTGATACTTTACATGTAGCTTTTTTATCAAAAGAGGAAGAACCCTATTGATTTTAGGGTCCAAAGGTCAGAGTCACTATAGGACTTTTATAGCTTGTAAACACTCATTGTGTAAGGATATGTCCCATCTTGCAGAGCTCTTATTACTTATGAAAACAGGCAAATATTGTAAGTTGTTTCTACGTGGTTCAGTCTATGATAAATTTCAGTTTATTCCATGATAATGTTTACTTTAGTATTGATGCCATAATAATGAGGTGCATCAATGCAGAGTATTTACTTAACTTTTTCAAGTTGTACGTTAGTCACAGAAATGGAAATTTGAATATTTCAATTTTCCCCCACATTTTGAAGTATAGCAGAAAAATATTGTATAAATGTGCTTTAGTCATGTAATTCATGGGCAGATGTTTCAGCCAATGAAATCACTGATGGTACAGAGTGTTTGATTGTATGCCTTATGCAGTCGTTCTCTACTCTCAAAGCAACTTTTGCTTTATTATGGACACTGAGCATGAAATATGCACAGAATTGCAGCACAAAAATTCCAATTTTTAAATGGACAATAACCTTCAATGATCGAAGTATTTATATTGAAGTCCAAAATACTTTAACAACATCTCAAAATACAATATATACATTCACTATGTGTTTTCTATTTAATTTCTGTTGAAATTCGTTCCTTGTCATTTGTAACTATGAAGACACATTTTGTTTCAATCTATTTAGATTTGGTTTTTTCAAGCTAGGGGTACTGAGGACCTATTCTAACCCAGGTCCTCATGGGGTTAGAAAAGATTGAATACAAGGACACACACAAATTCAAGAAAGGCAGAAATGAAGAACATTTCAAGCATAATAATGAAATTGTTTTTAGCTATAGGAGGCAGAAACTATCTAAATGGACCCTAATGAAATTGTACAGAACTATATTTTTTAGTCCCAAAATTTAAGGGGTTTGATCTCAGAATTTCCCCTGGGCTTGATATATTACAGGATCTTTGAATTGAAATCTTCTATAGATTTGTGAAGTTGAACTTGATATTTTACAGGATCTTCTATAGATTTGTGAAGTTGAAATTAATATATTACAGGATCTTTTATAGATTTGTGAAGTTGAAATTAATATTTTGCAGGATTCTTTATAGATTTGTGAAGTTGAACTTGATATATTACAGGATCCTTTATAGATTTGTGAAGTTGAACTTGATATATTACAGGATCCTTTATAGATTTGTGAAGTTGAACTTGATATATTACAGGATCCTTTATAGATTTGTGAAGTTGAACTTGATATATTACAGGATCCTTTATAGATTTGTGAAGTTGAACTTGATATATTACAGGATCCTTTATAGATTTGTGAAGTTGAACTTGATATATTACAGGATCCTTTATAGATTTGTGAAGTTGAACTTGATATATTACAGGATCCTTTATAGATTTGTGAAGTTGAACTTGGTATATTACAGGATCCTTTATAGATTTGTGAAGTTCACTATGTAGTCATTATTACTAGTTTGATAAATATACATGTTAATAAATAGTCAACAACTAATAACTACAATGAGCTGTCAACAAAATAAATTTATTTTGTTTTTGTTAAAAGATGTAAAAATAGAGTGGATACTGAGAACCAATGAAATAGAATTGTTCATGACTATATATGTCAGCACAGATGTCAATTGACTATTATTGTACCACTTATTAGTTCTTATTCATGAATACAACAAACATTGCATAAGTCCTGACAGCTTTAAATTTTAATTATGAAGTACACATACAGTGTCATAGGGTTGTTTTAAACACTGTCACAGTCAAACACTTGTTTTTGAAATTTTGGATGATATCAAAATTGCTTAGCTTAATTCTTCATAATCTTGTACTAGCTTCATAGTCACTCCTGTATATATTATAAGAATGATGCTTGATGGACCTTCAAAATATAGAATAAGTTGTATAAAACTATGATTATATAATTTTATTTTCATTTCAAATACTTCCAAATTATGTTTCTCAGGGAGGAAAGACTTTGGCCAATAAATCTAAGAGATTCATGGAACAAATTCCAGAGAACCCAGGCCCAGGGACATACAGCACAGAAAAGTACACTGACTTCAGGTCTAGCAAATCTGCCCCAGGTAGTTTACAGGGCAAAAGTAATGCTGGAAGTGTAAGTATCACAAGTACATGCATATACTGTGGTTTCAGTAATTTTCCTGGGCATCAAATTCCATGGATTTATCAAACACAATTTTTTTTATAGGTCATTTCATATGGAAAGATATTTATATGCTCTTCATTTATAAGCAGTATTGTATTTCATTGAATATTTGATTTCATGGTTTGGTACAAAAAACATTCATTGAATACTAATGAAACTGTTGTACCCTAAACCTGTTACCTTCCCTCTGAATGTGTATAATTACACAACCAATTGTCTGTTGTTCACTCTAAAATGATGTAATGTAAAACTTCTGGTATACAAAGCTGTTGTTTGATTATATTGAAAAATCTTAGAGACACCATTTTCAAATGCTTAGTACAATATTTATTCATGACATGGTTTGTGTGTCAGACAACTTTTATACCCATCAAAAATAAACTTTGGATGAAAATACTCATGTTGGAGGGGACAAAATGAGAACCAGAAATATATTGATAGTCATTATTTCTGGAGTAAAGTGAGACAACATTGACTGGAGTTAAAATTATTACTGTGTAATAAAGAACTTATAAAAAAAAATTTAGATCTTTAGACACATTTTTCAAAAAAATGGTTAGTTTTGTAATTTACCTATAGTGTATACCTTCAGCGCAAATCTCTCTCAATAAAAAAAATACATTATTTTCTTCATATACCAACACCTTCTGCAGATGCAGACATATACCTTTTAAAATGAAGTATTGTCCACATTTTTTCATTCAGTTAAGTACCTGGTACTTGTAATTTGTCAGATGTGAGGATGAGTTTAAGTGATGATTTGTGAAAATTTACACAATACAGACTAGTGTATAGGTTTCACTCAAAAGATTTAATTCATATGACTAGTATGTTGTTTTATGCAATTTTACAAGTTTGTTTGCAAGGCATTGAAACACATTTTAATATGATTTTACAGTTAGTGAGCAGCAGGATAAAATTTCACAGAAAACCAGAGGCACCCTCAATTCCCATGCCAGGTCAAGCCTACGGGTATGAGGAATGTGAGGATGGAACACTGAAGAAACAGGGTGCTCCTGACAAAGATAAAAGTATAGGACCAGCTTTCTATAACCCAACCTCAGTAAGATTCAGTTTTGTTATATATAGTTATTTTTCATTGTTTTACTTACCATGCAGGAAAAAAAAAATTCTGTTGTAAGTTTGAATCCAGTATAAGCATGTTTCTAACTAACATGTTTACTGTGTATAAGAATGAATTCCTTGCTGAAGAACAATCTTGTTGCAACTGTAATGAGATGTATGTCATGTGAATGAGTCATTTTATCCATCTGTCTTAAAATCTTAGTTTCATCTTAAAAAGTAGAAAAAAAATGTTAACTGCAGGATCCTACAAAAGCGACCAAGTCTTACAAGGGTGTCCACTTCAGTAAATATGCCTCCAAGCGAATGGACCTCAGTAAGGGAAGGATGGGTCCAGGCCCAGGAGACTATGAGCCATACACTGGTATACAGAACAAAGTAGAAAACCTCAATGCTGCAGAGGAGTCACAGAGATTTGAGGCCAGGATTCCTAGATACCATGAGGCTATTGTCAAGGATGAGGAAAAGAAAGTATGTTACTCAGTAGTTTGCAGGAGTTGCTCAGTAGTTTGCAGGAGTTGCTTCCCTTTTACTACTAACCTTAGCAAATAAGCAAAGAGATGTATATTTTCAACACTATTTTTAGGCTATTCCTGGACCAGGGAAATATGAAATGAAAGGAGGATTTGACCCTGAACCCCCAAAAGTCAACACAGAAGGGATAGAAGTGGAACACCCACCATTTATGTCACAGTCCAAGGTTTGTTGTGCACCCAGTCATGATCATAAACTGAGTGCATATTTATGTATAAGCTGCAGTCTGACTTAATGTTCTATAACTACTTTATATGAATTATGACCAAGGACCTTTTGTTGTTTATTGATAATGGAATCAGATAGATATCTGTATGCATATTAAAAGTTGTTCATATCTTGATTTCAGAGATTTACTCCCATTAAAAAGACCCTGCCTGCCCCTGGTACCTACAATGATCCCCGAAATGCTCTTGATATTTTGAAGAGAACAACAGGACTGAAGAGGTCTCCTTTTGGACAGACATCAGTGAGATTTAATCCAGAACCACACACAAAAAAAACACCTGGTATACATAATTCAATATGATAAATTCACTAATATATACAGTCAAACCTCATTATCTTGAGCTTGTCTAAGTTTTATGGCCCCATGGCTTGTTGTCTGTCTCTTTGCATCTTTAATCTTGATTAAAACTGATGAACTGTGTAAGATATAGACATGATGTGTGATGATTTGAAAGGCCAAGGTCAGAGCATTATTCAAAATAGAGTGAAGACTAAATGTCAAGGTTAAGGATCAGTTTTGCCACATCAGGCTGTGTTTGGGCATAGTGCTTCACAAACACATCTAGTTTTCTGTTGGTTGGTTGTTTGGTTTTAATTTTTTTTTTAAACAGTTCTGGATCACACAACATAAGCAAAATGTTTTCAAGATTTATCTTAAAAGTATACAATCTAAAGTTATCAAAATTATTTTCTTCAAGAGTTGGGATTCCCCCAAACTGCCTCAGATACAGAACAATGTAGAGTTCAAATCATACAGAAATCAAGCAGAGTCTATCATTGTCAATATGACATTTCCCCAAAACAGCAGTTACATTTAAAAACAATCATCAATCTATGAAAAATTAAATTTGAAAACCTTATACCTTAGCAAAAAAATCCAAAAACATGATTATAACTTGCTTCATGCACATTTTCTTCCAAATTAATATGAGGAAGAGAATATCTTTCAGTACAATAAAGTTATGTCATCACAATCCACATTATCACTTGCCTACCACAGATTACAAAATTTAACAAGGAGATGCGTAAGAGTGAAACAATGAAGTTGATGATTCTTGTGGAGTCTCTGGTTGTAGCTAAATTCAATCAATTCACAGTAAACACCTCAGGTTTTCCATCCAATAGAAAGGATAGTAGGGGATTATCAAATAATTTGTTCCAGGTGGAGCAATGCAGGAATGATGGAAATTTCACTGCTAAATAAACCTCAGATTTAGTGTTAATCAAAACATTAATTGTCTATTCAGATTTTTTTCCCATCTCTTTTAGTAATGTTAATGTATCATTATCTATTCTTAGAGAAACCAGGATGGGGGTTCTGCATTTAGAATTGACTATATTTTCAGGTATACATATTCTCAGAAAATGCATCAACATGTTTTTTGACAATTTTATTTAGTGATAAATATTAAAAGAGAAAAAAGAATTCAATAAGAATCACGATAGGTTAAAGTAATTATATTCACCAGATATTTTGTGCCCAGTTTTCAAGTTCACATAATATCCAATTAGTAAAGTTATAATGAGGAATTTTGAGGTAATCTTTGGGCAATTTCACTGCAAGATGGAATTGGCCTGTGACAGTAATGAAGATTCACAGATAAGGTTTCCATTATTTTTTAATGCTACAAACAAAGGAGAAATTTGACACCCAACCTTAAATGTCAGGGTTTTTCTCAACTATAATACAATAACACAATCTTGATGAAGCTAGTGCTCCATCAACCTTTCAGTCCTCATAAAAAAACCCTCATAAATTCCATGTCCCAGAGATGTGCATCACACAATTTTTTGTCTGCCCAGATGCCTGAGACATTAAAAATTGTCAGGCAGTTTTTATGAGGGGTAAATGGGGGTCTGAAAAATGTCACCCCCAGTGTTAGCCAGGCCATATGATTTCTCAGACTGGAGGGAACCCTCTATAACTCTATACAACTATGGTTTCAGCCATATGGATTCCCCCAGTGTAATTGTAGTTTATGTGTTTTCTGGTATTTTGTTCCTTGACAGTCTGACAGACTAGGTTATTGTGAAATCTGAGCCATATCAAGATAATGTCATTACATGTATTATGTGTGACAATATTTCTCAGAAATTTGGATTTTTAGTCTTTACCATATGCTAGTCTTTTCCGTCAGTAGGACCTCTTTCCTCTTTATTTTCCAGCAATACCAAAAGAATTTAAGTTTAGACTTTACTATATTTCAAGAAATAAATGTTTTCATATTATATGGATATATACAATGGAATCATGGGGTAGTATGTATTATTGGCAAAGTCATATGCAGAAATTTCCACATCTATTGTTTTTATATCCACCAAATAAAGAATCTAGACATTAATTGTATTAATATTTTGTAATTGTATTAATATTTTGTAATATATGTTTTCAGTTGAAAAGTTGTTGCTTTTATCAAGGAAAAAAAAACATCATAGATCTGTTACTGAAAAAACATTTGTAAATGTGAAGATAAAAGTATGTTTGTTGTTAAAAATCTTCACAGCATTGCAGAAGATCTTCAGTTTTGCAGAGTCTTATTTGGACATTAATTGTTTAAAAAGTATGCCAGTTATATTTCTATAGAAAATTTAATACTGAAATTCACAAAATTTGTCTAAGGATAATTTTGCAGAAATAAAATATGAATGCTATTCCAAAACTCTGTAACTTTCATCTTATTGTGCAGTGTGAACAAAATTAGTTCAAAGAACCTTGAAATCTGCTTAAGACATAAACAAATGTCATTGCATTTTGAAATTATTCCATCTTCCATTTTAAAGCATGGAAAATGAGTCATTTCTGAGTGATCTAGGACACTTGTGATAAATTCTCATTATTTCCCCACCATTTGGGACTCGCTGGATCTCAGACTCATCAACTCATTCCTCTGTGTGTTGGGATTCACACTACTTGGTCATGCAGTGTCTTCAAGATGTCAAAGAGTTAATTGCTGTTTTAATTTCTTTTTTCAGTTATTTCTCTCAAATGTCAGATCTAAGTCATAGGCCGACAAATTTAATTTTTAGGAATTGAATTTTCTTTTACACTTCTTTTTATTAGTTTCATTTATGAATTATGTGTTGATTTTCATGTGTTTGAGTAAAAATGTTGTAAGTATAGATGTTGGAGATTATTACTTTGAAAAGCTAATCTGTTCAACTTATTGCATGTGGATTTTAACATAATTCACATTTGAAGGCCTTTGGTGATGAAGCAAGAGAGATCTAGTTTCTTATTGCAATTAATCCATTATTGTATATAGAAGGAATGTTAAATCATGATTACACTATGTGGAATTAGTGCATCAGCCTTATTGCACCTGCAAATATCAAATGCTCTGATGTTGACTTTTAGGACCTGGTGCCTATAACCTGACTGGTATGGGATCAGACAGCATGAGGAAAGCCTACATTGAAAGTACCAGGAAAGGTGTGTTTGGTACCACCTCAGTAAGAGTGAAATCAATCACAAAGAAGGATGAAACAGAAGTACCAGGTCCAGCTCACTACCAGGTCAAGGAGAAGCCATTCCAGAACCGATACCAGAATCTGACATCAACCTTCTCATCAGTGACAGCCAGACTCAGTGAACCTCCTACCATAATCAAGGTAAAATACCATGGTTACTATCATGAAGGTGTGGCTTATAAACAACAGTATACTAAAGCAAATGTGTTGTATATATAACTAGCATAATCCAAGTGTGAGTTATAAACACCAGTATACTAAAGCAAATGTGTAGTACAGTTAATTATCTGTATCTTGAAGTCAGGGGGTCTTTGACAAACTTTGAGATACCCAGGGGTGAGATATCCAAACTTCTTTCAGTTAGTTTCATTGACTTCCTTTATGTTCGTTTACAATCATTTCATACACTACAAGTAACAAAGCACATTGTCATCTGTTATTCGTATTCGACTAATACATGAATTAAAATAATAAATGAATGGCAATAAATTCAAAAAAAAAAAAATTTCATTGATTTTATCAGTAAATCATTTGACTGTACACATCTAAAATACAATGACAGTGTAGATACCATGCTTACGATGTTGACTTCCAAGTTTGAATGGGATATAGCTTTTGTAATGTGGTTAAAGAATCTATCACATAAGAAATGAAAAAGATGAATTTCTCATTCCTTGTATAAAGATGTTATAGTCAACATATGTACAGCACCATTGATTGCATTTTTGTTGTAAAATTGTGCACTATATATATCAATTAATGATAATAATAATTTTATTTTTTTTAAAAGTTAATTGAGTACAGTGTTTTATATAGCATAATGTACACAGAATATTTATAAATACAATCAATACAGCACATGTCATATAGCATTATAAAATAACACAATAGTCATACACTAAAAACAGTACAATGTCTTACAGATGTATCTATTGATATGGCAAACCAAGAATATCACTAGAACACAAATTCTGTCATTGTCACTGAAGATTTGTTACATAGCACTGGATAAACTGGAAATCACTGCACATTTCTGTCATTATCTCTGTCTCTTAAGAACTGTGGGATATAGATGTGCTGTAGCATTGTAGATGATTCTTCCTTCGTACTAAGATGATGTTCTATTCTCTGAAGGCCAGGAAAAGGTCTTTATGTCATCTTTGAGACATATTGTTGAATGATGAGAATTTTTTTTGTATCCCACCTTTAGCAAAAAGTGGGGGATATCAATTTGAGTCTGTCCATCTTTCAGTGTGTCCATCATTCTGTCTGTTACACTTTTGTGCTTGAAAATCCTTAAGGTTTCACAATAAAATTTCATACAATAACTCTTTATGATTTGAAAAATGCTCCAATTGAATTTCAAGTGAAAAGATCAAAGTTCAAGGTCAGACAATCATATGTTACGTAAAATGGTTTTCAGATGTTGATTTTAGTGTTCTCTGTGCTTATAAAATAACACTCAATGTGATGAATCTCTATAACCTAAGACCTCAATAAATTTTGAAATCAAAGGGTGAAAGGTCAACACCACAATTCATATAAGATATTGTTTAACTTTATACTGTAAAACAACCTCCCTTTCTTCTTACAACTGGTGACTAGGGATTTACTTTTAAGAGGAGCAATCAATGTTTTTATGCCCCCATAATTTGAAAATCGGGTGCATATAGTTTTTAGTCTGTCCGTCTACAAACTTTTTAACTTTGAATGGACGGTGATAGGGCTTCATATTTCACTTGTGTATCCTTTGTGAGAAGACCTTTATTTTGATACACCGTGGGGATCTGGGTTGTTAGAATAGATCCTCAGTACCCCTTGCTTGTCGTAAGAGGCGATTGAATGGGGCACGGTCCTTCAGATGAGACCGCAAAAACTGAGGCCCCTTGTCACAGCAGGTATGGCACGATAAAGATCCCTCCCTCCCCACCAAGCATAGGCCTAAATTTTGCAGCCCTTCACCAGCAATGATGATGTCTCCATATGAGTGAAAAATTCTCAAGCGGGTGTTAAACAATATATATCAATCAATCTTTATTTTGATACCAAAATGCTTGACTTTTTTGATACAAAAATGTTTGACCTTTTTGATACCAAAATGTTTGACCTTGTGACCTTTACCTTGGGGTTTGACCTTAAAAATCATATATGATATAGCGGAGTGTTATGAAAACATTAAACAAAAAAGTAGCTGCAGAATTGTAGCCCTCTGATAAAATATTGGGACAGATCTGTCCCAGTATTTTTTCAGTGAGCTACATGTCAGTTCTGCAGCTAACAAAATATTGGATATGTTTATTTAAGAAATAAATTATGAACTGCGATGCTTTACTCTGACATATTTCATGAAGTGCAAAAGCACTTCATGAAAAGTAACCCAACATAAAGTCACATCATTAAAACAGATTAAAAACTACACTTAAAACTGTTTACCTGTCACGGGTGAATGATAAGCTTCAATTAACTACACACACATTAATGACATCAGGTGATAGAAAAATTACATATACTCGTATCATGATAAGAAGAGACAAGCCAGGGTGTTTTAAAAAGCATATTTAAAATAAATATCTAGTAACAAAATATATTTGAAATAAATTATATTTACAGATAATTATTTCTCAGCTAAATATTTATGATTTCTGATAAACAAATAGCAGTACAAGTTCTCTTTTTGTGAGAGTAGTATAATGAGAGGTAATAAAGTGAAACTGACATTAAAAATTTTTAAACCAGTCCTCAACTAAAGCCCCACCCCAATCCTTCAATTAAGCTATCCAGTAAAACTGACATCCCTAGAAATTTCATATATACAGAATAAACAAAGAAATGCAAATTATCTTTTGAAAGGCTCAAACCTCAAGAATATGTATGCAAATGACTTTTCAATAGTTAGAGATCAAGCAGGAAAATAACTATTAAAGCAGTGAAAAAACATGATCCAAGTTCAATGATATTTTTACATTTAGTTGCACTTAAAATGCATCATCTTCTCGGCTTCTTCCTGTTGCCATTTCTAGAGTGTTCTATCCATCTTTTAATGGGGCGTGTATGGGATATGCTTGCAGACATCAGCAACCATTACGGTATATTAGTGTACTTTTCACTGGCCAAATGTGAAGTTGTGTAGGAGTAATGTAGGCCTCAAAAGGAAATATTTTTCATTGAAATTGGGAGAACACAGTTGCAGTTGCAATGAGGCACATAGTCAAGTGTTGCTATCCATCAAGCATACTTAAGGTATTAGTGTAATTGAAGTAATGTGTACCATTTTTACAGCATTGAACTTTTAACTCAGTTCAAAATATCACAGAAATTCTAAGTCTTTCTGTCACATGAATAACTTTATGAAATCGACTAGAAGTTCATTTAATCAATTGTTCTTCCCAATATCTAATAGAACACCATCCATCATTTTTTCACACTTTCCTTAGGATTTTTGATGGAGTATGTCATATTCAGCTGTGACTGTCTTCCATTTTAATTTCCCAGGATGTTTCTTGGTGTGATAATTTGGAACCTCATTCAGAGAAGTCACAGGTTCCACAAAGTAGGATTGAGACAGAGTAGTGTGGATTGTTTTAGTCATCTTCATTGTAATTACAGAGAATGCATGAATCTGGCATTCCTATTTTGTTACATAAATATGTTTTTTAGATGTTAAATACCACTTTCAACATTCCTTACCATTTTGAAGTTTGATATATTTGCATGTATATGTCAAACAATAACTGGAGGTGTTGGTTGGTTTTTTAGGTCACCTGATTAAACTCAGGTGACCTATTGCAATTGGTCTGTGTCTGTTGTCTTGCATTAACAATTGAACATTTTTAACTTTGTCTTGATAACTACCATTCCAATTCTTTTCAAATTTGGTATGAAGCATCTTTGGGACAAGAATGACATAAAGCATATATTTCAGGACTCCTGCACCCCTGGGACCGGGCAAAAACTGCCAAAATGGACCAATTTTAAAAAAATCTTCTCTAGAACCACACATGTTTAAAGAAAACTAAATGCATAGTGATGTACAGCAGGAAGGCCTCTACCAAATTGTAAATTTCATGATAAACTTGGTATATAAATTTATAGTGTATATTTGTAAAATGTTTAAATAATATCTTCTTCAATGTTATTGATACTAGATTGAAACTAAATAGTTATTTAGAAGGAGTAAATAGTCCTTTACTAAAATTGTAAATTTCATGATCCTAGGGGTAAGGGTTTAGTTCCAAGCTGGATTCAGAATTATTTTAGTGATTGTTGTGTTTATCATTTGAAAGACTTTTTGAAGTTTGCTAATATGCATCTTTGCTAGCCAAGGGTCTGTGATCCACTCTGCTTCTGTACAATCCCTGGATGCATTAGCATGATTTTCGTGTCAACAATTTCTTGCATATGATTGGATGAAGGTTAATGTCCTGCATCTAATCATATAGCATGTTACGTTAGATCACATGCAAGAGGAAGGAATGTATAAACAATTAGTCTTGGTCTTCAAAACTCTTTGATTTAATAAGATTTTCAGAGAGTCTCAAGATTGAGACTTTGTAGAGAAGCGGAGCTAATCGTAAACCCTTGGATAGAGAAGATGGTTGATATGGTATGAAAACTAAATGCATGCTTAGAAAAAGCAGAAAAGGATGTAACAAAATTGTGAATTTTGCAACCCCAGGGTTTTGACAGGTCAAAATTAGTCATTTTGCATTGATGTTATATATATTATGTACAGTCTTTCATCAGTATAGGTGTTTTTGAAAGCATTCAAGTTATAAGAACACGTCTTATTTTATATTTGTACATTTGCTGAATATTAGAATTAAGCTTAGATATTCAGAACAGGAAATATTTTATAAATTTCATAGCCCTTAGAACAAGTGCTACCTTTAACTAATATTTAGGTGAACGATAAGGCCTGTAGGCCTCTTGTTTTTATGTCCCGTTGAGAATTTTTCACTCACATTGAGACATCATCACCTATAGGTGAAGTACCAAATATTTAGACCTATGCTTAGCACTCAGGGCTGTAGGAGAGGGGGTTCTTTAATGTGCCAATGCCTGCTGCAACATGCCCGGGGCCTCTGTTTTTAAGGTCTGTGATGCTGAGCATTTGGCAAAGAAGCAGTCACTATCTATGTTTAGGTCTTAAGTTTGATGTGGCACAAGCAGGGCTCAAACTCATGACCTCCCAGTTAAGGAGCTGTAATTTATTTCAAAATGTTTGTTGTTTCTTTTTTTTCATATTGAGGGAAGTATATACTTTCAGTATATAGCTACTTAACAAACTTTTCTCTATGTCTATTATTTTTTATTTGAGAAGACAAATTTGAATTCACTTATTCATTTTTAGAATTTTATAATCCATTGAAGATGTTAATAAACATATTTGCTCTCAACTTTGTGTACAATTCCAATATCAATGAAAAAGAAAATTTACAGCATTCTTATAAACAATTAATTAAAGGTAGACAATATTTCATTAAAATGCAGACATTCAACAAAAACCAAACCTATAGAAATGGTAAACTTGTTTAAAAACCACAGTTCCCATGATGCTAAAAATGTAACCCTGGAGCCAAATTCCAATTATCTATCATTAAGAATACTAACAAACTTGAAATTTACATGGGGCAGGTGCAGTCTGTTGGGTACATTGTGCATAAAATGCTGGAAAGGCTTGTGTACAGGAGACTGGCTGGTCCATTAAAGGAGTTGAAACCTGCTTTAACAAGTTTCCCTGTCTACTAGAAATTTAAGTTGATAGGTAATGGTCAAGTACAGGAGGTGCCAGTGTGGAGTGTGGTTTATTCTTGTACAAGTTGCTTTGTCTGTCAAAATGTCTGCATGTATATCAAAAACCAAAATATTCATTTATTGTTTGAAATTCATAGTTAGTGTCACTATCTGCAGATTCTCCCTCTCTTTCTAATTTCACATGATAGAGATGCTTATGAAAAATCAAACTCTTCTTGATTGGAAGATGATAAATTCTAAACAATTTTTGGGAATCAATAGATCCTATATATTTTAAAGAGTAATATTTACATTCACTGAATCTTTTTTCTTATATTTCTTTTTAATTTGCTTTTATCATAGATAATGAATACATGTTTGTTGCAAACTAGTTTGATCCAGTTTTTTAGTACAACCCTCAGATGAGGACAACAGACTATAAAACGGATATGATGATGATGATGATACCACCACCTGTCTGCATAACCATTACCAAATATGGAACATTGTCAAGGTCTAAGGGTGCATTGGCTGTTCCATTTAAAGCAAAGAAATGGTCAATGATATGATATTTCAGTACTTAAATCTAGTTTATATTTTTAAAAAAATAATAATAAATAAAGATATAAATATAAACAATAAAATGTCTTTGTTGTTTTATTGGGTGTTGAAGGTAGCAATTATTGCAGAAAAAAATTACATAAACTGCTTACACAGGTTATGATTTTTTTTTCTGCAGTGCTAGCTACCTTCATCACCCAATAAAACAACAAAGAAAGCATTTTATTGTATAAATATTTACATAATCAGTAGTAATATACACCTGTAACATTAAAAAGTGTATGCACTCAAAAATTGCAAAAAATTTTCAGTAAAAGTAAATGGCCTGTGTTGTCTTTATCTTTGGTCAAAGCTGGTGTCCGCCCTGTTGCATCCAGAATCCCTGTGCTCTCTGTTGTTGCATATCAGTCCATTTTATTGATGATTCTCTCATCCCATTCTTGGCTGCTGTCACAACAGTGGGGTCAAACACACAACAGACCAACACAGGCTTACTGCATTTAAAGAAGACTGGTTAATTCCTTATTTGTAGATGGAATCCATCTGATACAGAATTTGATAAGAGGGACTTGTCTGGCAAATTGAATCCTTCACAAAATCCAATCAAACAAGGAATATTTATGAAATAGTTTGTTGGTATGTATTGCTCTGCAGTGTAGGTCCTGTCAGTCCCTTGGTGATGTATATTCTTTTGTTATTAGATTTTTTCCTGCAATCTTAACAGTATCAGGGACTGGACAATTTAATCAGGCTTTTCATTTGTATATCTCAACAACTTTGCTGCTAGGATCTCACATAGAATGTGATTTATTAGATACCATGTTCATTTCTCACTCTACCTTAGTGATGACCAGTGGTCCAGAAGTTGAATTTTGTCTTTTGATTTACCAGGATATAATAAGTACAAGTGAAATATTTTTACAATATCGGCTTTGTGTAATTTACAATAAGTTATATCTCATCTACTGCAATCTCTTCACAACCAATGCTTTAAAAAATCTAGACAGCACTATCAAATGCCCCCAATCTTGACATTTCATAAATATGTATTTTCTTGGGGAAAATGACTCAGTTGTACTGATAGCTGAGAAATGTTCTATGTATTGTTTCTTTTAATTCTGTGAAATTTGGTTATGCAATATCTATGAATCATGGAGCCTTTTCCTATTTATTTTGGGTGGAATTTGAGACAAATTGCTGCTGTCCTAATAGTATACTTTATGTAATCAGTGGAGATGTTGCACTAGGTATCTCTTCTCCATGGGGATAATATTTTTAGGGCATTTAGCAAAAACTTTTAAAATGTGCCCCATCTTGTGATCAAATTTGGTTTGTTATTTGTTGCAATAGTAAATGATTCCTGAAGGTGCTAATTGACATGAAAGCTGGGTTGCAGTGGCAGACAATTGGATTATTTACCAGCTTCTGAAAAATGATATCATCAGACTTTTTTTTATGCTCTTGTAGTTTTTATGACTTGGCAATCTCTTTTTGTAGACTATGATGAGAGATACAAATTTGTATTGTAGCCATGATACTGTAAATTTTCAAGTTTATTTTGAAATCTTGACACATCTAGCACTATAAAAACCATAAAATCTTATGTTATCTAGGAGCGTCAACCACTGAAATACTATAACAATCTAGTCAGTATTTTTCCCAATGTTTATGGAAGGACAAGTCAATGATCAAATAGAACATTACCTGATAAGCAAAGATAAAATCAAAATTTAAAAAAGTTTTAAAAACAGACATATCAAGTCTTTGTGTAAAACATATATGTTGACTTTGTTCAGGTTTTTAACTAAGTCTGTAAGTAAATACAGAATGATGGAATTTCTTATCAGTCCTGTGCCTGTGTACGTTTAAACAGCAAAACTAAAATACACACAAGACATAGGGATAGTTTGACACAATTTTGTACACAAACCACTCCGCCCTATGAAAATTTAATGCATATCAAGTTGAGTTTGTTTTTCAAGATGACAATTTCCCTTCTACTGCCAAACTCACTAATGTACAAGTTGCATGGTCAAGGCACTTCATTAGAAAGTTTTCTTAGACAAACTCATAGGACCCCAAATGTTAGGCAGCCAGTTTATATGTTCTTATATAATTGTGTTTTGTTTGCAAATTATGTTTTGGTCATTTTTATCCATTATTGATCACTAGATGAGGTATGTTCAGTGCTCAAGAGTTGTGTAATCTTGGAAACGTCAGAGTGGGATTAAACCATCTCCTTCAAGTACCCTCTTTTTTGGCTGGTTTCTTTTGAAGATGTTTCTGTTAAAGGACTACTGGTTTAGGTTAAGGGCCAATTCAAAAGTTTTACTGTATCAACTAGGTCAGGAAAATTGGAAAATTAGAAACATCTCTTGTGGGACTGAGCATGATGACAACTTATTTTTTAAAATATACATCCATTGCAGATCTTTAGAATTGAATTTTTTAATTACTGAATATCAATGAATAAAGAGTATTGATTTAAACTTTTTAAAGATATTAGCAGCATGCACTTGACACAAAGATTGCTTATGACAGAATCATCAGAACTAATCGTAAGGGCATTTTAAAAATGCACACATGCATCTTTTACACACAACACTTTTAGTATATATATTTATGTTGTGTCAATGTGTGTGATCTCATGTGACTTGACTATTACATTATTGCATCTAGTAATTGAAATTGGAGAAGTAATATGGATGTAAAAAGAGAACTCAAATCATATTAACACTGTCCTTTTGCTTCTGTTTGTTATTATTACACATGATTGTAGGAGATGCCCCCACCTGGGTCCTATGAAGTTGCCAAGTCATATCAACTTTCTCAACTTAACATGGAGAAGACCAAGCCTAGGACAGATGAGGCAAAGAGAAAGCATGGCTCCTTTCTCTCCGCAGCTTCCAGATTTGCCCCACCCAGGGACATGGTCAACTCCAATACTGAAGCAGACTTCCCAGGTAAGAATCCAGATTTACCTTGAATAGAGTTAAGACAGTTGAATCCCATATCAGCAAGTCAGATTGATTAGAGTCCTTAACCAATTTTAGCATCCTAGACTTTTGAGTGCAATATTATCATTATACACTGCATCTTCAGCCAGTAAAAACAGCTAGAATGTAGCATATTAATTACTGCTGTAATTGAAAAATGTCTTCTCCTTATTAACGGTACATTTTCAATATTTGTGGAATTCTCAAGGAATTAAACTGTCAATTACCAAAATTAGTAGGAGGGAACCCTTCAGAAAAAAATTTGGTTTATGTGAAAACCTTATTCAATCAGAAGTCAGTTTTGCTTACATCCTGTTTAATCCCAAGTTACATTACTTGAATTTGCAAGATTAGGATTTTTTGCTCATAATTTTTTATTAATCTAATCTGGTTATAAGATTGTGGAAATCTGTGCTTCTTGGCCGATGAACCTCATGTAGACAAAGTGTGTCTATATGGACCACTTAGCAATTAGATTATATCATCAGAATATATATACAGTTCATGTATATCTATCTATCTATGTATGTGTGTGTGTGTGTGTGTTTATATATATATATATATATATATATATATATATATATAAAGGAATATTTTCTGTACATTATTTTGGTCAATAATGGCTGCTAATAATAGATGACAGGGGGAGGGACCCTTCACTTATCTTTGATGCTGTTAAAATGTCAAAGATTAAAATTCTATGAAAAAAAACACTTTGGTAATAAATGTTACACCCCATACTTAAATAATGTGTATCAAGCATATCAGGTACATGTGTTTCAAATGTATGGGTTTTCAGAATATCAAACCATCATGTAAATAGCAAAATGAATTGTTTGCATAAATCTTGTAAAGCTTTTTAAAAACTTCATTGAATGGTTTTTCTGGTATTTGTCACGAATTGTTTATTTCTATTCATCAGTTTCATAAATAGTTTTGACAGAAAGTTTGTTTGTTACCCAAGTGAATACACATTTATGCCATAACTGAATTTCTTTTAATTTAATAATTCCAATTCATTACTTTTAAGAAATTACCACAAAATATTTGGCATGCCCCCTAATTAAATGAAATATTACATAACATAATTCATTACTTTGTAGATTAAGGTATAGAATTTTTTCCTAATATAGTTATTTGGGCAATTGACAATCTAATCGAACTCTTACATATAAAGAATCTGATAATTCACCAAAGAATTATCGCTTACCATCATGAAAGATCAAATTATGGGGAATAAATGGGCTGAGATGAGTGAAACAGAAAAATTCCAGAATTAGATGATGCAGGAAGTTTAGAAGGAATTGGCAGATTGTAGATATTTTTGTTGGTGGTTTATTGAATTAAGACTGATGTGGAAGTAGATCCAATGGTGTAATACCACTACCATGATTGTGTAAGACATCCAAGAGCTCCGTAAATAGGAGATGATTGAACAATTCTCTATGCACTACTTGACTTTAGAACCACAATGTATAAAATAGGTTAATTTCCGAATGGAAGTATACAAAGAAATGATAAACTAACGGAATCTCAGAAGCACTTTACTGGCCAAGTTGTAATATGGATCAATTCCAAGACTTCAAAACTATTAGTGACCATTCCTTTCCAGAGGCATTTGATAACAGAGTGAGAGTCACTAATCTGTATAAGAGGGGACATTGAAATTTTAGTCCGTAAATTTTGCTTGTTCCTTCTTTGCAGTTCTTTTTTATTCATTTTTTTTTTTTTTTTTTTTTTTTTTTTGCAAATAGGAAGCTAATATAATATTCATGCATTTCACATTGTAGTTCCATAGCAAGTTATAAGTTATACTGTAGTGAACTATTCTTGTTTAAGAGTGTATTAAGTGGGGGCATAAACAAGAGACAGTTACATACCTTTATGATTATCGGGCCATGGTTTGTAAGTTGATCACTTTGTAGGAGTTATCTTCCCTGTGTTAAAGTAAACCCATCAGAATTTCTCATTGATAACATGTTTTTAAACCAATACTTGTCTTAGGAAAGCAAGTATATGTAAAAATTATACCTCAATTGAATATTCTTGGCAAATTAACTGAAGAGTTAATAAGAATTTTTAAAAGAAAATGGTTGGGTTATGAGTCATGGTGTACTTCTGAGTTTGCTCATTTTTAAGTGAAACTTATAAAAAAAATTATGTAATGATTTTAAAATGTATTTTGGCTGGAATGTCAGATCAGTTATGGTAAATTGCAGATAAATAGCATAAAGAAAGTTTCAAGAATTAACAAATTCCAACATTCCATTAACAACATTCTTGGACCTTTTGTACAACAAGGAAAATGAAATAATTCTGACTTTAAAATTTTTAATACATATCATAATAGTGAGAGAACTTTAAAGATGACAAAAATGAAACTTACATAAAGAATGAAGAAATAGTTAATGAGTTTGTAGTTTGGATGTTGTAATAGTATATATAGTAGTTTATATTTTTATCTCAAGACTGAAATTTGGCTCTCTAGGATTACAGTGTATAGAGCCACTGTCATCCCCAACCAATGTTGACATTATTGCTGTCATTTCTCAAGGTTGAAATTTTTATTTGAATAAGTTCATTTCTTGATGCCTTATCCCTTTTGTCAAAAACTTTGAATAATAGCAAAGCTTTTATCTTGTGATCTTGACCTTTACACACTTTTCAAAAACTGCATTCTCACCCATATTTTGAAACACAGTGGATAAACTAAGGCCCTGATATTTAACATGTGTATTGTTTCAATTGTGTATGAGTACACTTTACCAATTTCTTACTTTGAATTTGTCCATATGTTCTGATTTCTAAAAGAGCTGTTTTTGCCACAGTGTGACAATCACTTAATTCAAATGTTATATGTTATACAAGTATGCATTTTATTAATTGTAAGCTGTTAAATTCACTTTCATTCATATTTTAAAGTGATTCATTGCTCATTTATTGTGTACAATGTGTGAGAAAATTTGTGGTGCAAATGTTTCATTTTCATTTTAGAGTTATCATCATAATTAGAGTTATATAATAAATCTTCATATAACGTACACTAAAATTGTTGTAAGACCCCCTTGAGAAACATGCATTAAACATATTAATGATATCAAAGTATTTTACTCCTGACCTTTGAATTACTTTTCAAATAAAATCAACCCTGGTCATATCCTTTGAACAATGAAAGGTAGGTCCTTTATATTTCTAAGTAAAAAGTTTCAAATCAATGGACAGATCAAAGTCATCTTTGCAATCATGTATGTTGAGTTCACTTACCTTGGCCAGCTCTATGTCTTCTGACAAGCAAAATGGAGTCAGTTTTACTAATTTTAGAAGAAAAAAAATGAACAACAAGGTCTTAGCACAGTGACTATGTTACTATATTTCAGTTGTCATTTATTTTAAGTTTTGCTGTCAAGACATCTGCCACATCACCTATTTTCACAATTGGATTAGAGAAAACTTTAAAAAATTGTTGTGTCTTGTTAATGTCTAAAGATTGATAATTACTGTAGTATGATCAGATGCTTCCCAATGACATAACATCAAAACTCCACCTATTAACAATTTGATAAAACAAGGATGGTTCTGGGTTGATGCATTAGCCACAAGATAAATATCTTCTAGTGATGATAGGTTTGGACAATGTTATTTTCCTAAATTGAGGCATGTAGAACATTATGTCTACAGAGTTCTGCCACATAAAAAAGAATGATAAATTTACCTGTATATGAATTAATATGGATTGTTTAGGATTGGCTTCTGATTCAGACAAGTGTTCAATCAAAATGAAACACCTGTCTCTTCATTTTGTAGAGTGTCCAAATTCTTTTGATGTCTCTTTATGCAACAGTCTACTAGTATATATTGTAGTTAGGATATTCTGTTATAATTTAATACAGAGAAATTACAGATCATTTTAAAATTGTTTTTTCATTAGGCATGTAGCATCATTTTCCAAATGGGGGTGGGAGCAGCCACAAGAGTAGACAATATGTTTAAAATTCTTGACAAGCAAATAAAAATAATAAAACAAATTTTTTTAAAAATCTGAAACAAAACCATCACATGTTATTTTTACAGAAATTCAAATCTTAGATCATAGAGGTTCATCGATATCTACCTCAGAGATCTTATATCATAAGAGGGGAGGGGGGATCATCAATTGTACATGGGGCCAATATTCATAACATTATTAAACTTACATTCTTCCATTCACTACTACTATCAAAAAGAGGAGGGGGGAGGGGCTGTCACCTAATATATCTTTATATGCATATGAAGATAATGGAAAAATTGTCAAAAAACCTACCTCCAACCCTTGATTCTATGTACCTGTTCTTCAGAAAGAGAGAAGAGAAAGAGAAAGAGAGTTGATAATAATGAAAACAGAGTGAGTCGGGTTTGTCACAAGCATGCAAGTTCATGTTGCTCATTTAAAGTCTTCTCTATCAGTATGTAGTTCTTTAGGGATTTTTACAGCATTTAGTGTTGTTTAAGGTCAAAGGTGAAATTTTCCAACCACTAGGACCATACTTGATGTCCCTTGTGTACATATTTTATCAAATGCTCTCAGGCCAATGACATTTCACAGCAATATCCTTCTAACAAATGTATAAAGATAGGCAGAGGATTTAAGGAAGCATGTGAGCAATTTTTGCTTGTTGGACTTGTAGCTTTTTACATAAATCAGGTCTTATCAGGGATTATATAGCACGTCATGTGTCAGAAGAGCATAAAGATTTTTTAATCAAAATAATCATCTCATATGCAGTGTGTAAATATGCATATTTCTGGTAAAAATGATTTTTTAATTGTTTTTATCAACTGAACACGATATTTGAATGCTGAGATAATTCCTTGAAAATGAGTAATAGTTATAAATTGGCAAATATGAAAAAGGTGTAGCTGTAAAAAATCAATTTCCCACATTAGCGTCAGCAACTACCACATTACAACTATAGGCAGCTCTAGTCTCTTAAAGCTTAATTATATCCTGAATAAAACTTTGAATGCATATATTCATTTTTTCTGGAAACAAAACTCTGAATGCTTTATGGTATTGACCTTGACTAAACACTGTTAACTATTTCTATACACAACCAGTGGCAGCATGTTCTGAGTAGATTAAATGTTTTGTCTGAATTGAATAATTTGTTTCCATGCATACCAAAGACCCATGATGAACATTGCACAAATTATGACTAAAAGCTCTTTCATGTTCTGATTTTTTTCCTGGCCTCTGAGTAAAGGGCCCTTGGCCATCTTAGGTTTTCCTAAATTTGCCAGACCTGGTGGTGTATGTTTCTCCCATTTCCTAATGACCACTAATTATGTTGCTGGTTTTAGCTGAAAATTTTGACAGCCTATTTTTCTGAGAGGTTTTATCTGGGTTGATAAGTAGTCCAGATGCCTGCTTTGTTTTACACAGTTTCTTTGTTGACAGAAAATTCACAAAGTCACATTTATCTCTGAGTATACATATGTATTTTAGATAGTATACCCATCCTCTGAGATTTGCCAGACTTTGTTAAATGAAATCTGGTTACTAAAGATTTATTTGCTACATCTGAAATGGTGAAAGTTCGCATAGTTTTTGAAGTGAGAGTTTATCAGGAGTCACTGGTACATTATTGGATTAATAGAGTTTTTCAAGAAATAAAGGTGGCATTTTTTTTTTCCTGATAATCATTGAAATGGCCAATAGTAGCCATTTTTTACAATTTAATGGTACAAGTTTTGTAATTATTTGTCAGATACATCACTGTTATCTCAAGGTTGTTACTAGTCTGGTTCCCCTTTAACCCTTTTTTTATCATAATTATTAGATTAGCATATGTTCAAAGATGTCCAATTATGTTTTAGAGTATAATAAATTTTCACCAGGGAGAATTGATGGTCAAAAATGTAGTCTTAGAGAGTGTGTTTGAAGCATCTTAATCATGGAACAGTTTATTATGGTTAAAGCAAGATTCTGAAAGTATTTAAACTATAAAACCTTTTAACTAGAGATTGAACCAATTGTTTGTTGGCTTTCTTCTATTAAATGTATATTATGAGCTTCTAGACTAGACATTTGTAAATCTGGCATAAGTTCTTTGAAACTCCAAACAGTTTGAAGTACAACAGGACAATAATAACTACCTTGGCAGACAAACAATTTACTCCAAAGCTATTGTTCTTGTCAGGCCAAATAAAATGTGAAACCTACCACAAATAGATAGGGATGCCCAATTTCTCATCCCACTTGTCTTTAGGATTGGCTTATAACCCTGTAGAAAATTACATGAACCAAATTACATGGCTGCTTTGAAATTAAAGAGAAACAAGGCTAAAACAACACTTGTGCATTATTTCATGTAAAGTGTTCTCTGTTCAGCATCAAATGGTTTCTTTTCTGTGTATTTTTTTCTCTGTGGAATTCTGTCAAACCTTGATAGTTAAAGTCTACAAGTTGTGTAAAACTTGAACTTATGGTCCTGGTAATTAAACTCCTAGATGACGAATGCTTGGAATGGTAACAAAAGTGACATGAGAGAATTAGAAATTTCTGAGAGGTATAGGTACTTGAAGTTCACTGCCGCCATGACCCATATTGTTCTGTAATCACCTAAAATGAAAAATTTCCTCAAAAATGTTTTTGGTTCTTTCTGCAGCTGCAACACAAATTATCATGAATTATATCAAATGCATAATCACTTTTATTTGATTCTATTGTAAATTTAAACAGTGACTTGGTATTCAACATATGCTATGAATTCAGACAATTTAGTTTAATCCAGGACTGTAGAACTCTTAATTCCCAATCAAGACTATCATTCCACCATCATTGAAAATTTTAGTCTCAGTGATTCAAATGATATATCTTTCAAAATTTTGATGTGTGAAGCAATATTATATGATAAAATAATTCCAAACTTTTTCATTGGCTGAGATTCAGCACACTAGAAAAATAAAATGTTGTATGCACCTCCACATGCCTTCAAGGTGATTACACATTTGAATTTTCCAACATTGAACCAGAGGTATATGGGAATTCTCAAATTAATACAACTGGGTATTATTTTTGGTTGTCCAACAGTGATTGGGAAGGTCAAAATGGTCTATGGTACTATAGCCCCATGGTTCAAATTTTCAATGAACCATTTCAGATTTAATGGGCCATTAATATATTTTGAATGGCCAACATTTTATTGTCTTTAAAATCCAAGCATTATCACTTTCCTTCCACCACTCTTGGAAATGCCTTTCCCATATCAACATTATGGTGACATCCCTCATTGGACTTATTTTCACCATTTGTTTTCTCACTTTCTGTTGTTTCTACATCAAAGGGTTTGTTTTCTGTTTATTTTAAATTTATCCGTTTCTTGGGGGGGGGGGGGGGGGGGGATTTCCCTGATATGCTACAGTACAGAAAAGCTCATGGTGTAAGACAAAACAGTTTATCGGTTATATATTTTGAATTGTTCAAAAAATACTCAAGTCATTCTCCATTCACTTCTTGAGAAAAAATGTAAGTTACCACTTACAGTTGATAATGAATGTGCACTTCAGCTTATGGATTAGATAATCTAATGCACCAATTTTCATCTATATGGGACTATGGTGCAGGGCACATGTGCCTTCCCAATCCCTGTGTCTAATGAAACCTTGCATATCTAAGCACTTTTGACTAGATCTTGCACACTAGCTGTGGACAAAGATGGTCAATCAGGCATCATTTCGTAAGCTTTAGTATCTAGTTTCAATGTTTTAAATTATTCAATCATATAATAAAACATTTACTGATGTTTTCTTGGTCAATATAATGCTTTAGCTACCTATAAAGTACTCACCCACTGAGCTCCATTAACATTGTACTTCGAGGGTAGCTAAAGTATCTTACTGACCTCAAAAATGTCAATAATTTTATATCAGTACAATGATAAAAATTAGGAAATTTGTGTTATAAAGATGAAGCTATTCGTGAAAAAAAGTAAATCCACATATGATCATGTATTTTCTGATATACTAGTAGTTTCATTATATAATAGAATTATGACTGTATATCATTCTGTTTTTCATATCAAATATTTGTTTTAATTATTATTAGTTGTAACATGAAGTTTTGGTATTTTCTAACAAAACATGAAAATCTGAAGTTAAGCTTTTGCCAGTTGAAATACACATCAATTCCTTAATTTGCTGGTAATATGTGGATCATTACCAGAAGAAATATTGTCGTGTGAAAGAGTTAATGCAGCACAAGGTCAGTTTTGCATCAGATCAAAAGCACTTTTGATAACATTAAAAAATGTCAAATACCTATAATCAGGAAAGCACCATGTAACTTTATCTTTGATATGTTTTTATAAAACATGTTCTTCCATGGTAACTGCAGAGGTGAACAGACATGAATTTATGGTCTGGTTTTGCTCTGAACAATTGTAGGTATATTGAAAGAGCCATTATTTTCCCCAGCAAAGAAACAATTCTGTTTCCTAATCATATGATTATCTCAGCTAAGTAATTTCATCTGTAGACTTTGATAGGAATGTTATCATGCTTTTATCTTGCCTTTCATCATTGCTTTCCATGTCATAAAGGGTGGAGGAAGGTCAGTATAGTTTATAGATGCAGTGACTGGGAACTTGTATCCTCTTCCAGGAGTAATTGCTAACATGCTGTAAATGACTACTGCAATATTGTTGGAATTACATACATGTATGAATCATGTGGAACATAGATGTCATAGCATCACACATTTAAAAAATACGTAATCATATGTAGATTTTCTTCTCTTTTTTTTTTTTTCATTTGAATTGCTTTTATCACAAATGTAGAATTAAATGCCAGAACTTGATGCTGCTTCCAACTCTCTGTAAGCATCATATATCTTGAAAAGAATTTTGTTTTAAGGTGTTAAATACAAAATAGTTTCTTAAAAGAAATGTATGCATTGCACTTGCCTGTAAAGACCCTGGGGTATTAAAACTTTTTCAAAAGGAGTATAAGAAGAAATGACTGAGTGAATACTGCATTTTGATTTGCACCAATAAAACAAGGTTTTTCTGCAAAACAGTAATTATTTGTACCCTAAGAAATGGAATTAGATAGGTTTATGAAAGGAAACATGTAAATAAATATCTTGTTGAACAAAAAAAAGGAATTTGTTATGTCCATAAAAAAGCCATGTAAAACCAAAAGGTTTTCTTCTCAATTCAAATAGAAGATGGGGACTCCATAAAAATCTCATATCCCAAATGAATTTAGTGTAGGCTTACCAAGAATAAATTGATTTGGCACATGGTGCAATGGAAAAAGTCTTCATAAATCTCTGTGTCAGCAATGGAGGTGATAAATGATGGAGAGTGAACAATAATGGAATACAAAGCATTTTTCTGAACACAGAGGACATTATTCTATTGAATGTTTATCATCATTTGCTCAACATTTTCTTTTAGAATTCAAAAATTCATGAATTTGCTTTGGAAAGACCGGTCAGAGAATGGTTTCTATTGCATATAGGCACTGAGTCCATAGATTGTATATTATATCTAGGAAATTTATTGACAGCAGTGTTAAATATTATACAGTGTGAGAGCTTGACTGGATCAGAGGGACTACATGTTTTGTTTAATCTTGAAAAATCAAAATGTCCTTAAAGGTCATAGACCAGATGTCAAACAAAATACATAATGCCCAAGAACCCTGTTCACACTGTTTACTGACAGGTGTTACTTCCTACTGAATTCCTCATAGAAATCATTGATCATACTGGATTAAGTAGAACTCTCTTAACACAATGTTAATAGACAATTCAAACATCAAATTATGTTGAACTGTCAATATTTTTTCCATCTACCAGTATCATGTTTTATCTAAGTAATTAGACCATTCATTACAAAACTAATAATAGGAGTGTAGTAATGTGTATATTGTAATTTGTAGGTCCAGGAGCCTATGAGTCCAAAGAAGGCATTACCAAGAAGGGAGGGCTGATCGTGACTAAAGAAAGGCGCTTCAAGGATATGAAGTCTGAAGGCCCTGGTCCAGGATCTTATGAGGTATGAGAAACTGAAATTGAATTAATCACTCTAATGTTACTATTTTGTAATTTGTATTTTGATTGGCTAATGCACTGATATTTGAGATGTTACGTCATAATAGAATAACACAAAATCATAATATCAAATGTATTAAAACATTTTGTAATGTATTTCATGTAACAAAGAGGCAATATGCAACAAAATAAGATACAGATATCAAGCAAAATGCAGAAGTTGCATTAGATTGGGAATAACTATCTTCTCATTTGTTATTTGAGACTGTTGTTGCATGTAATGCTGATTTGACAGTCACAAACATCCATTTTACCAGCTCCCCTAACATGTCAACAGTAAAAACCTTTACATCAGCATTAACAGTCTCAAATAACAAATGAAGAGATATTTATTCCCTAAGTAGATATGAAAAAACAGCCATGTATTATGTCTTACCTGTTCTTGCAGTCATATTTTGATTTTTATGTCATCAGAATCAAAGACTTAATAGCATATAGTTTATGTCTTATACTCCTGTGTGTGGCAGATAATTTTACCTTGTGTTTAGTTTTTATTTAGTGGATGTAATCTTTGTGAGAATACCTTTCTAATGGTGCCATGTTTGATAGTTTTATAACCTTAAAAATTACCTTTGACACACTGATCAGAAACTCTAACATTGGTTTCATTTCCCCCTTGTTTATTTTCTATGGGGATCCAAAGCCTATGGAGTATTTTTATAGTATTTTACTACTAAAAACCACATAGTATGCATTTTTGACCAATCTCAGAATGTAGGGAAGGTCTTGAATCCCGAGGGGTGGAGGTGTTGGGTGGAACTCCTAGTGACCTCAATGACTCTCCACCCCTAGATCATGCTTGCCTTCCATACTTATCATCAAAAGGCTTAGATTTTTAGTGTTTGCAATAACTATGATAAGACCTTTCCAACACTGCCACATTTTATGACTTCAAAATTCTGCAGTCCACTTAATTTTACTCATTGTGACAAAGGCTTTCCAACAAAATGTTGTGCATGATGATATTTTAACATTGACCTTTGGCCCACATAAAAGAAAACTTCAGCATTGTATATAATTTTTTTTTAATTAGAAGGAAGAGAGTTTTGATAAGTGTATAGGGTGTAATGACCTACATTTTTGCAGTTACTCCCCTTACACTTTAGGAGGGGGGGGGGGGGGGGGGTTACTTATTGATGTTAACAGGGTATAGTAAAGATTATGGTACCAAATTCTTTATTATGCTGAGGTTATACAGGTTGTATTATATTTCTGATGAAAATAAGGTTTTGTCTTTTCAAATTTATGGAGAACACTTTTTAAAATGTACATTTTACCAATTTGTAGGGTTGGACAATTCACCACTACTGTAAATAAAAAAGGGGGAGGCAGCCTATAGATAGAATTCTGCATGTACATGTATAAATAACCAACTTAACACATAAAGATAAAGGAAAAAGTACAATGTTGAAAGGGGGGAGGGGTTATTGTTATATGCCTATAATTATTTTTGTGTACATTTGCGTAATTGCAATGTAGGTCAAGCTGTGCAAAGTAAGTTAATTTACACAAAATTAATTTTCAAAAAATTGAATCTCATGTGAACAGATTTCATGGAAAGATTACATTAGAGATACAGATTCAATGTGGCTGGCATCATGAGAAAAGGGTCCTTACGGTCAAAATTTTACATTTTGAGGTTTAACTTTAAAGACACATACAATGTTTCTGACATTTTCTGTAAAAATATTTTTTTCATCTCAATATGAAGAATCCTTGTATAATAGGTTTAGATTTTGTAATGTAGTAATATTACTAAATGTCTTGCATAGTATTGGGTAGCTCAGAGGTGAGGTTACCTAACTTGTGATGTAAGGGTTCCGGGTTTGATACTCCTTGTGTCAAAGATTTTTCTCTCCTTTTTTACTACAGTAATAATGCCCACTGATTATACATTTTCACTTGTAACAACCAGGAACTATCAAAATATACTAACTCTAAAACAGACATGGTAACATACTCCAATTTTTTTTTGTAGAAACAAATTGGACTGCACGTGAATTGTATATAAAATTTCACACAAAAAAATATACATTATTGTAAAATGTAGCATATGTCCTTAAATGCTTTCACTAACATATTCTGTTTATAAAAATACTAAACTTTTGTTCATATCATGCATATAAAATCTTTTATTAGCATTAGCTATGTCAGCATAATTATAATTTAAAGTCACATAACATCAGACAAGTTGTTAATATATATTGCATATCAATAACGTCATTTACTTTGAACATTAAAACACACAATAAAACACATTTATTTGTTCTGATGTAAATTAAATTTTATTCTTGGGGATAAAAAGAAATGGCAAATAATCAAAATTAAACAAATCAAGCATCATGTTTCAATTGTCATGTACATTCTGAGAATCGTAATGTTGAGAGATAAGGGCCCTTTTCTCAAGATGCCAGTCATATAATTAACATGTTCTGTTCATTGACAGCTGGCTCCAGGCCACAAAACTTAGTTAGCTCACTTTTGATCTCAGTCTCACTTTTTCACTATTTGTTCATTTCCTGAAAGTAAGACTTAAATCAAAGTGAGCTCATTTTATGGCCCCAGATTTTCATCTAGTGTGACATGATAACAAGTTGATATTGTACATGCATTGGTTTCACAAGTAATTTTAGGCATATGTATTTGTGTTTTAGTAGTCAAAAATATTTGATTAGAATTGCTGGTATGCTTAAGACATCCTGATTTAAAGATATTGAGGACTATTATATACATACTTTATTACATCATGGCCCAACATTGCCTGCAAAAAAATCCCACAAAGGACGCAAAAATATGAGCAGGAACTAAAATTATTGTATATCATATTATTTTTCAGACATAATTCATACAAAAATTCCTTAACTTGCACTTAATTACAATCAGATATAGTAAATTTTCTATCTATTCATTGACAATATGATAAAGGACGTTGATGTGTTTTGCGTGTCTCCTGTATGCATGGGGAAATAGGTGCATGGTGAAAATTGTATCCCATTCATGTTAGAAGTCCTCTCCAACATTGCAAATTTGGTGACCTTTAGGCTTTGACATTGGTCTTTGACCATTTAATATTGCTTATAAGTTTTTAACAGTGAGAGGGCATAGACAAGACCTTTTCAATGATACATGTACGTGTGTAGTTTCACAAACAGGTCTTGTTATTGCCACCGGTACAGCATTCAGTCAGAGTATTGCAGCTCCTAGCATTTCTACACTGTAAATTTAGAAGGCATAACTTCAATCAAAAGAAGTTTACAGGTTGTAACCCAAGGTCTGTCTGTGCACATTTATGTCTTATTGTCAACCTCTGCATTCTTTAAGTGGAACTTTGAAACAGCCCCAGGATCCTTTAAAGAATGGGCCAAATTAGAAATTACTCAATTCCTCCAGGGGTGTATCCATGCTATATGTATTCAGGTCAAACAAAAAAAATATATCATGCAAAAAAAAACATTAAATACATTGTGGTTTTGTCAATACAGTATAGGGAAAAACTAATCTTAAATTCTAGCTGACATTTGTTTTCATAAAAGAGAGTAGTGAAGTCTGTTTTTAAAGAAATTTAATGATTTGCTTCTGTTTTACAATTTCTGTAATGTAACATTTCTTATTTCAATGTTTTACACAATTGTTGTTTCCCAAATTTTCTCCAACCCACTTAATCTTCTGATATCTTTGGAACTAAATCTACCAATAAAAATGTCTCTTGGTTAAAAGCTCTCATGTCTCAAAAACCTGTGTGATTTGTTCAAGAATTTTTAGAATGTAAAAAAGTCTATGAAATTCAAAGAAAATGTCAAAAAGATGAAAGTAAGTAAGAAGTATACATCGCCATCTGTTCTTGAATGTTGAATTGCCACATTAAAAAATCAAAGTACTGAAAGTACTGAAACAAGATTACATACAAAACAAATATCACAAAGATAATAATGCTATATACTGTGTATCTATTATGTTTAATTCCTATGCTGCTTGGAAAGAATTGGTGTGGTGAAGAAAAAAAAAAAAAAAAAAAAGAAGCAGATCAAAATTTAAGTTTGAAAATCCACATACTGTCAAACAACATTACAGTTTGGATTAGATGTAGCTTTACCATCACATTTATAAGGGAAAAAATAGATAGAAACTCAAATCCTGAGTAAATATAGCAAATGAACTGCCCTTGCTTGTAAAAATACGCCAAATCCTTTTGATTGATTTACAAACAAAGATTTAAGGCAGAAACTAGAGAAAGGCATGAGCCATTGTCTTCAAAAAATCATCGATCAATCACCTGTGTAAGCATTTGATATTGATACATGTGTTGATTGATCTTGAAGATAGAAGTGATTAGGCAGATCATGTAGATGAAGATTTGAATTATTACATGAACCAATGTTGCAACAAATTATCTTCTTAGATAAGAAAAAAGTATCTCCTGGAGTCCACACTCCTAGTGACTTTTCATTAACCTCTTTAAGAGCACTATAAACAAGTAATTGGCTACACATTGTCTACCTCTGCTTCCTTCGGAAAAAAGATTGTGGATCCCTGGTGAATGTTAGCATTTATACTTTTCTCTATAAAAATTTCATTTTTTTCTTATTCTCTTATATTTTTGTTGTCTTTTGGTCTGATCATTTTTAGCACAATCAAGTTTTCTTTTCACACCATTCATTCTTTGTTTGGCGGAGGGGATTATTTTAAACACTTAAATACCACCTTAACTGTCATATCAAAAAGAAAACTGGCTCAAGTTATCACCATATTCATTTTCAAATAAAGATTCTGATAACATGGTGCTTTGGCAATTGAATTTAGCTCTGGTGGAAATTTTGAAATTCCAAGTGATTTGTTCCCATACATGATAACTTTTAACAAAGGTTGACTACATATAGTCAAAATAAATACTGCTCAAAATATTTCAAGAGTTAATTGTTTCATCCCATGAAAATATTACACTGTAGCAAATCAAAGAATTGTCAGCTCTTGAATTGCTCATTTCTTAACTGCAAATCATAAATTGTGACAACTCTTGCATTAATTGTTCATCTTTTGAAAATCATAAAACATGTCAAATCTTGAATTATTCAACACCTGCAAATCATGTTAATTAATGTTTCATATCTTGAGTTTTTCAACCCTTGCAAATGATGTAATGGTTCACCTCTAGAATTCATTTATATTTTTTAAATCCACTTTTCCCTGATAATCAATATTTGTATGGATCTCTCAATTATTTTTTTTTAATTCTTTTATTTATTTCTGTAAAAATTTATCTGGGGCATGCATTAATAATTCTTACTTATTAGAAAACAATATTGCACCATTAATTTTTCACTTTAAATTTTTTCTCAGTACACTGTACAATTCAATAGCAGATATACACATCACAAGCTGAACACTGTATGCATTGCCAAATTAATGTAAACTCAAATAATTGAAGACATCTTTAAGTATTTGAAGATCAGGTGCATCAAAATTGGTCAACATTTTTGACCTAAGCATTACTGAAGAGACACTATTTGTTGAAATGCACATTTGGTGCATCAAAATTTGTACCTTTTCTGTTTTATATTAGAACCACTGGGTGGATGCCTCTGCTGGTGGACTGTTAGTCCCCAAGGGTTTTCACCAGCCCAATTGCTAAGTACTTCTGTACTAGCATGAATTACAGATAAAAATTTGCTGTGATAAAATTAAGAAATTCATTTCAAAATTAAGGGCTATCTCACTCTGATCCTTTGCTGGATTTGGCTCCACTATTTGGTAATTTTGGTTCTTCCAAGTTTGTGTTTATTTCGGATTTCCAACATTTTTAACCTGAGCATCACTGAAGAGACATTATTTGTGGAAATGTGCATCTGGTGCATCAAAATTGGTACCGTTTCTGTTTTATATCATTAATTCATTTGATGATGCATGAATAATCATCAGTTAGGTAGAGATTTCTTCAAATAATTAATGATATCTTCAAATCTATATTGTTGTATGCATTAATTGAATTGTTGATAGCATCAATTATTCTGCTGAATTGATGTGCAATATAATTGAATTGTTGCTCTCTTCAAATGAATAGATGATATCAACAATTGAATTGATGCTTGCTATAATTCAGTTGAAGAGAGTAATAATTCAGTTATTGCATGCAATAATTGAATTTTTACCCTCCTCAATTGAATTATTGATATCATTAATGGTACATGCAATAATTCTAGTGAGAGTGAGCAATTATTTGATAGGAGATATCTTCAATTCAACATATTTACAACTGAATTAATAATCTCCTTAACTGAGGCCAACTTTTTTTTATTATTTCTTTTACGGGAGTTTTTGTTTAAAAATTGGGTTGGGGGTCGAAATAAATTAAAATTAAAAGTTATAAATTCAAGCAGTCAGTCCAAAAAATGAAAATAAAACCAATAAATGGAGGGAAAATTTTTATCTTTTTCCCCTCTAATTTCTACAGGTCCAGCTTTAATAAGCTATTTGAAATAGCTTGATTTAGCTAGCTTATATTGAATTAGATTGAATTTTGTAAGTGCGATGACACAGCCAAAAAGTCAAATAATAATTTTTGAACAAGTTTACACTTTGAACTTATCAGAACACTGTTCTTATTATAGTTCACAACAATACTATGTCATTTTAAGAATTTTCATGAAAAGAGAATTTCTTTTATGTTGTTAACTGTCCACTACCTTGTTTGCATTGAAGCATAGACAAGTATGATGACTTTACAGTGTGGAATCTGATTGCCTGTCCATTATTCTGTTCATCTTTTATTCTGTGCTTTAGATTAGATAACTGTTGCATAGCAAATTAATGATCCTAAACATGTGACAATTTTGAATCAAATTTTTTCCTACAGGACGAAGTTTAAGAAATATTTTTTGTTCACATTGTGTTTTATGGATTACAAGTATGAAATATGTTCACTCAATGAAATTTGATTTTTATGCTTTAAGAAATTTATTTCATGAAAGATTTGAAGTAGCTAAATCAAGCTATTTCAAATAGCTTTATAAAGCTGTATAGCTTAAGGAAGCTATATAGCTAAATACAGAAATTTTGCTGGACCTGTTATAGTAAGTTCATCTTCAAGCTTGCGGACCTCTTTATTCAAGGCACTGTCACTGTCCTACTACTGTTAATAAGTGGCTTGTTTATATAAGATGTCATCATTTAATTGATACATTATATATAGATCAATTTTATTGTGGGGCAATTGCATTGGAATTTCCTCCGACATAGGTCCTGTTAAATTCTCAATCTTGTACTTTTATAAACAAAAACAGAGTATTTAAAAATCTGTAAAGTGTGTCAATGAAATAGTGATATTATTTTGGTTAAGATTCGATTCGGCTGGATATTTGGACTGACATCTTAATTTGCTAGTCCAAATAGCCAACCGAGTGGGTTACGTAACACTGCTGTCAACATGACCCTCAACAGAACATTTCATAACAGCCACAGAATTGTCTATCTCATTAATCACGTCATAGACAGAGAATTCACTTTTTCGATGACTTTAAAGTTTTTCCATTATGGTCAACAGTAACTATCTTGAATAACCAAATGTTTCATGTCCTAAGCTGAGGCTGACATCTTGGTGCGGTGTTTCGGTTTCATTTTCAAGCTAAATATCATCATACATTTCGATGTCTCTGATTGGATGATGTCCCTGGAATCAGCCAATGACAATTTTATTTTATAAATACCCTTATTAGTCTGGTTTCCATCCCTGCCACTCATTGATCACTCCAAAAGAGTGCTTATGAGTGGTGAGGACAGGAACTAGACTGACTTTTATTTTTTTCTCACTGATGATGGCGGATGAAATAAAAAAAAATAACAACAAATGGGTACTTTTATTCTTATTTCAATTTTGCCAAAATTCTTTTTAAAAGAATTGACACACACATTAATTCCTTAGGCCAAAGTAAAGTATATGTGTGTTTCTTATTTCATTCCCCCAAAAAATTAATTAGGGTAGGTAGGTAAAACATTTCATTTTATGAAAACATTTTATTGGAAATCTTCATTTTTAATATGCTTTGAACACAGGTCTTAATACATTACAAATACTTTTGAAGATCCATAATACTCAAAATGTAAATCAATTAAACTCCAATGCAGAAAGAACAAAATTTTGGTTTGGAAATTCTGGATTTTATTTTATTTATATGTCAATAAATTGTTTAGGGTCGGCAGTAAAAACTTAGGTAGGGTCAGTAAACTGGAAGCACACATATATTTTATTTTGGCCTTATATAAAATTGTTGTAAATAATTAAAGATATCTTCAACTGCATTGAAGAGATCATCAAACCATTTATAATTAACTCCAAAATAAATTTTGTGAGCAATAATTCTACCACATTGATGCACACATCAATTTAATTGATTAGAGCAATAATTCAATTAATGGATACATCAATTCAATTATTCAGGGTTGCACACAATATTTCAATTGATTTGCACATCAATTCAGTTATTGCCCACAATAATTCCAATATTTAACAGGTATAACTTGACAAATATGATGGATAGAGTCATGGGGTTTTCAGAAATGAGAAGAGAATAACAGGGTCTACAAGTTAGTATCAAGGTCAAGGGACTCCATTGACCTTGACCTCTGACCACGAACATAAAACTTGATATAACTATAAAACCGGAATTGATAGAGACATGGGATCTTTAGAAATGATAAGAGGTTATAAATTGTATCGAGATCAAATGACTCATGTGACCTTGACCTTTGTTCTAAAAACACATATTACTTCAGAACCAGAACTGATAGAGACATGAAATCTTCAGAAATGATAAAAGAATGCTGTGACCTACAAACAAGTATCAAGATCAAGTGACTCCTTTGACCTCCTACCTTCAACATAAAAACTGATATAACTTCAGAACCAGGTCTGAGGATATGGGAGCTTCAGAAATCATGAGAGGATGATAGGACCTACAAAATGATATCAAGGTCAAATGATCCAGTTACCTTGACCGTGATCATAAAAACTCGTATAACTTTAGAACTGAGACCAATAGAGACATGGGATCCTCAGAAATGATGAGATGATGTTGGGACCTACAAACTAGAATCAAAGTCAAGTGACACTTTTTTTTTATGGAAACAAAGGGGATTTTTCTAAAATTTTCAAAATCAAGGTCTTTGTGATCTAGATTTTTTTAAATGAAATTAAGATTGGCATGGGTTTTGTGCAAGGAAGTTACTTAATGTAAGGGGATGTACTAAGAAAAAAACCCCACTTTTATACAGCCAGTACTTCGTTTTGGAGACTTCATAATTGGCAGATTATGATCATATCTTGTTTAGAAAGAACATGGAGTTAAAACATTAAGTATTTGGTGTGCACTGAAGGGTTATTATCAATCTTTTTAGAACAAATCTACTTTTTAAAGAAAAATCTGAAAGAGATTACCGTAATGTAGCCACAAATACTTACTAAAGTCATTCTGTGTAAACTATGAAACAAATATTGATAATTATATGAATTGTGGAAATTATCACTGAGAAATTGTGTAGATCCTATGGTCTGTTGCTTCGGAATGTTATATTTTTGCATCTTAAACTATTTAGAAGGTTCATTTATTTCCTCTAAACTAGTTAAACTCAAAATACCTGCAGAAATTACATTACCAGCAACAGAAAATTTATGGAAATACTGAAAAAATTATTGTAGAAAGATTTTGCTGTGAGGACATTACCAATAATAATATGACCTCAGAGAAATGTCAGTGGAGAAGATGACATAGAGAGGGAACTTAATTGCAGAAACATTGACAATGATGAAGCAGTTAAAATGATAAAAAGACAACATTAAAACATTGGTGCCATGATGAAAACAATTAATACATGGCTTTAAGCTCCCTACTTCATCGTCAAGATCTTGTTCCATCAATCCATGACAGAAAAGCATTCATTTATCCGTATAAAACATATCGTGATATTAACAACTTCATTTGCATTCATTTATTTTTCTGCAGCAGAACATTTTCATCAAATGTTTCCTTCTTTGGAAGTTTTGACATAGTGATTCCATGTTACACACTCAATCAGAGTATGAAAATCCATACCAGGTCAATATATCCTACAAAACTTTTTAATGAATATGCAAATATCAGGACTCTCTTACCAGATCATCAAACATTGGCATTAGTTTGCAAGACCCCCTAACACATAAATTGTGCAGCATTGATTTCTGCATGACACCTTACGTAAGCGTTGATTAGAATAAGATGCAATTACTTGATCTGTTATTGAAGTTTGGATCAATGCTTAGACTATATCCTTCAGCATCAGTTACGCATGTATATCATTGTGGTTCTGACTCCAGTTAACCAGCACTTCCCAGAAACATGCAAATGTACCTGGTTTATGGCTACCAGCACCTAGAATTTCTTAAAGGTTAACCAATAACCACACACAGCTGTCATCATAAAATATCAAATGTGTGAACTTTTATTTCCACCGATGTATTGATTATGTGTCTAGACCCAAGTTGCATGAAAGTTTTGTTGAATAAGAGCAAGTGATGTACCTGGTAATTAAACTCAACTTCTTTTCAATATTTCTGCAAATTCCCAAAAATCTACTTAAGTAGCATCTTTAATGCAATTAACTGGAAACTATGGACACTAGAATCTGGAATCAATGGCCCAAATGTGTTTTTTTTTAAGTCTGTAGTTTCAATTTTATGACTGATATATAGTTGAAATATTATGACATATTGAATGATTAGTGTTATAGACTAGTCAATCATTAAGAGTAGAAAGATTGACCTTGTTCTGTAGCTTTCACTGAAGCAAACCTTACACAGTTTACCTCTTCCGATGAACTCAGATTCTCAACCTCTAGTAGTAGTTTCTTTTGGTGAGTTAAAATTCATTTTAGTCTACTGTACATTCCTAAATACACATGAGGAATTATTAGGGTCTTGACTTTAGGCGGGAGCCCTGTAGCATCCATGCATGGACAGTTTTCCAGATTTTATTGACAATTTATGCATTATCTCATATCAGTGGGTTTGAGTCTCCTTTAAATAATGCCACAAAGCAGGGTCTTTTTGTAATGCTTGTCGTCACAATGATGTCTAGTTATCACATAATTTAGCTAGAAGTGCTACATGTGAAATAAAGTGACACACTTTTATTTCCATATTGCTGAAATACATTTAAAAACAATCCACTCATGAATACATGTTCTAAATATTTGATGTCTATCAGTCATTACTCATTATTAAGTATTAGCGTAAAATAATGAATCTACAGTATTTCATAACCAAAACAGCGATATAGATAAAAAAAAAATTATATGGTACAAGCACATTTCTTCACTCTTCTCTTCAAAATTTGATTCCTTTCTGTTCATTTTCTTTCTTTTTTTTTCCCTTCAATAAATAGGTTTAATTATGCATGAACCTCTATTAACCTCCACATCAAGATTTTCCAATTTGTGTCCATAATCTATTGCATTAATTTGTACCACTGGGCTTTAAGCACTATCCCACAACACAAGATGAAAAGATTAGGTAGACATTTTATTTTGGCTTTGGTACAAGCCTTTTGATGAAAAGTATTTACCAAAAAGAAATTAAAAAAGAGAGAGAGAGATATCATAATTTTATTGCCAACAGCCAAATCACAAAAAATAACATGAAAGTAGATAGGAATCTTTCAATCCCAGTTTGCCGTCACAAAACCTCTGTCATCTGTGTTGGCCATGCTTCATAGATTTATAATTATGGTTTTTTTACCCATACAGCTTCTTTTCAAAGCTTACATTGTGTATCAATCTACTAAAACATTTCTTTCTTGTCGTTTATGTGAATTTGGGTATAGATACCAGCTGGCGTCAACAGATTTTCTTTGAAAGAAAAAGAGTAACTATTTCTGTAGGAACAGTTTGAAATTTATTGTAAAATAAACTGCAATGTAGAAATGTTAACTTTTTTTTTTTTGGTTGGTTGGTTTTTAATTTTTGGGGCTTTTTGTTGTTGTTGTTGGGTCCTTTTTTTTAGTTTTTGTTTTGGGTTTTTGTTGGGGTTTTTTTTTTGGGGGGGGGGGGGTGGTTTGGGGGGGTTTTTTACTTCTGTCTTCATTTTTAATCTATAGCTTTAAATAACATTCTGAAAGTGCTTCTCTCTAAGTCATCTTGAAAATTGTTTATTCAATGCATAGTTTTCAATTGATGATTTAAATTTGGGGGGGGGGGGGGGGGGGGGGGGGATGGAATGATGAAAATCATTACTCAGAAATCCAGGATTTCATTTGACAGTATCTCTGTGATCAGTATTTCTTTTAATTCACATTTCATTGTTATTCACATCATTAAGAAATATAATTTTATGCTTTCAGAAATCTTTTATATTTGAAGATAAAAATCAACTTGTCTTCATTTCTAGTTAATATCTCCAAAAAAAATTATGGTTGTCAGTGGAAAGCGATGATTCAATTACATCAATTATTTTGTCAGCCAGGGATTTAGTCCTCAATCCTCAGTTTTTATTTTTTAAGCATTAATTTAACAATAAGAGTTTTATAAAGCACTATTTCCTTTAAGGTCACCAATTAAAAACAATGACACAATGCCATGTTTAGTCAATGTTTGAATATTATTTTTCCACATTTCCGTTTTCATTGTCGGTGCACGCACTGTATTGAGAAGTAATTAACGAGAATTACATGCCTCTGTAGCTAGTATTGATGCTGTTTAAGCAAAAAAGTTGACAGGTTAATTTTTGCTTTTTTATTCATAATCGGGGGCTTAGAAGTCTTCCAACAATGAGATTTATGGATTTGATTATAAACATTTAATACACCTCTGATCAACATCTCATGATCGCCATCCAAGATAAAAGACAGGAATGTTTTTGCCACAGATTTAATCAGATTAGATATATAGATTTTTAATTTTTTTTTAGAATTTTTTTTTAGAAGTTTCTTGAAAGCTGTTCATTAATTATTCCATGAAACTGGTTGTAAGTGCTGTGTTTCTGTAGGATTTAAAGGGTTCTTTTTGTGTATTACAATATATAACTTTAAAGCAGGTCTTGCAGAAAGAAGTAACTGCATGACAATTTTTGTTAAATTTGATAAAATTTGTCCTTGCTTAAAAATTTCTGAAATTTATTTTGGGCTGTGATCTAAAATTTCATTTCACATGGATATGCAATGGTTTTTTGTTGGAAAGAAATGTAATATTTGCAAAAACAGAAAATTCATAAGGATTTATGTAATGTAAAAATTACTAGTATTTTGCATTGTCATATAGAGCTGTGCAATAATACTGATATTCCAGTTTATTGTGGTTCTTTGACAAAAAATATCATGTTGTGATATGTGTCTTCAGTAGCAGTATACCAACAAAATGCTCGAGCTCGGAATGAAGTTAAAATCGCATAACATACCCCTGGTATTATATTCACAATGGCTTTATTATATCTTATGGAGAAGAAGGCATCCATGACTTACTCACTATAATCAGTTCTACTCACCAATTGCTTAAATTCCATATTGCTGACTTTAAATAAATATTACTTACTTAGACACTATTGTGTATAAAGGAAAGCAATTTGAGGCAACTTGCATCCTGGATTTTAAAGTATACACTAAACAAATTCTAATATTATTTTAAAGTGTATATTAAACCTACAAATTCCAATAATATTTTAAAATGTATGTTAAACCTACAAACACGTTCCAATAATATTCTAAGATGTACATTAAACTACAAACACATTGCAATATTTGGAATGCAAAGGTGCACATATTTATTAAGTTTTGAAGGGATTTATTTAAGGTGAAACCATATACCATATGAGAAAAACAAATGATGGAAATGTACTTACTTCAATAAATTCTTAAAGAATTAAAAAAAAAAACCAAACTTCTAAAGAGAGGCTATAGCCATAATGAAATCAATCAAAACTTACAAGTAGTTCTTATAAAATAACTATGATCAAGCCACTCTTTTATCAGATGCAGAGAAAAACAAAAAACAGGGTATACCCCTTGTTTTTGTCACCAAATACAACCCTGAAATTTGAAAAATAAAACAAAGCTTTTAGAATACTGGCACATCCTTCAAAGAGACAGACTTTTTTCCGGATCTACTTACTGTGTCATATAAATGCAATAAAAATTTAAGGGATATACTCAAATCACATTGCATGATAATTATAAAGTGCAAATAGATGCCTGATGAGGTGGAATTGCATGCAGTTAAACTGATCAATTATATCAATATTATAACCTTGTATCACACTGCCTAAACGTTAGTGTAGAGTCACATGATTGTTGAGGTATACGGTTGATGGGGACATATATTTTCTTACTAATGAGGAAAAAAAAAATCATTTTAATTCTTAATGAAAAATTGCAAAACAATATCACAATACAGATAAGAATATCACAATATATCGCAATACAAAATTTCTAGACAATACTCGGCCCTATTGCCATAGTAAGCAATTTCATGTGATTCATTTAGATGAACATGTAATTTCAAACAAAACATGATTAAATGTTATGGTTTTCTAAACATTCACAATAAAATAAACTTTCATGTGATTCCAGATTTCTCTCAAGAGGGAACAAAAACTTTCTCCTCCATAAAATTTATTCCTTGAGGCTGTTGACCCTTTGATTTGATAAGCAATTGACAATTTGTGCTTTTCACATTTCTCAATAAAGTTAGGATAACCAAAACATAAACCCCAGTCATCACAGAATTTTGGAAATGAGAATAACTCAAACATGAACAGATTTTTTTGGATGTAAACAAATGTCAGCTTGATATATTTTCAGGGGAAAAGACACAGCACATGCTTATAAAACTTGTCAACACCGTTATGATGTGCATGAATTTACGTCTTATTTATCAAAGTTTTCAACCAAGAATTGTGATTCATGTTTGTAATTATGAATGTGTGATAAGGATTATTTCTTATCACATGAGAATTCATTTTGTTTACTATTATAATCAGGTAGCATGAGCAAGCTTACTCCTAAACAAACACAAAATTAATATTTCATGCAAAAAGAAAAAAAGAAAAAGAAAAAAAGAAAAACACTAATGAGAAAAGCAACTCTTTTGCTTGCCTAATTGGAACTCTAATGATCATGCAGCATGTGCATTTAGTTAAAACTTAATTTTACGTGTCACAAAATTTCTCTAATTGATTTTTTTGAAGCTTTCTTGGAATGTCTTTGGTGTTTCTTTACAGCTGAACTTTTCATTTGCAATAAAACTTATCCTGACCCCGAGTGAACACTGGCTAGATAAGAATTCTTTTTATTTTCTGGACCAATCTGCAATATTTATTGGTGATTTTTGGTATGCTTATTTTCTGTTTAATTTGATTATTCTGGTGATAAGAGTTGACTAGGGAAGGAAAAAAGGCTTATTTTACCAGCTTTGATTAGAAAAAGTCTGCTTTACTATTCATGTTGAATAATAAAAGTCATTGCCTAACTAGGGGGAGAAAATAACTGGCCTGCACTTAATGAAATGATGAGATTATATTTAATGGAGAATTAAAATCATCAGATCTAGACTGGCAACTGAAAAATAACTGTCATACTGTAACAAAAAAAATTTACTATATGGGATGGCACAGATGTTCTGTATGTTTTCATTTTCAATAAAGTTGTCTGTTGAGAAAAACTATAGTAGCTGTTTTATTTCAGAATAATTAAAAGTTCAAGGAACTATAAGGGGGAGATTATTGTTTAACTGATTCCTTTATCATGTTGCCTCCCAATATTTACATTGTATAGTCCACCAACTTTACAGTTACTTTTTTCTATTTTCCTCTTTTCCTGGCATATAAACTGATAAGATAGCTTTATATTCATGCATAATGCTTAGGAATTTATAGTCAATGGTTTGTTCTGAGAATCATAAATTCTCATTTGTGGGGTAATCACTAGCTGCTGTTTTGCCATTATCTGCATTCAAGAAACACACTCATGGACCCTGTGAAATGTCTGACCATTAATTCATCTGCTGAAGAATTTCTCTGTATCTCTACCTGATAATTCAGTTTTATTACCAATCTTCACTTAAGTCAGAGCTTATCAAATTTGTATTTGTCAGAAAATTTGGACTACCAACCTAATCATCTTGATTAAAAAGTTTTTAACATATGACTAGTATTGACAGATGATAATTTAAAAAATATATATAAAAAAAAACAAAGAAAGAAAGAAAAGAAAAATGAGGCCCATGGGCCCATCACTCACATGTCACTTTGGCCCTGCCATTGTTCAACTGTTGTGAAGTTTAAAAGTTTTTTTTATCAATTTTTATTTCCATGAAAAATTTTGACCCCATGTTGTGATTCCAATATAGCTCCAAAGGATCACAACATAACTGAAATTGAATTAAAAAAACACAGAGATGCCTTAACACCAATATGACTACATGATCTTGCTGTTCTGGATAAGACCAAGGTCATAGATCATAGTATGATATGAAAGACCTTGCCATAAGAAATCCATGCACAAAATATGAAAGCTCTATCTTAAATAGTTTAGGAGATATTGAATAGGTTACAATTTTTATTAAAAATAGGTCAAACTTCCAGGTCAAAGTCACAAGATCAAACACTGAAGTATATCAAGGTCTTGTCATAAAAAATCTATATACAAAATATAAAAGCTTTACCTTAAATAGTTCAGGAGATATTGATAGGGTAAGATTTTTTAAGAAAGTAGGTCAAGGTCACAATATCAAATTTGATTGTATCACATGATCTTCTCATAAAGAATCTATATACAAGATGTGAAAGCTCTATCTTGAATAGTTTTGAAGAAATATAACAGGTTACATTTTCTTAAAAGTACGTTAAATTTCAATGTCACAAAGTTAAAGGACGTAGTATGATATATAAGATCTTGCCATAAAAATATCTATATGCAAAATCTGAAAACCCTACTTTAAGTAGTTCAGGAGATATTGAGTAGGTTAGAGTTTTTTTTAAAAGTAGGTCAGACTCCAAGGTTAAAGATAAAACACCATTGTGTACAAGGTCTTTCCATAATGAATTCAAATGAAAATATGAAAGCCCCACCTGAAATACTTCCAAATATATTTAAAAGGTAATGTTTTCTTAAAAGTAGGTCAAACTCCAAAGTTCAAGTTCACAAATTAAAAGGTCATGATATGAAATGAAAGGTCTTGTCATAAGAAATATGTATACAAGATATGAAAAATCTACCTTAAATAGTTCAGGGCATATTAACTCAGATGACCTATTGCAATTGGTCTGCAGTCGTCATCGTATTTTGTGCATCATGCAAAAACAATTGAACATATTTAACTCATTGATAACTACCTTTCCAATTCTTTTCAAATATGGTATAAAGCATCTTTTGAACAAGGGGGTCATAAATTGTAAATTTCAGGACTCTTGCACCCCAGGGGCCTTAAGGATAGGGCAGAAACTGCTAAAAATTTACAAAGTTTCAAAAATAGTGATGCAGATCAGGGAGACAGACCTCTGCCAAAATTGTAAATTTCATGATCCCCTTACCCTGGGTTCCAACTCCAAGGTTAGGCAAAACTTGATATATATGGTGTATATGTGTATTTAGATAATACCTTTTTTTTTAATGCTATTGATACTAAATTGAAATATATATATATTAAAAGTAGGTAGCCCTTTACCAAATTACAAATTTCATGATCCTAGGGGATAAGGGTTTTGTTCCAGGGTAGAGCCAAAATTATTATTGTGATTATTGTCTTATCATTTGAAATACTACTCGACATTTGCTGATATGGTATAAAAACTAAATTCATATTTAGGAAAAGCAGAAAAGGATGTACCAGAATTGTGAATTTCACAACCCTAGTGTATTGACTCTAGGATGAGTCCAAATTAGTCATATCATATTACCTGTATTGTATTATGTCAAGCCTGTCATCACTATAGGCACTTTCAAAGGAATCTGAAAAAAAAAAGATGTGTTCTTAAAATTTATACATATACTTTTGGTGAATATTAGAATTTACCTTAGATATTCAAAACAAGAATTTTTTTTATAGATTTCATAGGCCATGAGATTAGTGATACTTGTAACTTCTACTCAGGTAATTGATAAAGCCCGTTGGCCTCTTGTTATTAAAAGTAGGTCAAACTTCCAGGTCAAGGTCACAAGATCACAAACCATTGCATCACATGAAAGATTTGCAGAATGTATATACAAAATTTGAAAGTCCTAGCTTAAATAGTTCAAGAAATATTTTTTATACATTTTTCCTATATATCAACACTTTTATCCCCTATTGTGATCCCACCCTACCCCTAGGGACCATGAATTGCACAAACTTGGATCTACTCTATGTCAGGAAGCATTCATGTAAATTTCCACTTTTCTGGCCTAGTAGTTCTTGGGAGGATTTTGAAAGATTTTCCCTGTATACTCACATGTAAAAGTTTGATCCCCTATTGTGGCTCCACCTTACCCCCGTAGGCCATGATTTTAACAATCTGAATCTGCACTACATCAGGAAGCTGCCATGTAAATTTTAAACTTTCTGTCCCAGTGGTTCTTGAGAAGATTTTTATTATCATTTATCTGAGTCACATTGGCCCATATAAAATTTTCTCTATATACTTGCTTGTAAAACTTTGATCCCCTGTTTTGGCCCCATCTTATCCCCAGGGGCCATAATTTTAACAAACTTGAATCTGCACTATATCAGGAAGCTTTCATTTAAATTTGAACTTTCTTGGCCCAGTGACTGTTGAGAAGAAGATTTTTAAATGACTCCATCCTATTTATGCATTTTCGTGATTATCTCCCCTTTGATAGGGGCATGGCCCTTCATTTGAACAAACTTGAATCCTTGTCACCCATGGATGATTTGTACCAAGTTTGATTAAAATTGGCCCATGGTTCTGGAGAAAATGTGAAAATGTGAAAAGAGACAGACAGACACACGGACAGACAGATGACAGACAAATGTGATCAGAAAAGCTCACTTGAGCTTTCAATTCAGGAGAGCTAAAAAAGGAAAGTTTGGATGAAAAAATTAACAGCCTTTTCTGAAAGGTGAGTGAAGTCATTTTTCAGTGAACAAGCCCATTCATTTATGTAGCTTGTATATGAAATGACAATTCTGGAAAATCTGTAAATGAGACTTGCAAGTTTTAAATCTATATACCCTAAATAGCTACATGTCTATTTTTGATAAGGCTTTCAGTATGCATGTTCCTACCATTTATACAAAAACTGAAGCTACCGTTTAGCAATGCCTCTTTGTATATTGGCAAAAAATGGCTTTTTTCAATGGTGTCATTGATTAACACAGTAAAAATAAAATTCTGTAAATTTTAGGTAGACTGTGTAATTATCTCAATGATTATAGATATAATGAAAGCATATTCTAACTTGGGGTAAATTACCCTGCAATTTAAATCCCATTAGATTTGTACTGAGGTGTAATCGAGACAGAAGTGTTGTAGTATTCAGCAGGTGTGGAGACAAGGTGACCCTCTTTGGACTTTAGCATTAATTACTGATCACTACCAATGCAGCATTTCTTGTAGGTTCTGATTAATATACCAGCCTGTTTCTTAAGATTTTCTCTACCTGTCACTTAACTACTGATTCAGTATGAGCAGATCAACTTACGACATTGCATTGACAACTGAAAAGCATGCAAGACTCTCTACCTTTGGAGCACATTGTCAACTCATGGTGATTGATAACACTGCATAATTTTGAAAAAAAAATCTGGATTATTTGTTTTCAAATGACAGATAGGCCCTCACATGTTTAAATGTAAAATACTTAAGATATAATGGAGAGTTGGGCAGGTGTACACTGTGCAGAAAATGGGAATAAATTGGCATGTCATCCTGTGACTCACTGGTACATCCAGGTCTTTGTTTACAGACAGTGTATGGAGATATATGACTGCCTCTCTCTGTTTATATTCATCTATTATCAGGTATTTTGTACATTTAAAAGCAATCTTGTGTGTGCAATTTATTGCCACAATATTGTACAAATTCAATTTTGGATACCAGCATTCAGTACCAAATATATGTGGCCTTAAAACTTTATCAAAGCTACTCAATATGCTACACCATTAGTGATTTTTTTTATTTTAGCCACATATAAGGTTTACAGTGCAGTTATAAACTAGATAACAATTAATTGTGATGCATTCAAGAGGCCTCCGTGGACAAATGGTTAGAGTATTAGAGGATCACACTCAAAATCACAAGGCCTCTCACCTCTTGTCAGCATGGGTTTGATTCTCGCTCATGCCATGTGAGAATGTTAGCCAATTTACTTTTGGAAGGTCGGTGATCTCATCCCAGGTACATTGTATCTGGGTTCTCTCTTCCACCAATAAAAACTGGACGCCACCAGATAACTGAAAAATTGTTGAGCGAGGTGGAAAAAAATAACAATCAATCAATCAATGATGCATTTAACAAACTTACACACAGTAGAATTTTAAGCAAACCAAAGACAGTGATATAAGAAGAAAATGATCAGAATCTAGATACAAAATTGTGCATTTCTAGTAAATTTTGAGACAAATGAATGAAAATTTGATGACCAAATTTAGCCTCTATATTTACTAATTCTCACATCAAACCACCATAAACAAGATTGTACCTTTTCAACATAACTGAATCACAGTATTCATGAATTAAATTGAAAATGTGTATATACCTACACTGTACATATACAAAAGAATCCAAACTCTTTATGTGCAGCATGACCTGTTTTTGTAGGAAGATTTATAGTTATATACAAATTGTTCATTTGTTATGATGACCACCTTTTGTGATGAAATGACCTGGAAAATAAAACATCACATCAAGAGGGTTTTAGTAATGGATTAAAATGTTTGATTTTTGCTAGATTGAATAATATAGTTTTTATTTTGACTGTTTAATAAGTTTGTGAGACTAATAGAGTATTTACCCTATACACAGAACAATTTAAACTGTTTTGTAATAAATGGATATTTCTTTTGTTTTCAGTTCTCTCCCTTGATACAGGACACAGTTCTGAAGGGAACATTTAATGCCACACTCAACAACCCAATAGCACCACAGTTAGACATGTCCCAGCACATGGGTACAACAGCAAAGCATGCATTCTTGTTGGGTGTGTGAAAACATGTTAAATAATAATTCAACTAATCAGTTTCAAACATCCAATGAATGGACCATTCATGAAAATTATTACAAACCATGGAGGAGAATTTTTACTGAAACATTCATACCTATGGAACAGAGCTATTTGTGGATTGAAAGCTTCTGTGATAATTTAATGTGATAATTTCAGTTTATTTAATTATATACAGTGTCAATGTTTGAAATATACCATCAACATTTTACAAATGTAGAACCTCTTGATTGCTTTTTTTTCTTTTGTTCTTGTTTTTTGTAGCTATAAAATTGTTTATTATTGTGAATGTTTTAACACTGTTATGTACATATGAACCAGTCAGTCATTACTTGTGTAATATATGTATATTTTACATTAAACTGAATTGTTGAAAAATTATCTTGATTGGATTAATGGACCTCATGGTGAAGAAGCTTTCAGACAGTAAGAAAGGGTCAGGTAAATGTAAAAGGCATCAGTTTTTAATAATGCAAACTTATTCTTATAAAATTCAAATGATATCCTTGCACTTTTTATGGTTTATCAGGTACTACATGGAGTGGTATCAATTACAGGGTCTATTCATGAAAACCCACTACACAGAATTAGCTAAAAGGAATATAGATTTAATTCTCTGATTGTACTATATAAAAGGATAAAGAAAAGTCCCAAAATTGGGACAAATTGGACAGAATTTTTATGAAGCCAAGACAAATTCACCATACTGATGTCAGAGATAATATCTGATCAGATAATTTACCCTGTTTAAAATTATCCAGTTATTCAATGACAACAGGATCTACAGGCATTTTTATTGGTCCCATTATCAGGTATTTTGATCTTGGAGTGAGGAATAAATAAAAGACTTGGGGCTTGGTCTTGTTTCAAAAATTTTATGTATGACAAATCATTTATCTTTCTACAATTTTAAGTGTTTAACATGTGGTCGGATTTCCTGTCGCCATTGTGGACTCCACCATTGGATTGTTTAACACCCCCCCCCCCCCCCCAACCGTAACAATACATACAAGAATAGATAGTTTCTGTTTCTACGCAACGACAGGTGAAAAAAAGGATCAAGCGTAGAAATCTGATTTTAACAGATCCATACGAGAGCAACAGTTTTGACGGACTTTTAAGATTGATTTCAGTGAATCATAAATACCACGATTAGTACTAAAATTGATAAGGGCAGTGCTTTGTATGGTGATTAATCAGAAATGTCACTAATTAGCAGGTTTTTAACAAATGACATGCAATTAGACTCCCATACGGTCAATCTGAACTTCCCGGTATCTACATCTGCCATGTGTCTTATCTTCTGATGTCCATTTCAGACTTTTAGATGCTCCCAAATGTCCAGATTGATGAAGGCTTAACGATTTAAATGGCCGACATTAACTTTCTATGTTAAACAGGATTTCCAGGTTACGAGAGTTTTGATCCAGACCAGAACGTTTTGATGTAGAAGACTTTCCTGACGTACACAAAATGTGTGGACATCGAAAATGTTTGATATTGAAAAGTGTTAGTAAGCTGAAGGCTTCACAAATATTCTGAAATTACAGGAAATATTACAGCTCACTAGCTATGGTAAGCCGAGAAAGAACGAAAAACCAAAAAGTCGTATTCAAAAAGGGATTGTCAAACACAGATCATCCAAAATTTTGAATACATATTTAAGTAAAGATCACATAATTATCAAATTGCAATGAGAATTTAGGTCCATGCACTGGCGTTACAGGCATGTATATCTTCTGAAATGCCGAATGCAAGATCGAAAGAATGCAGGCGTCTGGAAATTCTCTTTTGGGTTTTGGCGCGGTTAGTATACTACTGTTGATTCCTCGATCAAAGAGTGGAGTAATCGTCTGTTAATATATCAATTATGAACGTGATGGATAAGTTCGTGTTTCAATTTGTCCACGGTGTGGCGTCATTCACGTGCCTTCGGTCAGACGGACTCCACAGCCATGCCGATTACGTCATTGTTTGCCGACGTTCAGGCCTCCAGCCTCGCCGATCGTCTGCTGAAAGCAGCACGAGCCACGTCTTTCGATGGAGCTCTGTTACATAATTGGATCATCGTTTGAACTTTACAAGCGTATGTTTTTTTCTGATAAGCATGTCTATATTTAAAGTCAGTATATCGTTTATACTGATACGCATTAACACACTACTCCTCAAATGATTAATATAATCCTTTTTCCCCCCAGGATCATGCTATTTTATATATAATTCCACAAATTATCAAAGTTTTTAGTTACAATGCACGAAGGTGTGGTTGACGGTTTCATATTACCTTGCAGGTAAACTTCATTGTCATATCGAATTCTGTCGTGTTTTTAAGCAAGAGGTGTTCAATTTCTGGACCTAGTATTTCACTTGTCATTAAAAGAAGATATAGGTTTTATGGTCGTAAATCGTTTTTTAAACAAAACATCCGATTTGCTAATTGAAAAAAGAAAAGGTCTAAGTTAGGTCGATAATGACTGGATATATAAATGAACAAAGCTTGGTGTTTAGAAAGTTGTTTATAGATCGTCTTGGAATGGATATGTTGCTTACGAATTGAAATTAGAGTACTTTCTCTCTCTTTCTCTCTCTTTCTTAAAAGAGATTTCGATGATAACAGAGGTGCTATTTTTCCAGAACAAAAGGTTACTAGTTAATGAAGTAGCTACAATGTTCAAGAAACGAAGCAAGTATACAGACACACACACATTAGAGTGTGATGTCAGTCATAGCAAAAGGTATTAAATGTCCTAGCTTTGTCACCATATTTATTGCTCGTTTTTACTGACAGTGCATAAATCTGATATTGCTTTTATCACATATATCCAAGAAGAGTTCGTCCCCATTGCTGGATGAACTAGTTTAGTGATCCTTCCTCTAACTGTCGACTTAGATCTCCATATGAAAGTACATACAGGAATCTTGGGTCTCCAGATTCAATACTTTCCGATAAAAAAGTAATTGTTTTAGTAAAATATATATGAAGGTGTTACTATTCAGTGGTCTCTGTTAATTAAACCGACAAATGAATATCACTTGTCAATAAGTGATGCTACATATTATCTAGGTAATATCATTAAAATGGGTGATATCAACAATACAGCTTTCGAATATGTAAGTTCATTTAAAGATATCGCTCAATAGTTTGGAATTCGTAATAAATTTCATCTATTACATGATATTATTTAATCCTGTGAGTGATATCACCAAATGAATTCAAACCGATTTGTGATATATTTCTTAAATGATTAAGCAACATCACATAAACTATTCAGTGTTATCAAACCACTATATAATTTTGCTGATTTCCTGAAAACCCTTGTAGAGTCCGTTTGATGAACTGATACACACCTTCTCAACATATTCGGAACACGTAGCAACTTCTTTTTAACAAATGAAAAGTTCTGATACGTTCGGAATGGAATCATGAATATTCATTACAGGTCTGTTCTGATGTGTGTTTTCAAAATGTACATGCATGTGGGGTTAACGTTGAATTTATTTTTCCTGATATTTCCCAAAATTAGTGTAACATAACTACTTATGCGGGGATTGAAGTTATAAATATTAGCATTCGAGTTATAATCTCTAAACATACGAAAAGGGTGTGCAGTATTTTGGGGATTCAAGACTATTTTTGCGGATTTCACACATCTAGTAATATATCCAAGTGGTCTTGAGGTGATAAGGGGAGTTGAGTTCGGTCAAGTGCATGGAAACTCATTTTAAAGTCGTTATCCTTCTCTGTAGAATTGTTTCTACTAACGAATTTTGTATACTATAACAAGTAAGATATCTTAATTAAAATATTACTTCACAGTTAACTCTTCAACCTGAAGGGATATATGTACAAAATGCATATCGTCAGTGTGGTCCGATCTAAAATAATGATAATATAGTATAATTTCTTTCGTATCTTCTGTGACCTGATACCTTTGACGCTTGTATCAAGTGGAGATTTCATGTTATAAAATGAAATTGCAGCAGGAGTTAGCTGGTCGTTATAAGAACACGTTTTGGGTAGCGATATTATGTCGAATGTCTCCCGATTTTAAACAATGCATTAATTTCAAGTTTTATTTTGATTTTAATGTTTATATAGTGCAATAAAACCGCACAAGTATCGAGTACGTCAGCAAGGTGGCAGCTCCCTTTCAGAGTTTCTTTCCCTCGGCGAAGGTAAAGCTGGGGGAAATAGGCTTGCTCTCTGGTGCTCAGTGGCGGATTTAGAGTTCCCTTTTTTCGCCACAAATGTACATGGCATTACTGGCATATGTAGATGAAATTGAAAGAGTTCCTAGTCTGTTTTATTAAATTACTGATATATAGTATCTCCACATACTTACTGTATATCGCTAATTTAAAAAAAAAAATATATAGACGGTAAGTAATGCAGCATAAGTAGTGATGCAGAATTGGTTTATTGGTCAAATAATTTATTTGAAGCGAGAGGTAGTGTCACCTAGTTGCACTTTAATTGCTAAAACCGGATACAGTTGAATAATAATAATAATAATGCACTTATATAGCGCCTTATCTAAATATACTCTCAAATTACTTATAAATGCCAGATATCAATATCGTACAATGAACAATTGAAACTATGAAAGAAATAAGCTAGAGAAAAGTAGAAATTAATTCATATTATAAAAATCATAAAATGTAAAATAGAATGAATGTAAATTCCCAGACACAAATTATGCAGGACTGCTCCGAGATTCAGTACAGGTGTCAGTCCAAATACCCAGCCGAGCCGAATTTCAGCATGAAATGGTTTTCAACAAGCATTCTGAATGTATTGCAGGCAATACAAAGTCCCCTACCGGTAGGATAATTGAGTCAACGGTTGGTTAAGTATAACAAAACTCAGAATTGATCTGTAACTATCCAAGACAAAGCTATATATATATAATTTAAGTTGAATATATCCATACAATGCGGAGAAAAGTCCGAAAACCTTAGGCATTCACCAAGGGGCATAATTCAGTCAAAAGTAGATCAAGCGTAACGAAACTCAAACTTGATATGCATCTATTCATGACAAAGTCATATATAAAATTTCTGTTGAAAATTTTCATCCAATGAGGAGAAAAATCCGGAAAACTGACTCGGAATGACGAAGAGAAGGACAGACAGATAGAAGGAAAGTCGTACAGGCCGAGGGTAGACTAATAATCTCCTTCGGCAAAGCCAGTAGGGGACTAAAAGCAGAATAATAGCAATATCAACATGTCATTAAACATAGAAATTTGAAAAAATAGTATGCAGATATTACCAAATAACAAATACAGAACTGAAATAAAGTTGTTGAATGACAAATGCTTTGAAGTTGATGAATTAGTAGAATTTTCTACAAAATTTGAGTGTAAAATAAATTATATTTAACTTATGAAGAGATGTAAATTAAAATACAGGTGATATTCCTTTGCAATATTCTTCACTCTCAATGATAAAGCTTATCAACAATTTCAGAGGAAAACAAGAGGACCAGGACCACATCGCTCACCTGAGTTAACTTGGCCCTGATGTTGTGATGTTTATTCCCATTAAAAAATTTGACCCCATATTGTGACCCAACCTAGTCCCAAGGGCCACGACTTACACACAATATGAGGATGCCTCAATACCAATATTACTAACATCACCTTGTTGTTCTGGAAAAGGTCAAGGTCACAAGGTTAGACTATAAAATGAAAGGTCTTGCTATAAGATATCTATACTGTATACAAATATGAAAGCTCTGCTTTGAATAGTCCAAGATATTGTATATGTTATGCCCTTTCTTTATATAAATTCCAATCGTAACCAGGAGGTAGTGAGTTCGAGCACTGCTATGCCATGGCTGCATCAAACCCAAGATGTAAACATAGGTAAGGATTGTTCCTTCGCCAAACTCTCGGCATGTAGACATGAGAATCACGTGTCTTTCGGATATGACCTTAAAAACGGAGGTTCCATATCGCGGCAGGCGTTGGCACGTTAAAGAACCCTTACTGCTATGGCCCTAAGCGCTATGCATAGGTCTAAATTTGTGGTACTTCACCTACAACTGGTGGCGTCTCAATATAAGTGAAAAATTCTCGGCGGGACGCAAAACAAACTGCTGAATGACCTCTGACCTAGAAGGTCATCAAAGCAATTGCAATAGGTGCTTCAACCTTTAAAAAAATGAATAAAACAGTGTAACAAAGAGAAAATGAAAACTATAACATCTGAATACTTGAAGGAAAGTCACAAAGTCAAATTTGTCTTTTGCAGTGCGAAAATAAATACATATATATAGTACGAGTTAACAGATGTCGTATACTGATCCCGATTACATTAGCACCAACAAGTAACGATTTTAAAAAAGATTTCCGTTATTTAAAGAAATACTAAAAATTGAAATAGAAGCATGTATGCACGGTACTGATTTTAATGCAAATACAGTATTAAGTACGTTTTTACACGAATATGCAAAATTTTCATTACCGTTAACTTTCGTATATGTGCATGAATGCAAGGTTTAGGTAGCAAGTCTAGTATGAAAGAGAAGTTTATACGGCCTGGCTGGAAAGGGGTGGTATACCAGTTTTAACAACCATATATATTAGCATTCAAAAAATTTAAAAAAAAAAAAAAAAAAAAAAAAAAAGAAAGAGAGAAAGAAATTGGCTTAATAAATTAAACTGTCGATCACATTTAGTATAATATTATTTTAAGCAAATCAAAGAGTTTATATACAAATAAGAGTTAATAACCTTTTTGTTTTCTCATTTTTGTGCCCCTGTAACCAGAGATTCGGGGGATATAGTTTTTGGTCCGTCTGTTTGTACGCAAAAACATTAAATTTTGAGTAGATGGTGATAGGGCTTTCATATTTCACGTGTACTCCTTGTGACTCGACCTTTCTTAGGGTGCCATAATTGCTTGGCTGCCTTCCCGGGGAATCAATGTTTCACAAACACGTCTCTTTTTTTCCCAAAAATTGAAAATCTTGTAAAATCGTTAAGTTGTACATAAATTAGATCAGCACCAAATGATATCTCGCCAAAAAAAAGTATTTCAACCAATGAAAATATTGTAAATTTTCACATCATTCCAGCAGTCACTATGTATTGAGAGGAAATAGATGTAGTCCGGAGACAGAACTCCCGTGGTGATCCGAGTTAGAATCCGCCGTGAGCCCTATATTCCGATCAGGTAAACGGCGCAATCCGTAGTCAGAATCAGTATGTCAACAACGGCCTAACAATTAGTATAAAACATATCAGACAACGTTCTACTTAATGGTAAGTTGTACTGGCAAACTAGATCGTTATAACGACCATAAAATTTGCAAAATGCTGACTTTAAACGAGACTGTACAAACCTCTGTAACATCAACTTCTTTGTCAGTAGCCCACCTCGACTTAAAACTTATCATATGCAGAACAAGCTCTTGCGTATCGAATCAGTTGGGAGATACAAACACCATATGCAGGTGATGATGGAATATTGCCACATAAATAAGGGAAGTTGACGATGGAGAAATTGAAATCATCCTCTTTGTCATAAAATTGAGTTGTTAGTTTGCCGCCGGCACCTATTTTCAGTAAAGTATCTAAGTACGAAGCAGAAGTGGAAGACTCTGTGGTGTCTTTTATTTCAAGTTCACTAGGATATATCCAATCAACATATGAATGAAAATGATCATTGTTAATAGACAAAACGTCGATATATCTAAATGTCGAATTGAAGGCCACAGCAAGAAATTGTTTCTTCTCATGTAGAAGCTTTTGAATGAATTCTGCTTTATAAGAATATAAAAAAAGGTCAGCTAACAAAGAAGCACAATTCGTACCCATGGGAATTCCAACACACAGTTGGAAGACCTGACCACCAAAGGCTACTAAAATATTGTCGATGAAAAACTCTAGCATCTCTTTAATATTAACTTCAGAGTACCTGTGCGTGGAGTCAGAATGGTGTTTAACAAAATAATTTTTGGAATGACCAATCACTAAGTATCAATATTTCCTTTTACCATTTTTGTTGATGAAGCAATTGTCTATAATGTCAAAAAGTCTAGTCTTTAACTTATCGTGAGGTATGGTCGTGTAAAGTGTTGTAAATTCATACTTTTTAATGTTGTGAATTTGAGAAAAATTTTGTGATTTCAAATTCACTAAAAGTTCTTTAGAATTTTTAAGAATCCACATTTGATTTACACCACTTCTGGCATATGTAGAGGCACAGTACGTTTGAAGTTTCTTCTTCACAGTTAATATTTTCGCAAGGAGCAACGTTAGGGGGTTGGTAGAACATTTACTGGATCCAGCAATGTATCTTTGTTTGTAAGGGTTCTTGTGGAGTTTGGGGATCCAGTATAGGTACGGTAACTCATATTCATCCGCTTCATTGACTGGGGTATTAAATGTATTTAAAACTGAAGTATGATTTTAAAGATTTTCATCTTTTGAAAGGCATTTGGAGTAAACGTGCGATTAATAAATGTGGAATTAATGCCCAGTTCGTTTCGAATACAATTGTAATAATGAGCCTTACAAACAAATACAATGTTGTTGCCAGCTTTGTCAGCTGGAACCAAAACATATTCCTCATGTAACCTATCTAACTCTTTTATCACTTCTGATTTACTAAACACAGAAGGATAGACAGTACGCATTTTTGTTTTGACATGTCTGATACGGGATTTTAATATTCCTATTACACTTTTTATCCATTCTGACAAGGTATCAAGTTCTTCTTTTTTCAGATTTAGCCCATCGTCTGGCATAATCTTCGACAGAATTCATAACAGAGATGAAGTTCTGTCGCCAATGGAAAGACCGAGGTTCTCTGAATTTAGGACCTTTTAAAATAAGTGATTTTAGATCTTCATTTTTAACTATATCAACGTTACCAGTAATGGCATATCCAGCTGGACTATAGTTAAAAGAAGACGAAGAACAAGACCACGTAGGTGGATTGAGTATAAGATGGGCTATATCTAGGCACTGCAATGTTTGTTTGTAATTAAAAAGTTTGGATGCAATAGTGGAAGTATATCTGTAGGAAATACAAGGTGTAGACTTGAACTTGAAATACTCTGGAATACAAGACTAAACTTTTTTATGACGAAGAGTATATAATTTTTGAATCTTCATTGTACCTTCATTTTCCTTTTTACTATCAATATACCATCATATTTACATCTGATAGGTATCTGTAAGAATTGGCCGTTTATTTTCAGTTTTGTTGAAACTATTATCCATGTTCAATTTGGTATAATGTATAAGATGTATGTCTTTCGCAATAAAGAATATATAGATGTAATAGGTCCTCAGTACCCCTTTCTTGTCGCAAGAGGTGACTAAATGGGGCGGTACTTTGTATGAAACCACAAAAACAGCAGGTGTGGCACGATAAAGATCCCTCCCTGTTCGTAAGCACCGAGCATATGTCTAAATTTTGCAGCCCTTCACCACAATGGTGACGTCTCCAGATATATGACTGAGTGAATAATTAGCGAGCGGGATGTTAAACGATATACAACCAACCAATCGGAGACTGAAAAAAGAGTTCAACCATACATCCTGTACCGTTTTTCACATAAGACGGTAATAATTAGATGCACAGAAAAATTATTATGTTATTTATCAGATTTATTAGTAAGGACATACGCGACGTTTTTGACATTTTCTATGAAATTATTTCTTCATCTCCTCGATATGAAGAGTTCTTGTATGATTTCCGATATTGGTTTAAATTTTATATTGTAGTAATGTTACCGTACTTTGTATATAGTCCTGGGTAGCTCAAGGGCTAAATCACCTAACTGCTAATGTAAGGGTCCCAGGTTCGACATCCGATTGTTCCAAAGATTTTTTCTCTTTCTTTGCAACAGTAATGTCCATTTATACAACTTATTGCAATACATATGAGCTGAGTTTACAGTCTTACTTGCAACAACCAGGAACTATCAAATTATGCTCACTGTAAAACAGACATGGTAATGTACTGCCCAATATTTTTTGTAGAAACAAGATAGAATGCAAGTGAATTGTACGTGAAAGTTTAAGCTCGAAGTTTAAATTAGTACATGATTGTTTCGGACACCCGGTTCATTTTTATCACATTGCTTTTTAACCCGGTTTGTCTCAAGTAAATAGATGAAAAATTATCCGAATTTCGGTCAACATTTTAAACAAAACTTATGTTGTTTCTTTTTAATAAAATCTGGAAACAAATTTGATATAAACTGCACAAAAATCGTAGACTGGAAACAAATTTAATATAAACTGCACAAAAATCGTAGACTGAGCTGCAACTCCCACAGAGAAACATTGTTGATCCCATTATCGTGCAAACGGAAACAAATCTCCCAGAAATTTAAGTTAACTATTACATCACTACTGCATGGCCATTGAAATTAAACTATTTAAAGGAATGAAAAATGGATAGAATGTTTATCTCTGTTTTCCGCCATATTGTGCCCTCTCTAAATTTATTCGGCTAATTTCTGATTTCTGGTTCTCATTCCCACAATTCCGTTCGCGCACGCAGTACCATTCTCTACCCAACGTTCCGTGCGTTACTCTCACTACACATGCCTTTTGGTTAGAGAATGATGCGGTACAAATGTGAAAACGGAATTGTGGGAATGGGACCAGAAAGGAACCGCAAATGTATAAATCATTTACATTTTGTTTCGATATTTTTACAAATTAAAGTGCAAGCAGTCGTGTGTGATATAAATTGTTACACCATGAATCCTATAGCACAGCGGGGATAGGTTGGTACGACTGGGGTTTAATGTTTTAAAGTATATTAGTGTCCCAAATTATATGAAAATTATATAATATGAATGAGGAGCGGACGTGAGCCAAAGGTAAGTGCGGTAGAAGGACCATCAGATTATCACCTCCTAGAACGCCCGTATTCATGACTCACATACTACAATCTAGCCAGATCTCTTACGTATAGTTAAGTGGTTCGATTGAAAGCACGAAAAGTTAGGACATCCGAATCAACACAACAGTGAATGGTTTTTAACTTCACATGTAAATTCGAGTTTCGAGTTGGTCGATTCTTTTAGTTCTTGAAATTGATGATGCACGGTTATTTCATAGTTCTATTCGACGTTTCCACATGACATTTCACATTTCAAAAGTATCCTTATGAATCAAACATAAGATCGATTTCCTTCATGAAGGGGTCGACAACTTCTAATGACAGCCATTATTGAGTAATAGAATATCCGCCATGATGACACTCGTCAGCTAATGAAAATTGGCAGGTCATGTCACGTGCATCGATCGGAAACTACGGCAAGTGAGCATATGACGACCTTCATTAATTTTCTATTCCAACATACTAATTACTCTTAGAATGAAAAATCAATTAGTATATGCAGTATTCTGCTAATTGTCAGCGACTAGCTTTCTTAATTCACAAGAACTAAAGTAATAAAAACCGGCGTGACCGCAAAAATGATGAACATGATGGTTTGTTTCAAATTTCAGAAAATTTGGGCTAAAATAAGCATACATGTACTTCTAAGCATTGAATTCGGGTTAAATTGTTGATATCGATCAAATGAAGTTAAAGACAACATTTCTTTGTGTGACTGTGTGTGTGTGTGTGTGTGTGTGTGTGTGTGTACGTTCGTGCCTCTGTGTGTGTGTTTCTTCTTCAAAATTTCACCAATAAGATTTCCCAGTGAAAACTCATAGTGACTGACGTAATGATACTACATTATCGTTAAAGAGAAAGCGTTTGAATGATTTATTTTGGTGGTGAACAAATGGACATCCATTAATAAAGAAGGGTACCACGTAGCCCTTAACCACAAGTAAATATTACACCAAACAACAAATCGATACTGAACGATATTCAATACTGATTTATTGAGAGTGAAAGGCGTTATCTTTTAAGCAGTAGATACGGCACTATGGCGAAAAATGCGTCTCCCATTTAAATCCTTGATAAAAATTAATCATTTAATAATCTACCAGGAATTAATCACTCACTTACAGTTTTGATCTGACTCTATATTTAAAGTTAACATACTGTTGTGGGGAAGGGTAGGGATACAAAGGTATCAGAATTCCCATGTTTGAAATAATTTTAAAAAAGTCATTTTCTCTCATTTTAGAGGCTCGGCAACGGAAAAGGGACCGTTTTGGGTTGCAAACTCTTTAACAATTTTCAGCACCCATCACTGGCACACTACTACATAAATTTGCGAAACTCTGTAAAGCTAAAACGATCATTTCTAAACCGTTGAATGACGGTATCTTTACTTTTTGTGATTTAAAACCATTTATTTGCACATTAGTTCTACACCACCGAGGAATAAGTCTGCACTGCCTACTAACGAGTGTACACGTGATGTACAAGTAATACATGTATACCAGTGGCAAATTTAAATGGACCCCCCCCCCCCCACTCTTTACTCTTTATTGACGGAGCGTAAGGATAATGTGCAACTGTGCATTTACTATGTCAAACCAAACTTAATGTAATTATTAATTAGCCATCAAACACAATCACTTGATATAGAGTTTCAAGAATACAGATGCTGATTCGCGATGATTAGCAATCGCAACTCGTCAGCCCATTCTGTGACCCCCACCCCTCCCCCGGTAGGAATTCAATAAAACATGTTCACGGATTTTCCAGAATGAAATGCAACACATCTGAATTTTTAAACAAATTTCACGTTTTGTCTTGATGGATATTGGATATAAATATATATAATAACTTCAGAATACAACAATTTTAGAATTAAGTTAGTCACTTCACTGTACTGGGAAATATGATTTTAAAAAATGATACCCTTGTGATAGAGCACGCTCATAACGCACGATTTTGCTTTATTTACGTCCCCTTCAATAATTCCGAGGTCTGTCTCTGTATGTTGTGCTCTGAAATATTATGCAATATAGTAAAAGGGTTTTAATTTCTTGCTGTATACCCCCAAATGCCAGTAACTGAGATTTCGTCGGCCCCGAACAAATAGACACATTATCGTAAACCGATTAATTAATTTAACATCAGTTGTCTGAAGACATTACAATTGCCACCCGAAATATCTCTGTCGCTAAGCTACATTGTACAAAAGAGCCAGCTGGCCTTCAAGATACACCATGGTTCAAGACAATTGAAGACTGTTGTATAAATTGTTCATCTTTGTTGTTTTTATCGTCATGAAATATCATAGTTCCTTAATTTCAGAAAGTCCTAAACATTATGGTAAGTAATTCATATAAACTTTAAATAGACGATGCATGGAAATAAGATAAAGTGTCGTTTAATGGCGTAAGGTATATTTCAAAACAATTTCCAGAAATATACTTGTGATAATAATAAAAAATGAAATGGAAAATCAGCGGTTCCAATGTGAGTGAATCGTATGTAAAGCATTCCATCGGGCAATCAATTTCCAAAAATCTCCTTTTTTCTTTTCCCCAAAAAGTTGTCATATTGATATAATAACTTCTCTGGAAGTGTTCTGAGCCAATCCTACACTGCAACAATTTATTCTGAAATTTTGTTAAGAATTCCTCATCTTTAAAAAGTGTTTACCTTGTGAATATTTCAAAAGCTTGATTGGTGCTATAAATTGGTTCCGGACGAAGAACGGATCCAGGAAATGTTCAAAAGATGGACTGCGGCCCAAGATGGTACCGTTTTTGCCCATGCAAAAAGGACGGCAAACCCTAAAATGACCATTTTTGTTCAAAATGTTCAACCTAAGGTTGCAACCTCCAAGATACACCCTCACGAGAGAAATGAGGTCAAAAGGGTACCAGTTTAACTCGCACCATTCCCACAAAGAAAAGAAAATCATATGGTGGCAGAAAAAATTACATTTGTTGTTCGTTTTTTAACCTCATATCAAATTTAAAGCTAGCGTTCTAATACCGACGAAATCGCTTTCTCCTCTGCATTCGTCTATTGGTGTAAACACTACCTCAGATAACTGGACAACAGGAAGTTCAGCTTCAAACATGGCGCACAATATGAAATGAGAAATTGTAATATATCGAAATTGTTAAAAACAGTAGATTAGAGTATCCAAAACATTTATGTATTGGCTAAGAAACATATGATTCATTATCAGTTTTCGAAGACATGTATCCCGTGGGGATCTGGGTTAGAATAGGTCCTCAGTAGCCCTTGCTTGTCGTAAGAGGCGACTAAATGGGGCAGTCCTTTGAATGAGACGGCAAAAATGGAGGCCCCGTGTCACAGCAGGTGTGGCACTATAAAGTCCCCTCCTTGCTTAAAAGTCATAAGCGCTGAGTATAGACCTAAATTTTGCAGCCCTTCTACGGCAATGGTGACGTCTCCGCACAGGCGAAAGATTTTCGAGAGTGACATTAAACAACAATGAATCAAAGACTTGTCGGTATATATATTCTCTGGATTATGGATTGGTGGAAAATACACGATGTGAAATTTTACAATGTATTCATTGCTGCTCTTTGCAAGGGAGATAATTTGGTGC